>CM042140.1:98793298-98878298 GCA_023376005.1 Doryteuthis pealeii | reverse complement strand
CCAAGTTTAAAGTTGTATTTACCAAGATAGAAATGAAGAATGAATGGAACGTTATTTTTTTTTCGGAATATTAGGTGTCTCAAAAAGTACAAAAAGTTTCGATATTTTTTGACACACCGTGTATATATTTGAAATGACACAGCAAACCGAGTTCAAAACCTTGATGCAGCCGTTTGATAAACAGTAGGGCAGACTAGTTTCTTTAATTTTGCTAAGGCATCAATTTTCAGAGATCGATAACTGAGATCAGTTAAACTATCCTTGAGATATTGACTATGAATCGCAACCTGCAAGTGTGCAGGGTTTTGGTATCTATCTATCTATCTATCTATCTATCTCTCTCTCTCTCTCTCTCTCTATATATATATATATATATATATATATATATATATATATATATATATATATATATATAGCGTGTTCCAGAAGTTACACACCATCCTGGTTTTCAAAAATACACCTTTGTTGATTTCAAATCACTGTTATTGAGAATAATTCTAATAAATATTCAAATTGAGAGATAGAAAATTAATTGTATCAATTAATATCTATGAATATGTTTTTGAAATAGCTAAAGGTGTTGTTTTTCAAAACCTGGATAATACATAACTTCTGGGACACCCTATATATATATATATATATATATATATATATATATATATATATATATGTGTGTGTGTGTGTGTGTGTGTGTGTGTGTGTGTGTGTGTATGTGAGATAAATTTATCATTTGCTTGAATCGTTGTGAGTCTATTGGTTGGTGGTTGGTTTTGAAGGCTATCACAATACAAAGGGTAACTATGATGTTGTTCATTTACCTTTGGTTTATTTTCTTTCTTTTTTATCTTCAAATCTGTCACCGTTGTATAATGGCTAGTAAATAAACCACCTGGATCCTGGTTTGGGAGTTCGATTCACTCCAAGACCATCACGCTTCAAATCTTGTTCTAAATTATCTTAGTTGTGTAATTGATAACCATCTGTAAAGTACAACATACGATTCCAAAGGAGGATCCAACAAATACAAACATGAATAAGGAATAATGAGATGAACCATCCGTGCAAATGTAGAAAGGAGGAATGTCCATTAGAAGATACAAGCTTGAACAATAATGCGCTTCATAAACTCCTTGATATTGCCTTGATGATGGTTAATATATCCAATATATATATAAAGCGAAACGTTGGAACGGGATAACAACTATTCATTCATTCATTCATTCATAGGTAAACACATCCTCTGATTTTGTTTGTTTTAACATTTTCCATACCTACTGGCAGTCGGATTTATTTCCATTTTCCTTCTATATATATTTACCAACCCCTCCGCACGAGCAGGATGTGACACAAGGTCAATTTCTTAAGCGGAGTTTGACAGGTTTTCCTTCTCCTAGACCGGTTGCCTAACCAGGCTTAAAAATCCCATTCTACCCTATTATTTACCCATAGCTGGAGGGAGAGTAGAATTCATACCTTTCTCAGGGGTATTAGCGCTAAGTGAAATGCAGTTACCACGTCCAGAATTTAAACTCAGGGCGACGAGTCCATTTCCCATGACTTTATCAATTACACCACGCGCTTCCTACTCGAAGTTTGTCTCGCAGATCCATTTTCCTTATATATGTGATGACCGAGAGGGACGGATAGTGAGAGGGTGTTAAAGGGGTATATGCTGTTAGCACACCTTGATGATGAGGAGGATGATGATGTTGATAATGATTACAGATATTTCAATTTTAAGTAAAAAAAAAAAAACATATTGACAGACCGGATATGATATACATAGTATCGACCGAAATAGCGTGAAAGGTTAAATACAATATTTACAAAGTTCCATTAAAAAATAATCGCAAAACATACACGGCTGTTTATACATATTTAGGAGTGAGTCTTTAAACAGTCCGTTCACAACATGTAGGAGGTGACAGAAGGTCACATCATTTGGGCATACAGCGAGGATCGAACTCGCTATTTAGTGATACTGTATCTGGGAGAGTAGTTTGCCAAACATTACACTACGATGGAATGCCCAGATATGAACCCAGCACTTTCTTCGGGGGTAGAATGTGACACAAGTGTGCAAGTCTAGGGCATCGTTTGAGGATTGATATATTTGCGAGTATAGAAATTATGGTCAACCATCTGACGTCAAATATCTGATATCTTATGCTTGTGATGAAGGATCAATTCAATGTATATAGACTTTGCAAGAGAACTTATGATATCTATGTAACATGAGGGTGAAGATGATACCAATTGAAATTTCAATAAAGAATTAAAAACAGCAAAGAATAAAAAATAAATAATTCCTAATTTGAAGGTTCCTTATATTCCAAACATAATCTTTCCACAGATTATCCAACCTTGTCTTAAAGGAGTTCAGAGATGGGACATTCACTACTGATGATGGTAGTTCATTTCATGATTTCCCCACTATCATTTATTTTTCTTCTTATTATTTTTTTTTAAACCCAGAAAATATCAAATAATTCCATTATACCAAATTTGGTCCGCCAGGAACGGTCCGCATGTGTTTCTAAAAAAAGACAAGGAAGAACTGTGAATCAGAGGAAGAATCGACACCACCCAAGCAGCAGCATGTGCTGTAATAGTTAGTCTCTTATACTCGCCGAGGTGCGTGATGTAATGGTAAGAGTCGACGGAAATGGACTCGGAGACACGAGTTCAAATCCTGAACGAAGCCGGTATGAATCCAACTACTCTCCCTCCAGCTATGGGCTAATAGTAGGGCGATTTGGATTCTTTAACCATGGCTAGGAGAAGGAAAACTCTGAATTCAAACCTATTAAACCCCCCTTAAGAGATTGACCTTGTGTCACATCCTGCTCATATATATATATATACATATATATATATATATATATATATATATATATATATATATATACTTGCAGATCAATTACTACTGAATAACGTGTTCGATTCTCACCGGATGCCCCATACTTGCGATTTTGTGTCACATCAAAGCCCATGACAAATGCTGTGTAATGTTTATCAAGTTTGTCTCGCAGATCCATTATTACCAAATAGCGAGTTCTATACTCGCTGGATGCTCCATAATTGTGACCTATTAATAATAATAATCATCTATATACTAATAAACATGGTCCTTAATTGTACGGCCATTTTCATCTTGCATCACCCTCTGTGTAAAATTGAGACCGTCCAAATCGTCCAAGATAAAATGCAAAAATCTAAATCCTGATAATCTGTTGTTGCTTATCCTCGAGATTATTATTTTGTGATAATTTCGTCACCTCAGCTAAATAATGGACACTTCCGTTTTCATTATATAAAGAAAGGAAAGGAAAAGAAACTACTAGGGAGTGAGCGCACTAAAGCGATAACGATAATATGTTTCAATTGCACACAAGGAAACGATGAAAAGAAGGAAAGAAAGAAAAAAATAATAAAGATTATTATTAATAATAATAATAATAATAATAATAATAATAATAATAATAATGCTAAATAATAATAATTATCATAATTATTGTTATTATTTATACCAGATTATCAGGATTTACATTTTTGCATTTTATCTTGAACGATTTGGACTGAGTCAATTTTACACAGAGGGTGTTGCAATATGATAACGCCCATACAAGTAAGGAACATGTGTATTAGTATATAGATTAAATAATAATAATAATAATAATAATATAATAATAATAATAATAATAATAATAATAATAAGAAGAAGAAGAAGAAGAAGAAGAAGAAGAAGAAGAATAGTTATTATTATTATTATTATTATTATTATTATTATTATTATTATTTTCATTACATTAGAGTTTTTCACACCCGCCGTAGCCGGTGATTCACTGGAGGTTGATAGCAAGTCTCATCAGGTATCCAGGACTCTTCTGAGTATTCCTTCCGATCTCAACAATGCTATTGTATGGATGGCCTCGATTCTTCCTCTGATTTTCAGTTCATCCAGACTCTTTTCTAGACCCCTGCAGACCGTACCGAGGGCACCAATTTCAATAGGAACGATTTTCACCTTCATGTTCCACAGTTTTCTTAGTTCCCTAGCAAGGCTGAAGTATTTGTTTATCTTTTCGCTTTCTTTCACTTTCACAAAATCCCCTAGATGATAAGTTCTCTTCTTATTGATCAACACCAGGTCTGGTCTCCTGGCTGGGATTAGGTGATCCGTCTGTACCTCAAAGTCCCAGATAATTGTGTGCGTCTCATTCTCCAGGACAGATTCCGGTTTGTGCATATACCATTTAGTTGAATGGGGAACATTGAATTTCTTGCACAATTCCCAGTGAATCACCTTTCCCACACAGTCGTGCCGAGAATTATTATTATTATTATTATTATTAGTAGTAGTAGTAGTAGTAGTAGTAGTAGTTGTAGTAGTAGTAGTATTACAACGACAACAACAGCATCACAGGATAGTTTGCTTATCATAATTGTAGATGCTATTTTTTTCTGTTTATTTGTCGTCTACCTAATAAAAATTATGTATGAACTAGGTGGAGTGTCCTATTGCCGATATCAGCAGGACAGCGAGAGAATCTACCCCCTTTTGATTAGCGCTAGACCAAGTAGATTGTTTCTGTGTCCGAGGCGAAGCTCCCTACTTTACCTTGTGATTCTGGAGTGAGTGCTCTAGCGACTTATCTAAACCAACGCTGATATGAATAGGCAAAACTCAAAATATCTCCACCGAAAAAAAAGTATCATCACAGAAATACAAAAAAATCAAGATTGATTGATGAGTTAAGACGTAGAATCGTAGGTCGTATAATAATGAAATGTATTATATTATATTAATTTATATTATTTATATTTTATAGATAACAAAAAGTATAGTTGTCATGCCATAACATTCTCATATATTATTTATCTATTAATAATGGGGATTCGCTTCCGGTTTTCGTCTGTAACATAAATTACGTTACTGCTTACGTCACATTACCCAACATCGTCGTAACATAGAATAAATACACTCAAAATTTGAACATGCAACATTAGACAGTCCTCATTGTTTTTTAAATCAAATTTTAACAAATACATGACTGGTATTATATATCTATATATAGTTTGTTTTATTTAAATACATATTTAAAGTTTACATTTCAAATTGTTTTATTTTTTAATCCTTTAATAAATTTGATGATTTTACTTACTTAGGGTACAAACTCGCTGACATTGGATATTTTTACTCCCACCCCTCAGGCAATATGTTTCAAAAATCTATTTTTACATAGTTTTTTAAATTTTGTACTAGTATTATTAATTAATATCATATTATATTAAAGTTAAATTAGATTAAATTAATAATATATAAATGCCGTGTTTTCTTTAAAGCTATAAACGAAAATGATCGTATAATAAGTGCTTATTTGGCTTCTTTCTAATGTCATCTAATTATAAAAGCTTAGAAAGAATATGGTATATGAATAATGGATAGCAAATTCGTCACTTCTGATTTTTGGCGGGTCCGCAGGGCGTAATAGCTCCATCTTAATCATTAACAATTCCAATTTTGGCCCATAACAAGACTCGGACAATTTTAGTCCATTTCGTCAATTAGTGTGGGGACTGGCCGAAATGCAATCAGGCCAGAATTTAGCCCCAGGGTCCCTCCCTTCTGTGGCGTTGATCAGCGGCAAATCAAATTCTAGCTTTTAAATTCTCTGTGAATCGAAATTCAGCACGTGACTAAATCCGACAAGTAATACGTGCTCGCTCACGTTTTCGTCACGTTTCAGCGAGATGCCACATTTCTGCGGCTGAATTCCTTCAAATACTGAACTTTCTCTGATTGGTTAATTTATAAACTGCAGCACCTGAGTTTCGCGCGTCTATTCGACGTGCTTAGTAGGTGAAGTTCATTACAAGAGAACCTCAGAAAAGTGTGAAAATTAGGAAGAATAAAACGAGGAACATTATATATATATATATATATATATAATATATATATATATATATATTATTACAGAAATCAAATTAAAAGTTTTTCCTTCATTTATTCATTATATATATATATATATATATATATATATATATATATATATATATTGCCAACATCTCAAAAATTCGCTACATTTGGTTGACAAAAGATATACATATGAGACATGACCGACATATATATGGCGCGAATGCCCACGTTGGTGAATATTGTAACGTCTTTCGTTTTTTGCAGTATTAAGGTTTTTTGTTTTGTAAACTCATTTGACTTTCCTCTCCGACCCAAACAACTACGGGAGTGAATGAGCTCTGATGATGATTTTTGTAAAATCGAAATATTGATCAGTATCAGCTATGATTATATTATAAATTGTTTTCTTCTTTAACAGCATTGTGTGATGTTTTCATTACACCTTTTCTTACTCATATATATATATATATATATAATGAATAAATGAAGGAAAAACTTTTAATTTGCTACCTGTAATAATTTATTTCTACTGCAAGTCGCATCATTTTCATATCATATGTGAAGTGAAATATGCCGTTACCCTATTCCTCTGTCCATTCACACAGCTGGAATTACACACATTGTGCTTCTACTACGGATGAATCATTACAGTTGAACTCCACTTGGAAAAATGCTCATCATCAAATATGTATATATATATATATATATATATATATATATATATGTGTGTGTGTGTGTGTGTGTGTGTGTGTGTGTGTGTGTATGTGTGTGTGTGCGTGTGTATGTATGTATTTCGGTTAAAATACTAAGAAGAGTCCAGGAGACCTGAGAAGACTTGTTGTCACCCAATGAAAGATCATCAGCTAACGCTGGTGTGAAAAACTCAATAATAATAATAATAATAATAATAATAATAATAATAATAATAATAAAATAAATTCTCTGGGTCACCGATATAAAACAGGCTAATCGATCCTAGCCAGGAGAGCAGACCTAGTGTTGATAAACAAACAAAAAAAGAGAACGTGGAATTTGCGGTTCCAGCATATCACAGGGTGAAGTTGAAAGAAAACGAAAATACCTGGACCTTGCCAGAGAATTGAAAAAGCTGTGGTATATGAGGGTGGAATTGTAGTTGGTGCACTTGGAACGGTCCAAAAAACATGGAAAAAAGACTGGATGATCTGGAAATCAGAGGAAGAATTAAGACAATCCAGACTACTGAACTGCTGCAATCGGCAAGAATACTGAGAAACCAGAGAAGACTTATTGTAACTCAGACCCCCGTGAAACACCATCAGCTAACACTGATGTGAAAAACTCAAAAGGAGTGAAAATAATAATAATAATATAATAATAATAATAATAATAATAATAATAATAGAGATCAAACTTTTAATCACATAAAATAGCAAAATAGCACAAAGGAATACAAGAGCTGACACGACTGTATGGAGAATCTGATCCTCAGGGAATTGTGTCATGAACTCAAATTAGACCATACTGACAGAAAATAAAACGCATTGGAATTTTGTTGTACAAACGGATGGCCTCTACAACTTAAAGGACTTTGGAAAAAGAAGAAAGAAAAATAACCTGTCATAAACTGGATTGTACTGTGCTAGAAGACCACAGAGTAACGGTGAAATGAAAAAGAAAAGTTGGGCCAATACCTGGATCTTGTCAGAGAACTGAAGAGCTGTGGTCACCTCAAGAGAGAAAATGAACCTCTTTTAACAGCCTCAAAAGACAATATCATAAAATTGATCCACTGGTAATTGTGTAAGAAATTGTAATTTGACCAATCTGATTAAATGTATATGCACAAACCAGAAGATATCGTTGGGAATGATACGCATATAATTCGTTGGAACTTTCAGATATACATGGATTACCAATTCATGACAAGAAGATCAGTCCTACTGGTATTTAAGAAGAAGAAAGAGAAATCTGTATCCATATATTTATTTTTCTTCCCATTTCTGTTTTCCTTACTTTTTTAGTATTTCTGTTGGTGTCTATGTTACAGTTGCTGTTACTAGTTCTGAAATTAGTCTTTCTTTGATCCTTTAGTATATTCTTCGAGTCCTCGATAAGTCACATCCACGATATTTTCAATGCTAGCAAGTGGAACATGCAGTTGACAGTGATATCAATCGTATTCGGAGCACATTGAACAGTCATCAACAATCTGGAAAATGGACTAGATAAACTGGAGATTAGAAGAAAAGTTTATGTCACCCAGACCACATGAAAACTAAAATAGGCTGGTCGTTATTCCAACGCCAGTGAAACACCATCCGTAATACTTGGCGTGAAAATATCGGAAGGTGTAAAATAAGAACACTATGGATACTTCTATTAACACACTAAGGAAATTTCACATGAAATGATCTGAAAATGGTTAAAAAGAGGTGTAAAGTTTTTAAATGCCATCCTTGGTCAGTTGAAAAGGGCTTGAAGAAAGTCCTGTGGTATGGAATCCTTTGGTAAGCGTATAAGTCCTATCCTAGGTATTGGTAAAGGTCCAGTAATTTAATGTCCGTCGTCCACGAAGGTCAGAAGTAATTATGTCCCTAGCGGTTGGTTTAAGTATTGTATCAACCTCAGAATACTTACCGTTATTGGCCAAGGGATGGGTCACATAATTGTGGCCGAGTCTATAAGTAGGAGTGGGCCTTTAACACACACTTTATAAGAGAAATTTCACAACAAGAGGACACCTCAAGAGAGAGGGACTGAATCTATTTAACAGCAGCAAAAAACAATATCATAAAATTGATCCACTGGGAATTGTGTAAGAAATTGTAATTTGACCAATCTGACTCAATGTATGGTCACAAACCAAAATATATCGTTAGAAATGATACGCATATAATTCGTTGGAACTTTCAGATATACATGGATTACCAATTCCTGACAAGAAAATCAGTCTTAGTGTTATTTAAGAAGACGAAAGAGAAATTGTTTCCCAGAGGATTTTGGCAGGACTACATAATAAAAATAAAAGCAAACGAAAAGATAAAAAATACGGAGATTTTGGCATAGAGCTTAAAATACATTTTAACATTAACTTTACTGGGATACCAATTTTCCTTGGTGCCATTGAACATTCACAAAGACCTAGAGATCAGAAAAAAGAATCGAGACCATCCAGACCACAGCACTCCTACGTTCAGCTTGAATACATAAAGGAGTCACCCAGACTTATGTGAACAATCGGCAGTTAAAACTTGAAAAAATTCGCAAAGATGATTAAAAAATTAAAAATGTTTCAACTAAAATGAAAATTTAAAATCAGAACGACATTCAACCGTCACCAAAAAAAAAAAAAAAAAAAAAATCTTATTATAATGGAGATTGTGTGTTTGTCTGTCTGTAACCAAAACTAAATCACCACTCAAGTCACAATTCCCGTGGTTATTGACATCACATTCACCATGAATTTATTTTTTATTTAAACCTCAATTATGGATAAAATTGTTATACCTTATTAATACTGTTGGATTAATCTACATACTAATAACATGCAAGTATATTTATATATCTAAAAAAATAGCGGTTTACAGTGCGAACGAGAAGGCTAATTTGCATATTGATATTAAGAATTTTATTTTAATAAATATATGCTTAGTATTATTGATTTCTAATTGTTTGGCTTTCTCTTAACGAATTTGAGCAAAAATCTCGGGGATAGATCTTAAAAGAAATCCATAAACAAGACGAAAGAACTGTAATCTTATTAAATACTTCATAATCTAACTAAATAGATAAATTAGGAAAAATGAAAGACGGGAGTGATGCAAAATGATGGAAGAGTTAGATTTAAAGCTGTTCTATTTTTCGGTCATACCCCCTCAGTTTATCATTTTCTAAATAGTTTCTAATTTGATACAATATTTTATTACATCAAAACCTAAATACTTGCCCCCGAAGGGTGCATATATTTGCTAGTAATTATAAAATAAAAACAGAACTGAAAAATAGAATACAACAAGCAAAGTCCATTCATATTTAAAATAAGTAACTAGGTATGTATATGAGAAGTTATACGCGCAGTCGAACCCCTTATATTAAGTAATAGTAATATCTCCGGGAGGAAAGTGATGTTGGTGATCCAAATTTTATCCGAAGCTAGGAAAGCTGGGATCAACAATGTAAATAGAACGATGTTGGAGAATTGTCAAGAAATGATCTTACTCAAATACCAGATATAGCTAATGTAGATTTTTAATAAGGACATGATATTGGAAATGCGAGGAAAGTGTTCTCACTAGCGAAACTAATGTGAATGGTGGAGGAGATTTGGCCTGTTTCCAGAAATAAATACAAAACGCCTGTGGAGAATTAGTAAAAGCCTGAAGAACCACAACAACAAAAGTATAGAACATGAAGAACATATTATCATTTTGTGAGTTTTTCCTTTGAGTCTGAGTGACAGCAAATTTTCTCAGGTCTACAGAACTCTTTGAGTCTTCAAGCCGATCTTAACAATGCTGATGTTTAAATGGTTCGAAATTTTCCTCTGATTTCTGATGTCCAAATCTTCTCGTGTAAAATCTCTCCAGTTTATCGGTTGACGTATCCATATATTTATTTTTCTTCCCATTTCTGTGTTCTTTACTTGTTCTCGTGTTTCTGTTGGTATATATGTTACAGTCACTGTTACTAGTTCTGAAATTAGTCTTTCTTTGACCCTTTTAGTATATTCTTTGAGTCCTCGATAAGTCGCATCCACAAAATGTTCAACGCTAGCATATCCACCCCCTCTTCTTTTCTAGTTGTAAATCGGTTCCCCGCTTTACGACACAGATCGGTTTACCCACGGTGTGCTATTCATCGCGTGGGTCATCGAGGACCGGTATCGGAGCCAGAAACTTGTTATTCCTAGGCGGATGCCCCACTAACTGAGCCAAACCGGCCTCAATTATTATTATTATTATTTTTTTTTTTTTTTTTTTTTTTTTTTTCTCTTTAAACCAGTAGTAACTGGTGGTGGTCACTGAATTCCGAGTGGCAGCAGGTTTCTTGGAATAAATGACCTTTAGGCACCCCTTTTGCGATCTCGATTCATGAGGACATGTTTTTCATTTACAACGTTAAAATCCGGTTGTTTGTTAGAGGTTAGGGGTTAGGGTTAGGGGTTAGTTTTATATTTTTTTTAAATCTCTAAAAATCATATGTTAACAAACGACCGGATTTTTGACGGTGTAAATGAAAAACATATCCTTATGAACCGAGATCGCAAAAGAGGTGCCTAAAGGGCATATGTTCCGGGGGTTTTTTTTTCAGCTTTTAGGGTCATTCCTAATTCATTCTAGCCGATGTCGGCAGTGATGCGGTGAGTATCATCTCAAATCTTCTTTAAAACTCCATATTCACAATAACATCTCAAGGTTCCTCGGGATTGTTCCGAATTCTCTTATTACGATAGGCATCACATTCATATTAGTTTTGCTAACTGTAACATATTATTGGCATTTCCAATTTGTTTCTTTATTAAAAAATCTACATTAGCTACATTTGGTTTTTGAGTATGATCATTTCTTGACAAATCTTCAACATCATTCTATTTCCATTGTTGATCCCAGATTTCTAAGCCTTTTGAAAAAAAATGGATAACGAACACCACTTACCTCTTGCAGATATTACAATTACTTAATATAAGGGTTCAAATGAGTGTGTACATTCTCAAATCCATAACAATGTATTAAATATAAACAATTATTTTAAATTTTGGCAGGGTCGGGTTAGCTCAGTCGGCTAGAAACCACAAGGTTCCTAGTTCAATACCGACCCTCTCCAACTCAGTGTACGAGTAGCACAGGAGTATGTACGGTAAAGTAAGGAGCTGATAGTAGGTGTGGCGCTCCACCTCAGACGCAAAAACAATCTACTTGGTCTAGCGCTAGTGAAAAGCGGATAGACTCCCTCACTGATAGACTGATACCAACGTTAGGCCACCCCGACGATTTTACTTACTTTACTTTTACTTTTTATTTTAAATTTAAATGGTGTTAGTTGTATGCTCGTTTTATTCAATTCATCAGGTCCGGTTTTGTGCTTTTGTTTTTATTTTTTTGATTATTTTTTTCTATATTTTGTTTTTCAATTGTTTACAAGTCCCTAATGAAGGTTGTTTAGATTTCAATTTTAAATAGCTTTCTTACTTTTTTGAGAAAGTTCCAGTATTTATCTAGATTTTCGCTTTTTATTTTAGCATACATCTATGACCGTTGGGAACGTCAAGATCTACTTGTTTATAAGTTCTTTTTTTCTTTTTGTTAACTATTTCTAATACTCGGATCCATAGGGTTCCGGGTTCGATACTAGCCCTCACCAATTTAGTGCATTAGCATTACGACTTGGATATCTGAAATAAAGAGGGAGCTGTGGGTAGGTCTGGCGTTTCATATCACATGCAAATAAAACAATCTCCCTGATATAGTGCTAGTGAAAAGGGGAAGGGTCCTTTCTCTGTCTGGTTGATACAGACAATAGTCGTCTCCGCCTACGTTGTAACTTACTAATCCATGATTTCGATTTAGGTCACACATTTTCCTTTTTAAGAATGAAGGTGCATTCTGGATTTGGTTGAAAACACTAAACTGTGGACTCAACTGCAGAGGACAGACACATAACTATTTCCAAAATTCAAATATAAGTTATAATTGCAACCATGAATACAATTGATCGATAAGGTCATATTTTAATGCATTGAATTGTAAGTGTGATAGATGCCTTTGTTACTGAATAACCTCGTCCTGTCAGATATCACTTGGTGTAAAAAGGTGAAGGGACCCATGTTTCGCCAGAGATGTCATGCTGGATCCAACATATCAAACCTATGATCTCAAAATTCCCGAGGCCATGATAATGGAAAATATCCAATACACTATCCACTTGCTACGACTGGTCAACTACAATTTTCTTTATCCTCGAAGACCAACTTGTCAAACGCCGACCAAACGCAATGTAATTAGCATTATCAACCCGACATTTTGGCACAAAATAATTCCCCCGATTTTATGCGTTACAAATGCATCTTCAGGAAATACAAAACCAGAGGAGAGAAGAAAAAAAAACTCCTTGTGCCCGATTAAAAAGGAAGCAGATGTTTTATAATTTGATAAGTATTTCTTCATTTGCTTCTGAGTGTGGGATTGGCGCCATTGTATTCTGCCATGAATAAAATGAAGGTCAGACCAAACGTTAAACCTGTTATTAACTCCAGCAACAAAAAATATATATTTCTTTATTTTTTTGGTTTGTTTCTCTTTTCCTATTATCTTTTGTGCCCTTTTTCAAAAAGGCTCAGGTTGTGCTAGAAAGTTGCACATTGTAGCCGAAAGACAGAAACCAATCGACACAGCGAACTCTGAAACGTCTTAAGCTTAAATCGTTTACGCCTTTGAGACCAATCTTTAATGATTCCACTTTTCTATTGTTTTGATCTTTCTTTCTTCTTTTCTATTCTTTTGATTCTTTCTTTCTTCTTTTTTCTCGCCGGTTTTTCTTCTTGGTTTTATTGTGAGTGTTTGCTTCTGTTCTTTTCTTTTTCTTATTTCTTTTTTGATTATTTTTTTTTATCTTGTTTTTTATTGTTTGCTTTCATGTTCTTGTTTTATCTTTCTTTCTTTGATCCAAAACAGTTTCTTCTTCTTCTTCTTCTTCTTCTTCTTCTTCTTCTTCTTCTTCTTCTTCTTCTTCTTCTTCTTCTTAATTAGGATGAGTACCTGTGGCGAGAATTTTCACAGGTTTCTAAATCATTATTATGTGGATATAAATGGTCAAGATCACCATAAAAGATTCTCTTCTTGTTCTTGTTCTTGTTCTTGTTCTTCTTGTTCTTGTTCTTCTTTCTTTCTTTCTTTCTTTCTTTTCGCAACTGCAAATTTCTTCTCTTAATTTATATTCTATTTTCCTTTTTTTCTTTATTAATTCTTTATTTTGATACACTTTATCATTTTCCTTGTTCTTCTTCTACCTACCTCTATCATCTTTTCTTTTCCTTTTCTTCCTCTTTCTTTTTATCTTCTTTTTATCCCCTTCTTTACCTTTAATCATCCCTCTCTTTTTTATCTTGTTTTTTTTTATACTTGTTCTTTCATTTTCTTCCTTCGAATTTTCTTCATTGTCTTTGCCTCCCCCTTTTATCATTTTCTTCCCGTCCATCTTATTATTTGTACTTTACCCTAGTTTTATTTTTTTTCACGCAGACGCCTTCTTCAACTTCAGTTTTTTTTTATTCATTCATTTTTTTTCTTTAAAAAAATCCGTCTTAATTTTTTTTTCTTCACATTTTCTATCTGATGACAAAGTGAACCAACCCGCGGAACTGTCATGGAGACACAGAGTCTCTCTTTCATCAAAACAAATCAAGGAAATGTATTAAATACAACTTTGGTTTTTAAATGATCACTAGAGTTTTGTTGCCTTAACATCTAAAACGCTGAGCTTTACAGATTTTCCTTTTGCTTTTACAAAAAAAATAGAATAAAAAAAAAAAGAAAAAAAAAAGAAACCAGATTCAGATTGATGCAGAATGAACCACATTAAATTAAGCGTGTTTCAAGATTACCTGAACCAAGTAAAATTCATAACAAAGATACTTCTTAGATATTCTGCTGTGTATTTTTACGTAAATATCAGATACAGAGGAAAACATTTTTTTGTTTGAATAGTGCATCCTGAGTAAAAGTATTTAATATTCATATCTGATTCCGTTTCTATCTTTTTGAAATACGTATAATTTATATCGTGAAAATAGTTTTGACTTAATATCCTTCGAAAATCAAAGTAGTAGTCGAAGTCCCTTTACGATATTTGTGGCCATTTTTAGGCTGCAAGTGAGAGCACTTCACAATGGGGATCCCTATTGTTCCTTAGTGTTAGGTAGAATCCTTTGGTTGTTCCTTAGTGAAGAATCCTTGGTTGTTCCTTAATGAAGAATTCTTGGTTCTTTCTCGGTGTTTAGTAGAATCCTTTGATTATAGATCCGTTAGTTCATGTCAACATCGTGCAAATGAACAACTTTCATGATCGGCGATTAAATAGTTAACTAACCACGTTATCGAGCGTGTTGATTGGTTGGCTTTAATCTACGCGCCCACGCAGAGTCAATACTAGCACTAATAATTGTATTTCCTTCCCCTACATTTATCAGGGTTTAAATTCATTATTTAAATGTTCACAATTATAACATAACACAGTACGAAAACTCGTAATTTAAGTTACTACTGTATTAAAAAAAAAAAGATTTAGTACCGATTTTTTGTTTAAATGAAAGCACTGTATGCATTCGAATATTCGGAAAAGAAGAAGTTCCATACAAAGCAAAGAAATCCTGGCGGATTTTTAGATATATATTCCTACACACGAACAGGATATGAAGAATTTATCGATATAGATTTAAAGATTTTCCTTCTCCTAGTTGACATGCCAAAGCCTAGTGAACCTTACTATTTTACCCATTGCTGAAGGGGTATAGATGGATTCATACCTTTACCAAGGTTATTAACGATAGGGAAAAAGTAAACAATTTTTTGCCAGATATGAACCCGTGTCTCCGTGTCTATTTCTTACGACTATAGCCATTATATGACGGGTGCCTCAACATATATAGATCACTATATGTTTATTCATGCCACAGTTCACATGCATTCATACAGGTTTCCATATATTCTTTAGATAAAGAGATCAATAAATCTATACGTACAGGGATCCATATATATATATATATATATATATATATATATATATATTCATCCATTCAATCGTATATATAGATATATAGTTACAAATATGCATATATATACACACATAGGAATTCAGGCATATGTATTTACATGTGAGTATATATATATATATATATATATATATATATATATATATATATATACACACACTCACATGTATATATATGTGAGTGTATATATATATATATATATATATATATATATATATATTATATATATATATATATGGGCGTGTATCTATGTATGTTTTCGTTATTTCATTTATTTATGTATTCTTGTATATTCTTAGATGCAGGCATTCACATACATTTAGAGATGCCGTGGCACATATTTAAGCATAATTGTATCCATATATATATATATATATATATATATATATATAGTCATTCATACTAGGAATCATAAATGTTTATTCAATGAATTAAAGAATAATAGAATCCATATATATATATATATATATATATATATATATATATATATATATATATATATATATATATATATATATATATCGTATCCAATTGCGGCTTTAATACATAAATGCATAAAGGGTTAAGCGTAGCGTAGGGTCCTGATGGAATCATTTGGATTATATCCATGTTAGACCCTTAACTCTTTTCCTCTACTACTACTATAACTTTTAGTATATATATATATATATATATATGTATATATATATATGCCTAATTGGAGTTATATATATATATGTATATATATATATATATATATATATATATATATATATATATATAGTTGCTGGAATCCATATAGATGAATTCAAACAGGAATTGATATATTCTTATAGATATAGAGCCATTGTTGGATTGTATTATTCTAATGGGCTTTAATGCTCAAGTTCCCTTCGTCCAATTCAAAATCCATTATGATATGACATTAAACAAAGCTACATGCAAATATATGTATTCATTCCAGAATTTTCGCATGAATTATTTAATAATAGCAAGTTAAGGAGTGAGAGAAAGTATCCAGAAAATTGAGTGGAAAGTAATATTTAAAATCTTAGGGATTGATTTTTCCCCAGTTGCAGTCAAAATCTTAATTACTGTCGATCTGTATTTTACACTTGTAATTTAAAGCGTGTATTTGTATTCATATGAATATAAGTTGCATTTGTATATATATATATATATATATATATATATATATATATATTAATATATATAATATTATTATCAGAGGAAAGATCAAGGGTCTACCATGGTTTTGGTCAAATTGAATTGGTTTCATCGGACCCTACCCTACATTTAACTAGATCGATGTAAATCCATAGGTAATGTGGACTTAACTAAGGAATTACATTGACTTAGTTAAATGTACGGTAGGAACCTGAGGAAATCATTTCAATTTAATTGAAACCATGGTAGACACCTAATTTTTCCTCCATTATTATTATTATTATTATTATTATTATTATTATTATTATTGCTCTAAGTTTTTAATATATTGAGCACTTTTGGATTATTTACTGATGCCACTGCTACGGAAAAGTTAAAGCGGCAATTAGATACTATAATATATATTATATATATATATATATATATATATATATTATATATATATATATAATATATATATATATATCTAATATATATATATGTATATATATAATATATAATATCTAATATCTAATATATATATATTATATATATATATATATATATATAATATATATATATATATATATATATATCTTATTATAATGGAGATTGTGGGTTTGTATGTCTGTAACCGAAACTATATTACAATTCAAGTCACAATTCCCTATGTTATTTACATCACATTCTCCATGATTTTATTTTTATTTAAACCTCAATTATTAATAAAATTGTTTTACATCATTAAGACTGTTGACCATATTTACATACTAATAACATGCAATTGTATTTATATATACAACAAAATAGCGGATTACATTGTGAATTGGAAGGCTAATTTGCATATTGATCTTAAAAAATTGATTTTAATAAATGTATGCTTAGTATTGTTGATTTTAATTGTTTGGTTTTATATTAATGAATATGAGCAAAAATCTCGGGGATAAATCTTAAAAGAAATCCATTAACAAGAAGAAATAACTGTAATATTATTCTTTACTTCCTATTTTAACTAAATAGTTAAATTAGGAAAATTTACCAATGAATAAGGGAAAATGATGAGTTAGTTTCAAAGTTGTTCTATTTTTTAATCATACCCCCTCTGTTCTAAATATTTTATCTGAATTCTTATTCAGTTTCATTAGCCTTTGTAATTTAACATGATATTTTTTATATAAAACTTAAATACTTGCACCCGGAGGGTGCATATATTTGCTAGTATATATAATATCTAATATATATATATATATATATATATATATATATATATAATATATATATATATATATATATATATATATATATATATATATTAATATGATATATATATATATATATATATATATATATATATAATATATATATATATATATATATATATATATATATATATATATATATATATATATATATATATATATATATATATATATATATATATAGTATCCAATGAGCGTGTGTCCGTGTATGTATGGGTATTGTGTGTATTTTAAAAAAGGCCCGCAAAATGACTTAAATGTTTTTCCCGAATACATTAGCGCGTAATGTAACACAAACAGCCTCGACACAGATTTGAATACTTGTCAATGATTATCCAGGAAGCATTTCTTTAATGATAAAATATAAAAGCGGAAATTATCGAAAATAAGTATAGAGAACGATTCTCCTAAAAATTAGAAAAAAGACCACATAAAATACCATCAGAGTATTGTGTTTTACACGTGAAACTTGAGTAACGGTTATATAGTATCAATAGCCTTATATTTTATGATGTAAACCTACTCTTCTATTTTGGCATTGAGCACTATTTCTATGCATACATTTTACTTATTTCTTGTCCTTAATCATATATATATATATATATATATATATATATATATATATATATATATATATATATATATATATATATATATATACCTGGAAGCGGGTGGTGTAATGGATAAAATCATGGAAAATGGAATCGTCGCCTTGAGTCCAAATCCTGGATGTGATAATTGCATTTCACTTAGCGCTAATACCCTTGGAAAAGGTATGAATCCTACTCTCCCTCCAGCTATGGATAAATAGTGGGACAGCCTGGGCTCTTTAACCTTGGTTAGGCAACCGATCTAGGAGAAGTAAAACTCTGAATTCAAACCTGTTGAACTCCGCTTAAGAAATTGACCTTGTGTCTCATCCTGCTCGTGTTTGAGGGTTGGTATATATATATATATATATATATATAATATATATATATATATATATATATATATATATATATATATATATATATTACTTAATGAAATATTAGCTATGCATTCAACGAGGATTAGGCGGTGTGTTACGGTAAGCCAGCTCATCACGCAGAACCATTCTTACGGAATAGCGGGTTTGATCCTCACTGGATGCCCCCTTGCTGGATGCCTTGTGCCATATCATACCGGCAGCGAACGGTCTGGCACAAATGACGTCCCATCGTAGCTAATCTTGCATATCCATTACTACTGAATAGCTAGTTTTATCTTTGTAACCTTGTGACACATCATACCTGTTACTAACGGGTTGAGCAAAAGTGCGTCTTATCATAGTGTAATGGTTAGCAAGCTAGTCTTACAGATCCAACAATAGTGAAGAGCAGATTACATCCTCGTTGGAGGATCTTCACATCATACTGGTGGCGAACGGGATGGGTTGTTGACATTCTCCCGACTACGAGTGACGATGGAGTAGTGTCAAAAATTTTTTTTCGGAACTACGAAACCTGGGCGGGTTCATGTGGAGGATTATCTGTTGCCCAATCAGCAAAATCCCAAGCTGTGTTTCGAAGGAAAAGTAGGGAACCAATGCAGTTTGGCAGCCGTAGTTTCACAAAAGTTGATGGGTAGCACTGGATTTCAGCATCACACCACTTTAGGGACTCTTGTTTTCGGGGTTCCCTCCCCTAGGCCTTCCTTGGAATGAGGTAAAGTCGCTAAGCAGCGAGCGTTTTGTGTGGGACTTTATCTTGACTTAGTTGGGTTGACGACCAAGGCTAATGGCCCCTTCTAACCTATAAATGCTATTTTTGTCGGTGTTCCTGAAAAATGAAACAGATTTGGTAAAAACCTATATTTAACGGTAATAATCAATGATCCGACTGACCTATTTTTCCTACTGTTCCATGATTGGCATTCATCAGAAATCTCGTGTGTTGACCGGATGATAAAAATGCGTGGGTGTAAGAATTTCCTTTGCTTTTTGCTTAGGATGAGAACACAAGCTGCCGCGAGCAAAATTCGATATCGGTCCAGTGACGCCATTTTCCATGCCAATAAACGTTTTGCAAAAGACCAACTTCCTTTATAAAAAATCAAACACACTCACTTCCGTCGAATACATTATTTGCCCGAATGATGAGAGATTTTGTTTTAGCTTCGCCATTGCTGCTTTTGTGGTTTAGTACAATGTCTATAATTGACAAAGGCAATAATCAAATATTGTCTTCGTGCCTTGTCAGCAGGAACTTGAATAAGTCCTGCGGCGGTGGTAGCGGCAAGAATCTCAGCCCAAAGAAAAGGGTCTTTTGGTACATATTTTACCAAGCCATCAGCACGAGTAGAATGTGACAGAAGTTCAATTTCTCAAGCGGAATTTAACAGGTTTGAATTCAGAGTTTTTCTTTCCCCAAGATTCGTTGCCTAAACAAGGTGAAAGAGCCCAGTCTGCTCTACTATTTACCCATAACTGGAAGGGGGATAGTTGAATTCATACCTTTTCCATGGGTATTAGTTACATGTACAATGTAAATAGCCTAATCTAGGATTTAATCTCAGGTCGCCATTTCCTACGTTAATTGTTGTATTCTTAATTTCTGAGTATATATAATACAGGATTGTTCTTTAGTCTAAGTATTAATGATTTTGACATTAAATTAAATACTGTTAAACTTTCGTAATTTCTGAAGGTATTGTGACGTAGCAGTGACGGAATTTCAGTTACAGAGAGACAAACCCCGAATCTCCATTATAATAAGATTAGCTAGGAATGCTCGAAACAATAAAAACTGGGTGCAATTATTGCTATTAAACATCACGTTAAACATAACTGTATGCCAATGAAAAGCAATCAATTGAATCTATAATTGTTTAAGAATTATCATTAATTAATTATCATTTTGCTGACAAGAAAGAATGATTTCGGCATTCATTAACCTAAAAGGATTGACATGCTGTATAATCTACGAACCAAAAAAAAAAGGTTACTTACTTGTAAGTCTAACATAAACAAAGGGGAACTACTCTTGACTGAGAAAGTATTTATCTATTTATTGATCTACTAGGAAAAAAGAAGACGGGGCTAGAGGTAGGGTTTATGGTTAGGGTTTAGTGTTAGGGTTAGGGTAAGGGTTTAGGGTTAGTTTAATGGCGAAATAAATAAATAATTTATCAGTCAAGAGTGGTTCCCCTTTGTTTATGTTAGAGTTATATGAAATAACCAAAAAACATTTATTCGAATTTTACATTCTAATGTTACGTTTTGTATACCCTGTGAAAATGCTTTATCAGTAACTTTCAAAAAAATGAAATTAGCATAAATCAATAAAAATTGTCATATATTTCGAACAAAATGTTTTCATTAACTAATATTCCTGAAAGAAAAAATAAGTACCTTTAATTTGATATGACACTTAATCTTGTTCAGATACTACTGAACAAAAGCCGAAATTTTGTTTTTCTTAAGCAATTGGCTTAATTCTATTCGGTTCATCTGCTTGATATGTTCGAAATCGCATGTATAGGTCCGATTTCAACTTGGTAAAGTAACTACCTCCTTGTATTCATCAACCACGTTGTATGTACAGGTTATGACGTTATGATCACTTTAACGACGCCTGGACTGGCGTGTAGATTTTGTTTAGAACACAAATTTCTCGCTCAACGCAACTTAAATAAGGAAGTCAAAATAATAATCTTACCTTCGACCTCTCCATTTTTCTGCAAAGGCTATTTACTTGTCAGACCTTAAATTCCCAGAACAAGATGGTTCTCGTTTTTTTTGGAGGGTTTGGTATCTTTCTTTTGCTCAGTTTTTTTATTTTTTTTTTTTTTTTCTTGCTTTGTCGAACCCGAGGATCAAAACTCAATCGATGAAGAGGAATAAATGTGCAAAGCAAAACTAGACAGAACCAAACTGGTTTTCTATCAATAACATCTGCGCACACAAATAATCGATGTTTACTTACATAAATTGTCACTTAAAGTTCCGTGTATCCGTAGAAATTAAAAGGATAAAGTGTTGGTAGAAAATGGACGCCAAAATCAACGCCGCCTGTGACTGTCAGTTCCACGATATTTGTGATCTTCAAATCAAATGTTAACTTCTGGTTGAATTGTCCCTATATATAGGCTTCAGGCAATAAAACCGGTTTGTATTGTTTTGGGGTTTATAGTAGTTTTCAGGAATGTTTTATTTTTCGTTTTGATTAAAGATTTTCAACGAATGTTTTACTCATGTCTTTAAGTAAGTGTTCAGAAGTCAGTTTGATTGTGAATAGGTTTTAGAATTGGTTTGTTTGCTGGAATGTTTTAACGAAGGATCAGAGATCTTTTTATTGTAATTCAATTTGGAGATATTCGCTTTATGTATTATTGTGTCTGCTTTTAATTTATTTTATTCTTACACACACACGCACGCGCGTGAGCGCGTGCGCGCACACACACACACACAGACTTATATATATATATATATATATATATATATATATATATATATAGAGAGAAATAGAGGGGGAATGAGAGAGAGTGGGGATGAGAGTGAGAGTGAGAGAGATATTTAGAGCGGATGCTAATAATACGATTATTTGGTTCAATCCACGCAGGAAGCGTTTTATACGTAATATAATTCCTTCAAAATAGATACCCTTTTTCCTTCTCATACACCTACACACCACCCACCCCATATATATATATATATATATATATATATATATATATATATATAAAAACTATTAGACATACACAACTGAGCTAAACTTAATAGTTAACGAATATATGCCTGTTACAAATAATAATACATACATTTATGTGTGTGTGTGTTTCCGTCTCTCTCTGTTTCTGTGTGTCTGTGTGTGGATAATGTGGTCGTGTGCGTACCGACCCGATTACAGTGTTTCCTATTCAATCACCTCATATCCGGCCGGACCCATTTGCCCGGGGCCGAACTCCCAATCTTGACATTAAGTCACAGCCAGTAAGCGTGGCTCCTGTCTACTTGAAAACTATTCCTTTCGGCTTTTCTCTCTAATCCATCGCCCATCACTGACTTACCCCTTTCCTTTGCCCAAGGCCACACAGAATGCGCCGGTGAGCTCTGATGAAGGGATCAGACGAAAATGGACTCGATTACCCCAGCATCAACAAAATATTCATATTCTCCGCCATTTTTAAATGGTTTGGCTTGATTGTTCTCTCTGACTTGCTATAATGTATTTTACTCTTTTTTTGTTTCTTTTACTTTTTCGCTTATTTTTCCTTTTTCCTTCTTCTCTGACTTAGTATGTGTTTTACTCGTTTTTTTTTGTTTCTTTTTCTTTTTCGATTATTTTTGCATTTTTCCCCCTCTGACTTAATATATGCTTTGCTCTTTATTTTTTTAGTTTATTTTTATTTTTCACTTATTTGTTCCGCATTCTTTTTTCTCTGAACTGCTATTACATATTTTACTCTTTGTTTTTTTGTTTTTTTGCTTCTTTCTCTTTTTCCTTTATATTTCCCTATTTCTTTTCGCTTTATTTATTAATGTAATTGTTTATCGTTCAACTCTGTATCCTATTTATTTGTATAAATTATTTTTGCTCTATTAGTCAGCTATCCGATTCTTTTTCTTAAGTAATCGTAATATAGTATCCATAAGAGTGTTTAGGTTCTATACCTGCTCTACTATAATAGCATTAAATGCCATTTGTATGCATTCAGTTTTCTTATTTGTTGTTTTTGATTATACAAGCTGTGACAAAAAAATATCGAGAACTTTTGTACGTTGGCACACCTTGAATTCTGAAAAAAAAAAAAAAAACGTTCCGTTCATTATTCTTTTCAGAATACTAGGTGTGTCAAGAAAGTCCCAAATGTTAAAGCTGTATTTACCAAGACAGAAATTAAGAATAATGGAACGTTATTTTTTTCATAATAAATGGTATGTCAAAAAGTACAAAATATCTCAATACTATTTTGACAAACCTGGTATATATATATATATATATATATATATATATATATATATATATATATAATATAATATATTATATAACCGTGCTTAGATGTACAAATCATTATAAAATGTTTCATACATAATATTAGTTCTCAAATACTGGTAATTAGAGCAATATAAAACATTAAACAAATGCATTGTTTTTCACTACCTCGTGTCATAATCATACCTGAAATTTTCATATGTCTAGGAAGAAATCTTCAGATAAATCATGCCTTAGCTAAAAGTTTCATGTATTTGATAAAATTGAATCTTAAAATGAAACATGCATCGAATAAACTTTCATGAATTTGGAGTAAAATACAATCTTTATATGTAATATGACAAAAAATTAAGTTATTTGGAAAAATATTATCATAACAGGAAAACGATTTAACTAAATGTTCCAAAATGATTGGTCAAAATACAATCTTTATATAAAACATGTCTTGGCTAGAAGTTCATGTATTTGTAAGACATAAAATCTGAATATGACTTTACTAAATGTTTTAGGAAAATTGAAAACAATACAATCTTTTTTATGAAAAATGCCTCACAAACTTTTCAGTTATTATAGGCAAAATACAATTTTCCGATGAAACATGCTTTAGCTAAAAGAGTCACCCTACAAAATAACCTACAATGTACAGATGAAACAAGTTTTTAAATGCCATCCTCTCCCAGTTGAAAAGGGCTTAAAGACATTCCTATGTTATGGAATCTTTTGGTAAGCGTATAAGTCCTATCCTACGTATTGGTAAATTTCCAGCGATTTAATCCTATGCCCGTTGTCCATGAATGTCACAGTAATCATGACCAGTAAGGTCGGTTAAGTATTGTATCAGCCTCAGAGTACTGACAGTGATTGGCCTAGAAATAGGTCACATGATCTAGCCTAGTAGAGCGGGGATCCATCACACACCTTATATCCAGAATTCTCAACAGCCTTAACCAGTAGTTTTTCTTAATTGTAAAAATGTAATGATATGATGAAAGATACATGCCTTTTTCTGAAAATTTCATTTTATTTTCAAATACATAAAACTTTTAGTTGAATGAGGGGCCCGAGGAAGTGATATTTTTACTATATTCATCGTGTGCTCGATTTGTCGCATCTACACAATCTTCAAAGCTAACGAGACCCCTTCATCCTTTTCTTGGTACATACAATCTGTCTGTGTCGTCTCTCGGTGTAATGCCTTGTGCATTGTCATAATTTTCCTTATTTTTGGTCCATCCGTCGGAGCTCCTCTCTTGTCCATTTTAAGAACGGTCCTGTGTAGGGGGGGGGCAGGTGTTTATACTAAATGAGATGAATTGGGAAAAACAAAAATAATAGATTATATAATTTTATAATGGAAGATGGAAGTGATGAGTATAAGAACAGATAAAGATAAAAAGATGTACATTAAAAAAAAAGATATTGATTGTAACTCGAGTTTCAAGAGATAATCAACGTCATTTTCCAGAGTAATATTGAAAAAAGCAGCTTACATATACACACACGTGCATGTATATGGAGATGTATATATATATATATATATATATATATATATATTATATATATGTGTGTGTGTGTGTGTGTGTGTGTGTGTGTGTGTGTGTTTCTGTAAGTCTACCTGACGTACTTCTGTGTTTGAGTATCCATGTAACCGCAAATTCGAAAAAAAAAACAGCTCGTCACATACTTTTATTAAAGCGATGTTCTAAGTAAGAGGTTCAATCAATTTTTAATCTAATCAATCTACAATTTTAATGATAACTTTATGGGGTCTGTATCCGCACTGAATGTCATGTTCTAATCATCATAATTCTTGATTGGTTGTATTCGGTAAATAATTCTTGATTTCGTTGTATTCGGTAAAATTCTGTGAATTCAGAACTTACCCCTTTATTTGAATCACTAGCAGCGGCTACCGGGCATATATATACACACAACTGCTTTATATATGTATAAATGGCGCCACAGTGTTTTTCATCGCACCATCATGCAATCCTGATATTTTACGTCAGCCAGTTTTTTGTCTATTTCACAGCTATTGGAACCGCAACCAGGGATTGAACTAACAACCTCCAAGTGGTAGTCTCCTATGATATTTGATTTGATGGCCTAAATTATCATCCATGTGAGTATAGCAACTAAAATGATTATTGCAATTTGGAATAATAATAACACTAACAAATCTTCTCAGAATAGGGACGGATAATGCTTGATATAACGGCATAGCGTTGAATTGCTAATTAGAATCCATCAATGCTTCCTAAACGGAAGGATTAGTATTTGGACCGGTGTTACAAAGCTAACTCAATGGGAACATGGATCATAAATCGGTTATTTCCTAGTTGAGTAACATGATATTACTGGGTGACCCAGAAAAATACAGAAATCAAATTATTTATTTTCCCATTAAACTAATCCCAACCCCAAAACCTTAACCCTAACCCCCCAGTTGAGTAAAATAATATTACAGGGTGACCCAGAAAAACAGAACCCACACATTTTGTAATACAATTGTTGATTTTAATTTTTTTTTAGTGTAAGTCCAACAAGGGTTAGGTTTAGGGTTTAGAGTTAGGGTTAGGGTTAGGGTTTAGGGTTAGTTTAATGGGAAAATAGATAAATAATTTGGGTTCTTTTTTTTCTGGGTCACTCATGTTACTCAACTAGGAAATAACCCATAAATATATATGATCATATATAGGATTGGAACGAAAGTCTTGTCCGATACAAAAAATGTTTTATAAAATGTTTTGCCTAAATGTTTAATGTTGTCTGTATTGGTTAAATAAATACTATTTTTATCGGACAAGACTTTCGTTCAAACCCTATGTATTACCAAGGAATTATCTTCTTGTTTTTTTGCGCCTTTTTCTCTCGTGCCTCACCCCTCCCTCTCTGTCTCTCCTTCTCCCTCCCCCCTCTCTCTCTGTCTCTCTCTCTCTGTCTCTCACTCTCTCTCTTCATATTCGTGGATTTCCCGTGGGGTATTGCCTAACGTGCAAGACAGTAGCATTGTAATATGCATGTTCGAAAACCAGTCGCGCTATTACGTTCATATTCGGACTAAAACCTTTAGTAAATGTATGATCCACCCAACCTTCAGCCATGGAATAAATAGTACTGCTAATGTTTTTCAACAAGGATGGGTTTGGGTTCAAAGAACCAACGAAGTTTGATATGCCATTGAACAAACAAACCAAACATAAACATATTTTTCTCAGCCCTTTCTCTCTATCATTTTTTTGTTACAAATGCATGTATTTAAAAGATGAAACAATAAAGTGTATATATGTATTCCAATATGTATTTGCCTATATATATTCCAATATATGATTTCATTTATATATATATATATATATATTATATATATATCACACACACACACACACATATATATATATATATAAATATATTATATATATGTATATATATATATATATATATATATATTATATATATATATATATATATATATATTCCAGTATATATATAAGCATTGGAATATATATTCCAATGCTTCAAAATACAAAAAGAACAACGTTCACAAGAACAAAGTTTATACATAACACACACACACACACACACACACACACACACACACACACACACACATGTATATGTATATGTATAAATAATATATATATATATATATATATATATATATATATATATATATATATATATATATAAATCAGCATAAAATTTTAATTGCAATCGTGTCATGTTTGCAAGAGAAAGGTGCGTCTGAGATGTAAACATTTTATGACGACCTTTGAAAAGTTTTTACCTTGAATCAAATTACCAAAAATTAAAACAAAAACATCGCCCCGAGTTCCGTTCTGTTATAACAACATAACGAAACAATAAAAAAAAACAAAAAAAACCAAACAAAAAACAAAAAACAAAAAAGATTCCAACAAAATGATAAAGCATAAAAATAAAATAATAGATTCTATTTCGATTGCTTGCAGCACAGATTTTTAATGGTAGAAATATGAGTAGAGAGATGTTGAATTTTTAAAAGGGAGGAATTCATAAATAAATAAGAACTGAAAAAAAAAAAGAGAAAAAAAGGAAAAAAAGAAAAGAAAAGATGAAACCGAGGCTAAAGTAAATTCACAAATAATCAAAAGAAATTTTTTTTTAATAATAATAATAAAATAATAACGGATTAAAAGATTAGATGCGATAAAAATCAAACGTTGGAAAATCGCAGAAATTGAAAAATAGCTGAAAGCGGTGGTAAAATCAAAATCAGCGTCATGTACAAATTGAAATTACATTGAAGATGACGCGTGAAAAGAGGATGTGACAAGTATTATGGGACGGCGCTTATGTAATGAAGCCATCGCATGGAAAAACAAAAGGAAGTCGACACGGAAATGTAACGGTCAGCTTTGAATTACCGAAATGTTTCAAAAAGGTGGCTAGAAAAAAAATGAAATAAATGCACATTGATTTGAGGGAATGATAAAAAAAGAGAAACGAAGATTCTGAAAAAATACTTGCTAGATAGATAGATAGACAGATAGAGAGAGAGAGAGAGAGAGAGAGAGAGAGAGAGAGAGAGAGAGAGAGAGATGGGGAAAGGAGAGGGGGAGAGATTCAAAGGGAGATGGTGGGTATTTGACAAAAAGAGATAAAGTGTGAGAGTGTGTTTGGGTCAGAGAGTGATAGGAAGAAAGAGAGTGTGGGATAGTTGTGCGAGGGGGATAGATATATTGTGTGAGTGAGATATATTGTGTCAGCGTTAGATATAGAGAGAGTGAGAGTGAGAAGAGAATAAAAAAACAAGATGAGGAGCGAGAGTTTGTGAGATATATTGTGAGAGTGAAAGTGTGTGTGTGTGTGCGTGCGTTGTGTGTGTGTATGTGTGCGTGTATGTGAGAGAGAGAGAGATGGAGAGAGAGAGAGAGAGAGAGAGAGAGAGAGAGAGAGAGACACACACACACAGATAGTGATAGAGGTTGAGGTAGTGACTATCAAAAAGAGTGCAAGAAAGTGTATGTGTGAGTGAGAATATGATACAGAGAGACGGTGTATGCGTGTGAGAGAAAGACAGGGAGGGAGAGAGAGAGAGAGAAAAAAGAGAGAGAAAGAAAGAAAGAAAGAGAGAGATTTATATTGAACGTATGAGAAAGAGAGGTTGTGCGTGTGACAGAGAAAGAGACAGAGACAGAGACATATATATATATATATAAATAAAGAGAGAGAGAGAGGGGGTGATAACGAATCTATAAGCGAGTGGAGAGAGAAGAGAGAGAGAGAGAGAGAGAGAGAGAGAGAGAGAGAGAGAGAGAGAGAGAGAGAGAGAGAGAAAGGCTGGAATCAAGAAGAATCATAGCGACACAAAAAGCAGAAGAATAATCCCAAAAGCAGAGGACGTGAATGTGACGGAAGAGCAAAAATGAAAAGCTAAATAATAAAAAATAAGTCCTAAATAAACGTAGCTCACAGCAAAGTCATGTTGATAACTGCGCTTACTGGCATAACATTGAAGTCAAGCAATTGTCTGTTCAGAACTTTAATTTCTTGTACTGTTTTTGTTTTTTGTTATTGTTTTTTTTTGTCTTTTTTTGTCTTTTTTGGTTGGTTACATTTTACAGCATGTTAACCCAGATTGGGTTATCTTAGAAGTTGTATTATATCGGCATTGCAGTCTCGGAAGACTATATAGTTTTTGTCCCCCTGAAGTTACAGTGCCCCCTGTGATTGAAGTCCAATGTTCGAAAAACATTCTTGACCACATGTCACATGTGAAGGCTGCCACTGAAGATATTGATGTGCCAGTGCTTAGTTACCACCACTTTCTTCTGGATCTTTTGACTTCATGGTGTTGCGCCAGGGTGACTTCAGACATGAACAATCCGCTACAGAGTGGCTGCCGCTACCGAAGCAGTCCTGAGCCAAATTTTCCCAGCTGGAGAAGGTAATGCCAAAGCACCTGAGATCATTCTTGCAGACATCCTTAAAAAGCAGCTGGGAGCGACCAATCTGTCTCTTGCCGGACGAAAGCTCGGCATAGAGGATGTCCTTCGGGATTTGTCCATCATCCATCCGGCGGATATGGCCCAGCCATCAGAGGCGGCGCTATCTCAGTAGAGAACACACGCTTTAGAAGACGTTTTATTTTATTCACTTTTGATGGGTATTCACATTTAAAAAAAATTAAATCAATGTTTTAAACACAATTTTTTAAAACTCATTTTTTTCTATCTAAGACATAGATGGGATTCTAACCGGTATTACCACTCCGGGTAAAGTGGACCAAGGTTAAATGGCGACGACAAAGGGATCCCCTCTCAAGCTACAGAATTTAAACCTCACCATTAGATGCAATTTAAGATCATACTCACAATACAAAATTAATTAGTGATGTCAGAGGAACAGCAGGTTGTGTACAAGACTAAGCAAAATTCGGTAAATTATAGTTTTAAATAATGGGCCGCGTTAGCTCAGTCCGTAGAGCGTTCGGCTAGAAACTACAAGTTCCTAGTTCGATACCGGTCCTCAGCGTATGAGTAGCACAGGGATCTGTGCGCTAAAGTAAGGAGCTGATGGTAGATGTGGCACTCCACTTCAGATGCAAAAAACAATCTCCTTGGTCTAGCTCTATTGAAAAGGGGATAGACTCCCTCGCTGACTGGCTGATACCGATTTAGGCCGCCCCGTCGACTTTTTATAGTTTTAAATAACTGATTTTTGATGTGCATTAACTCTTCATGAATAGTCACCAACAATATGTTACTTTTCGATTTATAGTAATAATTGATAAATTTAACTCAACTGTAATTAGTATTTCCAAAGGCAATTAGTATGGAGTGCCCTGAAGGGAACGCCATATTTGTGTTATTTAAGGTCAAACTCACACTCATACAGCACACATACACTCTTCCTCTCTTTCTCTCTCTCTCTCACTCTCTCTCTCTCACTCTCTCTCTCACACACACACACATTCTCTTTCCCATACGCTCTCATATCGCTCATATCTTCCTCTCTCTCTCTCTCTCTCTCTCTCTCTTAAATTCTTTCCATACGCTCCCATATCTCTCATATCTTCCTCTCTCTCTCTCTCTCTCTCTCTCTCTCTCTCTCTCTCTCTCTCTTCTCTCTCTCTCAAAGACACGCTGATTGAGTTTTTAGGAAACGCCCGTCTTTCTAACAATATTGCACAGCCGTGTGTCCAAGTTATGAATGAAACCATTTCAGGCATATAATCAAATCCTGGCAGAAAATTGGTAGCCACATAAAAAAAAAACAACATAATGTCTTTAACCAAAACGCACAAAAGCGATGTTGTACAAAAGAGCGATATACCGATATAGTCTTTGATGCTCGGGTGAGATTTTAAAAAGCCGGGGATTGGGTGTTATTTGCACACTGATTCTTGCCCCTTGATTCTTCACATCGTCATAAGTACCTAGGTATTTGTACACAAGGATAAATAATTATTTGAGTAAAATATTGGGCAATCTCACCGTTATTATTTACTTCTCTATGATTTTTGCACTAACATTATACAATAAAAACAACAATGACAGGCTCTACATTATAAAAAAAGAATGTCATTGAAAAATATAAACTACGTTTTTTTACAGGTTCACAGAGAAGTTATATATTTAATTCATAAAAATACACCCACTCGCAATATTAAAACAATACTTATTTAAAACAACTCGACACTATTGTTATAATCATAAGGTTCCGGGTTCGATATCGGTCGTCGTCAGCTTAGTGCATGAGTAGCACGGATTGATCTCTGTTATAAAGTGGGGAGCTGATGGTAAGTATATAGCTCAACCACAGACGCAAAAATAAGTCTCTGGTCTAGCGCTCCCCAAAAAGAGATAGACTGCCTCGCTGTCTGGCTAATGTTGACATTAGACCACTCCCCCGACCTTTTCTTATAAATAATTTACAATATGCAAATGGAGATGCTGATTCACACAAACGTTCAAGTTCATCAGGATGCAGAGGATATTCACGTACACTGCACTCGGCGGACCGATTTCAAATTTCTCCTCACGTAGTTTATATTCAATTCACTTGAATGTCCCCGGGAAAAGCATGTATGGTACTACATTCAGTAGGCCATGTTAGGAATAACTATTATGCTAGCAGAATTTAACCCATTACAGATGGCTGTATCTTATTATAATAGAGATTGTGTGTTTGTCTGTATCCAAAACTATATTACTACTAAAGTCACAATTCCCTTAGTTATTTACTTCCCATTCTCTATGATTTCATTTTTTATTTAAATCTCAATTATTAATAAAATAGAATTTCATTATTAATACTGCTGGCCTTATATACATACTAATGATATGCAATTGTATTCATATACAAAACAAAACAGTAGTTTCCAGTGTGAACGGAAGGGCTAATTTGCGTAATGATATTAAATATTGGATTTTGATAAATATGTGCTTATTATTATTGATTTCTAATTATTTGATTCTATCTTAATGAACATGAGCAAAAATCTCGGGGATAAATCTTAAAATAAATCCATTAACAAGAAGAAATAATTGTAATTTTATTCTTTACTTCTTACTTTAACTAAATAGTTGAATTAGAAAAAAATAGCAATGAAAGACGGAAGTGGTGGAAAAGTTTTCTTGTTCGATTATACCCCCTCTGTTTCAAATCATTTTATCTGCATTCTTATTTAATTTCATATATTTGCCAGTTTAAATAACACGTTGTTCTGAGAAATACTATCGGTTGGTTTGGTTTCTTTGTTTAATGTCATATCAACTTTCAAGGGTTACTTAATGCCAAAGCCATCCTTGTAGAATTACAATTGTAGTATTATTAATCCATAGCTAGGGGATAAGGGGTTTCATACCTTTCCCGGGTGTATTAGTTCCAAAATGAACGTCATAGCGCAACTGGATTTCTGACTCACTTTCTACGGTGTCATAGTCAAGCAAGTTTGACATTAGGCCACGGGAAGCCCTCCTTGAATACTTTGTGAAATCTGCATGGCTCACAACAATATACTAGTCCTTGATTAATTTGATTTTGTTTATTACATGGCATTTATTTTCTACTAGAAGTGGCTACCGGCGTCGCCTGGGTAGAGTTATGGGGAGAGATAGTCTCGCAGGTTCATTATTGTTGAATTGCAAATAGGATCCCCGCTGGATGCCCCACTAACATCCCTATGTATATAAAAAAGCACCTTACGTTGATGAAAAGAAAAATGAATGTCTCCTATTTAAAATATTGAATGCGGAAAACAAATTCCATGCTGTTATCATTTTAATTTTATTTTTTTAATTATCTTCACGAATATAGATCAAATCTTCATTATTCTTGCTGAAAAAACAATCCCTGGTGATATATAATTTTGCATATATATTTACTTTGTCGTTAATTGTTTTATTTTCAAAGTTTCCTCCGGACATACAGATTCACACAACTGCCCTTTATATATGTAGTAGAAGTGGCTTCCCGGCATAACCTGAGAGGAGTTATGGGGGAAAATCCATTATTATTGAATTGCAAGTTTGATCTAAACAGGATGTCCCACTAAAATTCCTATGTAAAAAAACACCGTACCTTGATACTTAATCTCCGAAAAGAAAAATTAATGTCTCCTATTTAAAGTATTAAATGCAAAAAAAAAAAATAACAAATTCCATGCTGTTATCATTTTTATTTTCATTTTTTAAATTATCTTCACGAATATAGATAAAATCTTCATTATTTTTGCTCAAAAATCAATCGCTGGGATATTTAATGTGTATATGTATATTTACGTTGGCGTTAATTGTTTTATTTTCGAAGTTTCCTTCCACAACTGCCCTTTTATATATTATGGACTAGCAGAGACTACCTAGCAAAGCGCGGGTAGAGAAAAAAAACGTGGTTTAATAATCGCTTGGAGATCTATTACTACTGAATAGCAAGTTCGATCCTAGCAAGATGATTCCCAAAAACATTTAAATAAAGTAATCAAATTAATGTAAAACGATAAATAATCTTTAAAAAGATCGAATATCAAATTATTATAGTATACTATATTATAAATTTGCTAACAATTTAATAAAATAATATACTATACTTAGCATAGTATACTAAGTAGAGTATATTATTTTTCTTAAATCGAAAAGTGCACTGACTTGAAAACACTTCGAAAATAAAATAAAACTAAATGCATAAAGAAAAAAAATGGAACATACTTTTTTAAATAGAAGTTTTAATGTGCTTAAAAGTTAAATATCAAATTACAGTACTGATTTTGGTACAAATACAGAATAGCGCGCAATAGATAATACCATTAGAATCGTATTTTACGAATAAATAACATTAGATTACGGAAATTTCCGAAGGACCCTAATTCTAACCCACTCACTCGAGTGTCTCAAAGTTTTCAGGTATTTCTGTGAAATATAATCGGTAATCTATAGGTATTTCCAAAATCCGGTCACGTGACCAGTTTAAGCCATGCTGAATAAACGAAAGTAAATATGTTTGAACTTTGGTTTTAAAAACACACATCTTTTTAGAAAGGAATCAACTCAATCTCGATGTCAAAAATGTAACTAAGTGATTAATTCCTAAACTGTCCATAAAAATGATATAATAAAAATGTATTAAATAAACGTTTGTTTATCCTCTACAATGAAATATTTACTATAACTTTGAATCAGTAAAAATGTTAATTTAAGATGAAAAAAAATAAAAGAAAAAATTGATTGAGCTGTCGTGTCGCAGCCGTATTGCTACTAACACTTCATCCATTTGTTTACTTTTTTGCAAGAGACGCCGAAAAATGGCAGAGTATAATTTTACGTTATTAACGTTAATGTGGTTTAATTTTTAGATGTATTCGAAAATATAAAACAAATCTTCATTATTTTTGCACAAAAACCCAGCCCTGTTGATATTTAATGAGTTTAATATTTAGTTTGTCGTCAATTGTTTTATTTCCGAAATTTCCTCCGGACATACAGATTCACACAATTGCTTTTTATATGTATAGATTAATAGATACTCAAAAGGACTGAAACGACTCTTTGGAATATATATATATATATATATATATATATATATATATATATATATATATATATATATATATATACTATTCCTGGCAAAATATGGAATTATCACACTTAAATAATGTATCATTAGTTTTTTTTTATTTTGTAGTAAATAAATTAGTAACAGATTATACATAAACTCGATAACTTTTAGAGCCGCCCTTTAAAGACGAATAATTATCGTAAAATGTAATAAAAGTAACGCTACTTTGTATAATGCTAATCTTAGAACCAGCTGCTCGTACTACTACTACTACTACTACTACTACTACTACTACTACTAATAATAATAATAATAATAATAATAATAATAATAATTGGTAGATCAATAGATAGGTAGATAGATAGATAGATTTTTATCTAAAAGATTGAAATAAAGAAAAGTTACCACTGCCTGTGTAAGCTATATTGAAAGATCTCTTCGAATTACTTGATGAGTTATTCAGCCGATAAAGACTGGAAAAGAGTCATGCTATATCGCCGTGTCAAATTCAAAAGTAAAGATTAAGATACATTTCCGAATCAAATATCATATACGATCAGCAGAATCTATTAACTTAGCATTTCCGCATAAGAGAGGCTTCTTTTAGACGTCTCTAAAGAAATTAACGAACCGCTTGAACGGCATATATACTTTCTTGTAATCGAATCCGTAAGAAACAATATCATGAGTATAAAACGAATGTATATTTACCAAGCTTACTTTGTCACAAGACCAATTTTCGAGCCACTTATTGTGTGTTGGAATAATTCTGCTCATAAATTCTGTTATGGATTATTTCAGTTTTACTTAGTGTGGCTCAAGGCAGTAAAGATATTGAGCGCAATAAACGATCAAAACCATCTTGCTATGATTGCGGCTCTATTATTATTATTATTATTATTATTATTATTATTATTTACTCCTTCTGAGTTTTCACATCAGCATTAGCTGATGGTCTTTCACTGGAGTCTGATCTCCAGTACTCTTCTGAGTATTCTGGCCGATTGCAGCAGTGCAGTGTTCTGAATGGTTTCAATCCTTCTCTGATATCCAAACTTTCCAAGCCCTTTTCCAATCCTTTGGGACTGTTCCAAGTGCACTTTTCAATCTTTCCACTTTCTTCCAATATTATTTATTATTATTATTATTATTATTATTATTATTATTATTATTATTATTATTATTATTATTATTATTATTATTACGTGAGTTTTTCAGACCAGCGTTAGCTGGTGGACTTTCACTAGAGTTGGAGGGACAGCAAGTCTCCTCATGTCCCCAGGACACTTTTGAATATTCTAACCAATTGCAGCAATGCAGTTGTAATTGGAGCTCATGGAATGGTCCCAAAAAGCTTGGAATAAAGATTAGAGGAACTGGAAATAAGGGAAAGAATTGAGACCATCCATTTGGTATAGAGTTCCATGAGCTCCAACTACGATTGTATATTTACTCATCTTAATTTGTCACAAACCATTTTCAAGCCACTTATTGTGTATCAAAATGACTCTGCTCATAAATCATGCTATGGATTATTTAAGAAAAATATTGAGCTCATTAAACGATCAAAACCATCTTGCTATTATTGCGTTATATCAAAACGAACCCTTATTATAATGCAATATTGCACAAAACCACAGCTTCCGGGAGATTACTTCCTGGATTCAACTTACAGAGATATCAATGGTTTCCGAGATCCATGATAAGCATCTACTAGCAGCAGCTGTTCTACGTTTGTTTGGCACAAGACCATCAGAATGGCTAGATTGTTTTTTTTTTCTTCTGTTTTACGTCATATCAATCCTTGCCCGATCATTTTACATCAAAACAATTCCCCTTGATGAACAAATGATTTAGATTGCTTATAGTACGTGGTGTTGCTTAAATTGTCAACCAATTAAGTATTGAACAGATACATCACTGCTTAACTTCGGTGATTAGCCGGAACAAAGGCTTTAGCGTGACTTGACTCTAATAATCATCGATTTTAATATATTGGTTGTACATTCTGATAGGTTGTTTGGGGGTTATATTATTATTATTATTATTATTATTATTATTATTATATTGTTTTGTTGTTGTTGTTGTTTTTTGCTGTCATCTTTCAGTTAAGTCTGAGAGACAGAAAGTCTCTCCATGTTTTCATGACTATTCTGAGTATTCTAGCCAATCTTAGCGATGCTGTTGCCTGAATGGTCTCGTTCTTACTCTGATTTTCCATACCTCCAATCTTTTTTTCCAAACCAAGGCTGGAAAATAAAACCACTTTCCCCGCATTGACCAACTAAAGTACATTAAAATAATGATATCCTAGTCTACTGAATTTAACCGAATTTTCCTGCTTATTGCAGATATAATAAAAGACTAACTCTTCCATTCCCATCGGGAAATCCATTTCCTTCTATTCTATCATATCAAGTCTTGATGATCTTACTAATTCATTTTAGCTATCCTTTTGAAACTACTATGCACACACTATAGACATACAGTTACATAATTTCATAATTTCATTATTATCATTATCATTATTATAGTTTTTCACACCAGCGTTAGCTGATGGTATTTAACTGGAGTCTGAGTGACAACAAGTCTCATCAGGTCTCCAGGACTCTTCTGACTATTCTAGCTGATTGCAGCAATGTAGTATTCTGGATGCTCTCAATTCTTTCTCTGATCTCCAGATTCTCCAGTCTTTTTTTTTCCAGGCCTTTTGGGACCCTTGCAAGGGCACCAAATACAATAGGTATCACTTTGACCTTCATATTCCATAGCTTTTCAATTATATGGCAAGGTCCAGATATTTTTCAATCTTTTCCTTTTCCTTCATGTTCACCCTGTAGTCTGCTGGAACTGCAAATTTCACCAGTTGACAAGTTCTTTCTTTTTTGTTAATCAACACTATGTCGGTTTTCCTTGCTGGAATAAGGTGATCCGTCTTTATTTCGAAGTCCCAGAGGATGTTATGCATTTCATTCTCAAAAAAAGATTCTGGTTTATGCATATACCATTTTGTTGTATGGTCAAAATTTAATTTTTTGCATAACTCCCTGTGAATCACCTTCCCAACCCAGTCATGCCTAGTTTTGTATTCCCGTTGTACTAGTTTGCTACATTCGCTTAGTACATAGTTTACAGTCTCATCGCTCTCTCCGCATAGTCTATATTTACTGTTTTGTTAGGTTTTATCAATTTCTGCTTTGATATAATTTGTGATTATTATTATTATTATTATTATTATTATCATTATTATTATTATCATAGTGATAATATTTTTACTTTTTAAAATATGCAAACATATCTTTGATAAATTTCACCTTGAAAGCTAGTAAGCCATTTTCTGACGTTGAATATCTCATCAAGTTCTTTTTTTTCAGAACTCCCATTTTTCTGAGGAAACGGTAAGTGTAGTGCAAATTTATGTGATGTCATTGCTAGCAATAACCCTGCAAATTCTGTTGGAATTTTGGCAAATAATAGCTTATCCTATGAGACTAAAATCGCCGTCAATCAAACGAGTAATGTCAAATGAACTGATCTGAATCAAGCCACGAACTCGGCGTAATCCCCGTCCAAGATATGTAGTGGAATATCAGTCATGTTAAAAATACAATGTAAGAATAGAAATTCCAAAAAGCTCTCCACAAAATTGAACTGTACCGATCAACTCGCGAACAAGACATGGTAATAAATATAGGAAGAAAATAAAAAGGAAGAAGAAAAATGATTCATGTATATTCACTGCTTTTTCTTTTTCTTTATTTTCAAAATCCCATTGCTTGCGAGGTAAACTATTACGTCTATTATATAATGGCTCGTGCATTGGTATTTACTAAGCTTTCTTTTTAACGACAATGTATGGCACGACAGTATTTTAAATGGTATAGTTATATTTAGTTGGGGGTGCGTAGTGCAATGGATCGATACATAGGGAATGGAGTCGTCGATCCGAGTTCAAATCCTGGACGAAGCTACATTTCACATAGTGCTAAGATCCTTGGGAAATTTGTGAATCAACTTATCTCCCTCCAGCTATGGGTAAATAGTAGGGTAGACTAGGTTCTTTAACCTTGCTTAAGCAACCAGTCTAGGAGAAAGAAAACTCGTTTGGAGTAGTGACTACTAGAAGTAGTCTCAGTCCTAATTAGTGATCTATTTCACTAAAATTAAATTTAAAAAATATATATACCTTAAATTACCCAATTGAATTAATGGCACTTACACACATCTGGGGTTATGTTATGTCTAAAAGTTACAGAATCATGTACGTTCTACGTTTCTATTTATATTCCATGTGTAGTTGTTTCTAATGAGTGTTTTGAAAACAGTTATATAAGGGGCCAATTTAATTCAGTTGGTAAAGCATCTGCCAAGGAAACATAAGTTTCGCGGGTTCGATAATGGTACTCGAAAACTCAGCACAGGAGTAGTTCAGCTTGGATCGTTGCGGTTAAGTGGGGATCAAATGATAGGTGTGGCGCCCCATCTCAGACGCAAAAAAAATCTCCCTGGTTTAGCGCTCATGCAAAGAACATTGACTCCATTGCTCTAGAGCTGATACCGACAATGGGCCACTCCGCCGATGTTACTTTATATAGCAAGAAAACTTACCTAATTCAAATAATTTGCACACAGTTGCATGGTTTCAATTGTTCCTATCAACTACTACTAATTACATGGTTTCAAGTTACTCGTTTTATTTTATTTTCACAGCTACATGGTTTCAAGTAATCAATAATAATCCTCAGTTATCAATTATGGCTTCAAGTAACTTTTTAAATACAAATATTTTACAATTATATATTATCAAATAGTCCTATCGAATGAAAACAATTTACAAAGAATTGTATGATTTCAAGTATTCATATCTAATACCAGTAAGTATGTGGTTTAAAGTAAATATTTATATTTAATAAATGATTTCTTTACACACAGTTATATGGTTTCATTAACTAATAATAATAACGAACTAACAATTATATTGGCAAGCAACCTTTTTCAAGTCAAATAATTTACAGTTATATTCGTATGAAATACAAATAATTTTCATATAAATCTATTTGAGAGCCATATGTAATCCTTACATACACTACCAATCCAAATCAGAGTAGAATTTGGGGTAATCAATACTCCCCAGATCTCTAGTACTGGAGCCTCACCATCGGATTGAGGTTAATGTTATACTGAAGACACCCTTGGTGAGGATTTCTAACTTCAAGAGATGCATTTTTGTATTCTATGCCCTAACGACAGGGTTCTAAATATCAATTATTTAAAAATTCGTATTAACATTTTCCTTCTTGTAATTATTTAAACCTAAAAAGAAAAACAAACTGTTTCTAGGACACCTCTTTTCTTTTGTGTAGGTTTTACCGCCCTGATGAAGATACAGTCAGTCCAAGTCTCACCGAGAGGGAAGATTCAGGATTATGCACAACATTACCATGGTTAGAGTCGTAGGAAATGGACTAGTCGACCCGAGTTCAAGTCCTGGACGAAGCTGTTTGCACCTCCCATTGCACTAATACACTCGTGGGATTCTCTGCCTTTGTTTGGCACCAGGAGCTCTGAATATTTAAGCAGGCATGCGCCAAGTTTGAATTCTTTTTCCTTTCCAGAACTTTACGAACACACATGGGTTAGACAGTTTATCTACACCCTTCTTGTGTGGGGGTTTTCACCCCCCCACACAACAACGTAGTAAGTGACTTTGACTTATGGACTCTCCATAACTTTTATACTTCCATTTTTTTATCTTGTCTCATATATGTGTTACTCATATATCCTCCATGTTGTTTCTTATGTATCTCGTTGTATAAATGCTTCTCCACGTGCTCCATGCATTAAAGTCCATTGTGTATTTAACACCCTTAGTCGGAGTTCTCTGTTCAACTAATTATAATTAACATTATTACTTTTGCACCCAGTACCTTTGAGACAAGTATGCATCCAACTATTCTCCTCCAGCTATGGGTAAATAGCAGGGCAGCCTAGGCTTTTAACCTTGGCTAGGTAACCAGTCTAGGAGAAAAAAACGCTGAATTCCAACCCGTTAAACTTTTCTTAAGAAATTGACCTTGTGTCACATCCTGCTCGTTCGGAGAAGTTGGTAAATATATATTCATATTTTTTTTTTCGATATACTCTTGTATTTGGCTTATTGAAAGAATTGAATTATTCACTATCAATATCATTCCATTTGGTCAGCGATCTTTTCAAGATGTATTTATTTATTTATTTAAGGAGAATGATGCAATAGTTACCGATTTTCTTTTCAATGGTGGACATTCTTTCGTTTCTTTCCTGAAAAGAACGCTTAGAAATCTTGTTTCTATGTAATCACAGTAATATTCTAGAGTTTACCTGGACATTCACCTGCCAGGTTTCCTCTCTATGACGCACACATTGTGTTCGTTTCCATGGTTTCTATCAGCATTCTTACAATGAATAAGACAGTAGGATTATACTCTGCGTTTGCTATAAAAGGCAGAAGAAAACACCTCATGGAGTAGTAGTAATTTTCTTTTTGTGGTTTAGATATACACGGAGGATGCTTCAGCTCACATTTATACTGACAGCTTACATTTTTATTTGTTTTGTACGTGCTTGGCCGTTTTTACCAAGGACCTGTGTGTATTTACAACGCCATTGGTCAAGAATAGAGATCAGATGTTTACGATGGTAACCTCACAGGTCAACGCATTCATTCAAGCGATTGGAAGTAATAATATTATAATCAAAATTCAATGAGACGCTTCAGTTTTAATTGATATCAGGAAATATATATATATATATATATATATATATATTTACGAACCCCTCCGCACGAGCTGGATATGACACAAGGTCAATTTCTTAAGCGGAGTTCAGCAGGTTTGAATTCAGAGTTTTCCTTCTCCTAGACCGGTTGCCTAACCAAGGTTAAAGAGCCCAGTCTGCCCTACTATTTACCCATAGCTGGAGGGAGAGTAGGATTCATACATTTACCAAGGGTATTAGCGCTAAGTGAAATGCAATTACCACGTCCAGGATTTGAGCTCGGGGTGACGAGTCCATTTCTCATGACTTTCACCATTACACCACGCGCTTCCTATATATATATATATATATATATATATATATATATATATATATATATATATATATATATATATATATATATATATATATATATATATATATATATATATATATATATATATATATATATATATATATATATAATAAAATTGAAAAACAAGAGTTTCAAAAATAGATAATTTATTTATCTACGCTTAAACGTTTCGGTTTTTTTGAACCTTCATCAGGATGTATTAAGGGGTGAAGAAATTGATGTATGTTTTATATTTAGCAGGATATATATATATATATATATATATATATATATATATATATATATATATATATATATATATAACAGCCAATTGCCATTCCGAGATGATTAGTTCTTATGAAATCTATATCACGGCGTATGCACTCGAGAATAAGTCGAATTCAAAAGAAGGAAAATTTAATGCAGTGGTTCGCAAAGTTATTGGTCCAGTACCTTGGTGGCAATGGAAAAGTCTAAGGGCAAGTGGGTTGATTTTCTTTTCCTATTTTTGCCCTTTCCCCTTTATTCCCAATTCCATGTTTATTAAACACGCCAGTTCACGGGCATGTGCATATTCGCAATTTCTATAGACCTCATAGTCTGTGCGTGCCTGACATACTGTGACATCGCAGTTTTGGAATTTGATTTTTCATTTGTGAATATGTATGTTATAATTTCCTGGATTTATGTATTTTGTGTATTTTATGTTCTGGTTATCGGAATTTTGTATGTGTATATATGGGCACGTAAATCTTTTTATGTTTTATAAAAGATTTTTAATAAGTTTAAAGTTATTGGTATATTTGCATTTGAATATGCTTTCATTTCTTCTTTCAATAGTGGATTTTAAACCAGCTCTACTCTGCTTAAAAATGACCTTGTGTCGCATAATTCTCCTCGCAAAATTGTTGGGCAAAAATATCCTTAACTGCAGTAGATATAATTCAATGTGTAATGTATCACAGTATGATGATAGCTCATAGGGTTTGAATTTTGACGAAGAGTACCAGTGTTCATTTCGTGAGCTTTAAAATATATTCTACCTCCCATTTTACATACGTGTTTTAACTGGTAGCATTCATTCACTACCGGTTGTCACTTTTTGGTTTGCTCATTGTTGGCGCTCTGGAATGACATATCCAGCGCCTTTTTCGACCAAAATAAGCATATATTGCCTGATGCATGTGAAGGAGGAGCAGTGTAGTATCTATTCCAGCGATCCGCAGACAACTAGCCTACTTCTCAAAAACTGCTTTTTCAGGACGACCTTTCACGCAATGAAATATATTCAATCTGAGCATGGAAAGACCCAGCTCAACTAACTACGAACCAGCTAGCAGCCGACCAAGACTGTTGACCCCGCAGCAGCTAGAAGTCCTCCCTGTGTTTTGCTGATCTAGCCCAACGATGACAGGTGTTCTTTTAACCGCAAATACCTTCGTACGACCTCTAAAAACCACCCTTTCTCAGGACAGAGTATTTTCTCTCATAAACGTTTACACCAACCAGCCCTGAGAGTCCATCTCCTGAAGTGACGACCCTGCCAACGACACTACTGGAAAATCCAGCTACCTTACCTTGTATTTTGTTGAAATTGCACGTCGATTTTATAAATAAAAAGACTGACGTTTGTTAAGTAAGCAACTTCGTTTTGTTTCTCTTTGCCTTAGCGTTTGCCCCTTTTTTTTATCAAAGTTTATGGGTTCGAAATTATTACCGACTCTGCAGCATGCGAACAGCTATTTCATTCAGTATCGGACCAAAATTCTTGCCCTGGTGGATAAACAGACCATGACATGCAACACTCCACTTATATCCTTACTCAGTCTGGTCATGTCAAGCCCCAGGACCAATATGATTGTCCCAACCCTATTGCGCTTATAGCAACCACCAACTCTTTATATCATGGGGGTGCTAGAAGGATGTGGCTGAGGGTCTTCATGTCCTGGAAATGATGTTAATGACGATAGGCTTCCAGTTCCGGAGGTTTGGGGAATGTGGAACATCCATTTCTCACCATTTCTCACTGGTCCACTCTGGCCCGGAATGGCAATACCTGTTATGTCCCCATCTGTGTGTTAAATAAAAAAATGTGTTTATAAAGAAAATTGAGTATCCTTTAAGAATTAATTTATTTCAAAACTTTGTCAGCATTAAATGACCCACTGAGATTGATATGCCGTAAAACAAAACAAAATAAACAAAACAAAATTCTTGTTAGACGACAAAAACGACGACAGGTAATCTTCCTTGTCGTAAATAAGGCACTACAAAAATTGTCACATGTTACTTTGAGAGGGAATGGGCATTACTAAGCACCTTTTATCTCTTTTTCCCAAGAGAACACCAGCATGACACTTCGATGGAGTTCAAGTTTACAGAACCAATCAACAAAGATCTGCTCGTTTTTATCTAATTGGCATCAGTAAATTTAAACGTCTTAGCTAACTGTTGGAACATCTGCTTCGTATCAGTATAAAATCACAAACCTTTAGGAGAAAAGATGTCTCAAATGACAGAAAACTACAAATTTTGAACGAACAAGATAGGAACGTAAAATGGTGACTTCATCGACTGCAATTATTAACTACAGTTTATAAACGAGATCTTTACATTGTATGATTACTTGTCTTTAAATGTTGATAAATTACTCTAAGCCCAGTTATAAAACATCGCACAAAAAATGTTTACTCCATTACCATTTTCCTAAAAGGTTAACATATGTATGTATGTATGCATGTATCTATGTATCTCTAACTATCGATCCATACATTTCTGACTTTTCCTTTCTATCTGACAATTCAGTTTGTTCCTATCTATATATCTATCTATCTATCCATATCTATTTCTGTATATCTATATCTATATCTGTATATATATACAAGGTGTTTAAAAAAAGGATCGATATTTTTGTACTTTTTGACACACATTGTATTCTGAAAAAATAACGTTCCATTCATTTTTCAGAATAAAAGGTATGTCAAAAGTGTACGAAGTTTAAAGCTGTATTTACCAAGAGAAAAATGAAGAATGAATCGAATATTTTTTTCAGAATACAAGGTGTGTCAAAAATGTACAAAAATTTTCGATACTATTTTGACACACCTTGTATATATATATATATATATATATATATATATATATATGTGTGTGTGTGTGTGTTATTATTTATTCTTATCTATGACAATTTTTCCTATCTCTCTATCATTCTCTCTCTCCCTATCTCTCTCTCTCTCTCTATATATATATATATATATATATATATATGTGTGTGTGTGTGTGTGTGTGCGTGCCCGTGCACGCATGTGTACATGTGCGTGCGTGTATTTCTGTCTGTCTGTCTGTCTGTTTGTGCGTGCGTGAAGTGTGTATGCGTACATGTGTGTGTTCAATAATTTGCTTCATGTTTTTAATAATTATGTTATTTCCACTAGAAGAGTGTTTGAAATCAAGTGATAACCGGTATTTGTAATCTTAGTATTGATGCAAGTAGGTCAATCCTACCTGAAAACCTAGTACTCAACAGCCTTCTAAGAATATACTACCTTTGGCATAAATTATGCAATTAGCACACTTAGGTGTTGTCCATGTGATTTTGATGTTTTTTATTTTTAGCAGTAAATCAACTAATATCAGATAAGACGTAAATGATTAAACTTTAATGGCCGTATATTCTGTCTTCATAGAATTTGCCTTAAAGTGTATCGATTAATTTATCTAAATTGATGGAAAATTATTTTAAAATCAATGCGGAAAAATATTGAATTACTTAATATTGAACTTAGATTTATTATTTAAGGAAAATGGTAGCGGTGTACATATTTGTAGACGATACTATACGTTTAACGAGTAGGCTTAGACTAAAGTATCAAAAATGTACAGTATTACAACTGATGATGGCAAACTGAAGATTTTTTTTTATAAGTGGAGCTGCTTGTAGTGTAACGGTGGACGTAGAAAATGGACATAGCGCATTTAAATCCTAGATGCTGCTGTTTGCATTTCACATTGTGCTAATATCATTGGGAAAGGTATATGTCCAATTATGCCCACTCCAGCTATGGGTAAATAGTAGAACATACTGCACTATTTAACTTTGATTTGGCAACTGATTTACGAAAAGGAAAAATCTGAATTAAAGCCTGTTAAACTGTTTAAAATTGGCTGTTGAGGAATTAGCACACTTAGGTGTTATTCATGTGATTTTGGTGCGTTTGCTTTATTTTTAGCAGTAAATAAACTAATATCAGATAAGACGCAAAGGACTTAGCTTTAATAGCTCTATATTTACATAGAATTTAACTTAAACAGATTTGATTAATTCATCTATACTGATGGAAAAATATTTTCACATCCATGCAAAGAAATATGGAATTACTTAATATTGGACTTAGATTTATGAACTTTCTTTGAGGAAAATACTAGTGTTGTATATTGTACAAACAGAAATAGGAATTTCCTGTTAAATCAAACAAAGAAGACGAAAAGAGTAACAAAGGACTTTTTCCGGGTAAAGCGAACAAAGAAGGATGGGTAACAATAAGTTCGAAAATAGATTTGTCTGCTGATAAAGATAACAAAAGAAAACGAGTAAGCGTTTGATATATATAAAAGGAAGTCAGGGATCCCAGGTCAGTGAGACCGGAGACAGTGGACGGAGAACAAGTGAGCGACAGACGCTCACGGTCCCATTTACCTCACAATCCCAGCAGTAGTAGTAGTCATTGTCAACGCTCGCCGCCACCACGTACAGCCGAGAAGAGAAATAAAGTCAAAACTCCTACTATACCCATGTGTTGTTGATTTAAACGACAACTACATACTTCGCCACGGGACGATATATACCCACAACGTATACAGATACACGATTTAGCAGCGTGAGTTTGAAGAAGCCGCTATATAACATACAACAGTAGGAGTTGTATATATTTGTGGACGAAACTATACGGTTCACAACTAGGCTTAGACTAAAGTAACAAAATAGGTACATAATGAAAACTGATGAGGGCAAACTGAAGATCTGCTTTATAAAGTGTATGTATTGTAGTTACTTATAGTGTAATGGTCATTGACGTAGAAAATTGACATAGCTCATTCAAATCCTGGAAGAGGCTGTTTTCATTTCACATAGAGTTAATATCCTTGGAAAAGGTATGTATGTAAATATGCTCGTTCCAGCTATGAGAAAATAATAGGAATGATAGCACTATTTCGCCTTGGTGTGGCAACCGATTTACGAAAAGGAAACCACTGAATTAAAACCTGTTAAAAAGTCAAAAAATTTCCTTGTGTCGCATCCTGCTTGTGCGGTGGGTTTTGTTGAATACATATCACATTTAGATAATAATCTCCGACGTCGAGGAATAGTCACTACTTAATTTCTGTATTGTTCGTTGAAACGTTGTTTTATTCTATTTTTTTAACACCAAAGAAAACGATACAATGTTGATATGAAGCAGATGTTCCCACAGTTAGCTAAGACGTTTGGATTCACTGATTTTGTCTATTTTGTTTAAGGAATATTTTCAGAATGTTTATCTATAAAAAAAAAAAAGTGTTTTCGTCTTATCTCTTATTTGTTTATTTACTGCCAAATAAGAAAATATCTGAAAATAAAACTAAATGAACATACTTGACGTGAACTAATTTCATAATTCTTAAGAGGATAATAGCAATTTATTGTATATATACATATTATATATATATATATATATAGTTCCTAAAGATGGTAACAATATACCGATATGCTTAAGTATTGACACATAAAATTTGTTTCCCTGATCATAACATCATGTGTTTGTTATATTTTTAAAATATTTTCTTCTTACACACACACACACACACACACACACACACACACATACATATATATATATATATATATATATATATATATATATATATATATATTATTACTTTTATTATTACTATTAGCTACTTACAATTTCTAGTTCTCCTGAGGAAGGTGTACCTTAAACACCGAAACCGTGGTAGAGAGAATAACTTCCTCTCTCTCTCTGTCTGTCTGTCTGTCTCTCTCTCTCTGTCTCTCTCTCTCTCTCTCTATATATATATATATATATATATATATATATAACGATGTGTTAGGAAGTAACGAACTGAAAAATTATGTATATTCTAAAGTATTATAATCACAAATAATGTTTTACCCTATGACAGAATATGTTAGAATTTGTATTCTAAAGACATGACAGAAATTGGTTGATAACCCTTTTTGCTAATCTTTAATGGATACTATTTTACAAGAAATAATTAAATATTTTGAAGAAAATTACCTTTTAATAAAAAGGAATTTTATGGTAGTACTTTTGTAACAGTACTGCACGCGCATTCACACACACACACACACACACACACACACACACACACACACACACACAAACAACAAAAAACACATACACACACACCAGACACAGACATATAGACACACATACACACATAAATATATACAGAGTGTTCGAAGAAATTTGACAGTTTCATAAGGAAAGAGAAAAAATTCTTAGTAACTACAAAATTTAATGGTTTGTAAAGAAATTCAACGGGCACTGGAATTACACTACTGTCAACAAGTTTCACTCAAAATAACCGCCACTAGTGTCGATCACAGCCTTAAACCTGCTCTGGAACCTGGAGCAAGCCCGCTGTTACAGTTTCCCAGGGAATGGTCTCAAAAACTACTTTAGTTCTCTCGATTAACTGTCCTTTTGTAGTACTGGCATGGCGATTGGTGCCTTTCTCAATAGTGTCACATACATAATAATACATTGGGTTAAGATCTGGTGAGTTCGGAAACCAACAATTGGGACTGGTGTAGTCGTAAAAAATCGCCAACAACCATTCTTGACTTTTCCCAGAAGTGTGGCAGGGGGCCGTATCCTGCTGCCATATATATGGCCTACCATTAGCTACCCTTATTATCCAGGGCTTGACTAGAGTGTTTAGCAACTCCAGGTAGGCATCTGAGGGTCCTCCAACACCTTTTTCTGTAGATTCTTTGAGGAATTCTGCAGGACGAATGCAATCAGATCATCTGTTATTTTGCTTTCTTCTAGCTACAGCCTCGTAACCTCCATTGCAATTCTCCAGTTCGTGCCTGATTGTATTTACAGAGTTCAGGGAGCATTGGACAGCAACCATAATCTCTTATTTTGATTGCCGACGCATGATACAAGTTATTATTTTCCATGATTCAGGTGGGTTCCAGTCAAGAATGATCAAAGCTTTTAAATGTTGCATTGTGTGCGTCAATACCTCCAACCTACGGAGAGAAATAATCAAATATAAATATGTCAAATTTATCCCGAACACACTGTATATATGTACACACACACACACACACACACACATATATATATATATATATATATATATATATATATATATATATATATATATATATATCATTTGATAAAAAAATACATTTCAGAAGGTTTTGTTTCTCTTACTTTTCTTGGGGATGCATGTATATATATATATATATATATATATGGGGAGGGGTGATCACACGCTTTTATCTGTGTTGTAGTAGTAATAATAATATTAATGGTAGTAGTAGTAGTAGTTGTAGAGGTAGTAGTAATTTTTTCCCCTCGTCGAAAAACAACAATGTATTTAATAAAATATACATAGGAATAGAGATGTATGCTTTTAGATAAACATTCCATTGCTCACTTATTCACCAAACCAAATAAGAATTATCTTGTCCATATTTGCGAAGGGAATTTTTATTGCTCTGATATAAATGATTTGTGAACAGCCATACACTAGTTATCACCATTATATATATATATATATATATATATATATATATATATATACTTGCTGTTTGTAATGTAATGAGAATGTAAGCAGTTTAGTGATCCAGATTGGTGTCTCGCTAGAAGTTTGCTTTCAGATACTGAAACATCTCATTTTGCAAGCTTTCCGTTTGTTTCTTATATATATATATATATATATATATATATATATATATATATATTATAATGGAGATTGTGTGTTTTTCTGTCTGTAACCGAAACTATATTCCTACTCAAGTCACAATTCTCTTAGTTATTGACATCACATTCTCCATGATTTTATTTTTATCTAAACCTCAATTATCAATAAAATTGTCTTAGATTATTAATACTGTTAACTATGTCTACATACTGACAACATGCAATTATATTTATATATACAACAAAATAGTGGGTTACAGTGTTAACGGGAAGCCTAATTTGCATATTAATATTAAAAAATCGAATTTAATAAATATGTGCTTAGTATTATTGATTTCGAATTGTTTGGTTTTATCTTAATGAATATAAGCAAAAATCTCTTCAATGAATCTTTAATGAAATCCATTAAAAAGATAAAATAACTGTCATTTTATTCTTTACTTCCTATTTTAACTAAATACTTACATTAGAATAAATAACAATGAAAGACAAGAGTGATGGAAGAGTAAGTTTCAGTTGTTCCATTTTTTATTATACTCCCTCTGTTTCAAATCTTTTACTATACTCCCTCTGTTTCAAATCTTTTTATCTGTATTCTTATTTAGTTTAATTAGCCTTTCTAATTTAATACAATATTTTATTACATTAAAACTTAAATACTTGTACCCGGAGGGTGCATATATTTGCTAGTATATATATATATTCTTTGTTGGGTTTCTCGGTGCAAGGTGATTCTAGGCTGGTCCTCTTCTCTGTATTTAAGGCCTTTTTATTCACAAATATATATATATATAAGTCACATTTCGACATTTCACTTCTCTTCAGTGTGGCTAGTCACAGCAACTACCTCTGAGCAGGAACAAAACCCGACTGACTTTTCCTCCCCCCCCCCGATTCGTTAAACCTCTCGACCATTTGACAGCTGCAAGTAAAGGGGTGGTGATCAAACTATTCAAAACATGCATTTGTTTATATATTCTACGATAACCAGAGAGATCCAGTCTTTAAACAGTCGATCATTGCTCTATGATGGTAGTGAAAGTTAATTTAATTCACTCCTAGAGAGCTCTACAGTATTTAAGGGAATATAATAAGTCATCCACAGACACCTTATTTCGACATTCCACGCCTCTTCAGTGGGGCTAGACACAGCAACTACCCCTGACCTGGAGCGAAACCTGAGTGACTTTTCGTCCGCCCGATTCGTTAACGTCTCGGCCATTTAACAGCTGTTGTAAAGCGGTGTGTGTGTGTGTGTGTGTGTGCTTGTGTTTGGGTAGCGTGGAAATGGAGTACACGTCGCTTGGTTACTGATAGTTTCTCGCCTATGTGATTATTCAAAGTGAAATGGCATAAAGCGGTGAAACTATTTATACTTCAGTTTGTTTTTTGCGGGGAGATGGAGAGAAGAGGGGGGGAGTAGGGGAAGAATTTTGATGGTCAGGTGTTTTGGCACCATAGTTTTTTCAGCTCTCTGGCCAGATCCAATTATGTTTATCTTTTCCTGTTCCTTCACCTTCATTCTGTAATCCGCCGTATCGACAAAATCCACCTGTTGACACGTTTTCCTCTTCTTGTTGATCAATACTAGGTCTGGTCTACTGGTCTATTCGTCTGTATCTTAAAGTCCCAAAGATTGTTATGCTACTCATTCTCTAGGACAGGTTCCGGTTTGTGCATATACCATTTAGTAGCATTGCGAAAATTGAATTTCTTGCACACTTCCCATTGGATCACCTTTTCAACCCCACCATGCCTAGTCTTGTACTCATTCTGTGCTTATTTGCTGCATTAGCTTATTATATGATTAACCGTTTCTTATCTGCCCCCACACATCCTACACTTGCTATTCTGTTGCATCTTATCTTTATTTATTATTATTATTATTATTATTATTATTATTATTAATTTTTCACATCAGCGTTAGCTGATGGTGTTTCACTGGAGTCTGAGTGACAACAAATCTCCTCGGGTATCCAGGACTCTTCTGAGTATTCTGGCAGATTGCAGCAGTGCAGTATTCTGGATGGTCTCAATTCTATTATTATTATTATTTCACTCCATTCGAGCTTTTCACACGTGCAGAAGCCGGTGGTTCACTGGAGGTTTAGTGACAGCAAGTCTCCTTAGGTCTCCACGACTCCTCTGAGTATTCCCGCCGATCTCAATAATGCTGTAGTCTAGATGGTATCGATTCTTCCTCTGATTTTCAATTCATCCAGACTCTTTTCCAACCCTTTGGGGATTGTTCCAAGGGCCCCAATTACAACTGGTACGACCTTCACCCTCATGTTCCACAGTTTTCTCAGTTCTCTGGCAAGGTCCAAGTATTTGTCGATCTTTTCACTCTCTTTCATTTTTACTCTTTGATCGGCCGGTATTGAGATGACAAGTCTTTCTCTTCTTGTCTATCAAAACTAGATCTGGTCTCCTGGCCGGGATTAGGTCTTCCGTCTGTACCTCAAAGTCCCATTATTATTATTATTATATTATTCACTCCTTTTGAGTTTTCACACCAGTGTTAGCTGATTGTATTTCACTGAAGTCTGAGTGACAGCAAGTCTCCTCAGGTCTCCAGGACTCTTCTGAGTATTCTGACAGATTGCAGCAGTGCAGTGTTCTGAATGGTTTCAATCCTTCCTTTGATATCCAAACTTTCCAAACCCTTTTTTAACCCTTTATTATTATTATTATTATTATTATATTATTATTATTATTATTATTATTATTATTATTATTATTCTCAGCAAGAAACAGGCGTTCTGTAATGTATGTAATAGATTTAAAGTTACGATTCTTACTTTTCTACACAGATCCATGACATATTGATAGGAAATTTGAATTCGAAGTTGTCATTCACCAGCCGAATCTAAAGAGCCAATTTTACTCTCCTTTTGTTATCTATGGCTGGCAGAAAAAGAGATGGATTCGCACATTTCCTAAGGCCACTAAAATGAAGTGGAATAAAAATACGCTTTAGTTGGTGTATCTGATCTGTTTTTGACGATTTCATGTCAGTATATGTGTGTGTGTTTGTGTATGCGTATGTGTGTGTGTGTGTGTGTGTGTGTGTGTGTGTGTGTTAAAAAAGGAAATCCAGATTTCCCCATGAAATACAATGATCTAAAGTGCACTCTCTGGTAGGTAGAAGCGAGAGCCATGTGTGCTCGTCTGCTGATAATAGTTCACAGTAAATCGCACTTCAGATCAATGTAATCTCAAATGTAGGTCGACTATTTTCCGTTGCAAAATTCTCCCGCGAGAAGTCGAAACGACAACACTTAAATAAAAGCAATGTGAATAAAGTGGATGGCGAGCTTATGCAAACATTTGTTTATTTTTTTCTTCCTTTACAGCATCACATACACCTTGAAGATATGACACCGTTCACTTACTTTACAATTGATTACAGTCCCAATTTATATTGACATTCTTATGATATAGGAATACATCTAATGGAATAAAAGTAGAAGAAAAAATTAATGATATAAAAAAAAATCTCTATTCACTGAAGGCTGAAATGTTTAAAAACATAAGAAATAAGTAGAATGAAATAAATGTAAAATATAGAGCAGCGAAAATAAAACCAGGACTGTAAAAAGAATAAAAAAGAAAAAAAATCAAATCAAAAGTAAAATGAAGAAATAAATGGAGTAATCCACAGAGGCTAACACATGACGTAAGGTAGGAGATCGTTGTTTTACTCTCATAGGAATCTTTTATATATATATATATATATAATATATATATATATATATATATATATATATATATATATATGTGTGTGTGTGTGTGTGTGTGTGTGTGTGTGAAGAGAAAAATGGAAGTGATCCGACTGTATGTAATATAGTGAAAAATTTGAAAAAACCCAGATTTTAATTCTGAATCAAGTCATTTTGATAAACAAAGGACACGCTGCTTACAGTACCTGCTGTCGATAAGGGATCACCCAATTATGTATTGAAGATGCACATCGCTTTTAAACTTCGGTGATCTAGCGGGAACTGGTTCTTTAAGCGTGACTTGAGTGTAACGTGTAACATTGGAAGTAACTGATGAGTGGTCACGTAATTGCAATGAATCTCTGTAGAATTCACGCGCGAAGATAATGTACAAAATCTTAATAATCAATCGTTAATTCACTGATGTTAATTTGAATTATATGAAGAAGTGACAACGTCAAATTATATTATATTATATTAAATTGTACGTGCGACTGTGTGTGTCTTCAAGGGAGTTTAACAGATTTGAATTAAGAGTTGTCTCTCTCCTAGACTGGTTGTCTAACCAAGGTTGAGGATCCCAGTCTTCCCTACTATATAGTTGAAGGGAAAATAATAGCATGCACACCTTTCCCAAGAATAAGTGGTGTAATGGTTAGGAAGGTAGTCTCATAGCATCCATTTCCACTGAAGAGAGTTCGATTCTCGGTGTATACCCCATACGACCTTGTGTCTAATTCTATCAACGAGGAACGGGTTGTGTAACCCCACATCTCCCAAGGGTATTGGGCAATTGTCAATTTCAAACAGCCTCTTTCAGGATTTGAGTCCATTTCTTCTGACGATAACCATTACAACAGGCGGCGTCACTATTTACTTTATAATCAGAAGGACTATGTACCTGAGCAAAAATTAAATAGATTATTCACCGAATAAATTGTGAGAGGTGGGTAAGAATATGTTTTCAGAACTCCTCTAAAAGCAACGGATAGATTCACCTATTTACTGGCATGACAAATACCATCTATCATCAGAATATTCGGGATATATGTATGTTGGACTTATCATGGTATAAGATGTAAGCCTAATCGTCACTTATATTTAGGAATTTTCCCAACAACTGCAGACACTTCCGGGAAAATTTGGCCAATGGGAAACGAGGACAGAAAACATTCAAGATTCTTTGCAACTGTCCTCAAATCAATTGCTAGGTTGAACATTCTGTGAGGAAGATCTATCTTTTGGATTAACATCAGAGGTAAAGCTACAAAACAACTGAACCGCAACTAACTACAGACTTTGACATATTTATGAAACTTACAGTCTAGGATTACAAACTGGAATTTGGAAATAATTGAACAACTAAACTCCATGTTGACAAGAATTTTAAAATGTATATTCCCGAATGCATCCTTCTCCTTGGCTGTTTGGTTAAAAAGGTTTAAATAATCAAATCCATTCATATTTACTTGGAGCAAGGGGAAGAATAAATGAATTCATGCCTATCCCAGATGCTATTAGTGTGCAGTGAAGTGCATCGGCCTCATCCTGAATATACGTGAAAATATGTTATTGATAAATTCTAAATTTGGATTTTACATTATGTACAACTAGCAAAATAAAAAACATCCTCCGGGCGATGTAAAAATATTCTTTTGAAATATATTGCCTGAGAGGTGGGAGTTAAAAATTCAATGTCAATGAGTTTGTACCCTAAGTAAGTAAAATCATCAAATTCATTAAAGGATTAAAAAATAAAACAATTTGAAATGTAAACTTTAAATATGTATTAAAATAATACCAGTCATGTATTTATTAAAACTTGTTTAAAAAAAACAATGAGGACTGTCTAATGTTGCATGTTCAAATTGTGAGTGTATTTATTCTATGTTATGAAGATTTGGAGGAATGTAACGTAAGCAGTGACGTAGTTTTTGTTACATACAAAAACCGGAAGCGAATCTCCATTATTAATAGATGTGGAATGAAGAATTAAGTATATCCGACAAAATGTACTTGAAAATAGAAGAAAAAGTGGATATAACAATACAGCAATTAAATTCAAAAGCACATCATAAAACATTTGTCTCACAATAAATTCTAAGGAAGACTCACTAAATCCGAGCCGAAATATTAATTGAATTTAGTTCCTGTGTTGTTATATCCCCTTTTCCCTCTATTTTCTACCACATTATGTACAATGTACGGGCACATCTCTCTCTATAAATTATACGTGCAGCGCATATCTTTTAGCACAGCACGTACCGTGCATGTTTTGAAGAATCTGATGCTTAAGGAGTGTGGAATCGAAAAAAGGAATCCTAATAATACATTTCCTTAGCTTCTGGTACCAATACTTACCTTATGGAAATCCCAAGTCAGCAATGGAAACGACCAGAGAGAGGAACAAAGACAACAAAAACCGAAAAGATAATGCAGAGTTTACATCAATAAGTTGTACAATCGACGCAGATCGATGAAAGGGAATAAGGGAGAAATCTTCTGTTTCGAAGACAGAAAGTTCTGTGCTTCGTAGTCGTTTATATAAGACATTTTCGGTTCTGCTTTTCTTTTCTTATTTTTTTTCTATTAGGTTTGTTTTATTTCGCATAACATTCCTATTTTCTCTGATCCATTCTGGCGTTGTGTTCTCTGCTATTAGATCCTGATTATTCGTTGTCTGAAACCCTTGCATCTTTCCTCGTGTTTCTAAACTTGAGGAGCGTTGTGTAATGGTTATCCTCGTAGAGAAATATACACGGCAAGACGAATTCAAATCCTGCACAAGGCTTTTTGAATTTCTCTTTGCGCTAATACTTGGAAAGTGTATGAATCCATCTATTCGTTGTCTGAATCCCTTGCATCTTTCCTCGTGAAACTGTTGAATTCTGCACAAGGCTTTTTGCATTTCTCTTTGCGCTAATACTGGAAACTGTATGAATTCAACTATTCGTTTCTGAATCCCCTGCGTCTTTCCGTGTTTCAAAACTGGAGGATCGTTGTGTAACGGTTATCCTCGTAGAAAATGGACACAGCAAAAAAATTCAAAATCAAATCCTGCACGAAGCCTTTTGCATTTCTCTTTGCACTAATACATGGAAACTGTATGAATCCAACTATTCCCCCTCAAGCTACGGGTTAATAACAGGGCAGACTGTTTTTTTTTAACCATAGTTAGGAAACCGGTATAGGAGAAGGACAACTGAATTAAAAGCTGCTAAACTAGACTTGAAAGTTGACCTTATGTCGTATCCTACTCGTGAAGGGTGTTTGGTAAATATGTATATTTCTAAATGCTACATTCAGTCTCGTTTTTGTTTGTCAGTGGAGTGTAGAGTATGCTAATGGTATTCCCTACAGAGTGACACCCTCGCTAATCGCAAAAAGGATTGTCTTGGGTATCATAGAAAACTAAATCTGATGACAGTGCTCCAGTTCTGGAATGTTGAGTATCCCTTCGTTAATATTACTAGAGTTTGGTGTCCCATAAATAGGTTAAGTATATATGTTAAAAGTATTCGTTTTCGATAGAACCAAACAAAAAATACTGAAGAAACAATCACATAAAAACTAACACTAAACGGGTTGACATACAGTAAAAATCAATCATCAATTACTCAGTCTAGTTATATGGTTATAGTTTTATAGTCTTAACTGTTTCTAATGCACCGCCCTGTAACTCATTGTGTGAAGCGGGTGCACACGTATCTTGCATGCAAGTTATCCGACAGAGGAAAACATGGCCGCTCTCAGAGTCACAACTTAATAAAAGAAAACTGGTCTCGTGTTTGAAGTGAATTTTTCAAGATAAACTTGTGATGTATTCTGATTTCGGCGCCTCCTCCTAGTCCATGAAAGAACATATTATCTAAGGAAAACGTTATTATCTTGATGTGTTTTGACTGTGACATCAGCACACGAGTACGAACTGATTGTACTAAGAGAGAAAATGACGATATAAAAGGTCTGCAGGCATTTTTATGCAAATAGAGGATTATCCTGAAAGCAACATTCTTTTATTACATCCTTTTATTTTCATTATTCCCAGTTGAACTCAGTCACTGAGTGGTAGAACCTGCTAGGGTTCCTATCTATTTGGAAAATATTCGTATTATACAAGAATACGTCATTCCATATAATTCTGTGCATATTATTATCATTCAGAATAATTGCTTGAATCTACAATGGTTTACTATGGATTATTATTATTATTAGTTACTTGAAATCATATACCTGTGCGCAAACCAATGACTATTATTAAATAGAAATAATTCTTTAATCAGTAAGAATATTAGTATTAGTTAAAAACACATGAAATCTTACAACTGTATCCAAATTATTTTACTATATAGCTGTAAGTGATTTATATTGAGACTAGTTACTTAAAGTTTTGATTGTTTACTAAGGAATGAGATCAGGAATAAAGTTGTCCCTGGACTTACCAGTTCCCAATTTACAAGTTTCCCGCGTTACAAGCTCTCACTCGGTCGATTTTTTGCTTTTCTTATGATCTAAAATTTGAGGTACAAGCGAGATTCAGATACACTTTTGTTAATAAGCTCACTAAAAAGATTTAAGTTTCCAAATTTATTAGGCCAAAGAAAAATAGTATTTATTAAAAAATAAACAATAAAAAATATTACAGCATATAATTCATTACAGTCATGTTATGTTTTTATACAATACAGTGCTATCTTTTTATTAAAAAAAAACTAACAAATATGTCAAGGTGTTTTAGGGGGATGGAACGAATAATGATATTTCAATTTATTCCAATGGAGAAAATTGATTTGATATACGAAGAAATTGAGTTACAACGAAACGAACTAAGCTCGCTAGACAAGGTACCACATTTTGTAATTCGTGCATTTTGTTTAATTTTGTATCCGTTATTTTTTGTTGTTGTTAGTTTTTAATGTGTAGATCTAGAGTGTTCATTGTGTAGAGAAAAATAATGGAAGCCATAATCATAACAACAAAAAAAAAACGAAACGAATAGAAATAACCATTATCCTGGGAAACGGCGTAAAAATGCAGTTAATAACAAAACTGCCTTTGTATCTGAACGGAAATATAACATGTAACAGGCAACTAACACGCATATACTTATGTTAAAATTTACTTCTGAAAAAGTAATTACTAATAGCAAGAAGTTAAATAACTTTACTGATATAAGGTTACATTAAATTTCCTATATCACACACACACACGCGCGCACGCACACACACACACACACACACACGCATATATATATATATATATATATATATATATATATATATATATATATATATATATAAAAGCTACAATCGCATTTATAATTGTTAACAGTGTAGTATAATGCTTATTAAGTTCTTCGTATCGGATTGCACACAGCAGCTGAACTTGGGAAAGAACGACATGCACTTGTATAAATATATATCTTATAACTTTATTCTCTGAATTGCGACAACTGCTAAGAGTAAGAGAGACTCGAAGAGATTAGGATTTCATACAAACAGGCCGACGGTAGTTATCATTGATTCGACTGTCAGTCAGATTCTGTCTTCGATAAAGAATAAGACTAGTTATATAGTATTCTGGAACTTCTGTGAGGATATGTCTTACCGGACCGACAACCACGCCCATTTCGTGATCCTGTCTTTATCTGGCCAGAACGTCCATACCTGCTTATTTATTAACACATTTCCTTCCGGTCGATAACCACTCATTAGTTATTCATCCATTTGCGGATCTTTGTATGCTAAAATTACTTATATTTTATCTCAGGACGAATTTTTCCAATTCAATGTCCCAAAAATTCCCACCACAATAATGAAGAGGACAACAGGCTGAAAAATCAAAATAATACACATCAGATATCATCTAAAAAATTCAAACAATATAATCGTTTTTCATAGTTATATGATATCAAGTGTTCTTATCAAATACAACCAATTTATTCACAATTATATGGTTTCAAGTAACTATTCCTATCTAATATTAATTATTTATTTGAACAGAGTTAAAGGGTATCAAGTACAAATGCACTCATCTGGATGGTTTCAAGTGTTCCTATCTAATAACATTATTTTATACATGCATATATAGTTTCAAGTAACTGTTATTATTTAATACTTAGTCATTTGCTCACACGTATATGACAACAATTATTCCCATCTAAGACTAATAAACATCAAACATATCTATTTTACCCATAGCTAAGACAATAAAAGCTATTATCACTCTCGTTCAGATTGGACCTGGGAGTAATGGTAACTTAGGATATTCCACAGCCCACAGAACTCAACAACAGAAAAATCACACTTGGAACCAGTTTAATTTCATCCACAGAACACCCTAGGCACTGGACGCAATCGACTTCTTTTAAACTCTGCAGACAGAGCAAATGAGCTTGAGGACAAAACTCTAACATATTCCCCGAGTGCACGCTTGTAATTATTTATGATCACATACTTTGATACGTACATATGTACATACGTACATAACTAATATATTGAAAAATCATAGATCCGTGAAATATATATCACAATACTTAATTTAGACTTTTTCATTGCTAGCTAGAGATAACTTCACTAGACTTCATCAAAATATGGGAATATGTCATTCGACCACAATAAAGCTTAGGGGCGAACACATTATAAACTGAACGGCATCGGATTGATTGATTTTTTTTTCTGTAAAACTCCATACTATATTATTTCCTATATTAGAGATGCAGACTACGCAGATGTTCTAGCCACTTTCACAAATATACCTCCTCTAGCCGAATCACTGCTACATAGTCCAAAGAAGGAAGCCAGCATCATTAGTTTCTGTGTGAAATCAGATAAAACGGAGTTTATGTATATTAAACAAGATGGAGACATTTCAACACTGGATCTTAAGCCGCTCAGTCCGGTAGACCAGTTTGTATACCTAGGTATTAATATCTCATCTACAGAAAGCGATGTCAATATATGGAAAGGGAATGTATGGACTGATATAGACAAATTATTGATCGTACGGAAATTTGATCTCTGTGATGAGATGAAGTGAGAATCTTACCAAGCTGATATATATGCTCATATACGATATTCTAATATCTAAATTGATTTTACTATTCAAAAATCTCAGAAATCTCTATCATTGTACTAAATTTGATCTACAAACGTATTGAGTACTCTTATATTCTTTAAAACCCCGGCATATTCAGTTAATTATTTTATCGATGTTTTGGTTACGACTAACTGGATATTTTATAGTCACCCACTTTTCACCACCACCATACCTCCATATATATATATATATATATATATATATATATATATATATATGTATGTGTGTGTGTGTGTGTGTGTGTGTGTGTGTGTGTGTGTGTACCAACCTCTCCGAATATGTAGACTAGTGCTCTAACCAAATCTGCCTTGTTATTTATGCATAGCTAGAAGCATAAATGTTGGATGCCTACCTTTTCAAACGGTATTAGCGTTATATGAAAGGCAAACAACCTTGTACAGAATTTTTACCCGGTTTACAATGTCCATTAGCTGCAACGATAACCATTACACAGGGAGACCCTCCACACAAATTTCGAATATAATTTCAAAACTTTTGTATCATTAGTCACCTCATACAATATTTGTAAGTTACAAACAAATGTGACCAACATTACTTTTCTTCGCACAGGTTTAGACTTTAAAACATGATAAATTCACATTTCTACTACCAGCTTATATGATGTATTTCGGATATAACACTTTTGCACAATGTAATAGGAACAATGATAGCCTTCACTTGCGTTAATTATTAAAAACAACGATTCGCATCGACGTATCCCGTGATTTTTGACGAATGGTATCTCGAGATGAAAGTGTTCTAAAACTACTTTTTTTTTTTTTACTTCATCTGCTGAGTAATTCCTTGATTACAGAAATAATACAGGTGTATGGAGCACACAAAAAACACTAAAGAATGTAAATTGTAGTTCAAAGTAAATTGGTAGCCAACAGAGAAATACAAGAAATAAGATGGAAGAACACTCGGATGGGAGCACACAAAACAACAACAACAAAAAAAAACAAGACAGCAAAGAAACAAACAAAGAAAGAAACAAAAAAACATCAAAACGCTGGATAATCAGTGGGACAATGGATTCAATACAATACACGAATGTTTTTCAGTCTTATCAACTAAATTAGACCATACAATCAAGATACAAAATATCTGATTTCTGTGATGCATTTTTTGTATCTTATCTCAGAGAATATTTTCATTTTTCTAGCCGAGTTTCATACTGTTATTGTTTGGTCGCCCTGATTACAGTTTCCTTTGCATTTCGCTTTTTTTTTAATCGTCAAAAATGACATATCCGATTCACAACAATCAGAGAACTACGCACAGTTGTACAACATACAATTGATCGGTATATATATATATATATATTATATTATATATATATTATATATATATATATGTGTGTGTGTGTGTGCGCGCGCGTGCGTGTATGTGTATTTGTGTCTGTGTCTGTGTCTGTGTGTATCTGTCTCTGTGTCTGTGAGTGTTAGTGTAGCATAAAGGTAACGGCACATGTTAGATGTCAGTTTCACGATTATGCAATTTTCAATCCTTGTTCATGTTTTGAAAATCATGTAGGTGAGAAACTACCTGTTACCAAGCGCCGTTGATTTTATGATTTCACTACCATAACTTAGATATTTATTTTCCATCAAAGACACCAAACAATTTTCAAATCTACTCAGTGTGGATCTGTATGCTAATTTTGTGAGCTGAGGGTATGTGTGGCGCTTGACTACAAAGGCAAAACAATTTCCCTGGTCTAGCCATGGGGAAAAGGGGATAGTCTCCCTAATTGTCCAGTTGATACGGACACTAGTTCACTCCGCCGACTTTACTACTATTTTATGAATATTAATCATTATATATATATATATATATATATATATATATATATATATATATATATATATATATATATATATATATATATATATACATTAAAAAAAAAACATTTTTCACCCCCTCCTTGTCTGCCCTAGTTCCATATCCAGTATCTATTCCTGATTTATTTTCTTTAATATTTGACATTTAATCGTTTCCGTGTGTAAAACTTGAAAAGCACCGGAAGAAAGGGCCCTAGTTTTATTTAACTAAAACAACTTTTTCCCCTCTATTCCTCCTTTTTGTCTCCTACTCATTACAATTGAGTAGATCGCTCTACATGATCGCCTTATATATATTATATAAATTAGCCTGTAACAACACTTTATATATATATTATATATATATATATATATATATATATATATATATTATTGGGATAATGCCTTCCCTTAGGTGACAATGACAATTCTCATTAAATTTTGTATCGGCATATATATATATATATATATATATATATATATATATATATATATATATATATATATATATATTATTATGCTTGTTTACTCTACATTATTTCCTTCCTTCATTCTTTCTCTCCATTTTTCGTCAATTACTTGCTTGATTTCATACTATTTTTATATTGAGTTTACGTAGGTTCTTGAATTTACTCCAGTCGACCGATACCCCTGCCTTCTGAAGCCGGCAGGACGACGCATGTCGCTCTCATTTGCACTTTTGTACATTTATGACGAACACTATACAAATCTTATTATCATAGAGATTATGTATTTGTCCGTCTGTAATCGAAATTTCATTATTATTCAAGTCAATATGCCCTCAAATATTTATGTCATATTCTCCACGATTTTATTTAAACCTCAAATATCAATAAAATTGTTTAACATTATTAATACTGTTGACAGAACCTACATACTAATAATATGCCATTGTATTTATATGTACAAAAAATAGCGGTTTACAGTGTGAACGGAAAGACTAGTTTACATATTCATAATAAAATGTTATTCTAATAAACACGTACTTAGTATTATTGATTTCTAATTGTTTGATTTTATCTGAATGAATATCAGCCAACATCTATTCAATAAATCTTAAAAGAAATCCACTAACAAGGAAGAATAACAGTAATTGTATTCTTTACATCCTATTTTTACTATATAACTAGATTAGGAAAATTTAGCAATGAAAGACGGAAGTGAAGAAAGAGTAAGTTTTAGTTGTTCTATTTTTGGATTATATCTCCCTCTCTTTCAAATCTTCTTACATGCTTTGTTATTTAGTTTAATTAGACTCTCTAATTTAATATGACATTTTATTACATTAAAACTTAAATAATTGTATCCGGAGGGTGCATATATTTGATTGTATTACTAATAATCTAATCTAGCAGATTATTAGTACTATGAATACATTTCTATCCTTAATTTGGACCTTATTATTGCAGTTTTGTGTTAGACTTTGCAAACTAGGGGAATATCAAAGATTTGCATGTGTATGTGTGTATGTATTAGAAGGTTTATATTCTAAATGTCCTCTATATAATATGTACGCTATATATTATAGGCGGTTTTCTATTTCTTTTCCCTATTTTTGTCTCCAGGTATTTGCGTGTCCGCTATAGCCTCTTTGAAAGTGAATGGGTTGACACAGAGCGAATGAATTAATATTGCAAATAAAGCTCTCCTGCCACTAAGGACACTTCCAAGCCAATAAAATGTAGATAAAATCCGTATGCATATATATATATATATATATATAATATATATATGTGTGTGTGTGTGTGTGTGTGTGTGGTGTGTGTATATATATATACGAAGTCGGTGACACGTTAAGATGGAATGATAATAAGTAGCGAGAAAATAAATTTAAAGAAGAAAAGACAAATAAAATCGATAAAAACGAACATACTTCACCAAGAGAATCATGAATGCTATTCTTATAATGGCCAAGAATGAAAACCCGATCCTTTTTATCCAGTATTTGAACTAGACTATCAGTAATTCGGATCTATACGGTATGCTCTCAATCCCACCGATACCACCGGCATCTTCACATCTCTTTCAGCCTCATCATTCTTCTCTTCTCTTCTCTTTCTTCATTCTTCTTTTCCTCTTTCTTGCTCTGTCTGTCTCTTGTGTTTCCTTCCGGCTCTAAGGTTTTGTATCTCGCCAATACTGGTCACCATGGCAACATTATCACAATTGTACGGCTCGCGTTAAACCGAAACGGATTACACAAACTCCCATTGTTGTGGAAGCATGCGTCGGTGGCATGATTATTGATAAAACGCTAAGCAGTATCGACACCAACATTCACTACCACCACTCCCTATTCAAAATGTGATCATCATCATCATCATTAACAGCAGCAGCAGCAGCAACAACAGCAATAGCAGCAGTAGGAGCATTTATACCCATTTTTTTAGGCTTCGTTGTCCACCCTGTCGGCGGGGATTATACATCATATCAAACCGTGTAGTTAGAGAATCATGTTCATTGTATGTTTTATTCATTTTTTGTATAGTTGTTTCATAATAGTTATTGTTTTTGTTTTTGTTTTGTTCTGTGTTTTTTGTTTTTTTTTGGAGGGGGACGACTCACGGCACTATTGAATAGAAATAATTTATAATGATGACATTTATATTCTTATCGTATATGACTACCTTGTAAATAGATCTATTTTCTAATTTTTCCATGACCTTTGTTTTGGTAGAATCTTTAAAGAGAGATCGTCACGTGTTCATATGGTAAGAAATGTTGGAGATAGTATATTGAGTTAACAGTATAATAATAATAATAATAATAATAATAATAATAATAATAATAATAATAATAGTTGGTGCACTCGGAACGGCCCCAAAGGGGATTGGAAAATCTGGACATCAGACAAAAGATTGAGGTCATCCAGAATACCGCACGGCTGCAACCTGCCAGAATACTCAGAAGGGTACTGGAGACCTGAGGAGACTTGCTGTCACTCAGACTCCAGTGAAAGACCATCAGCTAACACTGATGTGAAAACTCAATAGGAGAGAAATAATAATAATAACAATAATAATAATAATAATAATAATAATAATAATAATAATACATATGTGTGTATGTGTGTGGGGTATTTAGGCAGCATTCTATGATTTGTACTTGTAGAATTAAACAAAACAAATGTCTCTTTTTATCAACGATCTTTTCAAGCTTTCTGGCGACCATTTATTTAATATTAGGATGGAATCCGTAGATTAGTCCACCAAAGTTTTATCCTAAGTACTTCCGGCGCTTTGAAGTGGAATTATCCGAGGTGATGTTTGTGTTCCACTTTTTTCAAGTTGGAAATATTGAAAGTAAGTTTGTTTGAATTATATTGGTGTGTGGCGGCTAATCCACAGATTCTATCCAAATATAAAAAAGTAGGCCAAAAAGATTGAAAAGATTGTTAATAAAATCGTTAAACAAGAGACATCGGTTTTGTTTAATTCTACACACACACACACACACACACACACACACACACACACACACACATATATATATATATATATACTAGAAAAGACATGACCCGTTGGGTCACCCATTGAACTCGGGATAGATTGTTGAAAAAATCAGAGGATAATATTATTTCATCAATTTAAAAGCTCAAAGATTAATTGATTGTTGGCGAGCAATTTGGGATTATCTAAAAGGTACTTGCTTAAAAAGTATTTGCTGTGCAATTCTGTGATACAAACTTTAAAACAATCTATCTAAAAGCTAATTTCTTAAAATGTTATCTTGTTAGGGTTAAGGTTAGGTTTAAGTTTATGGTTAGGGTTACAATTTTGTGTTTTACAATTGATAGTGGAAAATGCCATTTTTCCACTTTGGAAAAAATTATTGATAGTCAAATGTATCTTTATCATTTCCATTAATTCTTAAAAGAAATTTGTAAAAACGCACATAGTTGACCACAAAGTCATTAACGGTATCTTTATTTTTTAGGCACTGCCAAATGTTGACTCATTTTTATTTTAAAAACGAATAATACTTAATTACATCAATCATTTAAGGTTAAATTTTTGTCCAAGTCAAAAAGTAGTAGCATAATGAGCATCAGTAAAAAAACAAAACAAAAAACAAACCAAAATAATAATACACATGTAATTTATTTTTAAATATATTTTAAAATATTTTTTTCTGTAAATTTTGCTAAAATATATCATAAACAAAGCTGTAAACGCTGTCTAATATGACGCAAAATCCCTATTTTACAAAATATATTCACCTCCACCCCTGAGAAAAATTACCAAAATTCAGGGAATTATCCGATTTTAATGAAATTTTTAGTGTTGATTTATCAATGACGAATTTTATAATGCATTAGTTATTCAATCTCAAAACTTTCTGATTTTATTAGGTATTTCTGCTATGGTAAATTAAAATATAAATTAATATATGAACCAAGCGGTGCCGGCAGAAAATCCGCCCCATGCTACTTATGATCTCCCTAGCTGTTTGAAGACGTTTTCCCGAAAAGTTAATGCGATATGAAAGTGATATTTTGAACTCCCCAAGTCTTTTCTCGACAACTAAATGTAAATATTTTACCCCCCCCCCCTTTTAAAATATTTTTTAGTGGTTTGAAAGTGTTTTTATCGACAAATAACTTTTTAATTGGTTTGAAGTCGTTAAAAAGTAAGCCATCTCCAGGTTTTTATTGACAATCAAATGTATATACCCCCTCCTCCTTGGAATTTTTTTTTTCGGTATTTTGATCTTATTTTACGACAAGAAAGTTTCAGAGTCCGAAAAGAAGGTTCCCGAGTCCGAGAATGTTCCCGAGTCCGACAAGAAATACCTGAAGAAGACCGGAGGGCATATCGGCCGAAACGGTTTACAGATAACAATGAAGATGAGGACAATAGTCCGAATAACGCAGATATTACTAATCATCAAGCTTCATCTCAAACGTTTCTGATAAATTTTTGTATCTTCTCCTTAGGATAGTTCACACATTTATCACTTCTATCTGCTTTAAAAGATGTCTGACTTATCTACTCCCATCGTCATTATTTATTGATGAGCACTATAATTACATGCAGCATTAGTGAACTTTAATTATTACAAACGTTAGAGGACAGCGTTTACGATATTATAAACCATGGTTGCAACCTAATAATGATTTCCATTTGATGGATGTTTCCCATGATATATTAGGTCATTCGACGTCTATGTAGAGTAAAAGTCCTTCATGTAATCTATCATGGCTATTTCGCATGCCTGCACCCCCTCCCAATAACAAGCAGAAGCTTGAAATGGGGTTGATGGAATTATAATAAGTAGTGGATAAATATATTTAATGTAAAAAGAAAAAGAAAGAAAGAAAACCAATGTGTTTCATCAGAACATCATGAATACTCGTCATATAATAATCAAGAATATATGATGAGCTCTCTCTCTTACACACACACGCGCACGTATCTGTGTCTGTCTGTTTGTCTGTCTGTCTCACTCTCTCTCTCTATCTCTCTATCTCCCTCTCCCCCTCTCTCTCTTTGTCTCTCTCTCTCTCTATATATATATATATATATATATATATATGTGTGTGTGTGTGTGTGTGTGTGTGTGTGTGTACATGAATATAAACACATATATATGCATAGACATACGAGTGTGAGTCCATATGTGCGTATATGTGTATATATATTTTGGGATATATATATATATATATATATATATATATATATATATATATATATATATACTAGCAAATATATGCACCCTCCGGGTGCAAGTATTTAAGTTTTGATATAATAAAATATCATATTAAATTAGAAAGGCTAATGAAACTGACTAAGAATGCAGATAAAAAGATCTGCAACAGAGGGGGTATAATCGAAAAATAGAACAACTTTGAAACTAGCTATTCCATCATTTTCCATTACTCCCCTCTTTCCTTGGTAAATTTTCCTAATTTAACTATTTAGTTAAAATAGGAAGTAAAGGATAATATTACAGTTATTTCTTCTTGTAAATACATTTCTTTTAAGATTTATCCACGAGATTTTTGTTTATATTTCTTAAGATAAAACCAAACAATTAGAAATCAATAATACCAAGCACATATTTATTAAAATAAAATTTTAAATATCAATATGCAAATTAGCCTTCTTGTTCAAACTTTAAACCGCTATTTTGTTGTATATATAAATACAATTGCATGTTATTAGTACGTAGATATGGTCAACAGTATTAATAATGTAGTACAATTTTTATTAATAACTGAAGGTTTAAAAGAATGAAATCATGGAGAATTGGACGTAAATAATTAAGGGAATTGTGACTTGAGTAGTAATATAGTTTCGGTTACAGACAGAAAAACACACAATCTCCATTATAATACTCCGGGTGCAAGTATTTAAGTTTTAATGTAATGAAATATATTAAATTAGAAAGGCTAATGAAACTAAATAAGAATGCAGATAAAAAGATTTGAAACAGAGTGGGGTTATAATCGAAAAATAGAACAACTGAAATTTACTCTTCCATCACTCTCGTCTTTCATTGTTATTTTTTCTAATTTAAGTATTTAGTTAAAAGAGGAAGTAAAGAATAAAATGACAGTTATTTTTTCTTGTTAATGGATTTCATTTAAGATTCATTGAAGAGATTCTTAATTATATTCATTAAAATAAAACCAAACAGTTAGAAACAAATAATACTAAGCATATATTTATTAAAATTACATTTTTAATATCAATATGCAAATTAGCCTTCCTGTTCACACTGTAAACCGCTATTTTGTTGTATATATAAATACAATTGCATGTTGTTAGTATGTAGATATGGTTAACAGTATTAATAATATAAAACAATTTTATTAATAATTGAGGTTAAAATAAGGTTAAATTCATGGTGAATGTGACGTCAATAACTAAGGGAATTGTGACTTGAGTAGTGATATAGTTTCGGTTACAGACAGAAAAACACACAATCTCCATTATAATAAGATATATATATATATATATATATATATATATAATATTATATTATGTATATATTTATATATACATATATATATATGTACGTACACACACAAATGTTTATATATATACGTGTATATATGTTCATATATATATGTATACGTACATACACACACATATATATATATATCTATACACATATATACTGTTCTCTGTCTGTCTGTCTGTCTATCTGACTCTGTCTCTATCTCTCTCTAGCTCTGTCTCTCTGTATGTATGCCTCTCTCTCTCTCTCTCTCTCTATATATATATATATATATATATCATTTTGGTCTCTCTAGCGCAAGGGGAGACTGGGTTTTCTAAATCATGCTCTAACCTTTGGTATGGCAACCAGTCTAGGAAAACTGAGTGCAAACCTGGTAAACCCCACTTAAAAGAAATTAATATTTTGTCGCATCCTAGTCATGCGGATCTATTGGCAAATGGAATGGCAGCCAGTCTAGGAAAAGGAAAACTGAATTCAAACCTATCAAACTCGGCTTAAAAAATCGATCTTGTGTCACATCCGGCTCGTGCGGAAAGGTTGTTAAATTTATATGTATATATATATATAATTTTTGAATATTCCTATTCACTAAGTGTTTATTTTTTTCTGTTTGGTATGCTGCCAGTTCTCTCTCACAATTTTTCCCTCTTTTATTTTTTTCAGCTCTTTTCAATCTTGACTTGTTTTCTGAGTTAAATAGACAAAGGTAGAATTTAAAACTCTAAACAGAATTTTCAGACAATCATTTTTATTTTATCTGATGTCACTTGGTGTATTACTTTCGTCTCTTTCTTGCCGAATTCACAGAAACTATTCCCTTGTTAATTCTCTTGGCTGCCCAAAGGACTTTCCGTCACTAAAGATACTGACACTCTTCTCTCCCTTGAATACGATCAGTTAACTAAGACCTGATTAATCTACTTGACTGTAAGTTAATTATAAATATACGAATGTCTATTGAGATATAGAAGATGACATTGTTTACTGTCGAGTTAGCACATCTTCTAATCGTATGACGTTTTCTTTATGTTTTTGTTTTGGACAGTTTTTTGGGTTTTTTCAGATTTTGTTTGTTTTTTCTCTTTCACGTTTCATTTTCCCATCATCATGAGAAAGGTTGTCTGGCTTAATTTTCTTTGTTTATACGTATTTATGAAGCTTAGAATCTAATTTCAAACCGCAAACTTGGAGCACAGTAAAAGCCGGTAACCTGGAGGACCTGTATCGAATCTTGTTATTAGCATTTTTCTTTATTGATATATAAATATTATTTTATTGTTGGGTTTTCCTTCTCATTTTTTTCACATCATCATTAGAAAGTTATTTTTTCTGATTAATTGATTATAATGCCACACTAAGTTGTCTAGGTTTATTTTATGCCCAGGGGTAAGAGAATCGCATTCATTGTATCGAATCTTGTTATTAGCATCTTTCTTTATTGATATATAAATATTATTTTATTGTTGGGTTTTCCTTCTCATTTTTTCACATCATCATTAGAACGTTTTTTTTTCTGATTGATTGATTAATTGATTATAACGCCACACTAAGTCGTCTAGGTTTATTTTATGACCAGGGTAAGAGAATCGCATTCATTGTAGGTTTATATTTAGTTTTTTTAGTGTTTGTTTTTCTTTGGCACACGGTCCTATCGAATCCAAATCAATTTTCAACAGATCTGTAGACGGAAAACTAACAGGTGCAATCACACCGAGTCAGATTGAACTGAGGAGTATGGTTGATCCAAACTCCACAGATCTCCAAAACTGTATCCTTATCATCAGATGTTTAGTGCCATATCTAGAATATCTTTTGAGCGAGGGGAAATGGTCATACCACTTTTCAGGACATCTACATATTTTAGACTCTGTCAACAAAGTTTAGTTTTTCTTGCTTTATGTTGTGTGTTTCTATAAATATGCATTAAGCTTAGTAATGTCGACGATACAACGTTTCGGTCTGTTAGACATTCTTCAGGACTTGGATATAGTTCATCGTCCATCATTGAAGCAAGAACTATATCCAACTCCTGAAGAATTTCTAACAGACCGAAACGTTGCATCGTCGACATTACTACCAACAATAAACATCCATTTTCTATAACATCCAGTCTTTGTCTACCTTTCTCCACACTTTGATATCTAAAATTTTGAGTTACAGAATTCCTTTTACGCCTAAATACCCCTTAGAACAGGGCTATTGACAATCAGGCGAGCTTGCCACATATTTCTGGACACCTAATACACACACACACACACACACACACACACACACATATATATATATATATATATATATATATATATATATATATATATAAGCTCTTAGTAGAGTGGTTGGGAAAATATGAACTCTGAAAGTCCGTCTGCATATATAATACAACGATAGATTTTGCTAGGTTATTTTGGTGACATGTTAATCAATGCAACTTAACTATATTTACATTAAAAATTCAAATTTTGAATTGAAAATTCCTTTCAAATATAAACGTCAGTCTTTAGATAGCCACTTTTAATCAGGTGATCTTGGTACACATTTTTGTATTTAATTAATAGCCACAAAAATCAGTGACTCTACGCATATTTTATTCGAAGCCCGTGAAGCGTAAGGTAGACGCTTTTATCCTTTCGTTTGTCAAAATTATCGACGTCGATATTTTAAGAAAATGCAGGTTTATGGTAAATACTACCCGTACAAGTGTAATGATAAACGAAAACATGGATAGGCTTAAGAAAGCTTTATTCTACTTAGAATAATGTTACAGATTACTGAGATCTTATATCCTCTTCGAAACACAAAAAGTGCCCCAATGGGAAGGTAATAATAAGATAGGAAGTAACACTCAATTACTTATTACAAGATTAATCTTTTCCTCTTTCTTAGCAAGGAATCAACTGGAAGTTGTAGGTTCCCAGAGAATATACAAAATGCTTTGATCAGAATGAGCAAACGAATCGCTTGAGAACAAACCAGGAATTATTCTGAATAACAGGAAGTAAAACTATTAACTCTTTGAAATAGAGGTGCATTGGTTAACAGGGGGCAAGACTTTGTTGAAGACAAAGAACGAAAAATCTAATGCAATTTATATAGCATTTTCAGCGGACCACAGGGACAAACCATATATTAAGAAAATGACCTTTGGAAATTCGGCAAATGATTGCTGTGGCTTTAGATACTCATGGACTAAGATATAAGTCCACATCGATTTCAGAAAAGAACAAAACGGAATATCTTTTTAAAAAATGCAAAAATTGTTTTTACCACGGAAATTGAAGCAGTAGTGAGATTGTGGGAAATATTTGAGAATATTTATTTTTCATAGACTAGAGTGAGATTCACCGTCACTGGGTGGCTCATTAATGATACCTTGTGCCAGTCTAGTATTAAACTAATTTTAGAAACCTCCCTACAAATATATCATTAATCCATCATTATTTGTTGAATGTATTGGTTTTAACTGCATGTCAAACTTCTGTTGGGCTATTTCATGACTTGAGGTTACGAAATCGCCTTCTTATTTACTTTTTTTTTATTTCGGAATATATATATTTTTTGCATATAGCCCTATCGAATATGAATAATTGTTAAACATACATTTGACATATATATAGGACCAGAATAGGCGTTACTACTCAGGGTCAAAGTGGACCAGGGAATAATAGCTCTGATACTCAACACCACTAAGATATCCAATACAGGAGCCTCACCAACAGATGTAATTGAGTGTCAAATCCAGGACACTAGTTTAGGGTAGGAGTATCACTCCTCTGCAAGGGATACTGTCAGATTCTAGACCCCACTGTCAGGCTATATTTTACTAGTAACATAAAGTGGTTTTTGACAGTATAAAGAATCGGTGGAGTGGCCACTTATCGGAATCAGCAAGACAGCGAGGGAGTATATGCCTTTTTCACGAGCGCTAAACCAGTGATAATGTTTTTGCATCTGAAGTGTCACGCCATACAGGCCATTTGCTCACTACTTTAACAAACTGGGCCAAGCTGTGCTACTCATGCGCTGAGCTGGCAAGGACTGGAATTTAGGTCCGATACGGTTACTCTACTGACTGAGCTAAAGTCCCACTAACTTAAAAGTCATAAAATGTAAAAATATTACCATCCTCCTCATCATCCTATCCCCCCCTCTCTCTCTCTCTCTCTCTCTCTCTCTCTCTCTCTCTCTCTCTCTCTCTCTCTCTCTCTCTTACACATATGCACACACACCAACACATAGAAAATGTTAACTTTAAAAAGGTTATTTCGTTGATGAATAAAAAAAATGAATCCTGCACCTCTATCTCCCTCTCTCTCTCTCTCTCTATATATATATATATATATATATATATATATATATATTATATATATATATATATATAGAGAGAGACAGAGAGAGATAAGAGAGAGAGAGAGGATAGAGAGGGACAGGGTACATTTTTTAAATACATTCTATATATACATATATATATATATATGTATGGGTGTGTATATGTATGTGTGTGTGTGTGTGTGTGTGTGTGTGTGTGTGTTCAATCCTTAAAATCCCGATGTAAAACCACCGAAATTCCTCGTGTTACTCCCAGTTTCAAAAGCCTATTTATCTAATCTGATCAAGCAATTCCTTTGCTGCATAAGACAAAAAACGTTTTTATAAATCGACAATGTACGTATCTAAAAAAATACAAATGTTACACTTTCTATGTCTTTGACTGTTCACAGGATTATTGGTCCAGCGTAGGTCACGAAAAATACGGGTGTATTGCCGGCGGTAGGTGCGAGAAGGGCGTTGCAAATTACAATGATCGTTGTAAGCCATCACATCTTATTTCTCGTCCGTTCTCTTCCAGGTATATTAAGGTTAATTATTATGCTAGTGATCTGTCTTTTTCATTTGAGATTCTGGTTCTTTGATATTAGATTCTTTCTTGTTCTCTCCATCACCAAAATGGAACGCGGGCAGTAGAATATGATTTTGATTCGATAGAATTATTCCGAACATCATGATAATCATGGCCAGCTTGGATCATTTATTTTTCCTGTCTCCTGTCCAGTTAGCTCTGTAATCATTACTCCCACTGTTATTATAATCAGGGTCATCGATCTTTGCAACGGAATGATCATAGACAGCAAATGTGCATGCTATTTCACAGCTAACGGGAATTTCGCGGAATTTTTAACAGCGGGCGGGAACAGAACGGTGTTAGGTGTTTTGTAAATATCCCTTGTTTTCACTTAATATATGCCCAAGGGAAACAACTCCGATCCAGTACATAATCCGTAGATTTAAGGGTAAATGTATCGTTTTTATATACAATAGTCCAGAAATTTTCTGTATTATAGCTGATACACACACACACACACACACACACACCACACACATATATATATATATATAATATATATAATATTTATTATTATGATCCGGGTATGGAAATAATAGTTTCGCTTGCTAGCTCATCAGTGCAATAATCAGATACTTCAGGAACAAGTAAGCGAAACTATAAGTAGGTACATCTGACTCATTAGGATTAATATTACAATTTACTCTACTTATGTATTGAGCACTTTACAGCAGCTTTTTTTTGGGGGGGACAAGTGTTAATTGATTATTTTCGTTGTTACGACACTCTTGGTCTTTTTGTTTCTTTTTTTTCTAAGGTAATTTTTTGTAGTATATTTTTACTGACAATGTATTTTACGGTTAGTTTTTCTTACTCAAGGTTTATTAATAGGATTAGTATTATATATATATATATATATATATATATTATATATATATCTGAGTATAGATATGAGTGGCACAGATCCCTGTGCTACTCATGCACTGAGTTGGCGAGGACGGTATCAACTAGGAACCTTGTGGTTTCTAGCCGAACGTCTACCGAATGAGCTATATATATATATATATATATATATATATATATAATATATATATATATATATATATATATATATATATATATATATATATATATATATATATATATATATATATATATATATATATATATATATATATATATATATATATATATATATATATATATATATATATATATATATATATATATATATATATATATATATATATATATATAATATATATATATATATATATATATATATATATATATATATATATATATATATATATATATATATATATATATATATTATATATATATATTATATATATATATATATATATATATATATATATATATATATATATATATATATATATATATATATATATATATATATATATATATATATATATATATATATATATATATATATATATATATATATATATATATTATATATATATATATATATATATATATATATATATATATATATATATATATATATATATATATATATATATGTATATATATTATATATATATATATATATATATATATATATATATATATATATATATAATATATATATATATATATATATATATATATATATATATATATATATATATATTATATATGTATGTATATGTATATATATATATATATATATATATATATATATATATATATATATATATATATAGCTCATTCGGTAGAGCGTTCGGCTAGAAACCACAAGTTCCTAGTTCGATACCGGTCCTCGCCAACTCAGCGCATGAGTAGCACAGGGATCTGTGCGGTAAAGTAAGGAGCTGATGGTAGGTGTGGCGCTCCACCTCAGACGCCAAAACAATCTCTTTGGTCTAGCGCTATTGAAAAGGCGATAGACTCCCTCGCTGACTGGCTGATACCGACTTTAGGCTGCCCCGAAGACTTTACTTTATATATATATATATATATATATATAATATATATAAAAGCCTCTGGTTAAAACTGTTGTGAAAACTTACATAATGGGAAAATGATAATATTAATTCATCGTAGAAAATGAGATTTTAAGATAGAAACGGGTGCCTCAATTCAGGCCAGTAGACTAAGTTCTATTCATTAGGAATACTAAATAAATATGTGTATTTGATCAATAGGCGGTAACCTTACAGTTACTAATACTCCGAGACAAAAATGGACAAATAAGTTGTTCTCAGAACTACCCAGATATACAGAACCGGAGTCTCACATAGGGAGATTGATGAATTGAGAATAGCCAGTTATATCCAGTATGTTCTATTCTTCATGCGCACGCTATACTTGTAACCTTGTGCCAGACAGGCTGACTCTATGACGACTAGTTTATACCTGTTTTCGCTATTGTATTTCTTAATGTCATCTTGATCAGCAATGTCACCGGCCCCGACTCTACTGATCCTCTTTTCCTCATCTTCAACATCGGGTATGGGTATCGATCGGCCGATGCTGCTGCTGCTGCTGTTGCTGCATTGTCTTTGTCAGCGTTCCGCCATCGGTTTTCCCGCCGTCGCAAAGCATGCAGCGTTGGCGGCCATCCTTTGAGTGTCTGAATCAGTTGTCGCTTGTGAAAGGACACAGTTGAATTGCGACGAGGCTGAATCATTCATCGCAGCCGCAACTCTTCAATCGGAAAGGAAATGTGACGCTGGACAGGCGAAAGGGAAGAAAGAAAGAAAGAAAGAAAGAAAGAAGAAAAAAGGCCCAGTTTCACTTGAGAGAAATGCTGAATACTTAGTCATAAATATATATTGCTATTAATATTCTCACACTGACACTTGGGTGCACACACACACACACACACACACACACACACACACACACACGGACACACACACGCCACACACAATCACATGCAGACAGATATATACACGTTTAACAGACACATAAAAAATTCCACCGCCTAGACACACCAGAACTCATGCATAAAATGTGTGAAGACGTGTGTATATTCGTTTATGAGCATACATCGATAAACTATATTTCTAATATATGCAGAAATCTAACTATCTATCTATCTATCTATCTATCTATCTATCTTCCTCTTTCTTTCTTTCTTTCTTTCTTTCAATCTTTCTTTCTCTGCTTGTTGGTCTTTAATTATTTCTTCATTTTTTAAATTAATGTATCTATTAATCTGTTAATCTATCTATATATCTATTTATCTATCTTGATTTCGTTCTTCCTACTCAGTCTGCTTTACCTATCTATCTATCTATCTATCTATCTATATTTCTTTCTTTCTTCAATAAAGTAACAACACTCCCCCCTCTCTCTGTCTCTCTCTCTGTATATACCCCTCACTCACACACAATCATTGATCATTAAGTTAATTTTCTTTTATTATCCATTGGTGTTTTTCTAAATATTAACCAATTATTGATTAGAGTCGATAGACAATTTATGATTTTTATATAATCAAACTTCTCTTTTTACTAACAACAAACCTTATGTCTAGAGCCAATTAATGTCAATATTTCCATTTATTTTTCTGACCTAACCTTTGCCACAAGATCTCTAGAAATTATCAGGATCGGGTGAAATTGTAGAAGATGTGCTCTTTCCACAACCTTTAAACTAATTTCATTCATGCCGTATGTAGTCTTTACATCATTTGACTATTCTAGCTAAATATTTTAAAGAACTATTTTATATACGGGCAAATAGATATATATATATATACATGTGAACTTACACACACACACACACACACACACACACACACCACACACATATATATATATATATATATATATATATATATATATATGCGAAATGAAAATGGAAGTGAATCCGACTGTATGATGAAAAGAGAGAAAAAACGAAAGAAAGTATTGAATGGATAAAATAGAATTATTTAATTTATTTAACTTACACGTGTTTCGGTCAGGAGTGTCGGTCAGGAGTTAAATAATAATAATAATAGAAAAAAATGTAGAAATGTTTAACACACAAAGAAACATCAACCTTCCTCAGAGTAAATTCTTATTGTTTGAAATGAAATTCGTTGGAACGCGGAGAATTTTTGAAATGTTCGAAAAAATAACTTTTTTCTGAAATCACATGAAGAAAGTGTTCAAACGCAATGGAGAAAACAGTTATAATGACGTCATGTCACAGGCGAGGGATTTTGAAACGGATATATATATATATATATATATATATATATATATATCTGTGTGTGTGTGTTTTTTTTGTTTTTTTTTTTGTGTGTGTGTGTGTGTGAGAGTGTGTAGAGAAAAATCGAAGTGAATCCGACGGTAAGTAATATAGTGAAAAATTTGAAAAACACAGGTTCAATAAAATGAGTGATGTTTATTCAGCCAACGCTGCAGTGTTTCAATCTGTTTAGTAGATCTTCTTCAGAGCGATTGTTGATTTAAGGAAAAATAAAATTTATCACAGATAATAAGGAGACTGTGAGAGTCTTTTGTTGATCATTCTGTTTAAAAATATTTGAATGAAGAATTAGAATTGTTTGAACATTATGAACGCTAGAGATAAACGGTTTTGAAGATGACATCGAACATTTTCTGGATTCCTTGAGCAAAATGATATTATAAACCAATAAACCAGGCACGTCGTGTAATCGTCATATAATCGTAGGAGATGAACTAGTAGAGACTGTTTGCATTTCAGATAGCGCTACTACTCTTTGGAAAGGTATGCATCTAGCTAGTCTCCTTCAATCTATGGATAAATAGTTGGACATTCTTGGCTCATTAACCTTAGCCAGGTAACGAGTTTAGATGAATTAAAACTAAGAATTCAAACCTGTTAAACTCCGTTGAAAAAAATAACATTGTGTCACATCCTGCTCTTCTGTGCACAGGCTGTTTATATATATATATATATATATATATATATATATATATATATATATATATATATATAAAGTCGTCGGAGCGGCCTAATGTCGGTATCAGCCAGACAGCGAAGGAGACCATCCCCTTTTCAATAGCGCTAGACCAAGGAGATTATTTTAACCTCTAAGGTGGAGCACCACACCTAACACCATCTCCTCACTTTACCATACAGATTCCTGTGCTACTCATACGCTGAGTTGGCGAGGGCCGGTATCAAACAGTCCACACCTGTACAGAATTTCAGAAAATTGAAGCGGGTGGGTGACAAATTTACGTATTTCTGTATGATTTGACTTGGAGTACATACAACAAAAAATACCTTTGAAAAAAATGAAAAAAAGACCACAAAGTGTCGTAACAACCGAAAATAATCAATTAACACTTGACCCCCCCCCAAATAAAAAGTATATATATATATATATATATATATATATATATATATATATATATATATTGGGCGCGTTGTGATTCCTAGCCGAACACTCTAATATATATATATATATATCGAATACAACAGTATTGCACAGCAGTATTGAACAGCAGCATTGCATCCAATTATAAGGCCCTGCTTCTCAATTACATGCGACCGAAAAAATTCGTAGGAAGAATCCAAATCGATTTTGGAAAAATCGAATCACATCTTCTCGTCGAATGAGTACGCACAAAAAATCGAGGCAACACTTTTTGTTTTTTTTTGTTTCTCCAAGACATTGACTCTATACGCAAAGGAAAGATTGAGAAACATACTTGTAGCATATGGTCTCACAAACAAAATTGTTACCACTATAATGATGCTCAACAAAGTTCATTGATCTTTTGATATCGTCACAGGAGTCTTTGCAAGACGATACGTTAAAACCATTACTGTTTATAATCTACCTAGATTACGTATTACGAATGACATTAGATCTAATGTAGGAAAATGGTATAAACACTAAAAAAAGACAAGAATCACTTCATATCAAATATAAACTATCACGAATGCAGACTACAAATGTCCATGTCGAATCCCTGCCCCATAGCCTTGATCAGGTAGCAAAAGGGGATTCGCCAGTATGTTGATTCAGATCTTATAATGGAGATTGTGGGTTTGTCTGTCTGTAACCGAAACTATATTACTCTACAAGTCACAATTCCCTTTGTTATTTACATCACATTCTCAATGATTTTATGTTTGTTTAAACCTCAATTATTAATAAAATTGTTTTACATTATTAATACTGTTAACCATATCTACATACTAACAACATGCAATTGTATTTATATATACAACAAAATAGCAGTTTACAGTGTGAACGTGAAGGCTAATTTGCATATTGATATTAGAAATTTGATTTTAATAAATATGTGCTTAGTATTATTGATTTCTAACTGTTTGGTTTTATTTTAATGAATATAAGCAAAATTATCTTCAATTAATCTTAAATTAAATCCATTAACAAGAAAAAACAAGTGTAATTTTATTCTTTATTTCCTAATTTAACTAAATAGTTAAATAAGTAAAATTCAGCAATGAAAGACGGCAGTGATGGAAGAGTAAGTTTCATTTCTATTTTTCTATTATAACCCCACTCTGTTTCAAATCTTTTTATCTGCATTCTTATTTAGTTTCATTAGCCTTTCTAATTTAATATAATATATTATTAGATTAAAACTTAAATACTTGCACCCGGAGGGTGCATATATTTGCTAGTGAAATAGAATTATTATGTTTTAAACATGATGGATCCAATTTTAAATGAAATTGCAAACCCCTAAAATTACCAGGTAACATACACAGGTAACAATATCTCATCTACTGAATTAGATTTCATTATATGTACTAGTACAAAATTAAAAACACCCTCCGGGCGATGTAAAGATAGATTTTTTAAACATATTGCCTGAGGGGTGGGATTAAAAAAATTAAATGTCAGCGAGTTTGTACCCTAAGTAAGTAAAATCATCAAATTCATTAAAAGATTAAAAAATAAAACAATTTGAAATATAAACTTTAAATATGTATTAAAATAAAACAAACTATATATAGATATATAATACCAGTCATGTATTTATTAAAGCTTGTTTTAAAAACAATGAGGACTGTCTAATGTTGCATGTTCAAATTGTGAGTGTATTTATTCTATGTTATGACGATTTTGGGTAATGTAACGTAAGCAGTGACGTAATTTTTGTTACAGAAAAAACCCGGAAGCGAATCTCCATTATTAATAGATAAAAAGCATGGACTTCATTGACAGTTTATAAATCATATGGAACTCTGATGTCTGTGATAAAATAAAGCCGGGATTTTTCCAAGCTGTAGTCGTATAAGTAATACTACATGGCTGCACCGATTGAATCATGACAAAGATCATAAAGAAACAGCTAGATGAGAACTAAACAGGGATTCAGATCAGATTAAGGAAGAGTCGGATAAAAAGCCCTATAACTCCTAATACTTGAGTCAAATCGTAATTTTTGCGTTTGTCCTCTCACATCTAATAATCAGCGATAATTGACATAGCAGTCGTTGGTGATTGCGCTACAAAACTTTCTCAATCGAAATAACTTCTGAATCCACCTGTAAATCAAATCTCTAAACTTTCTCTCGGGGTTGTTGAAGAGGATATTGCATAACAAAGCTCGAGAACTGGAGTCTGGCCAAAGGATGTAGTTTGGCATCCCCGATATGCAGAGATGTCCCATTTGCAGAGAATACAATCGGTGTGTTATAAAAATTAACAATTTCTATGTGATAAAATACATGACAAGGAACAGGAATTTGATATAAGGAACACAAGAATTCGGCCAATGGTTCTCAAAGATTTTCTCTCTTTTATAAGTCACTGCATGAAAACTAAGTAATTTGATATTGGTCGTGTATGGCTTTTAACGTCCATCTTGTCTCTTCCAGTTAGCAACGTCTTGTAACACGAGTGATCCCAGGAGACAAACCTTGCTCCTTAACTATTCGAATCTACAAGATGAAGCCCCACAAGCAATGTAAAAGCTGGCCAACATGATTGAATTAAGTGGTCGTCTATTGTACGATGAAAACTTACGTGCATATACTTGTAGGTGCGTTGCAATGTGATGTTTATGAATGTAGGTCATATTTGACATTATGTAAATGCAGTAATGAATACAGATCTAACCATCCGTATTGTGAAATTACCGACAGTTCTCTTAGCAGATTGAATTACATAATCGAAATGCAAGTGAGTAGCAGTTGTTATAGCTTCACTAATTTGATACCAGCAAATAGATTCGGGCTTATACGTTTTTGAAAAGGATTACTTAGATCTTAATTTCTAGTGCTTTTTATAACAGATGACACCGTTGGTATAAGAAATGCAAGTTATAAAACCATGAACGGACTGTTATCTATTTATCTTTGCACTGTGAGGAATAAAAAGATTAGACCACATAACACCGGAGAAATAAGAAATATAATAATGAGAGAAAGAAAGAAAGAAAAAAAAGGAAAGAAAAAAAGAATAAAATAAGGAGATGAAGAAAAAAAAAGAAGGAATTTGAAAAGAAGAAAGAATAAAAACCATTGATAGCAGACAGAAACGAAAAAGTATGAAATAAAGCAAAAAAGACAGAAAGAAAGAAAGAAAAGAAAGCATGAAATTTAAAAAAATACATAAATACAGAAAGAAAGAATGAAAGAAATAAGAATAAAAAAAGAAAGTGCGAAAGAATATATGGCATTGATTTTGGAAACGAAAAAAGCGTGGAAGAAAACAAAAAGAAAGAAATAAAGAAAGATAAATAAATAGATAGATAGATAAATAAAGGAAAACAATAAAATGTGAATTAAAAAAAGGAGTTAAAAAATCTAAATAATAGGGCAAATGAAAAGAAATCATGGAGGATATATATATATATATATATATATATATATATATATATATATATATATATATATATATATATATATATATATATAAGTTTAAATATTAATTTTAAATTTAAAATATAAAATCAAATATATATAATTTTATATATGAAAAGGGTGACGTACTGGTGAAATTGGTCTCAATAGTTAGTTGACACAAGTTTTACCATGATAAGTCAGCGATATAACAACTTCTGCAGTTAGCTGTAATTAATCTATATCTTGATTAATTCAGTAGATTTAACCCTGAACATCCTTATGAAACTCGAGTAGGTTATTTTTGTACATACCAATGTAATATATATATATATATATATATATATATATATACATTAAAGATACAGTTATAATTACTTTTGAGTAAATATCATCATTAATAAGTATTTCAATAAAAGGTATAAATAAGGATATAAATATCATCAATGTTTTTCATGACTTCAATATATTTAGAAAAGTTAATTATTTTGATTTTGATTTTTATCATATCTAATATTTAAGGAGAATAATTAAAAAAAAATATTGGCCTATTGTCGGTATCAGCTGGACAACGAGGGAATATATCCCCTTCCCACTAGCGACTAGACCACGAGGAGTTTTTGCATCTGAGATGGAGCGTCACACCTTCCATCAGTCCCCTCACTTTACCACACAGATCGAAGCTATTCTGCTGATGCGCTGAGTTAGCAAAGGTAGATAGCGAACTCGGAATTTTGTTGTTCCAAGTTCGATGTTCTACCGACTGAGCGAAACCGAAGTAATCTTATTTTGGCATCAGATCAGCAATTCATTGACATCACACATAAAAGGTAATACAATTTTCTTAAATTTAATATCATTAAAAAGAAAGAGAGAATTGGGTAATATGACAGTGTAAAGACGACATAACTTCAATATACATAAAAGGTGATTGGTGTGTTTGTACATATTTTTTTTTTAGATTATAAATTTAACAAAGAAAATCAATAGAAAGATAATTTGAACGCCTCATCATTATGAATTATATAAAAAAATAATTACGAACATAAAGCACTTTGAAGATTTAATGATATTTTACGTACTTATTAGATCGTTTATTGATTTTATTTTTAACACGGGTTTCTTTAATGAGAAAATAGCGGAGATCTATTTTATTTCAATTTACATCTCCGCTCTGTATGAAAGCTCAGTGAAATGTAACTTAATTTCGAATAAAGTTTATATGCTTCATAAGATAATTTAAATGGTAAATAAATAATATATAATTCTATTTATCAATTTTTTTTTTTTTTTTACTGAAGAAAAAAACACTCAAGTGATGAAATAATGACCTAAATTGGGGAATGTAAATTTTGAAAACTATGCTAACTATCGGTTGTTTGTTAACATTACATATTTGTTAAATTGTATTAATTTCTTAAATTATATTATTTTTGATGGAAAACACGCGGGCGCTAACATTTCTATAGAATTATTTTTTAATTGAAAAAAAAAGTATTGAAAAGTTTTTAATTTCTTCTACAGCTAGTCACAAAAATGTGTTTACACAGTGTTTCAAAAGCTTTGAGATCATTGGAGATGTATAGGGTGTTTCAAAAGAATTACTATCATTTCGTAATGAAATAACTTAATCAATTATTTATCATATGATCTCAAATGTT
>CM042140.1:98755798-98790798 GCA_023376005.1 Doryteuthis pealeii | reverse complement strand
TATATTAGGTTGTATTTTACTTCTCTGTTTTTCATATGAATATTAGTTAACTCAGTGAGTTCTCTAATTACATTTAATTTATCTATATTATTTTATTTTTATTTAATCTTATTTTCCGTTTAGTCTGGGTTTTCTATATGAGGTTAGTTATTCTCTAATTTGTTCATTTAATTTAATTTTTGTTGACTTTGCATCCTATCATTGCTTGATTGATTTATTGTATTATCTATTTCATTATTAACTGCGGCCGACCTGTCGCCTTGGGCGTAAGAATACACCGACTGCATATCTGCAGAGGGGTAAGACTCCCCCAATGGGGCCACTTGTTGGCCGTGGGTGGCGACCCATGATGCTGAAGGATAGGACCCAGGTGGTGGAGCAGTCCATGACTTACAATACTCCACTTTGGCCCTTTCTTGGGCTAAACGCGTGGTCGGCTAGTCACGTCACGCCCTAGCACCTATATAATTGCCCCAACCCTATTGCCCTATGACAAGCCCCAACCCATTTTATTATATGGGTGCTAGAAGGTGGTTACTGAGGGTCTTCATGTCCTGGGAATGACGTTAAATTCTATCTAATGGTGAGCTTCCAGTTCTGGAGGTTTGGGGAATGTGTAGCACCACTTCATCATCATTGCTCCCTGGTTCACTACCTGTTAGGGTCCCATCTATGGCTTAAATAGACATTTTTTCTTTAATTGAGTATCCATTAAGAATGACTTTATTTCAAAACTTTATCGGCATTAAATGACCCACTGAGGTTGATATGCTGTAAAACAAAATAAAATAAACAACATTTACTGCGGTTATATAAAGTGTTACAGTTTCTTTCATTGAATAGTAACAACTACCTGTTCTTTGATGCAATCTTTTCAGCATCTGTAAAACAGTTACATTTGATAATATATCTTCCTACATTCGATAAGTTGCTTGGAACATTTATGAATTTGTAGATTTAGTCCTTTTACGCTATGTGTTGTATGTTCTAGGCATTATATTTCTTTCTGAAGGTTTGTTAATTGTATAAAATAATACCTGTTTACAATCCTCTTTTGACTCTTTTTCTTGTGTTTTTAGTTTGCATTGGTTATCATGTAGATATTGGTAGGTCAGAGTTGAGATTATACCCGTTCTGATGAGTACCGAGTTAGTATCAGATTTTGTTCAAGTTGCTGTTTTTTGCTGCTTTTTTTTAATCCTAAGGTGGTTGAGGGGAAGTTCCGGTGAAGGTAATTGCTAACGTGCTGGACTGCGACATCGTGGTAACATAAGCATATTCGAACTCCGGTCGAACTATTACGTTCAATTTTAGCCTATTACTCTTGGGAAGTTATATACAACTCTGATTCCGCCAATCTATGGATTAAATTATAACACTACTGTTATTCTACAAGGATAGCTTTATCATTAGATAATCCACTAAGGTTGATATGCCATTAAACAAAGATACAAAACCAACATTTCATCATTGAGAGACACGTTTCTTTTTATTCTTTGGGAGGAATGTATATTTATATACATATTTTAAGTGTGTTTATTTATATAGCCAGGTCTCCTGGTTGGGTTAGGGTGATCCGTCTTTATCTCAAAGTCTCAGAGAATTTTATGCGTTTCATTCTCAAGAACAGATTCTGGCTTATTCACATACCATTTTGATGTATGGTCAAAACTTAATTTTTTGCATAATTCCCAGTGGATCACTTTCCCACCCCAGTCGTGCCTAGCTTTGTATTCCTGTTCTGCTTGTTTGCTACATTCACTTAATACATGATTTACAGTCTCATCTCTGTCACCGTACATTCTACATTTACTGTTTTGATGCGTCTTATTAGTTTTTGCTTTGATATAATTTATTCTTATGGTATTATTTTGTGCAGCAATTATTAGTGATTCAGTTTCTCTCTTGAGGTTTCCTCTTCTTAACCACGTTCAAGTCTTTTTATGTGCAAACACTCCGATTTGTCGTTTGAAGTGCCCATATAATTGTTTTTCTTCACATCTTTGTTTTCTAGTTTTCGTATTTTATTATTATTATTATTATTATTATTATTATTATTATTATTATTAATTAGGTTTTTATACCTACCGTAGCCGGTGGTTCACTAGAGGCTGTTTGAATACAAGTTTCCCCTGGTCTCCAGCACTCTTGTGAATATTCTAGCCGATCCCAACAGTGCTGTAGTTTGGATGGTCTCGATTTATTATTTCCCTCCATGTGAATTTTTTGCACCAGCGTAAGCTGATGGTCTTTCACTGAATTCTGAATCACAATAAGTCTTCTCAGGTATTTACGTTTCTTCTATGAATTCTAGCCAATCTCATCAATGCAGTTTTCTTGATGGTTTCAATTCTTCCTCTGATTTCCAGTTCTGCTTGTCTGTTTTCTAAACTTTTGGGAATCATTGCAAGAGCACCGCTACACCAGGTTATATTTTCCCCCTCATATTCTACAGTTTATTTCAATTCTCAAGCCAGGTCCAGCTATGTGTTTATCTTTTTTAAATTGCTTTCGTCTTCACCCTGTGATCTGTTGGGATTGCAAAAACTACTAGTTGACACGTTCTCTTTTTTTTGTTTTTAATCAATACTAGATCTGATCCTCTGGCTGGGATTATTATTATTATTTACTCCTTTTGAGTTTTCACATCAGTGTTAGCTGATGGTCTTTCACTGGAGTCTGAGTGACAGCAAGTCTCCTCAGGTCTCCAGGACTCTTCTGAGTATTCTGGCAGATTGCAGCAGTGCAGTGTTCTGAATGGTTTCAATCCTTCCTCTGATATCCAAACTTTCCAAACCCTTTTCTAATGCTTTTGGGACTGTTCCAAGTGCACCAACTACAATTGGTATAACTTTCACTTTCATATTCCATAACTTTTTCAGTTCTCTGGCAAGGTCCAGATATTTGTCAATTTTTTCATTTTCCTTTAACTTCACCCTGTGATCCGCTGGCACTGCAAAATCCACCAGTTGACAAGTTCTTTCTTTTTTGTTAATCAACACTAGGTCTGGTCTTCTTGCTGGGATAAGGTGATCCGTTTTAATTTCAAAGTCCCAGAGAATTTTGTGCGTTTCGTTCTCAAGAACAGATTCTGGTTTATGCATATACCATTTTGTTGTGTGGTCAAAATTTAATTTCTTGCATAATTCCCAGTGGATCACCTTCCCAACCCAGTCGTGTCTAGTTTTGTATTCTCGTTGTGCTAGTTTGCTACATTCGCAGAGTATATGGTTAACAGTCTCATCTCTATTACCGCAAAGTCTACATTTACTATTTTGTTGGGTCTTATCAATTTTCGCTTTGATGTAGTTTGTCCTTATGGCATTATTTTGTGCAGCAATTATAAGTGATTCTGTTTCTCTTTTGAGGTTTCCCTTTCTTAACCATGTCCAAGTCTTTTTGATGTGCAACCTCATCTATTTGTCGTTTGAAGCGTCCATATAATTGTTTTTCTTCCCATTTTTGTTTTCTAGTCTTTGTCGTTCTTCTGTTTGTCCATCTGCCGTTTCTACTATTGTTGGTCGCCATAAGTAATTTGTCTTTGCTCTTCCTTGTGTAATCTTCAAGTTGTTGGATTGTGGTTTCTACGCATTCCTCTATGTTGGCAAGACCTCTTCCCCCTTCCTTTCTTGACACATACAATCTATCTCTATCATCTCTAGGGTGGAGAGCCTTGTGCATGGTCATTAATTTTCTCGTCCTTTGGTCTATCTGTCTGAGTTCTTCTTTTGTCCATTTTAAGAATGGTCCTGAGTATCTTATAATGGGGACAGCCCAGGTATTAATTCCTTTGATCAGATTTCTGCTGTTAAGTTTCGTTTCTAGAAGTTTTCTAGTTCTCCTGAGATATTCTTTTTAACTTTTCCTTTCATTTCTGCTTGCATGATATTGTCCGCTTCCAAAATTCCTAAGTATTTGTAGCTTTCATTTTCATCAAGAGATTTTATAGTTTCCTGATTTGGTAGTTGTATTCCATTTAATAGTTTTCTTTCACCCCTTTTTATTACAAGCATAGCACATTTTTCGATTCCAAATTCCATCCCTATATCCTGGCTATATATCCTAATAGTTTGTACTAGGCTCTCCAATTCTTTTTCATTTTTTGCAAAAATTTTAATGTCATCCATGTACATAAGGTGGTTGATCTTTTCTTGTGAATTACTAAATTTGTATCCCCCGGTACATTTTTTCAGTATATGGTTTAGCGGCATCATTGCAATAATAAAGAGTAGTGGTGATAATGAGTCTCCTTGGAAGATACCTCTTTGGATTTTTACTTCTGCCAGGGATTGTTTTCCAGCTTTTAATTGAACTCGCCAGTTTTCCATGGCTTTTTTAATGAAGTTTATAATGTTGTTGGAAATTTTATACATTTGTAGGCATTCTAAAATCCAGGTATGTGGGACCATGTCATAGGCTTTTCTGTAATCGATCCAGGCCATTGCAATATTTTTCCGTTTATTTTTGACTTCTTTAAGAATGTATTGGTCTATATAGAGTAAGTCGTGGGTTCCTCTTTTTCCCTTGCGACATCCTTTCTGTTCTTCTGGGAGAAGTTTCCGCCAATTGAGTGAAAAGTATACTTCTTCTCTTACAACAGCAGTTAGAATTTTCCACATCATGGGTAGACAAGTTATTGGTCTATAATTGCTGGGGACATTTCCTTTTTGTGGGTCTTTCTGGATTAGTGTAGTTATTCCTTTTGTCATCCATTCGGGTATTTCCGTTTCTTGTAGGCATCTGTTCAGTTGCTGGGCCATTCTTTTGTGGATAGTCGTAAATTTTTTGAACCAGAATCCATGTATGCCATCATGGCCTGGTGTTTTCCAATTTGTTACTTTCTTGAGTACTGATTTAAGCGTAATTACATGAACACTGGCAACAGGTCCTTCCTCAATTTCCATCAGTTCATTCTTAATATCACTTATCCACTTTGACTGTTTATTATGTTCTTTCCTCATCCATATATCACTCCAGAACTTTTCTGCTTCTGTTGCATTTGGGTGTTCACTAATGTTTGTTTTTGCTCCATCAATTTGTTCATAAAATCTCTTTTCATTGTTTTGGAAGGTCCTATTTTGTTTGTACTGTTTAGTTCTCTCTCGATATCTTTTGAGTCTTCCTTCTATAGCCGATATCTTTTGTTTTACTTCTTCCAACTTAATTTGCTGTTGTCTTTTAACCTTTTTAGCTACATGTGTATTTGTGTTTTTATTTAACGTATTTGTTTGTTGTCGTAGTTTTTTTATTTGTTCTTCCAATCTGAACTCCCATCCAGCTTTTGTGTTTCTGTTTGGTTCTTTGTTTGTGTTAGTGTTTCGAAGGGGTGCGTCAATTCTATCACAGACTAGTTTTGCTCCTGCATAGATAAGGTTGTTGAGTTCAGTGATATTGTTTGTTGGGATGTTCGCTAATATTTTGTTTATTTTTTCCGTTTCTTTCTTGACTTTTTTCCACTCTATGTTTCTTAGGGATGGTAATGTACTTTTGTTCTCATTCATGATTTGTTGTATAAGTTCTATATCCATTTTCTGTTCTGGTGTTAGTTCCTGTGTTGTAAAGGTAGGTTGTATACGGTTTTGGTTGCTAGCATGTTCATTTTGTTTGGTTGATTCTTGTTCGGTTTGTATTTCTTGATTTTCCTGTCCACATATTTCTATTATCTCGAGATCAGAGAATAATTTTTTATTCAGGATCATTCTTGCCTGGTCTGCCAGTCTTTGGCTGGTTGTGCTGAAATTCTTGTTGTCATTCCAAATCTGAAGCATTCTTTTTCTATAACCTCTCTGTGTTGGGTTGCTTTTAAAATAACAATGGAGTACTTGTGTGTTATTTTCTCTAGTCCACACTTTTCTTTGTCTCTCGGCTACCACCTCACTGGTCGTCTCTCGGCTACCACCTCACTTCGGCTACCACCTCACTGGGGTCTCGGCTACCACCTCACTGGGTCGTCTATCGGCTCACTGGGTCGTCTATCGGCTACCACCTCACTGGGTCGTCTATCGGAGCTACCATTTTCCCATGAATATCTGGAAGAACAAGAAAAACAACAGCAGCCTACATGCATATAAGGTTGATCATCTACCCCCTGATTGATATCTTGGGTATACTGATTATTTATTCTTTTTCCTGGGGATGAATCATCTTGTGTTGAGTATCTGAAATGAAAGTTTGAGCCAACATTCGCAGGATGCGGACCGGGTCCCCCATGTTGGCCATCAAGGGAGCACCTGCCCATGGCGTCCCACAGACCCGAAGTCTGCGTTCCACGGCTGATATAATTTATTTTAGACATTTTTCATGAGGTGGTATAGTGTGGTTATACCTGACCCAGGAGGTTGTTTAAGTTCTGAGCCCCTGACCCAGAAAAAAAAAATTGCGTATAGTTAACGCAGACAAAATATGCTCCTCACACACGACCAGACCTCCCACTCCCCAAAGCGCTCCATCATCCACAATGTCACCCATCAAGTCCTCTAGTACCTATACTATGAATATTGATGAGCAATACTGCAGATGGCAAAGCGCTCCAATGCGGAAGATCCCGGCATATGGGGAACCCATTTTATGTCAATCAGTCAATTCATTATGATCGTAAAAGATCATTGATCAAGTTCACTACCTGCAAATGTTGGTAAGCAGGATACTAAACTTAATCTTTTGTTGTATGGTGTGCAGCCACTATTATTAGGACCTACTTAAGAGAGGGTCAAACATTATAGAATGCGAGTAGCATCAAATATCCCAGTATACCTTTACTGTTAAGTATCATGCAGTGTTACTAGTAAAGATGTCAGACAACTTATATGAGTAGCAAATATTGTAGATACTTTGATGGTTAAGCTATTTGATGAGGGAGTTCATCCTAATTAGTATTAATTACAATTAGATGGTAATTGTATCTATGTACTTGACATCCATGCATACTTAAATCACTTATGCACAGGAGATATAGTAGCACCTTATAAATTATAAGTTTTTAACTTAGTTTAAGTCCACATGACCCCTTTTATTATAAGTATTTATGCCACTTTATCTACTATATATATATCTTAGCAGCATATACATTGAAAGTTAAAAGCAAAATATATATTATATATATTGAAAGTTTAGAAGCGAGTTATGAAAATCACTCAATATAATAATTATTAGCTTAAATATATATTTTAGAGAAAAATATCAACAGGTTAAATGTTAGTTAATTTTAACAACTTGACAATAGAAGTAAACATACCTTCTTCTTCCACCGGTGCAAATAGAAACAAGATAAGCATTTAATAATATTATTAATACTTTTATTATTATATTTATATTATTATTATTATTATTATTATTATTATTATTATTATTATTATTGTTGTTGTTGTTGTTGTTGTTGTTATCGTTATTTTTATCAATCTATTAATCTATCTATTAATCAAAAAAGAAATACTAATCAAGGAAGCAAATAATTACAAATGTATTACGTAAAGTATATCTTTATTCAAATCCATATATGGTAAGTATATAATTCTTATACAATTTTCATTGGCTTCAACTTTTCTGACACACGATTAAAAGGTGAGAACAAAGTGATTGTCGATGTCTCTACACTAGTAAATGTCTGCGTGACCAACTAATTAATGTCACTATTATATGAAACACGTGGGAAGCTTCCTAGAGCATATTTATCATTCGATCTAAAACTGCATACAAAGTACGAAACTTCTTTTTGTGATTGTTTATTCATCGTGTCAGCAGAGAAATAAAAGAAACTATGTCAACGTAGAATATAGACATGTGACATTTCCTGTTGTTTATTGGACATGAAAAGGGTGAAGGAATGATTAAGCCGACTGATGGAACCAATTGATAGATACCGACTGGTTATCGTAGTCGTTTCGATTGATTTGCTCATGTCAATACAGATGTATGAAAAGAAAATCATGTATCATTAAACTACGGGAAATTGCTGATGACAAATTGTAAACTCTCTCTCAGGGTGACCATAGACTCTCAATAAAAGAACTAGCTATAAAACTCAACAGATCTAATATTTTTATATTATATATGCAGTAGCGTGCCAACGTCGTGATTTCGGTGGGGAACAAGAGTTAAGTTGAAATTATCGGTGCTCACAACATCACCAAAGTTAAGCCGTGATTAGTCCGTTCAATACTCAGACAGCAGATACTGTAAACAAACTGATATCGAACTTACTTGATTGGACATTAAATCCAGAAAACCATTTTTTTTTAGAAAAACTATCTAAAAAATGTATTTGTTGTTATAAGAAATGTATTTGTTGTTATAAGAAATTGAACAAATAGAATTATAAATTCAAGAGGGAAATTTAAAGAAATGGAAAAATATAGGAAAAGATAAAATATGTATTTACTTATAAATAAAGGCAAATCGTTTGGGAGCACGCAAAAAAACTTGCGAACGAAAAATAATGTCTCCCCCCCAAAAAAAATTATCTATCACAGGGAATATAAAGCTACTTATTTCTTTTTTCTAATAATTAAGTTTGTTAAAATAAAAAAGGAAAATATCTAATTATTTTTCTGTTTTAAATCAGCTCAAATGAAATTCAAATGTAACCAACAAAACGTGTTGATACGGTAGGTTCCGGTGACAACTGAAAAATAATCGCTTAAAACGAGGTCGAATTTGGTTGATATTTTCTTAAATTAAATATTTTTGCAGCGTTTTCTTTTTTTAAAAACTTTTATTTAATCTACCAAGAATTGCATGCTATTGAATGAAATAAAATATTTTATTAAGCCTATTTTTACATGATTTTTCTTCAAAACTTAGGTTTAATCTGACCTATAACAACCAAAACCAGGGTTCGGCCCGGTACCCACATCCAGTGGCCAATAAATACTGATTTTTCAAAATCATCACCTACCCGCCCACCGTGCCAAGCAGCCCGGGATTTCTGCCAAGGAGTATAGTGGCAAAAATTAGACAATATATTTCAATGTTATAGCAACGCAAAGGCTTTTGGGTAAGGATTATTTTGCGCCTCCCACCTTGACCCACTTTATTCCATCACTGAGTATGGGGGATATTGAAAGGTTTGTCAAAAACGGGTGGACATGAATTGTCAGGGTGGATCTTGACCGGACACCAACATTTCACCCACCCTGTCGGAGGGGTTCAGAATACGCCCCGCCATCTCTTGTAGAAACAAAAATGGGATAGTACAGGGTATGTCACTACATGAATCTGATGGTGAGGCTGCAGTTCTGGGGATCTGAGGAGAGTGGAATCACCACTTAGTTGCGATTTCTCCCAGGTGTATTCTGAACCAGAGTTATAGAATATGATTGCTCCCGTCCTTGAGCTAAATATATTGCCTCGAAAATTATTAGTATTTATTAGTGTTATTATTACTAGTTACCTGAAACCATATAATTTATCGAAATAAAGATATAGTTGAGTGATAACAAATGATTAGGACATATATGACCTTTAGGCACCGTTTTTGCGATCTCGTTTCATAAGGACATGTTTTTCATTTACACCGTCAAAATCCGGTTGTTTGTTAACATACGATTTTTAGAGCTTTTTTCTTTAATTATAAAACTAACCCCTAACCCTAACCCTAACCCTAACCCCTAAAAAACAATCGGATTTTGACAGTATAAATGAAAAACATGTCCTTATGAAGCGAGATCGCAAAAGGGGTGCCTAAAGGTCATATGGTCCAATGATTATTACTATTAAAGAGGAATAGATGCTTGAAACAATAATTCTTTACTAATGAGCATCACCATTAGTGACTTGAAACCATATAGTAAAAAATGTACAGCCTGTGGAGTAGTCTATTGCGAGCATCAACCTGACAGTGAGGGAGTCTACAACCTTTTATCTAGCTCAAGACAAGAGAGATTGTTTTTGCTTCAAAGATGGAGCGTTACATCTACCATTAGCTCCCCAATTTACCGCAAACACCCAAGCTGTGATGCTTATGCGCTGAGTAAGCCGGTATCGAACAGGAAACCTTGTGCTTCCTAGTCAGATGTTCTACAAACTGAACAAAACCTGCCCCTGCCGACAGATAGGGCACTATTTGTTAGGGTCCCATCGATGGGTCGCATATACAGGTTTGAAATGCGCGTGGTGTAATGGTTAAAGACATGGGAAATGGACTCGTCGCCCCGAGTTCAAATCCTGGACGTGCTAATTTCATTTCACTTAGCGCTAATACCCTTGGGAAAGGTATGAATCCTACTCTCCCTCCAGCTATGGGTAGATAGCAGGGCAGACTGGGTTCTTTAACCCTGGCTAGGTAACCAGTCTAGGAGAAGGAAAACTCTGAATTCAAACCTGTTGAACTCCGCTTAAGAAATTGACCATGTGTCCTATCCTGCTCGTGCGGAGGGGTTGGTATATATATATATAGGTTTGAAATTATAACTGTGTGCACATGTTTTGAATTAAGAATATTTGCTTGAAATTATAATTGTTTACAGATGATTATTATCATTATATAGACGAAACATTTTATTTGAATAGATATCGGATAATTGTTAAGTAGACTACACTACGCAATCCTAATCTCTCCTTCTTTCTCTCTCTCTCTCTCTCTCTCTCTCTCTCTCTCTCTCTCCCCTCTATCTATATATCTATCTATCTATCTCTCTATCTATATATATCTCTCTATCGATCGATCCTATATGTTCTTCTTTTTTCCTTTATTATATGTACCTATACTTCTCCCTTCTGCATATCTCTTCCTGTTCTTTGACCCATCTTATATTTCCCTTTTTCTTTCAATTTATCTTGAAATCTTTTTTCCCGTCTTCTTAAACTTTATTTATTTATTTAGTTTCCTGTATACGCGAATGGTTTTATTATATAGTGGCAGGCTGACGTACTTGTGACGACAACTCTTATCTCGGCTAATGTCAGCACCTTAAACGCATAAACTTCCAGAAGCGTTTATTCATACGTAAATAAATCCGTTATTCATTATAAAGAATATGCTCTTATTTACAGAATAGTCTCTTATTTACATAATCGTCAACCGTTTTTCGTAAATATCATATTTGTTGAATTATTTTTGTGATATAAGGCGTGCTTTAATCCACCACTTAAATTTATAGACTAAGCGAGGTCACAAGGTTTAAACACCATCCAACCAACAGCCCGAATACATGGTTGGTTCACTATTTAATCGCTGATTTTGACAGCGGTTCATTTGCACTTTATTCTGCATTGACGAACGGACATACAAGCATTTAAGGAACACCAAGTAACAACCAAAGGATCATACCTAACATTAAGGAACATCAAGGAACAACCAAAGGATTACAACCAAAGGATCATACACAACATTAAGGAACATCAAGGAACAACCAAAGGATCATACCCAACATTAAGGAACACCAAGGAACAACCAAAGGATCATACCCAGCATTAAGGGACACCAAGGAATAACCAAAGGATCATACCCAGCATTAAGGAACACCAAAAAACAATCAAAGGATCATACACAATATTAAGGGACACCAAGGAGCAACTACAGTTTTCTCCACTAAGGATCGCACCCTGCTTAACACAAGGGATCTCCTGCTGGACATTACTCTTGGTAGACGCCTAAGGATGGTTACAAATATCGTAACAGTTGAGTCAAAGTTATGCAATATTTTTGTAACTTATTTTCTTTATTCTTCAAGTTACAATAGAAACAGCCTTGCATTCAAAGTAGAGGTTATCGTGTTGCAGAGTTCGGGGTGAGATTTCTGCCTTGTCTTTGATCCCACGCTGATACCAGTTCTTCAACTTTGAGGCAAATAACACATTCACTAAAGATTCCACTTCCTCTTTGTTGTTTAAGCATCATGGGAACAGGAAGTGAGTAATGGCTCTGAACAAGTTATAATTCGTGGAGCAAAGTTCTGACTATATACAGGTCGACACACCCGTGGTTTAATGATTATCATCGTCGGAAATGGACACGGTGACACAAGTTTAAAACCTGAACGAGGCTGTTTGCATTTCACATAGCGCTAATACCCTTAACAAAGGTATGGTTCAAGCATTTCTCCGTTCAGAGTAAGTAAACAGTATGACAGACTGGGCTCTTTAACATTGGTATGGCAACATGAATTCTTTTAAATAGTATGGCGGACTAAACTCTTTAACACTGGTATGGTAACCGGTCTAGGAGAAAGAAAACACTGTTACATTCCGCTTGAAATATTAACCATGTGTCTCATCATGTTCTTGCGGGGTAGTTGGTAAATGAATATACTTGTAGAGACAGCAGTTCGATCCCCGCCAGCTCTTAAAGTTTAATCCGGGTAGTCCGTGCGGTATGAGGCCCAGTGTTATCTTGCAGCAGACTGCTCGCTTTCTGTTAACCAATGTCGGGTATTCTTACCGCACAATGTCATGTATTCGCTTTAGCTCAGTGGTTCACAAAGTAGGGACAATTTGATTTTAGGGGGATAATTAAGACTAATGAGGTCTGTGTCAAAATTCTCGATTTTTTTTTTTTAGTTTTCCATCTCTGAAAAGCACGTGGCTTTAGTGCTGTAAATAGTTTCCTACTGAAAATAAGAAAACGAGGGTGATTTAAGATTGAAGTTGATTAAATTAGTGCCTAATATAAAAGTTATTTGCACCCTGCATGAATCAGAAGTGTCTCTCTAACTTTATTCTACTTGTCTTGAGGTAACCACAAATATAAATTTGCATTTAAGCCTCTTAAGCCAGTAGGACAGTTCACGTACCTGGGTAGTAATATCTCATCCACAGAGAGCGATATTAATACATGAATAACAAAGGCATGACTAGCTACAAACAAATTGTCGGTCATATGAAAGTCAGAACTCGCTGTCAAGCTAAAGTGACAATTCTTCCAGGCTGTGGTTATATCAGTACTGCTGAATGGCTGCACCACTTGGACCCTAACGAAGCGCCGCGAGAATAAGTTGAATGGGACCTGCACAAGAATGTTGCGTGCAGTCTTGAACAAGTCGTGGAAACAGCACCCAACAAGGAAACAGGTGTATGGCCACAAACCCACCATCTCACAAACCATCCGAGTAAGACAGAATAGGCATGCGGGATACTGCTGGAGGAGCAAGGACGAGCTCATAGGCGACGTTCTCCTGTGGAAGCCAACATATAGGCAAGCTAGTGCGGGCCGCCCAGCAAGGACCTACGTTGACCAACTATGTGAGGATGCTGGATGCCGCGTAGAAGAGCTCCCAGTGGCAATGAGTGATAGGGAAGGTCGGCGAAAGACTGTCATGGATATCCGTGCTGCTTGTGCGACATGATGATGATGATTTCAATGGATCTATTGAAATATTTATATGGAAATATTCTCTCTTTATCCTTTTCTGTTTTCTCTTTATTTCATTTTTACCTTTGATAGATGGATTGTTATTTTGAAGCTTATTTAAACCAATGTATTGGCGACGTCAGCTTCTTCAGCTTTTTAACTTATAAGAATTATATGTTACCACATGGGGTGGGGAACATCAGAAATGTATATATTGGTCGTTGTATAATTTCGATTCTGCAAGCTCCTGGAAATTAATCCAGGTCGTCTGTGCGTTATGAGGTCCTATGTTATCTTACTGCAGAAGTGCTCGCGAAAATGATTAGGTGGTACAGGGCAACAAAAAGAGGAAATCCTATCCTAGCTGTTCGGGGTATAGATTGGGATTGATGGTTCTATAGTCCGGACATAAATTTGAGTAAATTACTCCCTTATAATCTATAAAGCTAAGATATATACACTAGTCGGGGTGCGTGTGATTAATGAGTATCGTCGTCAAAAATGGACACGGGTTCAAATTATGAACGAAGCTGGTCCCATTTAACATTGCACTAATACCCTAGGAGAAGAAAAATGCCACATTAAAACCTGTTGAACTCCGCTTAAAGATTGCCCTTGTGTCACTTCCTACTCGAGGGGAGGTATTGGTAAATGTATATATTGGTCAATTCCGACAGGTTCTTTACAGATGATGTCGCTTTCTGTAAAAGAATATCTGGTAATTTTGCGGAATAGTGACAAACTTCCGCACTAGCTGGACGGTATATCCTAGTGTACTTAAAGTTTTAAAATATATTTCGTAAAAATGAATTCCTCTTTTAATGCCCTAGCGACTGGGGCTGTAGAATATGTTAACAATCCTCTACAAAGTGGGCCACCTTTGTCCATGGGTGGCGGTACCTAAGGTTAGGATTGTGTTGACCGAACAGTCTGTGACCCAGATACTAAGAAGTCCTGTAACATACAACTCTCTACTTTGGCCCATACTTAGGCTAGACGGGTCTTGGGAGAGATCCCATCCAGACAGTCAGCTGGTCAGGTCAAGTCATCCTTCAATGATCCAATGACCTCTTACCTTCCATTGAAGGATCTGATGACCTCTTAACCATTGTTAAAGTATCCAGTTACCTATTAGTGTCTCTTTTGATTCTAACTGACCTTGTTTCACATCCTACTCGTGGTGATCGTGTTGGGTAAATACATATCCCCGCTTTTAATGTGTGTAGTATAGATTGGCATTGTTTCTTTCATTGTCCGCAACTAATCCACCAATGAATTATCCCTCATAATTCCACCAGACGCGTTGCATTCTAAATGCAAATATTGCAAAAGTTTTAACTCATCCTTGTATTATACACGGAATAACAAGTCTGATATATTTTAGTTCAGTCGGTAGAGTTCGCGCCATGGAATTACAAGGTTCCGGGTTAGATACAGGTCCTCGTACAGTTCAGGGCACGTTTAGTAGAATCCCTCGCTGTCAGACTGATACTAACAATAAGCCATTACGACAAATTTTCTTTTTAGCTCTTAAAACAATATCTGTATGCCATATGGACTTCAGATCTCACATCATTCATTGGTATTTCAGTCTCGGAAGACTATGATAAAGTTGTTATGTTCCCCTGAAGTTACAGTGCCTCCTCTGACTGTGAAGTCCGATGTTTGAAAAACATTCTCGACCACAGATTTTACATTTGAAGGCTGTCACTGAAGATGTTGATGTTCCGATGCTTTGTTGCCGCTGTTTTCTTCTGGACCTCTTAGATTCATGGTCTTGTGTCAGGGTGACTTCTGACATGAACAGATGCCAAAATAATATTCGTCCTCTAGTGCTAATGATAAGGGGGTAGAATCCCTCGCTGTCAGACTGATACTAACAATACGCCACTGCGACAAATTTACTTTTTAGCTGTTAAAAGAAACAATAACTTTATGGCATATCGACTTCAGATCTCACATGGAACCCGGTTTATACAATTTATATACCGCTTTCAATTTCAGAATTATTCTTTGTTAAATTGTTAAGGAACCTGATATTTATCTAAATCCAGCTTCTTCCTATATCTCTACGTAAACGTAAATATGACACATATATTCAGAAGAAACTCGTAAGTTACCTTTACATAATTTGGTATTTTTATTCGTAAATCCTATTTGCTATGTAATGTTACCTCGGAATTTTATAGTAGTTTTATTTTTAAGCAGATGAATGGATATACATTTGGATTCAGTTTAATATAGACCGATCGTATTTTAATATAAATTCGAGCCAAACACAAGAATATTCGCTTGATTAGTTACTTACCATTGAAATTGAAAGCTAAGCTGATCATGTTGCTTGTTTTCAATGAGGCCCATTCAAGTGTAATTTTCAATCCGGCGACTCATGTAAACCAAAACGCCGATAGGCTGTCTGCATTCTCAAGACTTTCATCCGTTTGGACACTAAATTTAAAGATACAAATTAATACGAGGAAAAGTCGACTTAAAATCAGATATGAAACTGGACGACAAGGAGATCATGAAAGAAACGATATCCAGGATTTAGTAACAGCAAAGTAAGGACGCTTCACGTATTTTTAGGATAATCTTCAACATGGGCAGTTAAAGTATCTTCCCCACCAATCTCTTTCTCCCCCCCCTCTCTCTCTCTCTCTATATATATATTATATATATATATATATATATATATATATATATATATATATATTTGTGTGTGTGTTTTGTGTGTGTGTGTATTTCAATAAGTATATATGTACACACATATGTACATATGAATATATGGATATGAAAACATACTCACACATACATACATACATATATGACGGTTTGTTAAGTGTATTGCTCTTTAAAAGTTAATTTAGTGGTTATGATACATTAAGCTCTCTTTCGGATTTATAAAAATCCTAAGTATGAATAAATATGTTTGCACCTACAAGAGCATACAATATATTTGTACAATGAGATTTGATGATTCCAAATAGAATCGTCCCTTTCTTAACAGTCATTTGGATTATCTTACACACACACACACACACACACACACACACACACACACACACACATATATATATATGTGTGTGTGTGTGTGTGTATGTGTATGTGTGTGTAAATATATTTATAAGAACAATTCTGTACATAGGTGTGCATGATTTTGTACTAAAACCGAGTACACGTCTTTTTATAAAACAAAATTGGTGGAGACCAGCAAAAAAAAGTTCAATAAGATCCATACCCTATTTATGTCCGAGACAGGTTTAAAAAAAATTCAATCCATATTTTTCCATAAGAAATCCTAAATAAAAATATAATAAGGCTATAAATCAATGATTTTTTAAAAGGGATTAAGAAAACGAGGAAAATATAACGGAAAAAACGTAGTAGAAGCAAATGAACATACTAGAAAATATGAAAATAATAAAGATACATGGTTACAGACAGTTCTCGACTTTGCGATCTTCATAATCTGGCAATCGCATAGGCGAGAAACTGTCAGTAACCTGGTAACCTTGACTCCATGTCAACACTACCTTATATATATATATATATATATATATATATATATATATATATATATATATATATATATATTGCTACTTAAAATTATAGTTGATGCGGCTTTATCCCAGCTTAACAGTAAGAGGGTTCCTATCATTAAGATTGGTTGCATAGTTCGTTGGTTTACTACCTGACAAAATCAGTCTTTCTTATTAGGCAAATATATAATCTTATTATATTGGAGATTGTGTGTTTGTCTGTATGCGAAACTATATCACTACTCAAGTCACAATTCCCTGAGTTATTTACGCCACATTCTACATGATTTTATTTTTATTTAAACCTCAAATATTAATGTTTTATATTATTAATATTGTTGACCATATCCACATACTAATAACACGCAATTGTATTTATATATACAACAAAATAGCGCTTTACAGTGTGAATGGGAAGGCTAAGTTACATACTGATATTATTAATTTGATTTTAATAAGTATGTGTTTGGTATTATTGATTTCTAATTGTTTGGTTTTTTATCTTAATGAATATGAAAAAAAATCTGGGGGATAAATCTGAAATGAAATCGATTAACAAGAAGAAATAACTCTACTTTTATTCTTTACTTCTTATTTTAACTAAATAGTTAAATTAGGAAAATTTAGCAGTGAAGGACAAGAGTGATGGAAGAGTAAGTGTCAGTTGATCTATTTTTGGATTATACACCCTCTGTTTCAAAGTTTTTATCTGCATTCTTATTTAGTTTCATTAGCCTTCATAATTTAATATAATATTTTATTACATTAAAACTTAAATACTTGCAGCCGGAGGGTGCATATATTTGCTAGTTTGCATAATAACCATTAGCAAACAATGATTACTTCCAGTACTTGTACATCTTTGGTTTACTTTTTATTTGTTTAGTAATGACATATCAACTTTACTGCATCTTTTTAGCCCAAAGCCATACTATTCCCAATTTTATTAATCCAAATGAATCCGTAATAGCGAAAGTGGAGTTAGAACTAAATTACTAAGACGTGGCATTCCAGCACATTAGTCGCTACATCCCATGGACTCCCCCAACCCACTGGACACTTAAATGGTTAACTGATTTGTTTAATGTAATTAACGAGACAGTCCTTTGCTGTCACATTTCTGGCATTTCGTTCAACGTCTCTTTCTTCTTCTTTTTTTTTTTCTTTTTGTATTTGTTTTTGTTTTCCTTGAAATACGTTTTGTTGCGCCAAAACATCTGGACACGGCAAACGTTGGTTTCCATGGATCGTCACCGGATTTTCACTGACGTCACATTCAACATGCCGTGGGAACGAGGCATGTATGCAATATTTTTTCACATTGTTATCAGGAGGAGCAGCTTTTCGTTGTGTAACAAAGAGCTGGATTTCTGATATGGCGGAAGTGAAGAGGTGGATTATCAAATAGGAGAATGAGAATATGGAAAATAATGAAAATAGCGAAACAGATGAGAAAAATATAACAAATAACGTGAAGAAAAAAACTAAAAGAAACTGTACAAGAAAAAAGAATAATGACGTAGCAGGAAGAAAATATGAAAGAATAATGATGAATAGACTGGATTGGATGATGCGATTAAAATATAGATCGAATTCATAAAACAAACATCGAAATGTGACATGGAAAGGAGAGAATCCTAAGGAAGAAAATGTTGATTGGAATGAGGAAGAGACAACGTGGGAATGAAGAGAAAGACGAAGGATGAAGATGAAAACGAGAAAATGAAGTAATACAAAAAAAGAAGATGAATAGGGTTTGATGAATATAAAAAGTCAAAAGAACAAGAAAAATAACAAAAAGAACAAGAAGAAGTAAGATAAGCTAATATCATATTAAACGAAAAAAATAATTTGAAAAAAACTCGTACAGGATAGAAATACAAAAAAACAAAAACATTTTTTTTACAATAACCGTGAAAATATACAAATTAAAATAAAGGCAAAGAAGAAAAAGTGGGGGACAAATCAGACGAAAGAGAAAGAAAATCAAGGTATTCCACAAAAAATGAACGAAAAAAGTAAGAAGAATATAAGAAAGAAGAATATGAAAAATGACGAAATAACTTCCGAAAATATCTTTACAAAACAGAGGAATCATACATACTCTAGTTTTTCTCTATCTTTCTCTATTTCTTTAGAACTTCGAATGGAAGAAAATATCCAGGTATGCATATACTATGGCTATAGATAGAAAATTGACATAAATATGACTCAACTAAACAATACATTTCATTGCAACATTCTAAATAATTTACAATATTGAAAACAAACTCGTAACAACTATTTATTATGCCTATCACTTTTTTCGCAATGCGTAGACAACTGCTGTATAAATATAACGATTTGTATTAGACAAGAAAACAAGACTCGAGAAAACATTAACTTATTGAAATATCAACAACCCTATTAATCTTTGTCATTATATACAGCTTACGGCAGTGGCGCTTACGTTTTCTTTAAAGAGATAAAAGCAGCAAACAAGATTATGTATTATCTAAATCATATATTAGCTTGTGAATGTTTAAATTTGATTTCCTGATTAAGGCGATTGTGTTTTTTTTCGTACGTTAATAACCAGCGCTCAAATAATTTCAGCAGCACTTCTGTTACGTAATGGGTCTTTTGTCTTACTAAGTGTCTGCTCGTTTCTTCATGAAACGTCCTTTCAACTCAGTTCGTGGCGCCCATGTCGATTAAAACGACTCTGGAACCTCTTGTCAACAACTGTTTATGTTGGCCGTGACAAATCTAGCAGTCGTTTTTGCAGTGAGAGATAGAAAGAAGGTTACATTTACAGAGTCCCTTAAATTAGATACGTTAAGTTCATCAATCGCCTGTCAGTAGTAAGTTTGTGTGAGAAAGGGGGGAAAATAATATTTCTTTTTAATAGGCTCATCAGCCACGTCACGTGTCTCTTCGATAGAGCGTTCGGTTTGGCTCTCTCTCTCTCTCTCTCTCTCTCTCTCTCTCTCTCTCTCTCTCTCTCTCTCTCTCTCTCTCTCTCTCTCTCTTCTTCTTGTCAGTTCTCTTAGTCTATTCAACCCATATATTTGATTACAAAATTATTTTCTTACGTCATAGTTTAAATCCCTGGTATATTGTCGTTTTGTATACAATGGAATTTTATCCAAAACATGCGTCATTCATCTGGCCCGACATGTTTATAATTCTCCCCAAAATACTCAACCCCAGCAATTCTCTGACGGAATTTCAAAAATCAAAACGCATTCCAAATAAATTATTTCTTTCAAAATATTTTTTAAAACATGTCTATTTCATCGATCATAACTTATTTTTACTTAAACAGATCCTTTTTCAAACCTTAATTATCCAAGGCCCCTTAATAACGCAACACTTCGTCAATCGTGGGTAGTTGAACTCACTCACAATTCACTGCTTTTTTCAAGGGTTTGAGATTGATACAAATAAGAAAATCACCAAACTTCTTAATGCGAATAAGCCCCCGACTGTTCCAGTACATTAGTTCGTCAACAGGTGGGATAACTTCGAGTTCTTCCAGTTGCCTCTGTTCTTCCTTAACTCGACGAATTCTTAGCAGCCATGATATGCGTCCAGGTACAGTCTTAGTCTGTATCCTATTAAGAAGAATTTTTCTTGTTGATCTTCAAATGCGAGGAAGAAAAATTATTTAAAATTGTTGACAAACGTCAGCATCTAAAATTCTAAAACTACTTTTACTAAGACGCTGACGGTTGTCAACAATTTTGAATAATTTTTCTTCCTCACATTTGAAGATCAACAAAAAGAAGCCCAACGCACCAAAAACAGAGGGTCACAGATTTTTGTTTTCAGTAATAATGTATTTTTTCCTTAAACCAATCAAAGCCCTGATGAAGGTCGATCTAAACAGACCGAAACACTGCATCGTATGTGTAATAGACATTATTCGTTTATGAAACCTGTCTTTTTTTTTTTTTACAATAGTACATTACTCTCGGATTCACTTCAATATTTTCTTCATACACACACACACACACACACACACACACACACACACACACACACACATATATATATATATATATATATATATATTATATATATATATATAACGAATTACATAGATATTGATTTACCTGGCTTTGGAACCTTGGCCAGGAAATTAGGTTTCTGTTCCAGTGAGATGAATTAAAATCGCGTGATCAAAGTGCGGCGTCCACAGGGCAGCATCTGTCCTTGACTAAAAGGACCAGGGCGGGGGGTTTATTGTCCGGTGCCTGATGCGCCTCAAAAGAGGAACGCTGAAGGGATTACGCACGTTTTTTTTTCTTCTCCGGGCACAGCATGAATGTCGGTTTGTGCGTGTCTTCCCATGTTAAAATGTCCTGGTGGCAGGACAGGAAAATACATATATACTGATTTTATGTGTTCTCTTACACACACACACACACACACACACACACACACACACACACACATATATATATATATATATATATATATATACATACATATATATATATATATATATATATATATAACGTAGGACACTGCTGGAGAAGCAATGACGAACTCATAAGTGTCGTCCTCCTGTGGAAGCCAGCAAATGGGCACTCCAGTATGGGCTGCCCAGCAAAGACGTATATTGACCAGCTCTGTGCGGATATTGGATGCTGCGCAGAAGACCTTGAGAGAACAATGAGTGATAGGAACGATTGGAGAGAGATTGTCATGGATATCCGTGCTAATATGGTGACATGATATATATATATATATATATATATATATATATATATATATATATATATATATATATATATATAGGGAGGGTGTATACATATCTTAAAATATTCCCTTATTTGTTTGCTGGGTATAGAATCAATACGAATGCATTATAATTTCTTCACTTTGTAAAAATCTCATATCAGTTTCTTTAGCATCTGTTTGTCGATTCGATTATTCCTAAAACAAATCATGATTACGTTTCTAACAATGGTTGTTCTCACTTCCAATTTTCAATCTTTTGATTAAGTTAGATAAACCTACAATATCTCATTTTTATTGAATTATGAAGTAATGTGTTAGTGCCTAACTTATCTTCAAGAGACTGAGGGGCGCCCAACAGCAGACATGTTTGGCACTGTCTTTCAGTACATCTTACAGGCAAAATAAGGGAAGTCTATCTATCTATCTATCTATCTATCTATCTCTGTTCATCTGCCTGTCTATGTCAGTCTATTTCTTTCTATCTATCTATCTATCTATCTATCTCCCCAGTCCTTTGATCTCTCTATGCCAATCTCTTTCGGTCCGTCGGTCTGTCTGTCTCTTTCTCTCTCTCCCTCTCTCTCTTTATATATATATATATATATATATATATATATATATATATATATATATATATATACCTTCACTCTGTTAATTTTTCTGTATCTCGGTTTCAGTTTATTTTACTCTATCTATCTATTTATCTATCTATCTATCTATCTATCTATCTATATATATATATATATATATTATATATATATATATATATATATATATATTTATATATATTTATATCTATCTACATATCTGAAACTTCCCTTAATTTCCAGTGATTTTCCTCCGTTTTTAACATCAAATTACACCTCTAAACCCTTTATAGACACACATACACTTGCATCATGTGCGTACATATCTGCATTAATTTTTAAAAAAATACATGTTCAAAAAGTAAGTTTAATTTTTCATTCATAAAGTTAAATTTGGATACTGGTAATGTTTTATGATATCTATTGAGGGGACCTAAAAAATATAATTCCCTGAACGTCAGAGTCGACCTGGAAATAATGGCAATGTATGTGAGACTCCACACAACCCTAGAGTTAAAGAAATAATCAAAATTTAGACGGAAATGTAGATTGATATAGCAAGATAGATAAACTGGAATATTGTAATTACAAAAGGTATTACATGAAAATGCATTTAGTCATTAAAGAGACAATGATGACCCTAATCGGAAATGTTCCCTTCTGTGAACCCTTATGGAGTAGCAGACTTGATGTATCCAATGAAGATGGCTAGAACTACAGCAGTTGCTGAATATAGTACAAATGATCGGAGGAGTGTAACAGTTGGATAAGGGACACAACCCTGTTATATAGAGTGATTTCAGATAAAATGAGGATCCACAACATTTGTGCTTATTTTAAGGCTCGTATTTGAAAATATATAACAATGTAACTGTCTGAAATGTAACTTAGTTAATCTGGGCATATTAAAGCGGATGTACATATTTGAAAAGAAAATGGTGTCTCTCCTGTGTACAACATTTTTAAACAGTCATTTGCACTATGACCTGGATAGGGCACAAAACACACACACACACACATGTATATATATATATATATATATATCTAATATATAAAACAGAGATTTTGGTATGTACGTGTCGACGTAAAACAAAAAAACGGGAGGTCACTCAGATTCAAAATCTTGCATACACATTGATATCGTTCTAACTAAGAAAAATTCCAAATTTGGTTATTGATTTTTATTGATTAAGGGATTTAATCGATTAATTAATCCAAAATCACTCAATTTGTGGAACTGTCCGTATATCAGCCCCTCCTGATAATAAAATATTGTCTCTGCCTGCTTATTGTTAAAGCGATAACAGCAGCGAAGTTTTGATTTTAATGAATTAATTTTGCAGTCTAAGCCGTTCAGTTCCGAATTTATGGCCTATTTCTGGTCCAGTCTTTAATAATTTTTATATCGTTAGAAAGATAAGAAAATACTCTTTCAAAATATGTAATTTGTGTGAGTTTTTATTAATTGAATCATTTTTTACAGCGAGTTAAAAAATTAAAAAATGGCTTCGGATAGCCACGCTGCCTATGATTATTGCGATACAAGCAGTGCAGTCTATAACAGTCAGATCGGAATCTCTTACCTATTTAGGATTTTAATCTTTAAAATATTTATATATTTAGTAATAAGATGAAATAGTCTTTCTGAATATGTAATTTGTATGTGTTTTTATAGATTTTTTTTTTTTTACAGCGAGTTAAAAAAAAAAATACTACGTATAGGCGATAATACGAATACGGCAGTTCGGAATCTCTTAGTCTTTCTGAATATGTAATTTGTATGTGTTTTTATAGATTAAATTATTTTTTACAGCGAGTTTGTCCATATTCTTAAATTGTACAGTACACTCATTTTAATTTTAATTTTTGTAATGCATAAAAATTGTAGAAAATCAAAATGCACGCTTTACGGTTACATTATTAAAAAAAAATTTTAATCCGTAAATAACAGTATCATGAAAATCAGTTTACGTCGTAAGTACGGTTACATATTTGTATAAATTAAACTAAGATTTTCATTCGAATAAAATGACTTTTAATTCTTTAATTTATTTATTTAATTTTTATTGTTAGAGTTTTAAAGGGTTAAAAATAACAATAAGATTGACGAAATTCCTTAGAAACTGTTTTTCTTTTGGTTCGTTAACTAATTATTTTCTCAAACCACGATAAAAAAAACAAAAAAAAAAACAAAGGTTACTAATATGGACAAAATCCGGTGTTTTATCTTTAGTCGAAGGCCCGACTGGAGATAAGTAGTCAATTATTTGTAAGACGAAATTTATTTCAAGTTTATCTGACAATATCCAGTTATTGGAACATTTAAAAAAAAAAATTATATGTAAGTACGAAAAATTGTAAGCGCTTTGTTTATCAAAATGACATGATTCGTTAGTAAATTACCCGAAAAGTTGATAAAACAAAACAACTAACAACCAACATTTAAATTATTATTCAAAATACAATTTAAAATATTCCTCAGAATTTGCCTTACAAATTAAATTTTAAGTGTTTATGATTTTACTCTTTATTGTGAAGTCAATAAACATCGCTGAGTTTATAGTGCAACTTTTCAGTTCTGAAAAATTGGCATGTTTAAATAGAGATTTCATAGGTGACATTTGAACATTGATGTTTTGTAATTAATATAAATTTTTTAATAAAACTTAATTTTAACTAGGGGGGGTTAGGGTTAGGGGGGGTAGTTTAATGGGAAAATAAATAAATAATTTGGGTTCCGTTCAAGCGGTTCCGATATGGGGGATCAATTTACTATAAACTTATACGAGGAAATGAGCACCCGTGAATACTCAAATAATAAAGAACTTTTAAGAAATTTTTTTTTCAATCTGATAGATTGGTGTGTAATCGATAATAATCAACTGAAGGGGAAAAAATAGATGGGGGGGAGTCCAGATAATCAGGTCCACCAAAACGTTTTAAACAATGTTTTTAAAAATACCTTTGATTTCAAAGGTGCTAAAATATTAACCCACATACATGATAAAAACACTGCGTAGAATTATGGAATCTTGTGTTATTCTTACCCATAAACCATACCCAAAGACAAGGTTTCTTTAATATATCCCCTTATCTAGCGACTCTTATTATCAGAAACCATAAAATCCTTCACATAACCGTTATTACGTCCCATTAAATTAAATTTTGGTTTATTGTTTTTGTTTTATGAATAAGATTTTTCCGTTTTATTTTGTTTTTGTTTTCGGTTTTAAAATAATACCTTACATTAGATCCAAATCGCTTAACATTATCTAAAATAATACCAATTCCGCCATAACCTTTTTTACTTTATATATAAAAACAAATATTTAATCATTTTATTTAAATACAGAACTTAAATAAAAATAATAATAAAATTATATAAAACTCCTTTTCTAAAATATTAACATATTCCGCTCATAACTTTTCACTTTATATATAAAAACCACAGTAAATATCTAATCATTTATGATTACAGAACTTAAAATAAAATTTAAATAATAAAACATTTAATCGTAAAAAATTCCTTTACTAAAAGTCTTTTGAATTCCAACCGTCACATTTCACCCCCCCTTTTATTAATTCGCTACATTTGTTGTCAAAAGATATACATGGATCATGACCGACATATATGGCGCGAAATGCCACGTTGGTGAATATTGTAACGTCTTTTTTTATTAAGGTTTTTTTTTGTAAACTCATTTGACTTTCCTCTCGACCCAAACAACTACGGAGCTCTGATGATGATTTTTGAAATCGAAATATGATCAATATATTTATATTATGAATTGTTTTCTTCTTTAACAGCATTGTGTGATGTTTTCATTCCACCTTTTCTTACTCATATTGTCGGATTAATTTCCTTTCTTTTAACTTATATATATATATATATATATCACATTGCCGCTTTAATGTTTCCGTTAAAATACATAAATATATATATCGTTGAGAGGAAGGCCCCGAAACGGTGCACATTCTCTCCTGATGATCCCATGCATTTGTAAACATCATTTGTTTTTTCAATATATCAAATTCACACTGTCGGAATAATTTCCTTTTATTTCACACACACACACACACACACATATATATATATATATATATATATATATATATATATATATGCGTGTGTGTATACAGAGAGACATATATTTATATATATATATATATATATATAGAGAGAGAGAGAGAGAGAGAGAAGAGAGAGAGACAGAGAGACAGAGACAGAGAGAGACAGAGACAGAGACAGAGACAGACAGACAGTCAGAGACAGAGATAGAAAAATAGATAGATATGTTTGTTACCAAACATTATTAATCTCTCAAGCTCCTTTCTATATAGGTAATAGACTTTCCTACATTTATGTGTGTATGTCTGGTTATGCATCCGTTTGTGTACGGGTATCATTCAGATGATGTATAGATCAATATATTGGTATTTCATAATTTATAGTTGACGGTTGGAAGCACGAACATGTTCTTGAACCTTTCCCCCATGCGACTGGCTTCGTCGGATTAATCAATGATACGCCTCTGCGCAAATTTTGAAAGGAATATGAATCCTTATGAAAATTCTGTCACCATAGAGACGCGCTACTGAGTCAGATCCAGAAAACGATATATTATACGGGGATTGTGTATCATTGATACGAAGTACATATTATTTATCATTCGAGAATGTAGGTATTGATACTTATATTAGAGAGGTGATCATTGTATTTTTTTTCTTATTTTCTATTAAAGATTTTTTTCCAGATCTCAGTTGTGTAACCTATGTTTGTAGTTTTTTTTTTCTGGACTCCTTAAGAATTTTCAAAATAGGTATTGATTATTGGTTTTTAATAAAAATCTTAAGGAAAAATTAGAAAACAAGACTTTTATTACTTTTGGGTTATTGATAGTTACAAGACTTAATTTTGTCTGGTAAAAGGCCTCAAGATAGGAAAACTTTGGAAAGATCATAATGTATACAATAATTAGCTTCTGCGTAACTAATTTACCTAAAAACGAAACAGCTTTATTTAAACTTAGATTAAAGAAACGCCTTATTACATAAGAGTAAACAGAGGTAGGAAGATTGTATTGCGCCATATATTCAAATTAATTTGGTTTGTCTGCTTGCTCTGAATATTAGAGCGTTTTTTCTTTAAAATACACAATAATCTCATATAATATACATGCTAAATGATTATTTGAAAATTAATAGTTATTTGTAAAATAAACTATTCAAAAACTCGTATGGAAAAATATACTCCTCACACCCAACTCCAAAAAGAATGGAGAATAGTGCAGAACAATTATGATATAAATTAACGAGTGAAAATACTTTAAAAAATTATACAAAAGGCAACATCATGAGTTTTATTCAAGAGAAAGTTATTAGGACTGTTACAGAAATCTTTTCATATAGTAAAAAGGAAAAGGAAACTGGGACCATATGACATTTAGGCACCCCTTTTGCTTTGCTGATTCATAAGTACATTTTTTTCCTTTATACCGTCAACATTCGGTTGTTTGTTAACATACAATTTTTAGAGTTTTTTTTAATTATAAAACTAACGCCTGAACCTAACTCCTAACCCTAACCCTAACCCTAAACAAACAACCGGATGTTGACGGTGTCAATGTAAAAAAAAAATGCACTTATGAATCAGCAAAGCAAAAGGAGTGCCTAAAGGTCATATGGTCCGGAAACTGGACCGGCTCACAGAAAAATTAGGATAATTAGAACCCATTGAACCGAGTGTGTCATATATTCTCCCATTTTTACGTTGGTAGACTGGCAGACTGGTGAATGTTTTGTACTACGAAATCAGTGTAAGCAAGTTCGAATTCCAGTCGCGCTATTACGTTGAGTTTCAGACCATTACATTCTTTACAAATACGGCGATTTATATTTTCGCTGGTTTATAAAACAAATATTTTCATGATAAATGATTTCATTATTATCATATAATATATATATATATATATATATATATATATATATATATATATATATATTATATATGTATGTATGTATGTATGTATATATATATATATAAAACTGGCCATGTCGACATTCCTCTTTTGGGGCGTCTCAGTCACTGGAGAATGAACTCGTCCCTGTCGTTTTTTCGCCGAGGGAGCAGGTGCTGCCTGGGGCACTACCACTGGGGCTACGTGATTAATTTTATCTCACACAAAGGCTTAAAACCGAGGCACACACCACACACACACACACACACACACACACACACACACATATATATATATTTATATATTTATATATATATTTGTGTGTGTGTGTGTGTGTGTGTGTGTGTGTGTGTGTGTGTGTGTGTTCTAGGGAAAATGAAAGACATTATATCGAAATATTGAAAGGATTCTCAGTTACTTATTCATATTAATGTTTTATTTTATTTTTTATCTATTTATTTATTTTTTTACCTATTTTAATATTATCGTCGATTTCAACTCCTAGGCGCGTATCGTTATGCGCGCTTGAAATTAGAGAGAAAAAAATTAATAAAATATATCAAATATTCAGTGTTGGAATCTGAACCATTTTTGAGACGTCACAATGATATATTCTAAATTTAGTTTTGATTCTATGGAAACAGAATTGCAAATAGATAGAAACATGAATTCAAACTTCTCGCTTCGATTTCTGTTCCCTCCATTGGAGATAAGATTACATACACTTCTTGTAAAAATTCCCAACCTACTGAACTGAATCCAAGTCTTCCTTCAAAATGATATCCGGAATATTCAACCCAGTTCCTACGTCTTTAAGACGATTGTTTACTTCCTCATGTTACAGTGATCATTGTTGTCTTCCTTTACGCTATTATTCTATATTTAATCGCTTATTTTTTTATTTTTTGTTCTAGTCCAAGAAAACGAGTGCGCCAGAAATGATCCGTCTCATTATTACGAGAAAAAAGATCTAAAAATAATTCTACAATATAAGATGTAGATTAATTAACTCTTTGTCCAGAAAAATATTTTTTTGTTTAATGGTGTTAGGGGGGATAACTCTCCCTAACGAAGTTGACACTGGTGTGCGCAGTCGCAAATCAGAGACAGGAGCTGAAGAACACGGCTGCTTGAATGAACACATCACATGGTAGATAGCTGAACTGTTTATCTAACTCATACTACTCTATTTCCGGTTGCTGAGAAAAATAAAAAATAAAAATATTGTTATATGTTAAACATATTTAGCTGTTTTTGTTATATTTTTTATTCCTACATCTTGGAATATAATAAATGGAATAACTGTGGGATTATTTTTGGTATATAAGACGTGCTGTAATCCACCACTTAAACATATAAACTAAGCGAGTTCACGTGGTTTAAACCCCAGCCAATCAACAACCTGATTACATGGTTAGTTAACTATTTAATCGCTGACATTGACAGCTGTTCATTTGCATCTTATTAGACATTGACGAACTGACCTACAACCAAAGGATCATACCCAACATTAAGAACACCAAGGAACAACCAAAGGATCATACCCAACACTGGGGGATACCAAGGAGCAACCAAATGTTTCTTCACTAAGTCTTGCGTTCACAACTGATCTCCGCTGGAGAGTGCTCTTGCTTGAAAGGATGGCCCCAAAAATCGTGAGTTATTTAATGCAAAAGCCATACTTGTAAAAGAACAATACTGGTACTACTTAGTACTACTTAGGAGGGATGAGTGGGTTTATAACTTTCCATAGAATATTAGTACAAATTCGTTAATTACGATGTCACAGCCAAGCACGTTAGCCACTATGCACGTCATCTAGTTAATCTGGTTCAAAACCAAAACCATCAGTGCTCGGATAGCACTTAATTTACTACTCTGTCAATCCAAAATGTCATTCCATCTTATTAATCAACTCAAAATTGCTGGTCCTCATTGTTACGGTCGAATAATCTGAAATAATTGTTTAATACTTCAATAGCTATTAGTATCATTGCCATACACTTAGTTTGGTCTCACACAAGTAGTGAATAGTTGCTTTACTCTAGTCCGACTGACGACTAGTCTCCTCAGGTTTCCAGGACTTTTCAAAGTATTCGAACTTATCCTATTAAGTTTGTGGTCTGGGCAGACTCAGTTTTTCCTCGGATTTCTAGTTCCCCCAGTATCTTTTCTAGGATAGTTGCTACATATCCAATTATTATTATTAATTTAATGTTTGCAAGGTTTGTTTTTCAAATTGTTCTAAGTAATTTTTTTCACAGATGTCTCATATGTCCAGTTTTTCTAAATATTTAGCTGATTCAAATAGTGCGGTGATCTGGATGATATCAATTCTTCATCTGATTTCGATTTTCCCCGGCTTTTTTTCCCCATAATTTTGAAGACTATTCCAAAAGGTTAAACTATAATTACACAGCATTCACTTCTCAAGAATCATAGTATTTGTGCAGATAAGTTATGAACCTCATTTTCAAAAGTCCTAGGGAATTACATGTTTTCATTCTCTATAACAGTTTCTGCCTTACGCATGAATCATTCTATTGTATTGTCAAATTTACATGTTATGTTGAAAAAAATTTGTGATTGAAAGATAAGACTATGCAGGTATACTCTTCAAAATATTATATATAATATATATATATATATATATATATATATATATATATATATATATATATATAATATATAGATGGTCAAGCTTTTGCTGGAATGGAGTATTATTGGTAGAGTATATAAAATAGAGAGAGAGGTTTTACATATCTATTTATTAGGTGACAAAGGAACAATCACAACCATATTGGTTTCATAATCATCAGGTGAAGGTGTTTCAAAGAAAATCGAAAAAATTTTCCTTACATTTGAAACATCTTTTGCATCGCATGAAACCAATATGGTTGTGTTGTTCCTTTGTCACCTAATAAATAGATATGTAAACCCATATATATATATATATATATATATATATATATATATATATATATATATATATATATATATACCAACCCCTCGCACGAGCAGGATGTGTCACAAGGTCAATTTCTTAAGCAGAGTTTAACAGGTTTGAATTCAGAGTTTTCCTTCTAGACCGAATGCCTAACCAAGGTTAAAGAGACCAGTCTGACCTGCTATTTTACCCATAGCTGGAGTGAGAGTAGTATTCATACCTTTCCCAATGGTATTAGCGCTAAGTGAAATGCAATTACCACGTCCAGGATTTGAACTTTCTCGACCAATTCTCAGTGGATAATCTTTCCAACTTATTTATGCCTAGCCTTGTATTTTTGTTGGTCTAGTTTGCGTCATTCGCTTAATATAGTTGATTCTCATCTTCGTTAGCATACACCTTACATTTGCTGTTTGTTTTGTCTTAGCTATTTTTGCTTTAATATAATTTGTTCTTATAGTTTCGTTTTGTGCTGCAATTATGAGTGACTCGATTTCTCTCTTGAAGTGTCCTTTTCTTAACCCTGTTCATGTCTTTGCATGTGTAATCTCCCCAATTTTTCACTTGAAGCATCTTTATGATTATTTTCATTCCATTTCTGTTTCATGATTTGTTGTTTTTCTGTTTGTCCATGCCAAAGCTGCAGTTGTTGGCTGCTGTAATTAATATTTATTTTATTAATAATAATAATAAATCATTATTAATATTTATTATTATTATTATTATTATTATATTATTATATATTATAGTAGTAGTAGTAGTAGTAGTAGTAGTAGTAGCAGCAGTATTACTAAACATTGTTTAAATATTGTCATAAATTATTAATTATCTCGGTAATAGAACAATATAAAGCATTAAAAGCCAAAATAGCATTTTAAACATATATATATATATATATATATATATATATATATATATATATATATATATATATATATATATATATATAATTAGCATATACTGAAGATAAATAAGATATAATAAAATTAGAAGCTACTGGTGCTTGTTGTTTTTTTTAGAACGAGTTTATAGAGAGATTAAAAAATTGCTATTTTTGATCAGTCACAATAAACTGCGTCCGATGCGTCTATGGCAAATATCCTTAATCATGGGACAATCGAATTAGTGGTGGTTGACATAAAACCTGCTTTAAACTGCACAAAGGCCTTTCATCTCTTACAGACAAAAACAATGATATTATCTTTCAATAATGCTAGAATTTGATTAGCATATGACGTAATGGATTTCGACTAGTGTTGCGTCGGGCTCAGTCGAGTAGTATTAGTAGTAGGAGTCGTCGTTAGCGCGAAGAAACAACATACGAAAGTCGTATAGTCAAAAGGGGGATGATTATTTCGTTCTAGGCTCGTGGGTTCTTTTTTTAAATTTATTATTGAAAATTACTTTAAAAACGTACCTCCTTGTCAAAGTGTGTTACCATCAGGTGAGCGTATCATTGCTTTAGTGTAGAGCATCATTATAGCAATAACTTGTTTTTTTGGGTGATACCGTATGCTAGTAGTATTTGCTCCATTTTCCCTCTGTGTATGGAGTTAAATGCCTTGGATAAATCTAAAAATAGCAACATTGCTTCAAGATTCTTTACTTGAACACCTAGGATTTGATGAAATCAGAATCTGAGAAGCTGTAGATCAATTTCTACGGAATTCATTTTGGTTTTTGTGGGTTCTTTTTCAGATGGAGAGAGAAAGAGTGTGTGTAAAGCTGTTCTATCATAAATCACATTCCAGTGCGCTGTTAGCTGGTAGCCTAGACATCTCACGACAGAGCCCCCCCCCCCAAAAAAAAAACAGTCTGACCGTTCACCGGCCCGGCGAAAGAGGGACCGAGTTTTCTTTACTTGGGGGTGGGGGAAGGGAGTCATCAGCTTCCCCCCCCCCACAGAAAACCTGGGACTTCCATTTTTATTCTTTAAATCTAGTTCAGGGGTTATTTACCGGTCACTGGCTAACACACGTTGAATTCCAAACATTCTATTCTTTCTAACTTTCTTTCTTTTTCTTTCTCCAGAAATCCGATTACCGTTTTCTTTTTAATCCCAAATTCTTCGTAGACCGTAATAATTACGATACAATAGCAAAACTGTCTCGGCGTTCTCTTTGCATTAATGTAGAGCATGAATCAATCAGTTCTTCCAGCAATGGATTAATTAGTGAGAAATACGATACTTTAAAGTTAGGTTGCCTATAAATGCAGAGTAGAAATTAAAATCACGATGATTTCTGAATCATCAAATAAATAAAGATAAATAAATAAAAGCAGAAGATAAATGATTAACAAAACTTGACCTTTTAACCTACCTATTCGCGAATTGGACAGAGCCGAGTATGGGAACAGAAGTTAGTCTGGAGAGCCAGTTTTGGCGGAGTGTTTAAATTGGACGGATCCAAAATTGCGGCCAGTCGCCGGTGCCATTTCTCCACGCGTATTTGATTTAACTTTAATGAATAGAAAAAGAGACATCTAAAAACATGATGAAGTCTTATGTTCGTTACAAAGAAAGTAGCAACGAGCACAGATAAGAAGAAAATCAAAGAAGAAAGATTGTAGAAGAACAGAGAGAAATTAGCGCAAGTCAACATACCCGAGTCAGCCCAGATACAGATACTCATTTACCCAGAATTAGACGACCAATCAAGCATGATAACTTAATACGAAAATCAGTTTAGTAGCAGAGACAACATAGAAACTGACAAAAGAATAATAAGTAAACAATATACTTCGAATTTAGTCCCAGGCAACACTTAGTTAACAAGAGAGAGTTGGGAGAACATGTGATTCACAGCCGAGGACTGTAGCCCATATGATAGTCCAACCTTCTTGCTACTCATGTGACTATTGATATCAAGTTTTATTGGTCCTTGTATTTTGCAAGAAAATAGTAGAAGCTCTGACAGGGGGAAGTATTGTTGCAGAGCAACTGCTGAACGTATTTTTAAAAACATTATATTGGCGCATAGAATAAATTTTGAGAACAAATTAAAAATAATCTGATTTCAATACAGTACCACGCATAGAATATATACCCTAAAATACACGTATAAAAATATTATTTTCTGAACTAAAGATAGAATTAATTTTCTTCTTACGTAGCATTATGCAAACATAACATATATCATTAGATATTAATTATTATCAATTTTTTCAACATTGACATCTATAAAATGAGGAGGCGAAGATGAAATTAAAATAAGCTTGTAATATTGCATATATATATATATATATATATATATATATAGAGAGAGAGAGAGAGAGAGAGAGAGAGAGAGAGAGAGAGAGAGAGAGAGAGAGAGAGAGAGAGATTTCTATCAGAAACTCACAAAAAAAAAACTCAGTCCAGGCTCATCAGACCTCGTTAACCCGTCTGATGAGGCTGGATTCATAATTTGTTTTTGTGAGTTTCTGGTCGAAATTAAATATAACAGGATGATGGTTTGTTAAGTTTTTCTTTATTTGGAATTCATATATATATATATATATATATATATATATATATATATATATATATATATGGGGGGTGACAACCAAATATTCTCTACTGCCAAGTAGGGTAAAACGTACGATATGTACGAGGATGGACAGATTCACAGACTGTCTAATGTACTCTTTTTAATCTATGCACTATTCAACCCACTCAAATAGAATTACGATAATGCTTGTGTTTTCGTTTTGAAGAAAAATGTATATGCGTTGATCCCGTTAATTGCTACTGCGATTCTCAAACCAAGTTTTGGTGTGAGAATCGAATAAACCTTACCTTCATGCTGAAGCTATCCTAACTAACAAAATATCTATCTATCTATCTATCTTCTCTCTCTCTCTCTCTCTCTCGATATATATATATATATATATATATATATATATATATATATATATATATATATAGCGTATTTTGATTTTTCACGTCTCATCAGTCTGGCTAGACACAGCTACTTC
>CM042140.1:98730798-98740798 GCA_023376005.1 Doryteuthis pealeii | reverse complement strand
CGAGTAAGACCCAACTTGCCAATCGGCAATATTCTTCTTCTGCATAACAAGCATGGGGACAAGGAAAGAAATGTGCCTCTTTCCGGTGGACAACTTTACCGTATCCTCTATACGCCTCAGATTTATCGCCTTCAGACTATCATCTCTATTATGAAAACCGGTTTGTGAGACAAACATTATTCCAGTGACGAGGAAGTAAAATCGTTGGTGAAAAAAATGGCTCAAAGAACAGTCAACAGAGTTTTACGGGAAATGGATTCATGCTCTCATTCGAAGGTGGAACATTGGTATTGAGAGAAACGGGGACTATGTGGAGTAGTGGGGATGTGATGCACAGAGGACCAGCTTTATTTTGATGTATGATATATGTTTCTGTGTTGGTAATTATAACTGTCCAAAACAAAATGGAATTACTTATTGACTTACGCTCGTTTCACTCTATATTTCATGAGCAGTTTGCATTATATATGTACTAGAAGCGGCAACCCAGCATCGGTTGGGTATACGCGGGAAACCATGGGGTATTGATTTGTTTACTTTTGAGATTTACATATACTGGATATTTTTAAGTATAATTTCAATAATATTTATATATATATATATATATATATTCATGAATATCTTCGAATATAAATCAAATCTTCATATCTTTGCATAATAGTAAAACCGGTGATATTTAATGTGTATACTTATATCTACTTTGTCGTTAATTTAGTATTTTCGTAGTTTCTTTCGGACATACACCCATGAATACATACACACAACAGCCTTTTATATATGTTTAAATTTACCAAAACCAGCCACCAAGAGCTGTTTGCGACACTATGTAAGTTTCATTTAGCGAGTTGCAACTGGTTTGAGTTCAGAGTTCTCTTTCTCTTAGAATCGTTTCCATTTTAGGGTTAGATGACCCGGTCTACACGATTATTTAACCTTAATTAGAAGGAACAGATCAAATCATATATTTCCCCTAGGTCATTAGCACCAAGTAAAATGCAATCAGCCTTGACCGAGATTTTGACATGGGTCACCGATTCCTTTTCTGATGATGATAACATTTACCTTATAATATCTAAAAAATACGAAATGGGGATAGTTCAGAGTAATTCGAAGTTATGGCCTGTATTTTTCATGATATAATTTATCAGATAATTGGTTAGACGTGATCATGGTTACTTAGTTTAGTTTAATATTAATAAATTATCAGACAATTTATAAAAATGATAATTCTTCCTTATTTGAAATAGATAGATAGATTTATAGATGGATAGAGATAGATAGATAGAGAGAGACGGGGAGATATAGGGAGAGAGATAGAGTATGTATGGATATGCTTGGTAGATTTACAGGAAATGTGTTTGCTAGACAAAAATATATAATAAAACATATGGGCATATAGTGATGAATTTCGACAAGCAAGACATACTGGGCACTACTGGAGAAGTAAGGACGAATTCTATATGACGTTCTCCTATGGACTCCTAGTCATGGACACACCAGTGCTGGTCGACTAGTAAAAACTTTTCCTTCATCACCTTTGGGTGGACACTTGATGGTGTCTAGAGGATTTGCCAAAAGCAAATGACCAATAGTGACAGATGCCAAAAAAACAGTGAAAGGAATCTGTGAAACTGACCTAATAACTCCCGGCCTAGGTGGGAGTCCAGTGTGCTTCGGCCACTGGACCGGTAAGTTAAAAAATAATAGCGTCGGTCCTAGGAGGCTTTCCCCCCAGGCAATACCTGCCCATTTGGGGGCAGGGCTGGGTTTATAGACCAGCGCCTGAGGCACCCCCTTGAGGGGGGCTGCTGAAGGGATCGACACAATTTTTGTTCTTTCCCACCCATAAACGAGGCCTTCTGCCCAGCCCACACAAGTGGGGTATGAGGCAAATACCCAGTGAAAGGAATCTGTGAATCATTTTAAAAGCAACAACAGTGCATAGTTGTTTTTTAATAGCGGAATTTCTTTTTCATGAAACGTTAATTTTCTTCAAGATATTACCGGTCGATATTCAATATACTTATCTCAGCGAGTTTGCAATTGCATGAAACATCTCTGAAATTACTTATTTAATATCATCATCATCATCATCATCATCATCATGTCACGCTGTTAGCCCGGAAATCCATGATAATCTCTCTCCACCCGTCCCTATCACTCATCATTCTTGAGAGGTCCTCTACGCAGCATCCAGTATCCGCACATACTGGGTCAATGTGCGTCTTTGCTGGTTGGCCCACACTGGCGTGCCAATGTGCTGGCTTCCACAGGAGGACGTCTCTTATGAGTTCGTCCTTGCTTCTCCAGCAGTGTCCTGCGTGTCTTATCCGTCTGACTTGGATGGTTTTGGTGATATGGGGCCGGTGGCCATACAACGGTCTTCTCGTGGGGTGTCGTTTCCACGTCTTGTTCAGGTTCACACGCAGCATTCTTGTGCAGCTCCCATCAAGCCTATTCTCTAGTCGCTTCGTTAGGGTCCAGTTGGTGCAGACGTACAGCAGCACTGAGTGTGATTAATTGTAAAAAGTTGGAAGAGTGGCCTATTGTGGGTATCAGCCGGACAGCGAGGGAGTCTATCCCCTTTTTGCTAGTGCTAGACAAGGGATATGTTTTGATGAGGTGAGGCGTCACACCTATCGTCAGCTCCCCATTTTACCGCACAGACAAGTTTACACAATCTGTGCTAACTATGCACTGAGTTGCCTGGGGCCGGTATCAATTTCTGAACCTTGCGATTCCAAGGCCAGTGCTTTACCAACTGAGCTGACCTAGCCCCCATTGACTAATTGTAATTTCTTTTAATGTCTTCCATATCCTCACTTTTAACTCTGAAATAAAAGTCAAGCATGGAAAATGTTACACTTGCAGAAGCTTGTCTTTTGGCAAAAATATATAATTCACAAAATATGGAGACCATCTTCGTAAATTACTTAGAATTCAGAACCTATTCTCAGGAAAAAATACATATACCTATAGGGAGGAGTCTTACTGTCTAGACACTATCAATTCATCATAAAATTTCGTCAGACGTAAACATATCCTAGTTTAATATTAAAAAAATATAAGCATTTGATCATTCATATATATATATATATATATATATATATATATATATATATATATATATATAATATATATATATATATGCAGATAAATGTGAAATAAGAGATTAATTATTATTCTGATCATGTTCGCGTTTCAGAAGTTTTAATAAAGGTTTTCTTTGATACAGTCTGCGAACGGGTGTACGCATTTCAAAAAGTTTCGCGCCAATAATCGGACGGCCATTTAATATGCTACTCTAAAAGCATGAATGCTTTTTAATATATAATTCAAAATTTATATATATATATATATATATATATATATATATATATATATATAATATATATATAAAGAGAGAGAGAGAAAAGAGGGAAAGAGATGGATAGATAGATAGATTTGCTAGATAGATATTATATGAAAAATAACATATACACGCAAAAATACTGGGACGCATATATGACTATTTTTCTCTACATTTGTTCTTTTGATAAATTCATATAATTCATACTCAAATTCATACATTTTTCCCTCAAAATTACCATAAAATTTGAGTATCTTTTTTTATTTCTCTATTTGATGACAGGATTTTAATGTAATCTTGTGATTAATTCTATTATCATGTAATGTTGAGTTGCATAGTAATACTTGAAATATACCGAAAAAATTATACCTGTCAAAATATAAAATAATGTTTAAAAAAAACCTCAATACCTATCAAGAAAGAATGAAACAAAATGTCTCCGGTATAAAATAACCCAACAAAGGTTGATATACCGTAAAATACATCTTTCATTTTTTCTTTCTTTTTTTATCATTTTAAATTTTTATTTTTACCTTGCAACAAACTAACCAACTAACCAAGCTGTTTGAATATTGTTTTGCATACTGTATGAATATTTTGATATCTTTTCCAGTTTAGTCTATGGTCAGATGCATATGTTTAGCGTTTCTCCACTCTCCCCGGATTTTTAGGATTGGACCCTTTGTGAGGGGAGTGGTATTAACTCTCTGCAGTGGTTAATGTTAGTTAATATTATGTTAGTTAATAGTTATGGAGGCGCGTGATGTAATGGTTAGATTTGTAGGAAATGGACATCGACCCGAGTTCAAATCCTGGACGAGGCTGTTTGCATTTCACATAGCGCAAATACACAAGGGGAAGGTATGCATCCAACTACTCACCCTCCGGCTATGGGTAAATAGTAGGGAAGACTGGGCTCTTTAATCTTGAAGAGCTAACCTGTCTAAGAAAAGGAAAACTCTGAATTCAATCCAGTTAAACTCCGCTTAACAAATTGACCTTGTGTCACATCCTGCTCGTGGACAGTGGTTAGTAAATATATATATTAATGTTAGTTAATTTTAAGTCACACTGACGGATTGTTAAGATGGAAGGAGTAAAGTAATTATTTCCCCGAATGTTAGAGAACACGGAAAAGAGTAGTAGATAAAATGAAATTGATTGGATGGGTTTTAACATTCAGCAGATTGTCTTCCGGCTCTGAAATAATTATATATTCCATAAGTAATACGGACGTATTTAATGAGCTGATGTAAAACCTGATTTCAGATGTCGTTTATCATGATGTTAAGACCATCCCTGTAGCCTCATTTATAATACATTGGTCTTATGCTGTATTTTGCTACGTTTAGAAAATCCAATAGCTCACTAGTCTTTACTAATCATACAGAGCATAGTGTTTATGTAACTAATACGAAAGAGAAAAAAAACAAAGAAAAAACCATGGACTAGAAGCTGATAAATTTTAGGAATACATACTAAAACAAAGTCATTGTGTCCCGGTTACGCATTAGTCACACAAGATTAACGCGCTCCTGTACACTCAAACAAGAACAACAACCACAGTGTGAAACATGTCGAACATTTTTGACTGTTACACACTTATTCATAGAATGCAGGTTTTTTTGTTTACATCGGAAACAGTTATTTTAATGCAAACAATATGAAAGAGCAATTTGGAAAAGTCAACATAGAAGTCATTATGTCCTTTTGAAGGAAATAAAATTATACCATAGAATATAGACACGAATCTAATCAATACCATCCAACATGATCCCCAACGATGCTAACATATTGTTAAAACCAATTACTACAAATGTGTAAATATATATACACAACATATATTACTTCCTAACCGCTAAGCATGACATAACCCCAGACGGGTTGATATGTCGTTAAAATCAATCAAATAATCAACCAACCAACCAACCAACCAACCAACCAAAACAAAGAGAATCAGTCTTAGTCACTTAGTTGGTCGTTTAAATAAAATTATACCACAGAATATAGACATGGGGCTAATCAAAACCATACAAGATGACCCCAATAACACATTTTAAATACCAATAACTACAAATGTGTGAAAATAGATACACAATATATATTAGTATTATTTGCGTTATTCGGACAATTGTCCTCATCTTCATTGTTATTTGTACTACGTTTCGGCCGATATACCCTCCGGCCTTCTTCAGGTATTTCTTGTCGGACTCGGGAACCTTCTCGGACTCGGGAACCTTCTTTTCGAACTCGGGAACTTTCTTGTCGTAATCGGGAGCCATCACGGAACTTTGGTTCCCGAGTCCGAGAAGGTTCCCGAGTCCGAGAAGGTTCCCGAGTCCGACAAGAAATGCCTGAAGAAGGCCGGAGGGTATATCGGCCGAAACGTTTTTAAAATAACAATGAAGATGCGGACAATAGTCCAAATGACGCAAATGATACTAATCTTCAAGCCTCATCTCAAACATTCAGAGAAACAATATATATATTACTTCATAACCACTAGGCATAACATAAACCCAGATGGGTTGATATGCCGTTAAAATCAACCGACCAACCAACCAACCAACCAACAAACTAAAACAAAGAGAATCATTCTTAGTCACTTCTTAGTCGGTCGTTTAAAGTTGAGAGAAACTAACAGAAGGCTTTCAAGTTTCGCCTATTGATCTGTTGTTGTTTATGTGTAGTTAGTCGATCATATTCGATCACTAACACTTGTTCTCTTCTCAAAAGGGTAAAAGTGGGGAAATAGAAGTTCAGAAGAAAAAGCCAAAATGCGATGAAATGGTTGGGAGGAGGGGATTAGAGAATAGCATATGTAAACAAATAAAACATAATATAAGCTGTTATGTAAATGCATGATCAGTGCAACGTTGTTTTCTTTTTCATTGAAGATGTATCACACAAATGTATACACGCGTTTAAATATAATCGAACATAAGATAACAAGTATTCACTAAGAGAACCATAGGGACTTATATGTACGTAGGTGAAATAAGTGAATATATATATATATATATATATATATATATATATATATATATATATATATGAAGTGAACAAACAATGTGTCTGAAATGGCGAAGGACGACAATTTTTCGGAGATTATGTGCTTAATTAAAGTCATTCCTAATTTGTTAATTAATTAATCATAATTAAATGAATTAGGCGTGCATATCGGTTTAAATTTAAAGCATAAACATATCGAGAAAAAGTCGATCTCTGTATGTACATTTCAGCCTATTAGGCCTCATCAGCAGAGCTATAGACAGGGCAGTGCTTTGTGCGTGATTCGAACCCTACCTGTCAGGCTGACAGGCGGACACTCTAACATTACATTAGAAGGTATCTCCAGAGTTTGGTCACACAAGATTAACGCGCTCCTATACACTCAAAATTATCCGCCTTCGCCATTTCAAACACATTGTTTGTTCACTTCATACTTTCGTGCTACAAGTCACCCCCCCCAAAAAAAAGTGCGAAATATATATCAGTTTAAAATAAACGAGAAACTCTATGGGAAAGCCTGCTAGTGTAATGGTTAGAGTGTCCGCTTGTCAGCCTGACAGGTAGGGTTCGAATCACGCACAAAGCACTGCCCTGTCTATAGCTCTGCAGATGAGGCCTAATAGGCTGAAATGTACATACATAGATCGACTTTTTCTCGATTTGTTTACGCTTTACATTTAAACCGATATGCACGCCTAATTCATTTAATTATGATTAATTAATTAACAAATTAGGTATGTCTTTAATTAAGCACATAATCTCCCAGAAATATATATATATATATATATATATATATATATATATATATATATATATATATGTCTCTCTCTCTCTGTCTCTCTCTGTCTCTGTCTGTCTGTCTGTCTGTCTCTGTCTCTCTCTCTCTCTCTCTCTCTCTCTCTCTCTTATATATATATATATATATATATATATATAAGTAAGTAAAGTAAAGTCGTCGGGTCGGCCTAATGTCGGTATCAGCCAATCAGCGAGGGATTCTATCCCCTTTTCACTAGAGCTAGACCAAGGAGATTGTTTTTGCGTCTGAGCCCCACACGTACCATCAGCTCCTTACTTTACCGCACATATCCCTCTGCTACTCATACGCTGATTTGGCAAGGGCCGGTATCGAACTAGGAACTAGCCGAACACTCTACTGACTGGGCTAACCCGACCCCTATATATATATATATATATATATATATATATATATATATATATCTATATCTGTGTGTGTGTGTGTGTATGTGTGTTTGTGTGTGTATGTGTGTGTGTGAGATGAACAAAAAAGCTGATTAGACTCACAGGAATATCTATTTTATCTTATTCATTTTTTAAAATTGTTCTCAACTAGTTTTGACCTTAGGTCAGGAGAACAAATTGTTTTTGTGAAACAAATTGTTTTTAGAAAGTGTAAGTAAGGTTTCTAAGTGTATGGAAGGTCACACAGATTTGGACGAAAATATGTATTAGAAGTGGCGAGTCCATCTGTTCTGTGAAAACCATCTTCTCGCCAAATTCTTTTGAACGTTTTTATATATACATATGGAATTTTTAAAATATTCATACACACACAAGTACTCTCTCTCTCTCTCACACACACACACACATACCACACACACACACAGGCACCACATACACGCGCGCGTGTGTGTGTTGTGTGTGTATATGTGTGTGGTTAATTAGTTTTCAATTACAGTGGAGAAAATAAGTATTCCAACACTTGCTGATTTCCTGAGTTTGCCACCTTAAAAAAATAGGAATGGTATACAATTTGCAGGGTAGGTCCGTCTTCAAAGTGAGAGATAAAATATTCCAACATTTTGAAAATCCTATTATATCAATTTCTGAACATTTATTTCTATTTCATTGATAAAATAATCACTCATTACAAAATATAACTCAGTACTTAGTGAAGAAACCCTTGTTGGCAAGCATATCAGCCAGGCGTTTCTTGTAGTTTGTTACAAAGTTTTTACAGATCCCAGGGGTGATTTGGGCGATATATATATATATATATATATATATATATATATATATATATATATATATATATATCAGCGGAGCAGAATTCAAAACTAAGATATAATTTATGGATATTATATAAATTCCAAGTGTATCACCCAATAATCTGACGAGAGAAATGTAGAAATATATAAATTGTTGATACCTATGGATGTACTTGTCTTTTTCGTCTCTCTCTCTCTCTCTCTCTCTCTCTCTCTCTCTCTATAATATATTATATATATATATATATATATATATATATATATATATGTGTGTGTGTGTGTGTGTGTTTGTGTGTGTGTGTGTGTGTGTATGTATCCTTTTGATGATCTATCTTCCTTTTGTTGTCTGCTTTATCACTGCCCTATCTCTCATCTCCTTTTCTCTTTCTCTCGCTTTGTCTCTATCCCTATCTCTCTCTGTCTCTGTCTCTCACTCTCTCTGTCTCTGTCTCTGTGTCTCTCTCTCTCTGTGTCTCTCTCTCTCTCTCTCTCTCTCTATATATATATATATATATATATATATATATATATGTATATTCTAAGCCTATCCATGTATTCATATATCTCTTCATCCTCAAACGCAGAAAAAAAGCTGCCCACTCTTACGCACGAAACACATGTTAATTCCAGTAATGAATACTTAATTAACACATTTCACAAATCATTTGTCTTACTTGATATGAGCCTGTAATTTGTTATAATCACGAAGTGAGTTCATTGTTACCCGCCAAAATTATAGGCACGGAACCGCGTAGGCGATATAATCCACCAAGTTACGTTCTTTGTATTAAGCAAAATACAAAACACAAAACCGATAGTTTAACGCAACTGTACACACAAAAGATGCTGTAATTTGAAACTAAGACATCACATCATGAATCGATAATTGGTTTCTTTTGGGTCCCGTTCGTTTGAAATGTATACTCGATAACATAGATATATGTCTCGAATTACAGCTAATGTCGCCCTAACGAGCACCTTCTATCTAACGGTTTTATTTGACTAGGTTTTACCATCTATGTGGCTTATGCATTATATATGCTTATTGTCATGCGTTTGTAAACGCACATGTACACACGCAGATGATAAGGTCGAGATAGATATAGAGATAGATAGATAAAAAGAAAGATAGTCCTGTGACATGGCTATTAAATGATGAGACCAGGGTTATGTAAGTTTAACAACAAAACGCATGCGCAGAACAAGTTTTATACATTGACCAATGAGCAAGTTTAAACAACGCCCGAAAGCTTGCATCCACTCACCTCTTCATTTGTAAGTTATATATATCTTGAAGTATGCATTTACTATTCTTAGCTTAGCTGTGACACATAACTATAAGTAGAGGATACTTAGTGAAAATCGAACCCCACTAGCATTGGTCAGTTAACCTTACTTGAAAACCGTTGCGCAACACGCACACACCACACAGAGAGAGAGAGAGAGAGAGAGAGAGAGAGAGAGAGAGAGAGAGAGAGAGAGAGAGAGAGAGAGAGACACAGACACAGACACAGACACACATATACAAGGTGTGTCAAAAATATCTTTTTATTTTTGTACTTTTTGACAGACCTTGTATTCTGAAGAAAACAACGTTCCAATCATTATTTTTTCAGAATAAAAGGTGTGT
>CM042140.1:98715798-98725798 GCA_023376005.1 Doryteuthis pealeii | reverse complement strand
AAATCTATTTAGCCCATAGATGGGACCCTAACAGTTACTACCACTCCGGATCAGAGTAGACCTGGGAGTGATGGCGATAAGGGGGTACTCTACATTTCCCAGAACTTCAGAATTGGAACTTCACCATTAGATGCAGTTTAACGTCATACCCAGCACACCAAACTCCTCAGCTACTGCCTTCTAGTACATATATGATATAGGTTGGGGTTTTATCCATAATTGCAAAAGGGTTGGAACAATCATAGTACACTAGCGCTTCACGTAACTAATCTAAGTAAGATCTAAAATGGAATGTTCAGTCAACAGGATTCCATAGCTAAGCATTATGGGTCGCCATCCACATGCCAAGAGGTGGCCCTATTGGGGGTGATTTTACCCATCTACAGAGGTACACTTGATGTATTCTACTGCCTCAGCCGACCTGTTTTGGTTGACTTGTCATTTAGTGGCTTGATCGGTTGGTTGGTTTTACGGCATGTGAAAGTTTGAGATATTTAATGCTGAAGTCCAACCCGCGACTGGTTCTGTTGAATACTTCATTGTAGCATGGCAAATTGACCACCCGTTAGCCGTTGGTGGTGACCAGGAATAATGTTTGCCAAACTTTTGCGTTTACCAACATCAAAAGCATCAAGAATCATCAGTTAACATCTACACGTCTATCAATGTTGAATTCAAAGACTGTCATATTTTGACATGCAGTGTTTTCATTTCTATCATCACCTTGTCATCTGGAACTTTTAAATACTCCGCCTGAACATCTGCAGAGTGGTAAGTCCCCCGACCAGTGGGGCCACTTGTTGACCGTGGGTGTGGTGACCTCTGATGCTTATGAGCTGATTCTGATTGGCTGAGCAGTCCATGACGTGCAACACTTCCCTTTGACTTTTACTTCCATCGTTTAGTCACGTCAAACCTATATAACTGTACGGACCGTATTGATATAATGGCAACGCCTCCTAACCAAAAGTAAAGAACTCACTGATGAGTGAGTCAAGACCAACACTTTATAACTGTCTGTATTTCTTGCAACTAAATATTGTTGTATACTAGGTGCAATCCGAAAGTAATGCCTCTTATTTATTTCCATGGCAACAATAGCAGATGGAGAGGTACGTTTGTAGATCTTTTCTGGGAGATTTATCTATTAAAATGTTTTAGTATCAGTCTTAACTAAGCAATTTGCATATTGTACATCTCCATCCTGAGGATTTACTTTTAGATATTGAATTAATAATGATTGATTTAATATAGATAACTGATCTATAATTAATTTCGCTATGCAGTAACGTGCTGTTTATTGGTTATAGTAAGTATTTCTACTTGATGAGAACTTTTTTTTTCAGAACACACGATTTGATTTAATATTAAAATCATCCTGTTTCCAATAAATAATTATATATTAATATTTGCTTAATCTCATCACACAGGCCTTCATGTTAGTACTTGAAGTCGATAACTGTCTTAGTCCTGGGCAGCTACTGGTGAGGTTCAAATTCTGTAGCTCTGGTGATAGTAGAATATGCGTTTACTCCCAGGTTCACTCTGTTCAGGTGTGGTAGTACCTGTTAGGAATACATGTACGGTTTAAATAGATAAACAAATGAATACTAATTTTATTTAAATAAGAGGTATAATTAAATTTGAATACCAAAGAAGATTGAGTAAAAGAAAACGTCTATTTTGTGAATATTGAGTATCCTTTTATATCTCTCTTTTGCTCACTCTGTATGTCTCTCTATGTATTTCGTTCTTTCTCTTTGTCTCTCTCCATCTGAACTAAATCATCTCCATCTGTGTACAGGCTTGTCTTATGTTCGCTAAATGGCTTATTCTCCCTCTGAGTGTTTGTCTCCCAGTCTGTGTTATCATTCTCTCTCTCTCTCTCTCTCTCTCTCTTTTTCACACACACACACATACACACAGACACAAACACGCACACACGCACACACACACACACACACACACACACACACACACACATATATATATATATATATATATATATATATATATATATACAATAATAATAATATAATAAGAAATAAAGAAAGAATGGTAGAGAGTAGTGTAATGACGGAGAGATGAGGTGAGCGCGCCGAAGCGATACTGTTTCAATCGAAAATAAAGAAAATATGAAAAGTAAAGAAATAAAGAAAGACAGAGAACGAGTTAAATCAAGATTATTATACTTATTCTATAATGAACTATAGCAATAGCTCTTAAGTAAACTTATCAAACGTTGTAATAGTTAAATTACTATTATACTGTGGTATATAATATCGTCATTTAAAATTCCAGGAGACTAGTGATTTTTAATCAGCAATGTGTAAGGAAATGAAAGAAAATGGCGATTGGCGAGAAAAAATTCAAAAATCTCCTGAAAATAAAAGAATATAATTCAAACTGTTTAATATTTTTCGCAGACATTTTCATTTTGACAGGTATTACAATAATAAAGAATGAAATGAAAACTGTCTAAAATGAATATAATATTTCTAACTCTATATATGTTATTGGTTTTCTGTTGCAAATATTTCGTAAGATTTGGTGTGATTGAACACTTTTAACAGGTATTCACTATGTATAACTTAGTTTCAAACACACAAACACACACACACATATATATATATATAATATATATATATATATATATATATATATATTACAAAAATATGTATATATATATGATATAGATATATATACATGTGTTAAGCAATGGATATAATAATATTTGGTAATCTTTCCCATGAGACAAGCTTGTTAACTTCGATGAGCCAATTAACAAAAAATAAAATAAAATAAAACTGAAATAAACAATGTTTCCAAGTGCAATTCACGCGACTGGCTCCAATTTCTTCTAACTTGTTCAAATTTGTATTCTATAATCAATTAAACTTTCTATTTTATTCGATATGATGGCCGAATGTTTACTGTAATATATGCTCTTCGAAATTCACTGGATTTAGGAGTTGTCAGTTCACATTCCTAGGTAGTAATATCTCATCAACAGAAAACGCTGTAACTGCCGGTTTAGCTCAATTATTGATGGGAAGTGAAAATAATTTGAATTGCATAACAGAAAAATTTACTCCTGAAAAAAAAATGTTTTCTTTACAAAATGTATACATTAAAAGACTGTCACCATGGCTCCAGGAAGTCAAATGAGAAAAAAGAATCCTTTTCAGGGCCAAGTTTTTTCAGGGGATAGTAGTCAGACAAATTAACAACTATGAGAATTAAATAAGTCTGAAAAATTATGAAGCAAGGATAAAACAATAGAATATAACATCTGGAAAAAAATATTTATAAAAAAATATATATATATATAAATATACATAAAAAATGTATATAAAAAATAAATATAAAAAATAAAAAATAAATATAGAAAAATAAATAGAAAATTATTATTAAATATTATGATATATAAAAAAATATTATTACTACTATTAACCAAATAAATAAAGTAAAACCTTAAAATATAATAGATAATATAATGTTGTATAAATATAATATTAATAACATTTTTTGGTCGAAATAAATTTATTATGGAATAACGGTGTTGAGTTTTTCCTTCCTTTCAAAGATATATATATATATATATATATATATATATATATATATATATATATATATATATAATTTTTACTTGAATGCACTTACAACGCATGTATCGCATAAAATTCGATACTTTTTCTTATAGAAAATGAAATTGACAAGTGTAATCCCGGCTTAATTTCGCTAAGGATTGTTAGCTGTGTACTGTGGTCGAGGCGATATAGTGGTTCACTATGGTCGCTGAGATCCCGGTTTCGGTTTCTGTCGGAGGGAAATCGTTAGTATATGTCGCTGATGAGACTTAATAAAGTCGAAACAGTCTGTACGACATTCTACACACCGGGCGATCCTTTGCCGAGATTACACTTGTCAATTTCATTTTCTATAAGAAAAAGTATCGAATTTTATGCGATACATGCGTTGTAAGTGCCTTCAAGTAAAAATTTAATACATACTTTATTCAGCAACGTTTCTAAAATAAACAAACATCCAAAAACTTGGATATATATATATATATATATATATATATATATAATATATATATATATATAACCAGTGGAAAAAAACAGTTAAAATTATCTGCACATTCAGAAAGGTCAACAAGAATGCTTGTTATCATAGGGATCTTTATTTACTTTTAGAATAAATGTCATTTCATTAGAAAAAAAACAAAAAAAACAATATAGTTCGTTTATGTTTCACGAAGAGAGTAATTTTAAATTATCGAGATGCAGAAATTGGTTGTTACATTATCAGGGTGCTTGCTTAACATTGTACATTATAATTTGATAAAAAGCTACATGGTTCCCGAGCAACTATCTCAGTCAACATCTGGGATCATCATCGCAAATTTTTGTTTCACCTCATATATAAATACATCATTTAACCCTATTTTAACATTGTAGAAACTTTTACTTACCTATGTTATATATATATATATATATATATATATATATTATATATGTGTGTGTGTGTGTGTGTGTGTGTGTGTGTGTGTGTGTGTGTATAATTTCTCTTTTGCCACGAGAACATAAGCATAATTGATGAAATAAGCAATTAGAGATCAACTAGATTTCACCTGCATATTGGCGTTTTAGAGTTGAGACTCGTATCCTTAACTTGGCTCCATTTAGATAGTGGTCATCTTATATCAATTTCAGATGATATAATTCACCTGTTGTAATGATATTCTAGTGGATAATTTGTTTAACCAGTTAGAAAACTGGAAGTAAACAAGGTAACTATAACAGTATAACGTCAGTGTTTGTGGATTACTGAGTAGGTTAAATTGATGAGTGGCCAATTGTGCACAGATGTTGATTGTTATTCTAGAACCGTGATGCGTATTTAGCCAGCGTGATGGATTCCTTTGTCTTGTGTGAAGTTCAAATGCCGGGAATAGCGAGAAAGATGGCGTGAAACACATCCTATACCAGTAACTATTTCTATATCATATATTCAACTCTCAGCAGTGTGAGTCGGAAAATATGGATTGTTTGGTTGGTTGAATTGATTTTACGATAAGCCTTTTTTTTCAGGCCGAATACATTTCGTTTGATTCATTCTTGTTGAGTATTCATTTATTTTTTAAACACAATTTTGTTTGTGTGTTTGTTTATTTATTTCAATGGCATATCAACCCGTCTGGGGTTATATTATACCTAACGGATAGGAAGTGATACATATCGTGTATTTATATTTATACTTTTTAGTAATTGGTTTTAACAATGTGTTAGCTTTATTGGGGATTATGTTGTATGGTATTGATTTGTTTCATGTCTATAGTCTATGGCATAATTCTATGTCCCTCAAAAAAGAGAATATCCTCCATATTGACGTTTTCAAACAGATCTTTAATATTGTTTGCTTTAAAATAACGGTTTCTGATGTGAGCAAAAAACCTGCATTCCATGAATAAGTGTTTAACTGTCAAAACACATTATTAATATTCATTTTCTCATCTATTTAACCCATAAATAGGACCCTAAAAGATACTAACACTCCGGGTTAGAGTAGACCTAGAAGAAATGACGGTGTAGAGGTACGCGACACTCCTCAAAGATTCAGATTCAGAACTTCACCATGAGATGCATTTTAACGCCATATCCAGAAAATTAAGACCGTCAGCCAATGTCTCCTAGAACATATATGATAAAAGGTTGTGGTTTGCCATGAGGGCAATCGGTTCTGAGCAATCGTATATGTGCTAGGGTTTGACGTGACCAACCGATTGATTGGAGAGGACCTCTCTGACCGACTGTCTAGCCTAAGTACGTGTTAAAGTGGCGTGTTGCATATCATGGACTGCTCAGCCAGCAGGATTTCATCCTTAAACACCACAGTTCGTTACCAGCAGACAATAGGTGGCTCCATAGGAAGGTTTGTCTGTGATATTAGTAAAAGTTTACTCGACTAAAGACGCCGGCAAATCATTAGTGTTCCCGGTTTACGTATCTGTCAACTTTCAACCAAGAAATGAAATTCTCTCTGCTTTACCTGGGATTGTTACATAAGTTATAAGCAACTTATAAATTATGTGCATACCTATAGTAAGAGTATTTGAATAAAGTTGACAACCGCTGATATTACGCTGACCTTCCGCAAGAAAGCGAACGATTGGGCCTGAAATAGGTAGTTTCTCAGCTGCGACCAGAGATTTCAGAGCGAGCGGACTCGAACGTCGCTCGTTCTGATATCACTTCACCCCCGCGGTAGTTGAATCAATATGGGATGGGTTATTGAAATAAAGCTTTAGAAGAAAACAACATGTCTTCTTTGTTAAGTTAATTAAAACAAGAAATGACAGCCGGAAGAAATCAACAAAGAAGATCAACCCCCAGCAGAAAGAGAAGTCAGGCTGACGAACATGGCTGCCGGCCGATTTAGAGGCAGTAAGCAGCGAGTTTACATGTAAGACCCTTATTTCATCTCTCATCTCATCCCTATATACTCTGTCTGTCTGTCTGTCTCTGTCTCTGTCTCTGTCTCTCTATTATATACCCGAGTTATGTTACTGATTATACACCAATGGAATCTATACATTTGACGCCAGAAGTAAATAGACAAATGTCGTATAATGATGAATACGATTTTGACGGTTAGTGTAAAAGACAGATTTTGAATCCAGGTGTTGTTGAATTTAGTATCTGAGGCGTTAGGTGATTGATGATCCGTAACCTCGAGCTGACCGGAATTCTTCCGGTTACAAAGACTACGAGACGGAAATCTCAGTTAGCTTAGAGTCAATCAAACTGAGACGTCCTAATATAAGAAAGTACCGGCTCACTCCCCACATGCGATTGAGAATCCTAGCTAGAATGATCTAGTTCTGAAGTTAATAAAAATGTGATCCCGGCGAAGTATATGCCTTACGTTGTCCTAGAGAACTAATGGCAGCCTTGACATAATCAGACCAGATCTGTCTTAGAACCAGACCAGTGAACAATAGAAGAAAGGTACCATGAAGATAACTACAGACGACAAGAAACAGAAGAAAATAAGAGATAGTAGCCAGCTACTTCAAAAAGTTAGTAAAATAAACTATTAAATATCAGGGCGTAACTACGGATGACTCTCAGAATACATAAGATAGGCATGGCCAAAGTTGCTGAAAAACACATTTCAGTGACCTGAAAAAAATCAAAACATTTTGAAATAAAATAACCAATGTATTATAAAATGCATTCATTGGTAAATCAACAATGAAAATTTCATTAAAATCGTAAAAATTATAAGAATTGTAAAAACCGATGTTACGGTAACGTCGGCGGCCATGTTAAAGATATATATACAAAATTAACCGAAAAATAGTTTAAAATGTATTAAAAATAAATTACATGTGTAATATTATTTTGCTTTTTTTTTACTGATATTATGTTACTACTTTTCGACTTCGACAAGAATTTAAGCTTAAATAATCGATTTGCTTAATTTTAATTCATTTTAAGAATGAAAAGCAGACGACAAATTAGGTTTGCATAATATGAGATGAACAGAAACGAACACTCTCCATATATATATATATATATATATATATATATTATATAATATATATATATAATATATATGTTGTAAACACGGTTTGTTTGGAATGGCTTTTTGCCGATAATTTTTGGGAGAATAAGTGCTTAATTGGAGTCGTAATTAATTAATAATGAATTAGAAAATTAATTAATTAATAATGAATTAGGCGGGAATATATATATATATATATATATATATATATATATATATATATATATATGGGATAAATGTGAGGAGATTAATCCGACTGTATGTGGAGAAAGGTAGACAAACACGGGATGTTATGGAAACTGGATGTTTATTGTCGACGTTTCGGTCTCTTAATTAGACCATCTTCAGGACTTGGATATAGTACTTGCTTCAATTGAGAATGTCCATCATTGAAGCAAGTACTATATCCAAGTCCTGAAGATGGTCTAATTAAGAGACCGAAACGTTGCATCGTCGACAATAAACATCCAGTTCCATAACCTCCCATGTTTGTCTACCTTTCTCCATTATATATATATATATATATATATATATATATATATATATATATATATATATACCCAGCAGACTCAAATGACTATACAACACTACTTCTTTACCATGAGGAAAAATTATTCCCCTTCTAGCATATTTCCCGTCATTACTGATAGGATTATTTACATAAAGATCACGACTTACGGCTGGATATAGTTGCATCAGTTGAGCTGGCAAGTCGGAAAACAATAGACAGTGATTGATTGATATCCGTTCTAATCATGACTGGATTATCAATAAGAAGACAGTATATAAAATCAGATTGATATGTTTCTCAATTATAATGGCGTCATCAAATGAATTTAATGCACAACAAAAACTGAAATGTTTGCTGGAGGTGTGTGGGGTAATGGTTAGAATCGTAGGAATGGACTCGTCGACCTGAGTTCAAATCCTGGACCAAGCTACAATTCACATAACGCTAATATCATTTCTAAAGGTATGAATCCAACTAGATTTTGATTGGCTGGTTTTATAGCCTATCGGTACGCTTTGGTCATTAAATATCGAATCAAGTTATTTCGATAAAGAAACAACTCAAGTTGATATAGTACCTGCTATTGCTTAAGCGATAACTTAATTAAGGATTGAACAGGGGTAATTTTCACCTTTAGTTGGCTAAATTCATAGCATAAAATTGTGCGTGCGCATTATCTGAAATGAACTTAATTGTTATAATGAACACATTTTATGATATTTTTGTGTTGTATTGTTTCGAAAAGTTTTTAAGGTTTGTGTATTTCGCACGGAGACTTTCAAAATGGCTAACGGCTGTTTCAAAGTGAAAGTAAGTTGGCTAAATTCCTAGCACAAAATTATCTGAAATGAAACTAATTGTTATTAAGAACACATTTTATGATATTTTTGTGTTAAAGCATGCAGTTGTATTGTTTTCTAAAAGTTTCTTAGATTTGTGTATTTCGCACGGAGACTTTCAAAATAGCTACCGGCTTGTTTCAAAGTGAAAGTCAAGGGAGGTTACTCAAATTGCCTTATTTTCTAGGAATTTAGCCAACTAATGGTGAAAATTACCAGACCAGGTTCATAGCAGTTTAACTTCGATGATCTAGCTGGAACCGATTTTTTCCGCGTTACTTGACCGTACAATCGAAAAAAGCATGCAGTTCTTGGCTTTCTGTTAGACATAATCCCTATTTTTCATACATTTTCATGTCTATTTTGTCCCACATTATGTGAGTGTTAGCTATTCATGGGAAGGTCTGGTTTAAAATCCTGATCATAAATCATCTGTGTGGAATTCGTTGATTAAGACGGTGTATATGCAGAACCCCACATACACAAACATAGTAACCAAGTAATAAATCGCTTTACAACAGTCAGTGTCAGACTAAGAACCACAAGGTTCGATACTGGCCCTCACCCACTCAGCGTATGAGTAGCAGAGGGATCTGTGAGGTAAAGTGATGATCTGATGGTAGTTGTAGCGCTCCACCTCAGACGCCAAAAAACTATCTCATTTGTCTAGCACTTGTGATAAAGGGATATACTCCCTCGCAGTCTGGCTGATACAGACTTAAGGCCACCCTGATGACTATATATTTATATATATATATATATATATATATATATATTATATATAGATAGATAGATAGATAGATAGATGCTTCCCACTCCCCTGGTTGAGCACTGTGGGAGGCATTAATTGAAATTTCACCGTTTAGCATAAGCCGTCACCCGTCTGTCACTGTTTACACATTTGAGTTCTCTGGTGAGTGTAAAAATATACGCCGTAAAGTATGTAACAATTAATTGTTCACCCCTAATTGTGAGCCGCTGATGACCGCAAAGGTAAGGAACTTGGCAGACGAAAATTTCCTCCAGTTTCGCTCCCGGCTAGAGGTAGCTGTTAAAAAGTCGAGCCGCACTTAGGAGA
>CM042140.1:98688298-98713298 GCA_023376005.1 Doryteuthis pealeii | reverse complement strand
TTAACTGTCTTCCTAATTAGAAACTGTCGTGTGTGTATGCATTTATGTCTGGTTCTAACACATAAATGTATACATGTATAAAATTGTTTGATGTATTTTTGTCTATTTGATTCATGTTACCACACACACATACATACACACACACATATACACATATGTGTGTGTATGTGTGTATAAGTTTATCTGTTTTGTGCGTGTATGAATACATATACTCTGGATAACGACAGATAGAAGATACTCTAATTTATGAATTCCATATACATACTCATTTATAATTACAAACTTATACGTAAACATGTGTAAACACACTATATATATATATATATATATATATATATATATATATATATATATATATTGTAATGTATGATTTAAATTTTTCTTTTTGTACTTTGTGTGATCATATACATTGAGATATATATATATATAAATGTGAGTGTGTACATATACATACATATATATGAATGTATGTATACAGACATATATATGTGTGTATGTTTCTTTATATAAATATGTGTGTGTATTTGTGTGAGTGCGAGAGTGTGAGTGTGATTTCTTTTTTCTCTTTTCTACTTAGCGATATCTTGTTCATTAATAAACTCGTCTGAATCTCTTTGTCGAAGTCTGAGATTTTCTTGTCCGCTCACCTTTGTAGTTTTTCTTTGCGTCGATAACCCACTGTTATTTTTTTCTTTAATGCGTCTTAACTTCGATTTCCTTCACTGAAAGTGATGCATTCCATCGAGTGTAGTTAATGAATGCGCACTGAAGTGTGCTCAGTGGAAAAGAACAAAAGTTTTACGCACAATGTGTGAACAAATCTCTAGAAATAGAGACATTGTTGCGGTCGGAAATGTTGACATCAAATATGTAATCAACGGAATACGAAGACATTTCAATTCCTTACATTTTTCATATATATATATATATATATATATATATATATATATATATATATATATATATATATATATTCCAAACGTCCAGAGAACAAATCTTCCTTACGACACAAGAGTTTTATTTAAAAAACCTGTCGCAGTTTGAGAGCTCAATGTGTGCTCTAAATGTTAGAGTCACAGAGCAAATATATAAGTAAAGAAATAACAAAAGACTTAGAGATTTAGCTTATAGTCCCTGAAATAGACTATAAACTAAATCTCTAAGTCTTTTGTTATTTCTTTACTTATATATATATATATATATATATATATATATATATATATATATATATATATATATGTGTGTGCGTGTGTGTGTGTGTGTTTGTGTCTGTGTGTGTATCTGTGTGTGTGTGAAGTGTGTGAGCGCGCGCGCGTGTGTGTGTGTGAAGTGTGTGTGTATGTGTGTGTGTGTGTTAGGTAATCCAAATGACTGGTAAGTAAGGGATGTTTCTATTTGGGAACATCGGAGGTCTCACTGTACAACCTATATGCTCTTGTAGGTGCAAAGCATATATTCTCATAGAGAAAAAAAAGAGCTCAATGTATAATAATCAATAAATCAAATTATATACGGGCCATATCTAACTCTCAAAGGAATAAACACTTAACAAACCGTCATTCCGTTATATTTTTATTTCGACCAGAAACCCAAAAAATTAGTTTTGCCTCATCAGACGGGTTTATCAAATACCCGTCTGAAAAGTCTAGAATCCTTTTTGGACTTTCAGTTCGAAATAAAAATATAAGGGGATGACGGATCGTTACGTCTGTCTTCCGTTGAACGTTTTATATATATATATATATATATTCCTTAGACAAATCGAAATCGTTCTCAAACGTGGCGATTAACTCCTTCTTCAATTCTATCTCTTGCTCTCACAACTTTCCTGTTTCTCTTCCAGGTAGTATCGAAGCTGCCTTTTATAGGATCCATGAATAAGGGTTAAAGTAGTCGTAAAGTAGAGAATAAATAAAATCAAAGTGAATAATTTACACAAAAATGATATGAGACACTCGCTCAAGATAACAACTGCCGCTAACTGATGCTGCTTGGATAGATTTGAACAGCCGTTCAGCTGCCTTCGGTTTACTTTGGCAGTCATTCGCACGACTTTTGTTTTCACCGGTTTCACACGTGTGTTCGGAGTTCGAAAATTTGTTCGTTCTTTTTACATTTTATTTTTTTTATTTTTTAAAACTCTGAATTGTTCGAGTTTAAAGTCGTTCGAGAACCGAAGTTCCAATATATATATATATATATATATATATATTATATATATATATATATATATATAGATAGATAGATAGATAGATAGATAGACAGATAGATAGGTATAGATATATATATAAAATGCACACATTATCATCTATGTGTGTATAAATCAGCACGGACGAACGAAGCCTGCTTGAAACAGCGCTTCATTTCGTCAATTTACATAATATTAAATAGTTTCTTCCTCCTACATGTGATGGTTACATAGGTATTCTGGGAAATCTTGTGTTATAGGGCATCTACTCGAGAATGAATAAAACAAACATCTGCTCTGTTCCTAAGTAATATTGTTCGGAAGATCTGTGACAGACTCGTGCGTAATTCCTCTGTTATTAATGTCCCCAAAGTGTGGCTCTAACAACGAAAGGCCTTCAGTGTAAGGTGGATACCATGAAGACAAACTGGTAACGGTTCACATCTTTAACTGAACTGTTGTGCCCGAATCTACCCCCCCCTCTCTCTCTCTCTCTCTCTCTCTCTCTCTCTCTCTCTCTCTCGCTCGCTCTCTCTCTCTCTCTCTCTCACATTGACTCTCCATATCTATCTATCGATCAATCAATCTCTGTTTCTGTCTCTGTCTCTCACCCCCTCTCTCTCTGTCTCTCTCTTTCTCTCTCTCTATATATATATGTATATATTGATTGTCATGAAAACAAGATTAAAGCCTACATAAGAAGATATCACTTACATTTATTTTCCTTAAGTATAGACCTATTTTGCAATGAGTGACCCATTATATTTCATAACCATATATATATATATATATATATATATATATATATATATATATATATACTAGTACCGTAACTAAATAGTTTAATCATTTACGCACGTAAATCAATTTTCCACATTAAAATAAACTGAAATACAATTAACCCTTGCCAATCTCGCCAAAACAGCCTGATTATTTTTGTTATGTCTTCACATTCAAATAAGACATACCACTGTATTGTATGAAACTATAATAAAATAGATGGGAATACATTGTGTTTAATACGTTTTAATTTTCATCTTTTAAACATAAATAGTATTTTCATTTGATGTACTAAATGTGTAAACTTTTTCATCAATTTATTAACATAAGAGTATCTGTAGTTTGTTCGTACCTCACAGTTTAGCTCTCGACACAAAGCCAAAGCATCAACTAAGTACAGATCGTAAATCTGAAAACTCATCATTATATATATATATATATATAATATATATATATATATATATATATATATATATATATATATACAAGTTGTGTCAAAAAAGTATCGAGACTTCTGGTACTTTTAACAAACCTTGTATTCTAAAAAGATATTCTTTAAAAAATTAATGAATGGAACGTTATTTTTTTCAGAATACAAGGTGTGTCAAAAAGTAAAAAAAAATCTCGATACTTTTTGACACACCATATATATATATATATATATATATATATATATATATATATATGCGTGTGTGTGTGTGTGTGTGCGTGTGTGTGTGTGTGTGTCTAATATATGCATATATATATATATATATATATATATATATATATATGTATATATATATATATATATATATATCATCATCATGTCGCGCAGGCAGCAGGGATATCCAAGACGATCTCTCGCCAACCTTCCCTATCATTCATCGCCACAGGGAGCTCCTCTTCGCTGCAGCCAGCATCTTTACATAGCTGGTCGATATAAGTCCTTGCTGGGCGGCCCACACTGGCATGTCCATGCGTTGGCTTCCACAGGAGAACATCACTTATGAGTTCATCCTTGCTTCTCCAGCAGTGCCCTGCATGCCTAGTCCGTCTCACTCGGATAGTCTGTGAGATAGGGGGCAGGTGACCATACAGCTGCTCCCTTGTGGGATGCTGTTTCCACGACTTGTTCAGAACTGCTCGCAGCATTCTTGTGCAGCTCCCATCTAGCTTATTTTCGAGGCGCCTCGTTAGGTCCAGGTAGTGCAGCCATACAGCAGTACTGATATGACTACAGCCTGGAAGAGATGTCGCTTTAGCTTGTCAGTGAGATCAGACTTCCATATGACAGACAATTTGTTTGTGGCCATCCATGCCTTTCCTATTCGTGTGTTAATATCGTTATCTGTGGATGAGATATTACTACCCAGGTACGTGAATTGTTCTACTGGCTTAAGGGGCTTACCGTCTAACGTGGAGATGTCTCCTTTCTTTCTGAAGCTCATGAACTCTGTTTTGGCAGAGTTCACATGCAGGCCGATGCTTTTTGCTGCCTCCTCCAGGCTATGCAGTAGTGTCTCAGCCTGTGCCGGTGTATCTGCGAGAAGTGCGAGGTCATCAGCATAGTCTGCATCTGTGACTGTTTGTGCAGGATATCTCCTGCTTCTTGCTTTTCTTAGTGTAAAACCTTTTTCTTTTATGGTATCTAAAGATGTTCGGAGTACATAGTCTAGGCATATTATAAATATATATGGTGCCAATGTATCACCTTGTAGGACTCCGGCGACGATGTCAAAGAAATCCGCATCGTCATCAGGTGAGCGTACCATTGCTTTAGTATCTTTGTAGAGCATCATTATAGCGTCAGTAGTTTCTTTGGGGAGACCATATGCCAGTAGTATTTGTTCCATTTTCCGTCTATGTATAGAATCAAATGCTTTGGAGAAATCTACGAATAGTAATGTTGCCTCCAAATTCTTTGCTCGAACCCCTTCTATGATGCGTCGTACAGTCAATCTTAACTTCGTCTTTCCATAATCCCCTGTCGTTACCTATACTATTTCTTATATGGTTATTTTTTAAAAACCAATCGGCTTGTAGACCCAAAGATAAATTAAACTGATTACTCCGCACTCCACACTCCCCAGAACTCCAGACCTGTAACCTCAACACTATTTTCAGTTTAATGTCATACCCAGGATCCTTAGCCACAACCTTCTAACACATATATGATAACAAGAATTGGTTTGGGGTTTGCCATAAGAGCAATAGGGTCAGCACAATCATGTATGTGTTAGGGCTCGATGATTCATCAGAAGGTGTCTCCTCGGCAGCCTTTTTAAACTAAGTAAGGGCTAAACTGGATTGCTGCACCTCATGTACTGCTCAGCTACCAGGATTCTGCCGTCAAGCCCTACTGGTCACCAGCCACGGCAAACAGGTGCCCCCATTGAGGGATTAAACACCTTTACATTAGGCATATTTTACTGATCAACCCGACATCGCAGTTACGACTTCTTTGTATTGATGAGTGAGTTAACACTGTAATCGAGGACTCAATATTTCAAAAGAAAGAGAAGACAAATATTAATGGATTGAAACAAAGGCCGTATTAGAACTGTTGGAATTATTTTGATATATAGGATGTGCTCCCACCAGGATTTATAGACTGTCCAGGGTTACGTGATTGACTCCTCTAGCCAATCACTAAACATACTGCGTGGAAGACATACTATTTAACCTCCCCCACTGGTCATAATTACAAATGCGCTCACTGAAGACGGACATAGGATTACCGGACCTTTACCAATACTTAGTAAGGACTTATACGATTACCAGAGTAACCAAAGGATTCATTATCGAATAACTTTTACCAAGAACTGAAAACTCTTTATCAGAGGAAACAAAGCATTCATTATCGAGGGACTCTTTATCAAGGATACAATTCCACAGGATAAGCGCTTCTGCTTTAAGGCCAAAGAATGACCCTTAAAAACTTAACAAGAACGTGGCCACAACGTGGGAATGGATAGAAAACAGAATGCAAATGTGTATTGAAAACACAGTCTCCAGGAATAAAATCAAATTTGAGACATTATTGAAGAACTGACATGTCCCTAGCGAGGTTGATTAAATCTAGGTAAAGAAACTGAATCACTGTTAATCACTTTCAAGAACAACTTCATAAGAACGAATTGTATAAAGGAGCCGGTAGATAAGACATAAAAGAATTGTAGATCAAATCTACGCAAAGACAAACAGAAGACAAAGCGTCATGTTGTGAGAGAATGTTAGAAATTAGAGCACGAGATCAGCTGGGGTTGAAATGAAAGGTTAGGTAAGGTGATCTATCAGGATTTGTTCAAACGACTGCCTTTTGGTCACACGGAACAATGGTAAAAGCACAGACGAATATCAATCCTCGAGAATGATACGTATGTATTCTCTGGGTCACATAGATTCAGATAGGTCACATAATCGAATCCCGAATGCCAGATCCGAGAACAAGAAAGAAAGAACATATCAACTAATACACTTTGTTGTTTTGGTCGACAGCACTGCGAAACTAAAAAGAAAGTGATACACATCTCGATGGTGGCAATGAAAGAATTATCGAAAATAAACGGGGATAATTCCAGTTGAAATCGGGGCCCCAGAAACAGTCCACAGGACGTGGAAAAAATGCCAGAAAAGAAGCAAGAGATATGGAGTACATATTTACCAAACCCTCCACACGAGCATGATGTGACACAAAGTTTTATTTTTTAGGCGGTGTTTAACAAATTTGAATTCAGAGTTTTCCTTCTCCTATACTGGTTGCTTAACCAAGGTTAATGAGCCAGTCTGCCGTGCTATTTACTCATAGCTGGAGGAAGATCAGGCGGATATATATTTTTTCCAAGGGTATTAGCACCATGTGAAATGAAGACAGCCTCGTCTAGAATTTGAACTCGGGTCAACGACATTTCCTACGATTCTAGCCATTACACCACGCGCCTCCAAGAGACATGGACTAAGTCAGCGATTACGCAGCTGAAGAATGTGTGTCTCGGAAAAATCCTAACGAATATGGAAGAAATAAATTAGGGTGGGTGGAGATTCGGGGATGAATTAAGATACTCCAACACACACTACATTTGAAATCGGCCAGAATACTGAAAAGTGTTCGGTAGAACTGAAGATACTTTCTGTCACTTTCAGCTTTGCAAATGTAACTATTCATATTAAGTGTAGGTTATGTGGTGACATGTATAAAACAGTTAATCACGGAGTATGTGCATTTAGCATTCACTGATATAAACTACCGTTAAAACTTTTGTGGAAAAAGTCGCAAGAGACAACTACAATAATAATAATAATAATAATAATAATAATAATAATAATAATAATAATAAGAAGAAGAAGAAGAAGAAGAAGAACAGTCAACATAAATTTACGGGTCAAGGATACATGCTCTCATTCAAGGGTGGAACATTGCTATTAAGAGAAACGGTGACTATGTAGAGAAGTAGGGATGTGTTCCACAGAGGACCAGCTTCATTTTGATGTAGGATACATGTGCCTGTGTTTTTAATGATACTTGTTCTAAAGAAAAGGCATTACTTTGTGACTCAACCTTGTATGTACTGTACATATGATTCAGGTCGTTGCTCCTAGTATGTGTGCGTTATAAACACATTTTAATCCAACAGCAGAAATAGGATTACCGCTCCGAATCTAAAATGTCGTATTTACCTCTAGTAAAATATTGATAGATACAGAGGTAGCAATAATACAGATGGATAGAACAAGTTTCCTATATGTAAAAAAACGCTGTTTTTGATACAGTAAACACCACTGGCTATGCAATTCTGCGAGCAAAGAACTAGAACCAGCATGCAGAACTAGATGAAATTACCACCAGCGGAGGCGACACACTTTCTCTCAACGTTGATTACGGTGTCATTGCCGGGAAATTAATGTCAGCATAGCCCTTGTCATCGGACTGAATTGCTGCAGATGAGCATCACTGAACCTGTCCTCTAACCCGTCGTTATGCCCATTGCCATAACACAATAAACAATACTAGACTCACTTGCACTTTTTTGTCTCTTAAACGTTCACCATAGATAAGTACCAAAGAGTTCAGGTATCTTCAAATAAAGAAATTCAATGGCTCACTTCAGTTTTCATATCATGTATTCTAAAATAAGTAGACGAGTTCATATACCTCGACAGCAATATCTCATCTACTAAAAACGATATCAAAATATCCACTGGTAAATGAAGAAAATACATTCAGAGGACCACATGAAAAGCTGATCCCACTGATAAAATAAAAGGTTAATAGTTATAACTGTAGCCATGTCACTACTACTGTATGGCTGCCTAACTTGGAATCTAACTAAACACTTGAAGAAAGAGCATAAAAAACTACACATGGATACTGCGTGATGTTTTGAATAAATCTTGGAAGTAGCACCTTACAAAACATATATGTACGGCTACTTAATTTCTATCATAGAAACCATACAATTCAGACAAATAAGACATACTTGACACTCCTGAAGAAGTAAAGATGAACACACAAGAGACCTTCTATTATGGACTCCTATTATAGACGCACTTATGTTAACTGACGAGCAAAAACTTATCTAACCTATGTGTAAATACTGGATGCTGTCTAGAGGAATTAGCAAGAGCAGTATTTGATTAGAACGGAAAGAGAGAGACTGACAGACAGATAGACACAGAGAACAGAGACTGAGAGAGAGAGAGAGAGAGAGAGAGAGAGAGAGAGAGAGAGAGAGACAGACAGACAGACAGACAGACAGACAGACAGATACTGAGAGAGAGAGACAGACAGACAGACAGATACTTTCAGAGAAAAAAATCATATACATATTTACCAACCACTCCTACAAAGTCAGGATGTAACAGGCTAATTTATTAAGTGCAATTTAACAGGCTTGATTCGTAGTTTTCCCTCATCTAGTTGCCTCTCCAAGTTTAATGAGCCCAGTCTGACTAACGATATTGTATAAAAAAAATTATTAAGAATCAGATATAGTGATAACGAATAGTAAATAATACAGATTTTCATAAATAACATTGTGTTTTATTTTGTCTTTCATTGATTTTTATAATATATAATTAAGAATTGAAACAAATTATTAAGAATCAGATATAATAATAATATCTAAAGTAATATATAAAATCGCCGTTTAACGGGTTTTGAATTCGTAGTTTTCACTCTCCTAGACTAGTTGCCTAGCAAGTTTAACGAGCCCAGTCTGACCAACAATTTGCCCATTGGTGTAGGGGGAATAGTTGGATTCCTACCTTTCTCAATGGTGTGAGCGTTATAGGAAATGCAAACAGCCACATCCAGGATTTGAACTCGTCTCGCCGGATTCTACCCAACATTAAGGGACACCGAGGAACAACCAAAGGGTTCTACCAAACACTAAGGAACACCGAGGAACAACCAAAAATTCTAACCAACACTAAGGAACACGGAAAACCAAAGGATTCTACCCAACACTAAGGAACACCGAGTAACAACCAAAGAATTCTACCCAACACTAAGGAACACGGAATAACAACTAAAGGATTCTACCCAACACTAAGTAACACCGAGGAACAACCAAATGATACTTCCCAACACTAAGGAACACCGAGGAACAACCAAGGGATTATACCAACACTAAGGAACACCGAGTAACAACCAAAGGATTCTACCCAACACTAAGTAACACGGGATAACAACCAAAGGATCTACCCAACACTAAGTAACACCGAGGAACAACCAAATGATTCTACCCAACACTAAGGAACACCGGTAACAACCAAAGGATTCTACCCAACACTAAGGAACACCCCAACACTAAGTAACACGGGATAACAACCAAAGGATCCTACCCAACACTAAGTAACACCGAGGAACAACCAAATGATTCTACCCAACACTAAGGAACACGAGTAACAACCAAAGGATTCTACCCAACACTAAGAAACACCAAGTAACAACCAAAGAATTCTACCGGACACTAAGGGACACCGAGGAACAACCAAAGGATTCTACCTCACATTAAGACACACCAAGGATCCCCACAGTAAAATGTTCTCACTCGCAGCCTAAAATGGCCACAAAAATTGTAACAGGTAACCATTACTTCTCTTATAAAGACGGGATCTAAAAGTGGTTCTAATCATCGCTGGGATTATATTCTTCTCTAATAACCAGTCAGTTGTGGCGTCAATCTGAGAAAAAACATTTTGTAGCTGAAAACTTGCTCTATACACCAGTGATAGCGTGTCTCGTGCATCAGTTTTGGTTTTTACAGGGAAATCGATAGGAAGAATCAATTTTACCCTTTCCTCTCAAAATGAATACGTGCTATCACGTGATTATTCATCTCTGTGCATATCTCTTTGCCGAGGAAGGAAATGTGCCGGCCTATATAATTTTAAATGTGGTAATTCGTATGTTTCTTGCTATTTACGTAATGTTTTCAAATAAATCTTCTCTCAATTTCATAATTCTGACACATGTACCATATACAAACCGCCAATTTTAATTTAAAACTGTTTTTTTTTTAATTTAACTATGTTATTAGAAAATATATTTCTTTATATTTTAGAAGTATGAATTATTATTTCATCTCTTTCTGATGCGCCCCCCTCCACACGTTTTAAAAAAAGAAATATTTTCAAAAATATTTCAATCTTCATTATGGTTCAAAAGTTGACTATAAATCTTTCTGTAGACGTTTTTTTCTAACGAAGTGTTTTTCCCTGCATGTCCGCGGAAGTAATCCACAATTTTAATAACACGATTTGCAATTTGCATACTTGGCGTTAACAAACGAGTTTTTAAAAGAAATAGACGACTAGATTAGCCGAGAAAATTAGCATTTGCATGCAACGCTTTTAGATGGAGAGTGGAAAAATCTTTACACCGAGGAGTATTAGATTGGTTTGGTTTGGTTTGGTTTGTTTTACGGCATATCAACCTCAGTGGGTCATTTAATGCCGATAAAGTTTTTAAATAAATCAATTCTTAATGGATAATACAATTTTTTTATAAATACATTTTTTCTATTTAACACATAGATGGGGCCCTAACAGGTACTACCACTCCGGGTCAGAGTGGACCAGGGAGCAATCGTGATGAATGGGGTGCTCCACATTCCCCAAACCTCCAAAACTTGAACCTCACCATCAGATAGAGTTTAACGTCATTCCCAGGACATGTAGACCCGCAGCCACCGCCTTCTAGCACCCATATGATAAAAAGGGGTTGGGGCTTGCCATAAGGGAAATAGGGTTGGGAAAATCATATAGGTACTAGGGCTTGACGTGACCAGCCGATTGATCGAGGGGGCCTCTCCGACCGCCCGTCTATCCCAAGATAGGGCCAAAGTGGAGTATTGCATGTCATGAACTGCTCATCCACCTAGGCTCTATCCTTAAGCATCTCGCGTCGCTACCCACGCCCAACAGGTGGCCCCATTGGGGGAGTCTTACCCTTCTGCAGAGGTGCAGTCGGTGCATTCTAACGCCCCAGCCGACAGGGCGAAGGAGTGTTAGAGTGGTTGGTTGGTTGGTTTGTTGGTTGGTTGGATTTTACGGCATATCAACCCTTGATTTTTTTTTATATTGAGTAAGTTTTGGTTTCATTCAACTTTTCGAAAGGTGTCTATACACTTGTTGACTTACCCAGCCTTCATCCCATGTCTCCAGCGGCTTCGGACATTCCTTAAAAAAGTAAATTCCACAGAATAGTCAATGTCGGTCTCAGCCAGACAGCGAGGGAGTATATCCCCTTTTCACTAGCACGAGACCAAGTAAATAGGTTTTGCTTCTGATTTGGGGTGCCACACCTATCATCAGCTCCTCACTTCACCGCACAGACGCGAGGGCCGGTATCGTACCACGAACCTTGAAATTCCTAGGCAAATACGCTACCGACTGAGACCTGTAAGAAATATATTGTCAGTGGGAATTCTATGGAGGCATCCTCCAGGTAACACCTTTCCTCTTGATTTAAAGGGTAAAGGTTTATTGTGCACTGCCTGAGGCGCCTCAAAAGAGGAATGCCCAGGGGGTACACGCAATATGTGCTGTAGTCATTGCATGAGCTTCGATTTTTGAGTGTCTCACCATGATAATCGGACTTGGTCAAGTTCATCTGACAGGGTCGGATGTCAGAAAATACTTACATATCTGAAGGTGGGGCTAGTAACCATTGTAGTGTGGAATACGCCATCATTTCAATTAATTTCAAGTCCACTCTGACTCATAGTCGTAATACCTGCTGAGGTGTCATGTATGGGTAAAATATATCTATTAATAATGGAGATGGTCTGTATTTCTGTTTGTAACAAAAACTACGTCATAGCTCTACGTCAGCTTACATCATAATATTCTTATGCTATATACACTCCAAATTTGAGTAAACAATTTTAAAAATTGTTTTTTACTCTCGTCCTTTTTTTTTTTTACTGTAACAAGAAGTTAACTAAAAAGTTTACAAATAAATAAATACCTCCGATTTTGTGTAAAAGTGATGTGGAAAATATTCAAAATAATTGTTTGATTCTTACATGCACGTAACATTCTATTTGAGAGGGACGGGGCTCATTTTTCATTTTAAAGTGTTTAATTTTTTTAAACTCCTTTAATGAAAATGAGGATTTGTCTTACTTATGATAGAAACCTTCTGACATAGAGTTTTCCACCTCTCAGGCAATGTATTTCAAAAATTAAATTTTACGACGCCCGGAGAGTGTTTTCTGTTGCTAGTCTGAATAAAAATTATTCGCATTCGGTAGGAATACTTGATACCATATAATAATAAACATTTCGTATTCAGATACTTTAAGCTATAACTGTTTACTAAATATAAGTTTTTGATTCTTGAAACCAAATACCAAAGCGCAAATAAATAACTATATATAAATAGAAATAATTATTTAAAAATGTTATAATTATTAATATCCGATAGGAACACTTGAAATCATTAAGTTTCATGCAAAATATTAGTATTAGATAGGGATACTTGTCATCATATAAAAGCGTGAAAAATGCTCTTATATTGTAAATAGGAACATACAGCTAATGCGATTCCATAACATTTAGGCATAAACCACCATAGATAGATCTACATACAGTTAAAATCAATCAATCAATCAAACAAATCCAACAGTCCATACTTAATAGATAATATGATAAACAGATTGTCAGTGATATGGAAATCCGATCTCACCGACAGGTTAAAGCGAAAATTCTTCCAAGCCGTAGTTGTATCAGTGCTACTGTGCGGCTGCACTACATGGACCCTAACGAAGCGACTTGAGAATAAACTTGATGGGAGCTGCACAAGAATGCTGCGTGCAATCTTAAACAAGATGTGGAAGCAACACTCCACGAGAGAACAGCTGTACGGCCACCTGCCCCATATCCACAAACCATCCGTGTGATGCGAACAAGACACGCTGGGCACTGCGGTAGAAGCAAGGATTAATTCATTAGTGACGTTTTATTTTGGAAGCTATCACATGTGCACGCCAGAGTAGCGGATACTGAAGGCTGCACAAAGGACCTCACAGGAGCAATGAATGATAGGGACGGTTGGCGAGAGATTGTCATGGATATCCGTGCTGGTAGCGCGACATGGTGATGATGCTGATGATGATGATAAGTATTTTAAAATAATGATCGTCAAAAGGTGAAGACTTTTAAAATACTGTGTTACCTCAACTTCCGAGTTTAATTCGTTCCGTTCCTAAACCAATTTCATCGTAGTAATGTTTATATTTCCTGGATATTTTGTTTTGTATTGCGTAATAGATATGGAAACTTAATATGTTAGGGGACGTACTAAGATTATCTGAAGATTGTTCGCACCTCCAACTTTTACTCACAACACAAAGCAAAAAATCGACAGAATGACAGCTTTTAATTCGGAAAAGTCGTAAGTTGGGACAGTCGTAAGTGAAAGTACCAATGTATTGTTTTGTTTACATTCATAGTACAAGTAATGTCATTACAAAAACGAACCATGTTTATTGCTGCAATAGAAAAGGGATATATAAGTTTGTATAACTTAATCTCAGGTACATGTATTTACTCCACCCCTCCGCCACGGGCACGATGTTACACAAAATAAAGAATACACGGAATAAAGTGTGTTTGTATTCCGAGTTTTCCTACACCAATTACCGTTAATTCTATGCTTGTCTGACTAATGCTATAAAAAGTCAGACCTCATATTTACCGAAAAATTGGGGTAAGAACATATGGATTCATGCCTTCCCCAAAGGAATTAGCGTGAAATGAAACAAAAACAGACCTGTCCCGGGATTGAACTCATGTTACCGATTCCATTTCATACGACAATAACAGTTACACAAAACCTGTTTAATCATGCATTTAGGATGATAGTTCAGCAAATTTACATTTTTTTTTCTGTCTGTACTAACTTTTGTGCAAATTAAAAAGTGGGCATGTATGTTGTTGTAAGAAATACATCTTGACATACATGATTCAATAATAACAGAAACCTTGAAACATAATGAAAATGATTCGATATTAGAAATATTAAAAAATAAGATTCCAATAATGGTATAATGTAAGAGAATCATGTTACATAATTAATAAGCAGCTCATGATTTATCTACGTGCCTGTAGTTATAATATTTTAATAAAGATCTTTAGAGTCAGAAGAACGTGACTTCAGTGGAAAGTAACCATGACAACGGTGACATTCCGCTTGACCTTCCGGTTGAGCAGCCATTACAAGCGTGAGATATTTTAGTTGCAGAACAGACCTTCAAGGAGTGCGGACGCTATTGTTGGCTCTGAGAGTTGACATCCCCCCGCGGTGGATGAATATGAGCTGGGTTGATGTTATAAAGCTTTAGAAGAAAACCTCTTGTTTGTTGAGTTAATATTAAACAAGAAATGACCAACCGAAGAAATAAAGAAAACCAACCCTTACGAGAAAGCCCTGAAGAGAAAACAGCCCAACTAGTGAACATGGGGGCCGGCCGAGTCAGAAGCAATAGCAACGGTTAACAAGTAAGAGTCATCATCTCATCTCTCATTCCATCTCTACTCTGTCTGTCTGTCTCTCTCTCCTGTATATATACCCGAAGTGCAGACGCTATTGTCGGTTCTGAGTGTCGCTCGTCCCCCGCGGTGGAAGGAATATGGGCTGGGTTGTGGGAATAAAGCTTTAGAAGAAATCAACAAGTCTTGTTTTCTTAGTTAATATTAAACAAGAAATAATCAACCGAAGAAATAAAGAAAAAAAACACCCTTACGAGAAAGCCCTAAAGAGAAAACAGCCCAACTAGTGAACATGGGGCCAGCCGAGTCAGAAGCAATAGCAACGGTTAACAAGTAAGAGTCATCATCCCATCTCTCATTCCATCTCTACTCTATCAGTCTGTCACTCTCCCGTAGATATATCCTATGTATTATAAGGCGTATATAACAATCATAGGGAAGAGCTTCTTAGATATATTTTAGATTGATAAACATTTGCTACAATCATATAAGCACCTTAAAATATCCAATAACAAATATGTCAAAGTTAGTTACAGTTGTAAGAAGAACATGTCACAAATGACACAAAAAAAGCAGAGAAAATAAAAGTGAAATGAAACATAAACTAACAACACTTGCCTATAACTTTAGATAAAATATCCAATGACTTTTGAATGGAAATTGTCTCCAACTAAGTGTTATGTACCAATAACTGTCAAAAAAGATCACCAAGAAAGTTTTCAACAGAACAGAAAACCCTAGAAACAAAGAAACTGTTTTCATAAACTGTCGAAACTGTCAATCACCAATAGGAAACATACTCAATGCAATGTTCTTTCTAAATATTTATGGGACATCAAAAAGCCAAAATTGCAGCAATTGTAAAATAAAATATATAGCAGCGTATAACGACATATCAATATAATGCATCCTTGTGTTTAGAGAATAAATAAAAATATAAACAAAATCTCATATTGTGATAACATTAACAGTGATGACATACAAGCATATATATATATATATATATATATATATATATATATATACAAGGTGTGTCAAAAGAGAATCGAGATTTTGTACCTTTTGACACACCTGGTATTCAGAAAAGATTAACCTACCATTAATTGTTCATTTCTATTTTGGTAAGTACAGCTTCAATCTCGATACTTTTATGACACACCTTATATATATATATATATATATATATATATATATATATATATATATATATATAGAGAGAGAGAGAGAGAGAGAGAGAGAGATAGAGATAGATAGATAGGAAATATATATATATATACATATATATATATATATATTAATAATATAGTATGGTATACACACACACACACACACACACACACACACACATATATATATATATATATATATATATATATATATATATATATATAGGTAAAGAGTGCTCAATATCATTGGTAGAGCATTTACATCTAAGTTTGGGTGCCGTGCTTCTCTCGGTTACCAAGAGTTGTTGATCTCATGTCAACGCTAACTTCTGCATCATTGTGACTGTGTTTATCTCTCTATGTGTATTGATAAAAAGAACATACCTATTTTCCAAATGCAGGCATGAAGATAATTGACAGAAAAGAAAAAAAAAGAATGTAATATTGCAAGGATGTTAATTAATGAGGTATAAGCATTTATTCATTTCTTAATCTTATTTATTCAGTCGGTGGAATGTTACTCATCTTATGTATTCATCGCTGTATTAACCATCTATACATATATAAAGGACAGTTTTGTGTGTAGATGTAAGTGTGTGTATGTATGTCTGGAGGATACTATAAAAATAAAACAATGACAAAGGAAATATATAGATACACATTCACTATCATCAAAGCTTGCGTTTTGAGCAAGAAATAATAAAGATTCTATTTTTGTCTGGAAATATATTTAAATGTCAGGATTTGAATAGTAAGAAAAAAGAAAGTCATAAATCAATTGTATAGGATCAAAACAATCAATAGATCTGTGAGACTAACTTTTTATTACCCCCCTCTACCGAGGCAATACCGGACAACCACTTCTAGTTCTGATATAATAGACGTATTCGTATAATAATTCATCATAAAACATTATTATTATTTATATTTATATTATTATTGTTCACTCCTTTTGAGTTTTCATATCAGTGTTAGCTGATGGTCTTTCACTGGAGTCTGAGTGACAGCAAGTCTCCTCAGGTCTCCAGGACTCTTCTGAGTATTCTGGCAGATTGAAGTAGTGCAGTGTTCTGAATGGTTTCAATTCTTCCTCTGATTTCCAAACTTTCCAAACCCTTTTCCAATCCTTTTGGGACCGTTCCAAGTGCACCAACTACAATTGGTATCACTTTCACTTTCATATTCCATAACTTTTTCAGATCTCTGGCAATGTCCAGATATTTGTCCATTTTTTCATTTTCCTTTAGCTTCACCCTGTGATCTGCTGGAACTGCAAAATCCACCAGTTGACAAGTTCTTTCTTTTTTGTTTATCAACACTAGGCCTGGTCTTCTTGCTGGGATAAGGTGATCCGTTTTTAGTTCAAAGTCCCAGAGAATTTTATGTGTTTCGTTCTCAAGAACAGATTCTGGTTTATGCATATACCATTTTGTTGTATGGTCAAAATTAAATTTTTTGCATAATTCCCAGTGGATCACCTTCCCAACCCAATCGTGTCTAGTTTTGTATTCTCGTTATTATTCATATTTATAAATTATTATATTATATATATTATATATTATATATATATATTATATATATAATTATTATTATTATTATTATTATTTATATTTATTATTATTTAAATTTAGAATAAATGAGACCTCATATCGCACTCAATACGGTTTTCCATGGTTCTCTCTCGGCAGCTGTCGCTATCCGACTTCGATCCCAGCAGGTCTTCAGCATGCTATCCAGAATATGCACAGGGCTGATTTATGTAGGTTTTCATTGGTGTATATGTCATTTTCCGTAGACTTTATTTATTTCAGAATGATACAAGGATATAAAAGATGCAATGAGTTAGATATAGGAACAAATTCCTCACGACCTGTTGTGCATGAAAACATGAAACTGTTTGTTATGGCTAACATATTTATATTTTATATTTAATGCATATATTTGTGTATTGTTTTGTATGATTATATGCTGCGAGTGTGTGTGTATGTATTTAACTCTATGACTATTTGCCCTTTAAATGCATGTGACAATTCCATCAATATATATATATATATATATATATATATATATATATATATATAATTAGAAAAATGTAAAACAAATCGTTAAAATCATTCCTCTCTTATCATTATTAATGAAGGGTTGACTTACCTAATCATCTAAAGCTCGTAATCCGTACGGAGAAAAGTGTTATTGTTCACGTATTCCATTTAAATACAAGGTACCGCGTATTTGATTGGTTGTTAGCAACAACCAATCAGATGAGCGGTATTAAAGTTCTACAATCGCCCAAAAAATAAAAGTCAAACGTCTTTTAGCGTATATTGTTGTACCAGAACTTTGATCACCTCTGATAGGGTCAGCAAGGCGAAGGAAGTCTGATGTTGGAAGACCCGAAACTTCCCAATGAACCTTGCAGATTACATCACTGACGACAACCACCAGCGCCCCAAATGTAGGAGCGTATATATATATATATATATATATATATATATATATATATATATATATATATATATATATATTGTTGATACAGTGAGCAATATTTATAAGGAAATAGTGCTCAATATCTTGGATAAATCATGTAAATTTGAGTTAGAACAGTGTGGACATGAAATCAATGGCATTTGGTTACTAACAGTTTCTTGCCGATGCGATTGTCACACGAAAGACTTGGATTGAGAATCGCATCGGCGAGAAACTGTCTTTAACCAAACGCCGATGACTTCATATCTACGCTACACTATGATTTTATACACAAGCACACACACATACACATGCACACACACACACACACACACACACACACACACACATATATATATATATATATATATATATATATATATATATTATGTAAAAAAACTCATGTCATTTGATTTTACTCTATTCAAAACGTAATGTCATTTTGTTTAGGATATGTATAATTCTAAACACAGGAACATGTATCATACATCAAAATGATGCTGGTTCACTGTGGATTACAGCCCTATTTCTTGACATAGCCATCGTTTCTCTCAATAGCAATGTGCTAACTTCGAATCAGAGCATGTATCCCTGCCTCGTAGAATTCTGTTGACTATTTTTTTAGCGACAGATTTTACTTCCTCGTCACTGGAATAATGTTTGCCTCTCAAACCCTCTTTATGGGACCGGAAGATAATAGTCTGAAGGCGCTAAATCTGGTGAGTATGGAGGATGCTGTAAAATTGTCCACACGAATTTCTTCCTTGTCCTTGTGTGTGACCGAGCATTGTCGTGCAGAAAAGGACATTGTCGATTGGCAAGTTGGTCTTACTCATCGGATTCTTGCTCTGAGCCTCGTTAGGGTCTCAATGTAGGACTTAGTTTTATTTTTAAAAACTTCACATGAAATAAAGAAAATGGCATTACTTTTTGACTCACCCTCATAGATAAAGCGAATGCCCAATAATCCTCTGAGATTTTCTTTTGCTATCTTTTACTTGTATTCTTTCAACATTGAACAGTATATTTACACATATACGAAGTTGTGTGTTTGCTTGGAGAAGCGTGAAATTAAGTACACACATGTATTTGAGATGAGTGTGTGTCCGTGACATTTGGGAACGTGTTAATCTCCCATCGTTGACAGAAAACATTGGGCTGCTATGGAGATAGAATGTCTTGATAAGAAAAATATATTGGAAGGTCGGCTTTTAATAAAGAATCAAATGAGCGGAAATTGAAAAAATTAAAGTAATAATAATAAACCCAAAATAAAAAAAAAACATTTGTATTTGTGACAAAATAGGAAACGCATTCTCTGAAAAAAAATGTATAAGAAGAAAAAATAAATATTTTTTTAAGAAATGAACAAAATGGTCACAAAATACGATGGTCATCCAATAAATAGGGATATTTTTTAAAATCAGATACATTTTTGCAGATTGTTTTCTACAAATATAAATTCTGCAGGGTTTGGAATTGGTTCATGCGAACAATTATTTTGATCTCGGAAATTTTATTTTGAGTCTATTCAATTTGGCGGCCAATGAAACAAAGAGCTTCAGACTTGAACAGAGTTCTCTCATCAAATAGGAGGGTGAAAATTGCAAACGATATGAAATTTACAGACCAATTTGTGATGTCTACGTAGAAGCATGTTTTTTCATCAAAAATATTTACAAAAGTGCTCAATAGGATTTTTCCACTACGAAGTGTAGTCGGAAGTTCATGATGTAAAAACACATAAAGCCAAGGTTTCAAGTGCAGGTCATGTAGATAAGGTCATACTGACAATCCTCTGGGACATTACTGACCGATCACTATTGATTCCCTGTAAAAGTGAAACTACAAACACTGCAATTGTAACCTGTCGTTTTCTTAAAATCAAATTCACTTTATTTAATGAATAAACTTCGTATGTGATAGGATAATTTTTTGTATGCTTTTGGTTATAGAACACATGTGGGTTTACAGCTGCTCTTTCCCCTTGTCTGCCGGGGCGTTAGAATACACCGACTGCATCTCTATAGACGGGTAAGACTCCTCCCCAATGTGGCCACCTGCAGACTGTGGGTGGCAAGCAGTCCATTATCTGAGGGTGGTTGGAGAGGAGCACTCCGGGTGGAGAGGCCCCCTCCGACCAGTAAGCTGGTCACGTCAAGCTCTAGCACATATATGATTGCTACAAATCCATTGCCCTTAAGGCAAGCCCCAACCCTTTTTATAAATTGGGTGTAGAAGGTGGTATCTGAGGGTCTTCATGTCCCAAGAATAACGTTAAACTCTACTTGATGTTGAGGTTCCAGTTCTGGAGGTCTGGGGAATGTGGAGTACCCCTTCATCATCATTGTTCCCTGACGCGGAGTGGTATCATCTGTTAGGTTCACATCTATGGGTTAAATAGGAAAATGTGGTTATAAAAGGTATTCAGTATCCATTAAGAAAGGATTTTTTCAAAACTTTGTCAGTATTAAATCACCCACTGAGGTTAATAGGCCGTAAAACAAAACGAATGGAAACAGCTGCTCTTTCGTTGGCGATGTTTCTAGGATTTGGTCAAGACAGCACGCAGCATTCTTGTGGAGTTTGTTTTTCCAAGTCTTTTGTTAAAGTTCAAGACGTGCTGTAATACAGTAGTATTGTTACGACCAAAGCATTGAAGAATACCCGTTTTACCTTATCAGAGAGATCATCTTTTCATATGACATACAATTTGCCAACAGCAGTCGATGCCATTCCTATTGGTATTGGCACTCTGATGATGAGTCATTGCTACCTTTGTATATATATATATATATATATATATATATATATATATATATATATATATATATTAAGTAGCGCCCACAATAAAAGAGTTGTACGGTCAATTGCCCATTATCACACATACTATCCGAATAAGACTATCAAAACATATTCGTCATTTCAGTATAAGCAAGGTCCAAGTAGAAAGGACTTGATGTTTTTTTGTGAACGCCTACCAGAGGATGCTGCGCGGACGGCCTCCTGGAGGTGAAGACTACTAGGGACGTATGGTGAGTGAGAGTTAGAGAGACAGAAAGGAGAGAGAGAATCGCGTGGATATCCATACTATCAGCGCGACCTGATTATATATATATATATATATATATATATATATATATATATATATATGTGTGTGTGTGTGTGTGAAAGTAAGTAAACAAACGATGTGTTTATTTTTATATGGCTTTTTCTAGCCTTACATTGAACATATATGCCCGCCTAAATTCATTAATTATTAACTAATTAATCAAAATTAGGTATGACTTCAATTAAGCACATATTCTCCAATATATATATATATATATATATATATATATATAATGCTTTTTTTTATTTTGATATACATAATTTAAAAAAAACTTCCACGCAAGTAAGATGAGACACAATGTCAATTTCTTAAGCGAAGTTTAACAGGTTTGAATTCAGAGTTTTCCTTCTCCTAGACTAGTCACCATACCAAGGTATATTTACCCATATATGAAAGAAGAATAGTTCAATGCATACCTTTTTCAACGATATTTCTAGGTGAAATGCAAACTTCCTTCTCTCAACGTATCCATTTCCTTCGACGAACACCATTACACCTCGTGGCAACATTCGTTTTAACATTATATGTTCATTTGAAACCGTTTTTTTAAATCTGTGTTAGTGATATTTACTTTCTATCGTAGAGTTTCATTTGAACATTTTATCACTGAACTTTCAGTCATCATCTGAAATCAAAAGCAAGCTAAGTCCGCCATACCGGTGTCGCAGTCAGGGAAGACCATATATTTCCGGTGCCTTTAAATTGGGATTTTCCTCTTGTTGGAATTATTTGTATATAAGGTGTGCTCCAATTCCGAACCTGAATTTATAGACTAGCCGAGGTCACGTGGTTTATTCCTTCACCAATCACTAGTCATACTGCGTGGCTGATACACTATTTAAACACTGATATTGGCCATAGTTCTACTTGCAATCATTGTGGAGGAACTTACAATACTCAGTATTCTTTACCAGAGAATTACCAAAAGTCAGGATTCTTTACCAGAGGATTACCAAAGATCAGGATTCTTTACCGGATGATTACCAAGGATCCAATTCCATTGGACAAGAGCTCTTGCTTAAAGCCTACATGATGGCCAATAAGATTGTAACACCTCTCTAGGGTGCAGAAAGCCTGAACAAGATGTATAGAAAAGCTTTTTTGCCCAAGCGACCGCCACCCTCTCTGTCCTCGAAGAAAAGTGAACCAATGCGTTCATGATTCGAAGAAAATTGAATCAATACGTTCGGTGACAGTTTAACAGCAGAAGTTGCCAAGCTGTGCTTTTACACACTGATCTGACTAACGGAATCGAAGTCGTGTTTTCTGTCATGGTTTTCTCCCATGGCGTTTCCTCTCCATAGGATGCCAAAAAAAAAAACAGCGGGGTGACTCAGTTGGATTCATACCTTCCGGAAGAGTATTGGTGCGATGTGATGCAAACTGCTTCGTCAAGAATTTGAACTCGTCTTAAATCGTGCCCATTTTTTACGACGGTAAAAATTACACCAGGTGCCTCTAACTCATAATGTACCGAAATAATACAATACTGTAATTTTGCTATTTTGCAAATTACATCGCTAAGAGGCGTTTGGATGGATCATTAGATATATTCTTTACTTTATTGGGTGTTTCGGGTCTTTTGATGCCCCCTCGCTAAAATGACACAACCGAGATTGATCACGTCACAGACTGCACCCAATGTAGTAACTTATCAGCACTTTCTGCGTTGCTCTCAGCTAACAAATGGCTTTGGCTTTTGTCCTCTATACTTGTGGTCATAAAATACATAAAGTAAAAAAGTAAAAGTCAACAGGGTGGGTTAATGTCGGTATCAACCAAACAGCGAGGGAGTATATCCTCTTTTCACTAGCACTAGACCAAGGAGATTATTTCAGCATCTGAGTGGGAGCGTCACACCTACAATCAGCTCCTTACTCTACCGCTCAGATCCCTGTGCTACTCATACGCTGAGCTAGCGAGGGTTAGTATCGAACCAAGAACCTTGTGATTCCAAGCCGAAACACTACCGACTGAGCTAAACTGGCCCTAAAAAAAAAATAATAATCATCCCATCTTTAAACCAGTTTAATTTTTTTAAAGTCTTTTAAAAATCTTCATATACAATGCAGTGCTGATCTCAATAAAATCAATCGAAACACGCAGTGATTTTATCTCTATTTCGTAAGATATGAAGCATAATTAAGTATATTATTGGGAGATAGAGCGTAAAATCAGAAGCGATTTTAAATGGAAAATCTCGAAACACAAGTGAGACATGAGAAGCTTAAGCATCGTGTCGAATAATACACGGAAACCTTCGGCTATTGCGATTACATATCTGTAATTGAGATGTTGATTTCAGGAAATTAATATTCAAGGACATTGCTATCAGGAATGTGATATTAAGAAGACGAGATTTTACCAGATTTACTACGCTAGATTATGTAAACTGCTTATCGTGAAAACTTTGACTCCTTGCCTCTAAGAGGAAATGGAAAGTCATTTAAGAATTGAAAATTTACAGATTTGTCAAAAAGTCATTCAACAATGGATTTATTATGTTTCAAAGTAGACATGGTCAAAACTATCATTTCATTTACCCTATTTTTTCACAAGTATACTTAAAGGAGGTCAACTTTCACACCATAGGAGGTATGTCAAAAAAGTTCCAGGTAGATCGCATTCGATGTGAGGGGCATCGTCCAATGCAAGTTTTTTTGCCAGAGGCCAGACAATTAATCGGCATGTCTACAAAGAGATACTGCTGTGTTTGCTTCGTTCAGTGCGCGAGAAAAGAGGAGAGACGTGGCAGGACAACTTGTGGGTGCTTCACCATGACAAATGAGTTTCCAAGAGTTCCTGACCCAGAAGAACATCACTATGCTGGAGCAACCTCCCAACTCGCCCTACCGGGCTCCATGTGATTTTCCCCTTCCCCAAGCTCAAGGTGGCCATCAAAGGAACCCGTTTCGAGGATGTGCACGACATCAAAAAGGTAGTGACGACAGAGCTATGGAGAATCTCTCCAGAGGTGAATCCTTCCAGAGGTGCATGCAGGCGTGACAGAGAAGGATGGGAAAGGGCATTAGACTCCAGGGGTTTACTTTGAAGGAAATGACTTGTAGATTGTAGTTTGGATTTTTCCAGGCCTGGAACTTTTCTGACATACCTAGTAGTCGATATGCAATCTGTGTATTTATGTAGACGGTGCTCGTGGTGTAGTTTTTGTCTTCGTTGGAAGTTTGGTTGATTTGTTTTACGACACTTTTCAGGTTATTTGATGCCATGTCAATTTTGTTTATAAACAAAGGACTCAGGTTGCTTACAGTACCTTCTCTGGTTGAAGTGATCATCCAGATATTTATA
>CM042140.1:98680798-98683298 GCA_023376005.1 Doryteuthis pealeii | reverse complement strand
CCCACCTCAAATATTTTCCACACTACACAATGAGATTGATATCTGAGAATCTTAGTAATCAGAACACCACATGCACATCTTACGGTTGACATTTCCCTTCAAATTATGTATTTGGCATGGTGTATTGTGATGCTGAAAAAAGCTACTGCTATCATAGAAGCCTTTTTGCCATAAAGGACTCTGCTAAGTATCCAATCATGTTAATGCATGTATTTCCTCAAGCACTCCGCAAGAAACAAGATCAGTTTTTTAGCGGAGAAAACCTGGTTTTAATTCAGATTTATCCTTCGAGATTGAAACCAAAAGTAATGTACCCATTTTTTTACCAGGAATTTTTTTAAAATTCCTCTTACTGTCTATTTCCTCATAAATCAATTCATCTGACTATCGTGTGTTCTAGTTTATAGAAACCAAAAGATAAAAAAAGTATCCTTGTAATTAATGTTCCCCTTAAAATATCCTCGGTAAGCTCATGTAATCTCTATGATATAACACATTATTTATTAATTCTACATTGAAATGACATTGTCCAGTATTTATTGTCAAGTCAGTCACACAGACAATTATAAATCCATTTTAATTAAGTACTTTTGTCTAGTGTTCTCATGTCAAACTAATTCTATTAAATAGTTAGTGAAAGCTTTGATAGTAGATATTTGGGTTGAAACTATTTTTGACGGACCTAAATCAGTACATTGAATTGATTCTGGTATTATGGAACCATCCAGCAAACCAAATGTATAATTTAGATTAAACTAGAAGCAGCTACCCAGGGTCGACTGGGTATAGGAGGCCAAAAATATGGTGTATTGATTTGTTTACTTTTGTGATTTACAAATGCTGGACATTTTTAAGTAGAATTCCAATGCTATTTCTATATACAAGGTGTGTCATAAAAGTATCGAGATTGAAGCTATATCTACCAAGATAGAAATGAACAATGAATGGAACGTTCATTTTTTCAGAATACAAGGTGTGCCAAAAAGTACTGACTTCGAAGCTATATTTACCAAAATAGAATTGAACAATGAATTGAACTTTAATTTTTTTCCGAATACAAGGTGTGTCAAAAAGTACAAACAATATCGATATTTTTGACACCCCTTGTATTTTGATTTTCAAATATCTTCGAATATAAATCAAATCTTCATAATTTTTGCACAAAAAGCAAGGAATGGTGATATTTAATATATATATATATATATATATATATATATATATATATATATATATATATATATATATCGTTAATTTTTTTTATTTTCATAGTTTCATCCAGACATACATACATACATACATACACACCAACTACCCTTTATATATGTATAGATAACAAATAGCTAACTGTAACACAGACACGATCAATACAGTTATACTGTCTGCATGTTGCAATGGAACCATGAAGATATAAAAAAAATCAGGACTTTGATAACTATGCAGAGTTTATTTAAGGTTCTACATAAAAGTTATCACAAGGGTTTCCTACCGATACGGTCAGGTGTGAGATATAAATTTCCCCTGAGTGGCGCGCCACCTGCTGGCCTTGCCTTCCCCTCAACTCACTCTTGTCTGCACCATTCGACAGAAAGATGCATTAGATGTTTGCATCGATGGGGTTAATTCACACATTTATCGTCTCGGGACTCCAGTTGGTTGGTTGGTTGGCTGAGCGCTGATGGGAGATGGGAGACGTGTGCGAATATCGACGAGTGAAGCAGAAGGAAGCGGAGAGGTGCGCTTGTGTTGTCGTCTGTGTAAACGGTAGTAAATGTTCACTACTTTTTCTCTAATGATTGATTTTTCTTCTTGCCCTCAATCCCGTCTTTAATTAATTTCCTTTCTCTCTTTTTTTTATTATTTCCCTTTTTTTTTTCTTTTTCGTTCTGAAATTTCAATTTCTTTTGGTTGACTTTACCAAATTCATTCGTGTTACGATAAAAACCAGATGTAAACGCTATTTCCCCAGATTCGGAGATGATAGTTTTTACACTACTCCACATGTATCTAATATTAGTAACTTCATGGACATGGTACCAGCACTACTATGTCATTTATATAAGTAATCCACAATGCTTCTAAAATTTCAATTTAGTTTCGGTGGCTTTACCCAATTATTTCTTGTAACAAAACAAATCTGATGTATACTGTGTTTTCTGATGGTCTTAGAGAAAACATTATTTTCAAAATCCACATATATTAATGTTATTAACGCCATTATGGAGGCGCGTGGCGTAATGGTTAGATTCCTGGGAAATGGGCTCGTCGATCCGAGTTCAAATCCTAGACAAGGCTGTTTATATTTCACATAGCGCTAATACCCTTAGAAAAGGTATGAATACATATATTCTCACTCCAGCTATGGGTTCAATAGTAGGGCAGACTTGGCTTAAACTAGTAGGTAACCAGTCTAGGAAAAGGAAAACTGAATTTGAAAAAATACCTGAGGTCAGTCGTTGATTGAGTTTGTGGCATCAATTCTTTTCTATCGATTGTGCCAAAA
>CM042140.1:98668298-98675798 GCA_023376005.1 Doryteuthis pealeii | reverse complement strand
CGCTGGCATGGACTTTCCCACATGCCATTTGTTTACACTGAAAAATCCCTAGATATATGAAAGATCCTTTCCAAGGGACCCTTCTCAAAAGTATCAAAACACGTTTTGAGAGTGGGGACCCCGATAGAAAGTTTTTCTCATCTATGATTAGACTCATTTGAAGTATCAAGTTAATATAACTATAATGATATAATTATTATATATATATATATATATATATATATATATATATATATCATCATCATCATCATGTCGCGCAGTTTGCACGGATATCCATGACAATCTCTCGCCAACCTTCCCTATCATTCATCGACTCTGGGAGTTCCCCCGCGCAGCAGCCAGCATCCATACATAGTTGGTCAATGTAGGTCCTGACTGGGCGGCCCACATTAGCGTGTCCATGTGCTGGCTTCCACAATAGTACGTCGCGTACGATCTCGTCCTTGTTTCTCCAGCAGTGTCCTGCATGCCTAGCCCTCTTACTCGTATGGTTTGTGAGATGGGGGGTAGGTGGCCATACAGTTGCTTTTTTTGTGGGGGGCTGCTTCCACGACTTATTCAGGACCGCTCGCAGCATTCTGGTGCAGCTCCCATCTAGCTTACTCTCAAGGCGTTTTGTTAGGGTCCAGGTGGTACAGCCATACAGCAGCACCGACACAACCACAGCCTGGAAGAATCGTCTCTTTAGTTTGTCGGGGAGATCGGATTTCCATAGAATGAATAGAGAATAAATGAGAAAAGTATTGGCATGAAAAGGTGTTCAATGCTAATAAAGCAGAGCAGTTTATAATCAATAGTAATGTTATTATGGAGGATTTGGACTCATAACTTCGTTTCATGGTTATGCAATCCTCAGATGAGTCAAATGGTTGAGATCTTAAAACCCAGTGGTTTTTAAAATCCCAAACATTTGACTCATCTGAGGACTGCATAACCATGAAACTTTATATATATATATATATATATATATTGGCCTTCAAAATATTAATATATTATAATATATATATATATATATATATATATATATATATATATATATATATATATATATCATGTCGCGTAATTAGTACGGATATACATGACAATCTCTCGCCAACCTTCCCTATTATTCATTGCTTCTGGGAGTTCTGCGCAGCATATTTGTGTGTGTGTGTGTGTGTGTGTGTGTGTGTGTGTGTGTGTGTGTGTGTGTTTATAACGTTTTATGGTGGATGATTACATGTTTGGGTAAGAAACGGTGAATTATTTTGTAAATCTTCTATCCGAAGTCTATTTCAGTTAATGGTAAATTGCGCGATTGTCTCTCAGTCAGTCGATGAAACTGTGCGAGACAGAAATAGTCGAAAACTCATGCACAGACAGGAATGAACTTGTTTCTTTATTTTAGGTTGACAATTACGAATGATTAACAAGTCATATTTAACGAGCACTTAACTGGCGGCAACGATAGACGCACACATTCGCTTAAATTATTTTTGTCTTAGATGAGAACTCAGTGAACTCAAATTACCAAGTGACCCAGGAATTAGGTGTCACTCCTAACGTGTCTATTAGCAAGTAAACATTGCAAGGCAATTCTCTAGTGAAGTCAGTTCGATCCTCACTCGTACTGATGGTAGTCTTGTGCAAGTCTAAAATAGCATTGCACGTATTTCCCTTACCGAACTAATTTCTTATCTCATTATTATGTACGACATAGACATTCGTGTATTTAATAAACTGAAAGCCAATGTAGAACCTTCATGGAGATTGTTTAAAATTTAAAGGGCCGGCTTAGCTTAGTCGGTAGAGCGTTCGGCTAGGAATCACAAGGTTCCTGGTTCGATACCGACCCTCGCGAACTCAGCGTATGAGTAGCACAGGGATCTGTGCGGAAAAGTAAGGAGCTGATGGTAGGTGTTGTGCTCCACCTCAGACGCCTAAATAATCTCCTTGGTCTAGCGCTAGTGAAAAGAGGATAGATTCCCTCGCTGTCTGGCTGATATCGACATTAGGCCGCCCCGACGACTTTACTTTTTTACACATATCGTATCTTTCGATGATCCAATTACGAGGGTTGTGTGAATGTTGTATCACATTATACGTAAATGTTTTTATAACAAAATGTATCTTATATTGTCGCAAATGAGTATTCTGTGATAAAATGTTAATGCTAAATTATATATATATATATATATATATATATATATATATATATATATATATATATATATATATATATATAAGTTTGCGGCCCATTTTGAAATAATGCCTCAGAATTTCCTGAATCTCAAAACCTAACTGAATAATAATAATAATAATAATAATAATAATAATAATAATAATAATAATAATAATTGTTACAATCTTATGGGACATCCTGTAGGCTTCAAGCAAGAGCGCTTGCCCAGTGGAATTGAATCATTGGTAGTCTCTGATAATGAATCCTTTGATTCTTATAGTAAAGAGTCCTGAGTATTGTAAGTCCCCCCTCAATGAGTGCTAGTATAACTATGGCAGTATGAGTGTTTAAGTAGTCTATCAGCCACGCAGTGTGGCTAGTGATTGGCGAGGGAATAAACCACGTCACTACTGCTAGTTTGTAAATCAAGGTGGGGAATTGGAGAGCACCTTATATACCAGAATAATTCCAATAATAATAATAATAATACTAATAATAATAATAATAATAATAATAACATTGGTAATTATAATGTTTAATTCCGAAGCGAGTGGAAGGATTGGCTAGTGCAGTCTACGGGTTACTTACCCATTTTCCTTACAACGAGCATGGTAGCAATAATCTTTGGGGATAGTAAGTGAAAAGTGATCTGCATTTATGGGGAGAGGATAACCTGATAATTTTGTAATCCCACCGTGACTTTAAAAAAAAGTTCTTTTCACTCACAGATGCCATTGCCAAAGTTCCATCAAAATCTTTCCCGCTTAAATTGTCTACAATTATTATTATTATTATTATTATTATTATTATTATTATTATTATTATTATTATTATTATTATGATAATGAACTGGGCGGACTCGTGTAAGTACCTGTAGCATGCATACACATAATTATACCCAAGCAACAGGCAAAAAAGTAGCAAACAGGAAACACCAGTCCATGATGATATACATGGATTCTTGTTTTAAAATATTTCAAAAACTTTTTTGTTCACCCTAGTATGTGTCTGACGTAAAAAATAATCTTACATTTTTCGAGCTATTTAATCCCATATCGAAATAATCCATTCATATCTTAAGAAGAAGATGATAATAAAGTTCTTTTACGAGCTTCTTCCTGGCACTTATAGATATGTTTAAAAAATCGTGTGCATAAATGTATCCATAAAATAGATAATATTCCTTAATTTGAAGGGTCGGTTTAGCTCAGTCGGTAGCACATCCGCCACGGAAGCAAAGATTTCTTATGCTACACCGGCTCCTCGCCAACTTAGTGCATGAGTGGCACAGCTTGGAACTATGCTATAAAGTGGAGGCACGTTGTCTAATGGTTAGAGTCGTAGGAAATGGACTCGTCAACGCGAGTTCAATTCCTGAATGAAGCTGTTGGCATTTCCATGGTGCTAATACCCTTGGGAAGGTATGAATCCAATCCTCCCTAAAGCTATGGGTAAATAGCCGGACAGACTGGATTCTTTAACCATGGTTAGGTAACCAGTCTAGGAGAAGGAAAACTCTGAATTCAAACCTGTGCGGATGGGTTGGTAAATATATATACATATATATATATAATATGTGGAGTTGAGTATAGGTGTTGCTCTACGTGTCGGACGCAAAAACAATCTTCCTGGTCTAGCGCTAATAAAAGGGGATACACTCCCTCGCTGTCTGGATGATAGTAAAACAGGCCCCTCCGCCTCGTTTTCTTTTCCTTAGTAAATAGATTCTTGCTTTTCCCGGTTTATATTAGTTTAATGCATATTCTCTTCCTTTGAAGGTTAAAAGAAAGAAACGTAATAATTATTGAATCGGACGTTTAGATTCATGACAAAAGCCTCTATATTTTCAGTACTTTATATCGCAGTCCTTGTCGAGATAATATATATTTGAAATAAATTGTATTGTAAATTCAAATGTAACTGGTGCATGGTGTAATGGTTACCGTCGTTGGATATGGAATTGTCGACCAGAATTCAAATCCTGGACGAGGCTGTTCGCATTTCACCCATGGTCCTTTCAACAATAGATAAATGGTAGGGCAGATTGGTTTTAAAAAAACAAACTTGGTTAGGCAAACATTCGAGGAAACGGGAAACTGAATTCAAGCCTGATTAAATCGCCTTAAGAGATTAAACCTCGTGCCACAACCTACTCGTGTGAATGGATTGGTAAATATATAAAAGTAATTACTCTCAAAATAAGTATCCGCCAAGTTAAATTCAACGCATGCGCAATGCGTGATATACATGGTCAATCACTGAATAAGGAGTTCGATCCACGCTGGATGCCCCATGTTTGGGACCTTGTGTCCCATCCTACTCCAGGCGAAATGGTTTGGTAAATAAATACATAGACAAGCATATATACATATATATATATATATATATATATATATATATGTTTTATTTGTCTATAATATATATTTTATATGTCTCTCTCTATATATATATATGTTTTGTATGTCTGTAATATATATTTTTGGGTATTTTGTGTGAAGCATAGGATAAAAACTCCATTGGATGTAAAGTGTTAGGTTTCATTTTATGTCATTCAATATTTCGGAAGCATGACCTTCCTTTATCAAGAATATCTAGACTAAGAATAATATATACACACTGAAAACTAGATTCCTCAGATATACCAACAAAATATCATACGTGGACTTCACAATGAAGACACACAGACACACACATACGCGCGCGCACACACCACCACACACACATATAATATATATATATATATATATATATATATATATATATATATAGAGAGAGAGAGAAGAGAGAGAGAGAGAGTTGGAATTCACCGTGTGTCAGCCAGTGACCAGCAAATGACACCTGAACTAGATATAAAATAAAACAGAAACCCCATGTGGGTTCTGTGGAGACCAGAAGCGCATGCCTCCCTTCCCCCACCCGGGACCACAAACGGATGTAAAGAAAATTCGGTCCCTCTTTAGGCGGACACGAGAAGGCTTAGACGGTTTTTGGGGTACCTGTTGTGACATGTCTAGGCTGGCAGTGAACAGCGCGCAGGAATGTGATTTATGGTAAACAATATTTACCCCACTCTTTAGCCCACGAGCCAGGAAAGAAATAAACAACCCTTTTTATTTTAGTATACGACTTTCGTATGTTGTTTCTTCGAGCTAAGGACGACTGTTACTACTAATACTACTCGAATGGCCCCTACGCAGCATAATCTCATGTTACCTTATTGCGTGGCGTAATTGTAATGGATGTGGCATTAAATAACCCAAGTCATGAAAGGTATGAAACAAGAAACAAGCCAACCACTATTTCCTCTTATGAAATAAGGATGTCACCCGTCTTTTACTTGGAACTGAATTGCGACGGTTTGAAAAGATAGATACATTTTCGATGAAATTGTCAAAACAATATAATGGTTGACAATACTTAATCTAGAAAATTACGTGGTAGCTTCATTTCCTTATAGAATTTTTTTTTTTTTTTTACCCAACTTATCAAACCTGAACCTTTTGATGCCTGCCTCTCTTTATGCATCGAGCTATATCTGACTAGTTTATGTGATAGGATAAATATTATTAGATATTGACCACATCCTCACCAAATGAACGTGACACCGTGATTTCTTTTCTTCTCTGCTACACAAAGCAGCGCTCACACGAGCCAAAATTATAACCCACACGCATAAAAAAATGAGGGAAAAGCGTGAGAGCGATTAGTTACTTTAATTGACTTAAAGAAAGCGTAGCTATGGCAACAGCCTATTCGCAGTGCCAGTCGGCAATGTCTTTGAGGAATTAATTAATTTCCCCACCCCTCATCCTGGCAGTCAACTGCCACAAACGTTAGCGACGACGACGATGGTGACGACGGTAATTACGCAGACGGAGACGTTATTAACAATATGAAACAACGACGTTTTTTCTTTTTCTTTTGGCGGTGGAGTTTGGTAGGGTGAGAAGAACTCTTCGCTCTAGTATTGTGATCGGTGAAGTGGATGGCAACGAAGAGAAAATTACATCAGCAAAATAAAAATAAAAAAGAGAGAAAAAATGAAAAAATTATAATAAACGGAGAGATAAAACTTTGGACGAAGTATTTTATGGCCTATACAGGTAATTAAGCGTGTTTTGGAGCTGTGAAACTGACAGACGGGAATGAGGGCATGAAGTGCCCTCGCACTCTGATTACTAGCAAGTTCATCTCAGAAACCTAGTAGTCATTTACCAAGAATAACTTAGTTTGGCACAAGGCCTGTAGAATGCAATATTCAGAGTGATTAGTATTCATTAATTAGAACCACCTTGAATAGTCCAGACCTAAAGTTTATTGAGAAGGAAAATGGTTTGTTATCTAGTATAGAGATATAAATGCCAATAAGATGGTGACGGTTCTTCATCTTACAATTTCAGTCAACATAGCTGAATATTACTTAATATATATATATATAATATATAATAATATATATATATATATATATACTGTTCAGAAATTTATGGTTAATTTAGGCTGCAGGTAAGAGCCCCTTTACAGTAGTGTTCCTTTGTGTGGGGTAGAATCCTTCTGTTCCCTTAGTGTTAGACCAAATCCTTGTGTTCCTTAGTGTTAAGCAGAATCGCCCCAGTTAACCACTGAGAGAAGAACGCAAAAAAGATAAATGCATACTTAGACCTTGCTGAGAACTAAAAACATATGTAGAAGATGAGGGAGAAGCTGATAACAGTTGTAGTTCGCTCACTTGGAACTGTCTCCAAGGCTTGGAAAAATGCAGGATAAAATGGAAATCAGAAGAAGACCCGATACCATTCAAGCCATTACATTGTTATGATCGGCAAGAATATCAGAAGAGTTAGGGAGACCGGATGAGACTTGCGTCACTCAAATCCCAATGAAAGATCACCAGGTAACGCTGGGTCAGAACCACAAGAAGCCAACAATAATAATAATAATAATAATAATAATAATAATAATAATAATAATAATAATAATAATATAATAGGACGCAGCAGAATAGCAAGTGTAAAATATATGGAGACCGGAGCGAAACAGTTAATCATATAATAAGCGAATGCAGCAATTAGCACAAAGAGAGTACCAGACCAGGCACGACTCTCTGGTAAAGATAATCCATCGGGAATTGTGCAAAAGTTGGGGTTAATATCGACGCACAATGTCTGACTGAAAGGGATTCATAAACTTTTTCTGAGTTAAAACTTAGAATTCTCGTGGCGTAAGTATATATATATATATTAAAAAAAATTCTATCTAATTTTGTTTTCTTTTGTTGTGCGCTGAAGTGAGTATTTCAATAGAAGATTACCAAGTCACATCTGAAACAGATCGCACTTAAT
>CM042140.1:98628298-98663298 GCA_023376005.1 Doryteuthis pealeii | reverse complement strand
CATATACTTCTCTCTCTCCTCTCTCTCTCTCTCTCTCTCTCTCTCTCTCTCTCTCTCTCTCTCTCTCTTTCTATATATATTATATATATATATATATATATATATATACAAAATGGTGCGCAAAATGGCTTATGTCTTTTTTAAAAAATTATTATTATTTCACATTAGCGACACATGTTTCAGATCTTCTGATATATTCGTCAGGCGTTAATTAACCACATTCTGTGGTTTATTATCGCCTGACGAATATATCAGAACCATAAAGAATATGGTTAATTGACGCCTGAAGAAGATATCAGAATGTTGGAAACACGTGTCGCTAATGTAATAATACAGTTTTTTAATCCCTTTTGCGGATCTTCTTTTTTATAAAATATTTAATTATCTACCGTTGGGCCCATAACAACACCTCATATATATATATAATATATATATTATTAGTATATATATATATATATATATATATATATATATATATATATATATATATGTGTGTGTGTGTGTGGTGTGTGTTTGTGTGTGTGTGTGTGTGGTGTGAGAGAGAGAGACTACTAATTCCAAGTATAAATTGCAAGCTCTTCACCTGTGTGTCAAATGAGTTAAATGTATTTTCCATGAACCCACGCACACTCATATGACATTTCAAACATTTTGTAGACCAACACTTTTTGTCGCATAATTGACACGAGTTACCTGACAGTTGCTGCTAATGTACCTTTGTTCAACGTGTCGTCGATATTTTGCTGTCATATGTCGGTTGAAGATGTGGAAAATAAACTGTTCAGAGGATTGTTCTTTATATGAAATCTGACAATCTTTCCATTTTTACGGCCCATCTTCAACGCAGTATTATTGATATCTACTATTCCATACCGAAACGTTGGTGGAACTATTCATTCATCTATACATATGAAAAGGGCAGTTGTGTGTATATGTATGTCCGGAGGAAACTTCGAAAATAAAACAATTAACGGCAACGTAAATATATATACACATTAAATATCACCAAGGCTTTGTTTTTGAGCAAAAATAACAGAGTTTTGTTTTATATTCGTGAAAATAAACAAAAAACATAATTCAAATGATAACATCATGGATTTTTTTTTCATTTAATATTTTAAATAGTAGACATTAATATTTATTTTTAGACTAGATGGATCAATGCAAGGTCGTTTTTTTTTTTACATGGGGATTTAAATGGGCATCCCACGAGGATTCAACGCACGATTCAGTAATAATGGATCTGCGGACTAAACTTAAAAAAATCCCCCTTTACACAGGCGATTCCGGTAGCCGCTGCTATTTCATTAATAAATACATCCTCTGATTATCATTGTTCTTAGTACGTACATTATGATAAAATATTTCATAAAACTTATTAATTTCTGATAATTTTCAATGAAGAACCGTCATTTCGGTGTATGGCCAAATTTAGGAGGCAAACCTCCCCTTTTCTGGCAGGGAAAACCTCAAATGAAAGCCGATAGAATGGCGTTCGCTTCGCTGTGGAAGATTCTCTATTCTTTGCATCGAAGTCCCGGCAACTGGCAGCGAAAGAGTCCTCACCCTCCAGATGGAACGCTCTGAGGACCAGTGATATCATTAGTGCGCACGCCCCAACCATAAACGCTACTCCCGAGGAAAAGATTAATTCTATGAGAACTTGAATGCGGTGTATTAGAAAACGCTGACAATATCCCCAGTCAGGTGGAGAGTCCCCCTTTCCAAAAAAGAGATGTCGTGTGTATGACATTAAACTGATGATGTAGGTCAAGTTATGGAGATCAGGGAAGTGTGGTCTTATTTCCAATTATTTTGTTTTTCAACTTATTTAGTGGAACCTTCGTGATAATATGCTTCTCGACTTACCTGTCGGCATATATCTAGTACTAGAAGCGGCTACCCGGTGTCGCCTGGGTAGAGGGGGGATTTTTAAAGTTGGTCCTGCAGATCCACTATTACTTGATCCCGAGTTGGATGCTCGTAGAATGCTAATTAAAATCTCTACGTAAAAAAACTCCTTGCATTGATCCAGCTACTCTAAAAATAAACGTTAATGTCTACTATTTAAAATATTAAACGAACAAAAATCGATGCTGTTATCATTTAAATTTTATTTTTTTAATTATCTTCACTTATATAAATAACATTTTTATTATTTTGCTAAAAATCCAAGCCCTGGTGATATTTAATGTGTATATATATTTATTTTGTCGTTAATTGTTTTATTTTCAAAGTTTCCTCCGGACAACAGATTCACACAACTACCCTTTGTATATGCATAGATTTCGTACACATAACGTGGTGTAATAGTTAACAAGCTGGATTTACAGACCAATGTTTGTGAGTTCGATTTTCATTGGGTGCCGCATACATCTGGCACCTCACATGGTGTAATGGCTAGCAAGCCAGATTTGCAGACAATTGATAGTTAGTTCGAATCTCATTGGGCACCGCATACTACTGGCCTTGTACCACATCTAAGCTAACATTAGTAAATAACTATATCTAGTATTTCTGGTTCCGAAAACCAGCCTATTTTAAAAGCAGCTTCTCTTGCTCGCATAGTCTTGGGCTAGTATTAAATTTAGCGGATTCTTCCCAGATTTCGATCATCCTTTTTCTATAATATCTTTGTATAGTGTTGCTTTTAAATTAACAGTGGATTACATTTCCTTGGTATATCTTAGATAGATATTTTTAGGTTTTGTGTCTTTGTTTTTGTACCTGAAATTCAAACAATTAATATTCGCAGAATTCGGACCAGATCCCTCATGCTGGCTATTAAAGAAAAACCTGCCGAACATCACACTTAGATCTGTTTATAAGCCTCACACATAATTTTATTTATATTTGAAATTTTTCATAGGGTGACAACCCTACACCCGGGGTTAATTATTAAGTGCGATCTGTTTCAGATGTGACTTGGTAATCTTCTATTGAAATACTCACTTCAGCGCACAACAAAAGAAAACAAAATTAGATAGAATTTTTTTTAAATATATATATATATACTTACGCCACGAGAATTTCTAAGTTTTAACTCAGAAAAAGTTTATGAATCCCTTTCAGTCAGACATTGTGCGTCGATATTAACCCCAACTTTTGCACAATTCCCGATGGATTATCTTTACCAGAGAGTCGTGCCTGGTCTGGTACTCTCTTTGTGCTAATTTGCTGCATTCGCTTATTATATGATTAACTGTTTCGTCTCGGTCTCCATATATTTTACACTTGCTATTCTGCTGCGTCCTATTATTATTATTATTATTATTATTATTATTATTATTATTATTATTATTATTATTATTATTATTATTGTTTGGCTTCTTGTGTGTTCTTGACACCAGCGTTACCTGGTGATCTTTCATTGGGATTTGAGTGACCGCAAGTCTCATCCGGTCTCCCTAACTCTTCTGACTATTCTTGCCGATCATAACAATGTAATGGCTTGAATGGTATCGGGTCTTCTTCTGATTTCCATTTTATCCTGCATTTTTCCAAGCCTTGGAGACAGTTCCAAGTGAGCGAACTACAACTGTTATCAGCTTCTCCCTCATCTTCTACATATGTTTTTAGTTCTCCAGCAAGGTCTAAGTATGCATTTATCTTTTTGCGTTCTTCTCTCAGTGGTTAACTGGGCGATTCTGCTTAACACTAAGGAACACAAGGATTTGGTCTAACACTAAGGAACAGAAGGATTCTACCCCACACAAAGGAACACTACTGTAAAGGGCTCTTACCTGCAGCCTAAAAATTACCATAAAATTCTGAACAGTATATATATATATATATATATATATATATATAATATATATTATATATTAAGTAATATTCAGCTTATGTTGACTGAAATTGTAAGATGAAGAACCGTCACCATCTTATTGCATTTATATCTCTATACTAGATAACAAACCATTTTCCTTCTCAATAAACTTTAGGTCTGGACTATTCAAGGTGGTCTAATTAATGAATACTAATCACTCTGAATATTGCATTCTACAGGCCTTGTGCCAAACTAAGTTATTCTTGGTAATGACTACTAGGTTTCTGAGATGAACTTGCTAGTAATCAGAGTGCGAGGGCACTTCATGCCCTCATTCCCGTCTGTCAGTTTCACAGCTCCAAAACACGCTTAATTACCTGTATAGGCCATAAAATACTTCGTCCAAAGGTTTATCTCTCCGTTTATTATAATTTTTTTCATTTTTTTCTCTCTTTTTTATTTTTATTTTGCTGATGTAATTTTCTCTTCGTTGCCATCCACTTCACCCGATCACAATACTAGAGCGAAGAGTTCTTCCACCCTACCAAACTCCACCGCCAAAGAAAAAGAAAAAAACGTCGTTGTTTCATATTGTTTAATAACGTCTCCGTCTGCGTAATTACCGTCGTCACCATCGTCGTCGTCGCTAACGTGTGTGGCAGTTGACTGCCAGGATGAGGGGTGGGGAAAATTAATTAATTCCTCAAAGACATTGCCGACTGGCACTGCGAATAGGCTGTTGCCATAGCTACGCTTTCTTTAAGTCAATTAAAGTAACTAATCGCTCTCACGCTTTTCCTCATTTTTTTATGCGTGTGGGTTATAATTTTGGCTCGTGTGAGCGCTGCTTTGTGTAGCAGAGAAGAAAAGAAATCACGGTGTCACGTTCATTTGGTGGAGGATGTGGTCAATATCTAATAATATTTATCCTATCACCATAACTAGTCAGGATATAGCTCGATGGCATAAAGAGAGGGCAGGCATCAAAAGGTTCAGGTTTTGATAAGGTTGGTAAAAAAAAAAAAAAAACTTCTATAAGGAAATGAAGCTACCACGTAATTTTTCTCTAGATTAAGTATTGTCAACCATTATATTGTTTTGACAATTTCATCGAAAATGTATTTTCTATCTTTTCAAACCGTCGCAATTCAGTTCCAAGTAAAAGACGGTGACATCCTTATTTCATAAGAGGAAATAGTTGGTTGGCTTTGTTTCTTTGTTCATACCTTTCATGACTTGGGTTATTTAATGCCACATCCATTACAATTACGCCACGCAATAAGGTAACATGAGATTATGCTGCGTAGGGGCCATTCGAGTAGTATTAGTAGTAACAGTCGTCCTTAGCTCGAAGAAACAACATACGAAAGTCGTATACTAAAAATAAAAAGGGTTGTTTATTTCTTTCCTGGCTCGTGGGGCTAAAGAGTGGGGGTAAATATTGTTCTACCATAAATCACATTCCTGCGCGCTGTTCACTGCCAGCCTAGACATGTCACAACAGGTACCCCAAAAACCCGTCTAAGCCTTCTCGTGTCCGCCTAAAGAGGACCGAATTTTCTTTACATCCGTTTGTGGTCCCGGGGGTGGGGGAAGGGAGGCATGCGCTTCTGGTCTCCACAGAACCCACATGGGGTTTTCGTTTTTATTTATATCTAGTTCAGTGTCATTTGCTGGTCACTGGCTGACACACGGTGAATTCCAAACTCTCTCTCTCTCTCTCTCTCTCTCTCTCTTATATATATATATATATATATATTATATATATATATATATATATATATGTGTGTGTGTGTGTGTGTGTGTGTGTGCGCGCGCGTATGTGTGTGTCTGTGTGTCTTCATTGTGAAGTCCACGTATGATATTTTGTTGGTATATCTGAGGAATCTAGTTTCAGTGTGTATATATTATTCTTAGTCTAGATTATCTTGATAAAGGAAGGTCATGCTTCCGAAATATTGAATGACATAAAATGAAACCTAACACTTTACAACCAATGGAGTTTTATCCTATGCTTCACACAAAATACCCAAAAATATATATTACAGACATACAAAACATATATATATAGAGAGAGAGACATATAAAATATATATTATAGACAAATAAAACATATATATATATATATATATATATAATATAATATATATATATTGTATATATGCTTGTCTATGTATTTATTTACCAAACCATTTCGCCTGGAGTAGGATGGACACAAGGTCCCAAACATGGGGCATCCAGCGTGGATCGAACTCCTTATTCAGTGATTGACCATGTATATCACGCATTGCGCATGCGTTGAATTTAACTTGGCGGATACTTATTTGAGAGTAATTACTTTTATATATTTACCAATCCATTCACACGAGTAGGTTGTGGCACGAGGTTTAATCTCTTAAGGCGATTTAATCAGGCTTGAATTCAGTTTCCCGTTTCCTCGAATGTTTGCCTAACCAAGTTTGTTTTTTTTAAAACCAATCTGCCCTACCATTTATCTATTGTTGAAAGGACCATGGGTGAAATGCGAACAGCCTCGTCCAGGATTTGAATTCTGGTCGACAATTCCATATCCAACGACGGTAACCATTACACCATGCACCAGTTACATTTGAATTTACAATACAATTTATTTCAAATATATATTATCTCGACAAGGACTGCGATATAAAGTACTGAAAATATAGAGGCTTTGTCATGAATCTAAACGTCCGATTCAATAATTATTACGTTTTCTTTCTTTTAACCTTCAAAGGAAGAGAATATGCATTAAACTAATATAAACCGGGAAAGCAAGAATCTATTTACTAAGGAAAAGAAAACGAGGCGGAGGGGCCTGTTTTACTATCATCCAGACAGCGAGGGAGTGTATCCCCTTTTATTAGCGCTAGACCAGGAAGATTGTTTTTGCGTCCGACACGTAGAGCAACACCTATACTCAACTCCACATATTATATATATATATGTATATATATTTACCAACCCATCCGCACAGGTTTGAATTCAGAGTTTTCCTTCTCCTAGACTGGTTACCTAACCATGGTTAAAGAATCCAGTCTGTCCGGCTATTTACCCATAGCTTTAGGGAGGATTGGATTCATACCTTCCCAAGGGTATTAGCACCATGTGAAATGCCAACAGCTTCATTCAGGAATTGAACTCGCGTTGACGAGTCCATTTCCTACGACTCTAACCATTAGACAACGTGCCTCCACTTTATAGCATAGTTCCAAGCTGTGCCACTCATGCACTAAGTTGGCGAGGAGCCGGTGTAGCATAAGAAATCTTTTGCTTCCGTGGCGGATGTGCTACCGACTGAGCTAAACCGACCCTTCAAATTAAGGAATATTATCTATTTTATGGATACATTTATGCACACGATTTTTTAAACATATCTATAAGTGCCAGGAAGAAGCTCGTAAAAGAACTTTATTATCATCTTCTTCTTAAGATATGAATGGATTATTTTCGATATGGGATTAAATAGCTCGAAAAATGTAAGATTATTTTTTACGTCAGACAATACTAGGGTGAACAAAAAAGTTTTTGAAATATTTTAAAACAAGAATCCATGTATATCATCATGGACTGGTGTTTTCCTGTTTGCTACTTTTTTGCCTGTTGCTCTGGGTATAATTATGTGTATGCATGCTACAGGTACTTACACGAGTCCGCCCAGTTCATTATCATAATAATAATAATAATAATAATAATAATAATAAATAATAATAATAATAATAATAATAATAATAATAATTGTAGACAATTTAAGCGGGAAAGATTTTGATGGAACTTTGGCAATGGCATCTGTGAGTGAAAAGAACTTTTTTTTAAAGTCACGGTGGGATTACAAAATTATCAGGTTATCCTCTCCCCATAAATGCAGATCACTTTTCACTTACTATCCCCAAAGATTATTGCTACCATGCTCGTTGTAAGGAAAATGGGTAAGTAACCCGTAGACTGCACTAGCCAATCCTTCCACTCGCTTCGGAATTAAACATTATAATTACCAATGTTATTATTATTATTATTATTATTATTATTATTATTATTATTATTATTGGAATTATTCTGGTATATAAGGTGCTCTCCAATTCCCCACCTTGATTTACAAACTAGCAGTAGTGACGTGGTTTATTCCCTCGCCAATCACTAGCCACACTGCGTGGCTGATAGACTACTTAAACACTCATACTGCCCATAGTTATACTAGCACTCATTGAGGGGGGACTTACAATACTCAGGACTCTTTACTATAAGAATCAAAGGATTCATTATCAGAAGACTACCAATGATTCAATTCCACTGGGCAAGCGCTCTTGCTTGAAGCCTACAGGATGTCCCATAAGATTGTAACAATTATTATTATTATTATTATTATTATTATTATTATTATTATTATTATTCAGTTAGGTTTTGAGATTCAGGAAATTCTGAGGCATTATTTCAAAATGGGCCGCAAACTATATATATATATATATATATATATATATATATATATATATATATATATATATTAATTTTAGCATTAACATTTTATCACAGAATACTCATTTGCGACAATATAAGATACATTTTGTTATAAAACATTTACGTATAATGTGATACAACATTCACACAACCCTCGTAATTGGATCATCGAAAGATACGATATGTGTAAAAAAGTAAAGTCGTCGGGGCGGCCTAATGTCGATATCAGCCAGACAGCGAGGGAATCTATCCTCTTTTCACTAGCGCTAGACCAAGGAGATTATTTAGGCGTCTGAGGTGGAGCACAACACCTACCATCAGCTCCTTACTTTTCCGCACAGATCCCTGTGCTACTCATACGCTGAGTTCGCGAGGGTCGGTATCGAACCAGGAACCTTGTGATTCCTAGCCGAACGCTCTACCGACTAAGCTAAGCCGGCCCTTTAAATTTTTAAACAATCTCCATGAAGGTTCTACATTGGCTTTCAGTTTATTAAATACACGAATGTCTATGTCGTACATAATAATGAGATAAGAAATTAGTTCGGTAAGGGAAATACGTGCAATGCTATTTTAGACTTGCACAAGACTACCATCAGTACGAGTGAGGATCGAACTGACTTCACTAGAGAATTGCCTTGCAATGTTTACTTGCTAATAGACACGTTAGGAGTGACACCTAATTCCTGGTCACTTGGTAATTTGAGTTCACTGAGTTCTCATCTAAGACAAAAATAATTTAAGCGAATGTGTGCGTCTATCGTTGCCGCCAGTTAAGTGCTCGTTAAATAGACTTGTTAATCATTCGTAATTGTCAACCTAAAATAAAGAAACAAGTTCATTCCTGTCTGTGCATGAGTTTTCGACTATTTCTGTCTCGCACAGTTTCATCGACTGACTGAGAGACAATCGCGCAATTTACCATTAACTGAAATAGACTTCGGATAGAAGATTTACAAAATAATTCACCGTTTCTTACCCAAACATGTAATCATCCACCATAAAACGTTATAAACACACACACACACACACACACACACACACACACACACACACACACAAATATGCTGCGCAGAACTCCCAGAAGCAATGAATAATAGGGAAGGTTGGCGAGAGATTGTCATGTATATCCGTACTAAATTACGCGACATGATATAATATATATATATATAAATATATAATATATATATATATATATATATATATTATAATATATTAATATTTGAAGGCCAATATATATATATATATATATATAAAGTTTCATGGTTATGCAGTCCTCAGATGAGTCAAATGTTTGGGATTTAAAAACCACTGGGTTTTAAGATCTCAACCATTTGACTCATCTGAGGATTGCATAACCATGAAACGAAGTTATGAGTCAAATCCTCCATAATAACATTACTATTGATTATAAACTGCTCTGCTTTATTAGCATTGAACACCTTTTCATGCCAATACTTTTCTCATTTATTCTCTATTCATTCTATGGAAATCCGATCTCCCCGACAAACTAAAGAGACGATTCTTCCAGGCTGTGGTTGTGTCGGTGCTGCTGTATGGCTGTACCACCTGGACCCTAACAAAACGCCTTGAGAGTAAGCTAGATGGGAGCTGCACCAGAATGCTGCGAGCGGTCCTGAATAAGTCGTGGAAGCAGCCCCCCACAAAAAAAGCAACTGTATGGCCACCTACCCCCATCTCACAAAACCATACGAGTAAGAGGGCTAGGCATGCAGGACACTGCTGGAGAACAAGGACGAGATCGTACGCGACGTACTATTGTGGAAGCCAGCACATGGACACGCTAATGTGGGCCGCCCAGTCAGGACCTACATTGACCAACTATGTATGGATGCTGGCTGCTGCGCGGGGGAACTCCAGAGTCGATGAATGATAGGGAAGGTTGGCGAGAGATTGTCATGGATATCCGTGCAAACTGCGCGACATGATGATGATGATATATATATATATATATATATATATATATATATATATATATATATATTAATAATTATATCATATAGTTATATTAACTTGATACTTCAAATGAGTCTAATCATAGATGAGAAAAAACTTTCTATCGGGGTCCCCACTCTCAAAACGTGTTTTGATACTTTGAGAAGGGTCCCTTGGAAAGGATCTTTCATATATCTAGGGATTTTCAGTGTAAACAAATGGCATGTGGGAAAGTCCATGCCAGCGGCTTATATTAGGATTGCAATGATGGGAGAGCTGCGTCAATGGTTTAAATATATATATATATATATATATATATATTATAATATATATATATATATAATATATATATATATATAAAGTATCGAGATTTTGTACTTTTTGACACACCTTGCATTCTGAAAAAAAACAAAAAAAAAAAAAAACGTTCCAATCATTTTTCATTTCCATCTTGGGTAAATACAGCTTTAAACTTGGTACTTTCTTGACATATATATATATATATATATATATATATATATATATATGAGAAGTGAATACACAAGCGAAGTGTTTATGATATGGCTTTTTTTTTAGCCAACCATTTAGTCCGGTTGGTGTAGGGATTACGGTCCTCGCCTGTCAGATTGACAGTCGGGTTTTCGAATCACGCACAGGCGGTCTTCCTATCTATCGCTCTGCTGATGAGGCCTGGTGGGACCGAAGTGTACCTGTAGAGGATTGATTTTTCTCGATTTGTTTAGCCTTACATTTAAATAGGTATGCCTGTCTAATTAATTAATTATCAATTAATTAACTTTCAAAATTAGGTACGCCTTAATTAAGCACATATTCCCCCCCCCCCCGCAAAAAATAATATACAGTAATTCTATGAAGTATATATGAAACTCTCAGAAACATTAGAATAATTATTCGTATTCATATTTACATACAATAATAAGAGGATACTTTGAACACGATAACTCTATTTAGGAGTTTACTTAAACGGAAATAGGGGATTTTTATTTATTATTTATGTATATCATTCATTATAATAAATCCCAGCTGCTATTCACAATGTGTATACATTTTTCTTGAGACATCTTGTAGATTCTTCATTATGTGGTTGATATGAAGTTGCATTCTACAATTGGCATTGTATAGTTCTGCAGATGATTTATTTACATCCTTATTGATCAGTGAATCAATCATTTCATTTCTCTCTCCCCCTCTCTGTCTCACAAAAAGAAACAAAAAAAACAAAAAAAACAGAAGACAAAATTTTAATATTCAGCTGTTGTTCTGTCCCAGATTCGATTAAATCCGATATTTCGGGTGAACATTCACCCTTTGTCAAGGTATAAAGAATAGAGACTAGAGCAGTAAAATACATAATATGGGAGAAAAAAGGATGAAGTCATATATATATATATATATATATATATATATATATATATATATATAATATATATATATATATATATATGTGTGTGTGTGTGTGTGTGTGTGTTATTTGTTTAATCTACTCATCTATGTCTGTTCATTGTTCATATCTACTACATACTCTTATTTTAAAACACATCTATCTATCTATCTATCTATCAGTATCTTCACATATATTTTAATCTCCTCTCTGGTATCTTAATTCCATTCATTCTCAATCCTTCTATTTCTCTCTCCTCTCTCTCTCTCTCTCTCTCTCTCTATATATAATATATATATATATATAATATATATATATATGATATGAATGAAAAGAGAGAAACATATATATATATATGTTATACGTGTCTGAGTGTTGTTCCTTGTCCATATTTCTCCCTCTAATCTTTACTACACACACACACACACACACACACACACACAGATATATATATATATATATATATATATATATATGATATAATATTATATATATATGTGGCTGTGTGTGTGTTGTGTGGTTGTGTGTGTGTAGTAAAGATTAGAAGGGAGAAATACTTGACAAAGGAAACAAAACTCAGACACGTATACATATATATATATTATTATATTATATATATTATATAATATGTTTCTCTCTTTTTCATCTTCTCCTGTCACTTTCTTTCTTGACTTTGTTCTATCAGTTCTAGATGTGCTTATAATACATAATCTTCTATTGCTCATATCGATATTGTATATCGTCTTAGTAAATGCGTGTCAGGCAAATGCTGTTAGAGATTCACTAAAGCGCTTTGCTGTTTCAACCGTTTTAACTGTCTTTGTGTAAAATTGGTGTGAAACGTATTTTTGGCCCGGTATCGACTAGCGACTTTTGCAAAGAAAGGATCCGTAAATACGATGAACATGTTTAAGAAAAACGCAGCTGGATTGCGAGAAAGAAAAAATAATAAATAATTAAAACAAATAGTAAAAGAAATAGTCAATTCGTGTTGGTTTTCAGTTTGATTTACAAGTGTGTCCGTAAGTCCATTTAGACAATGGCAAAAACGCACGAAATAATCAAATTAAAGACACCTCTGCAAAGTGAAAGAAGTAGAAGAAGAAAAGAATTAAGAAGAAGAAGAAGAAGAAGATGAGGAGAAGAAGAAGAAGAAGAAGAAAAGAAGAAGAAGAAGAAGAAGATGATGATAATGAGAAGAAGAAGAAGAAGAAGAAGAAGAAGAAGAAGAAGAAGAAGAAGGTGAAGCTGAAGCTGCAAGCTGAAGAAGAAGAAGAAGACAGAAGGAAGAAGAGAGAAGAAGAGAAGAAATGATGATGATGAGAAGAAGAGAAGAAGAAGAAGAAGAAGAAGAGAAGATGAGATGATGATGAATGTGAAAAAGGAGAAAAAGATGATGATGATGATTGATGATGATGAGGAGAGGAGGAGGAGGAGGAAGAAGAAGAAGAACAACAACAACAAAAACAACATCAACAACAAGAAGAACAAGAAGAACAAGAAGCGTGAAGGAGAGAAAAAGAAAAGCGGCAAGAAGAAGAAAGAGAAGAAGAAGAAGAAGAAGAAGAAGAAGAAGAAGAAAGCAAGAAGAGAAGAAGAAGAAGAAGAAGAAGAAGAAGAAGAAGATCTGGTTAATTGAATGCTCAGCTTTTTTCAACCTTGTATCTAGTGATGAAGAACGTAGTGAAATTTTAAAAAAATTAAAAGCTTTTGAAAGGTTTCTTTAAATCCATGCGAGATAAAACGTTTGTTGTAAAGCGACGGTTTCAGTTGAAAAGCTTAACGGTGTTGTGGCCACCGCTAGAATATTCGCATTTTAATCGTCATGTAGCAATTCGAAAAAAAAATGACTACTTTTCTAAATTCTAAGTTGCTTCTCAAAAATATAAAAGCGTCGTATCTTGATTGGGGCAGAATAAAATCAAACCCTTATGTCATGAATGGTCTAAAATCGTATAATGTTTTTAGTAAAATAATTGAAGGAAGAAATCTGCTGAAACTAGTAGGTTTACATGGTTTAGCATTCTCTCTCACATATGATCAAAACTCTATCTCATTCTCTCTTTTCTTCTATCTCTCTCTAACACTCCCATACACACACATTCATATATATATATAATATTATATTATATAATACATGTGTGTGTGTGATTGGGCAGCATCTTTTCATTGTACATGTAGAATTAAACAAAAGGCACATCTTCCTGTTTAACAATTTTATTTTTTATCTTTCTAAATTTTCTGCCAAACTTTTTAAATGTTGGGTGAATTGGTGCGATAAGTCCACCAAAGTTCAGTTCACGAGTACTTCCGACCACTCGAAGTTCCCATCAAAATCAAAAAAATATAAACCGGGCGATGTATTCCAGTTTTTTTTAAATCATTTAATGTGGAGGCTGGAAGGAGAAGAAATGGCTGAGAAATTATATAGGCATTTTAGGAATGTGTGTACTGTATTGCGAAATAAATTTTATTTAAGGATGGTTTTATTGCTTGTATAAGCTCCCTTAGATTGGAGTTTTTGTTTATTTTTTCTTTGTGCAGAATGTGTGTATTTTCCGTTTAAATATTTCGCGTAATTAGAGTAGGCAGCGTGTGTGAAATAGAGCTATTATCTGTTAAATGGAGGTTAGGACGCCCTGCACAATGTGCGTTGGGTAATCCAATGGTATGTATTATCATTTTCTGGGAGACTGCAATCTCCTAGGGACATTAAATCTATATACTACAAATGGTCTCATTGAGCCGCACTTGGTCTTGTGAGAAAAAATTGTTACGAATGTCGAGATTGGTAGTTTCTATTTTGTATAATAAATAATAAATTTACCTCATTTATCAGCGTGGTTAGCAGCTAAATGAAATTAGAAAAGATCAAAAATAAAATTGTTAAACAGATTATGCCTTTGTTTAATTCTACTTTAGCAAAAGGAAAACTTGTAAGACAGGGACAAATTATTTACTTTTTTTGTTTTATACTTCACTGCTTAAGAGCATTCGCAAGTACTTTATATTTATTAATAAACGCTCTGCTTATTGTTGTTTTTGTGGTTGTCTTTCTGCCTATTTTTTAATATAGATAATAGTTGCTCAGAGTACTTCTGTGCCAGGATTAATTTGCACTTTTTAACTACATTTCTTTAATTTTATTTTATCTGCATAGACTTTTAATTTCTATTTTGGTTTATTTGGTATTCTAAAATGTGAGATTATTTAAATATTTATCATTTTTAGCCACCTTATTCTATATTTTCTATTTATGTTTTTCTTTCTCAACACACAATTTACTGTTGTCGTGATCTCATACCCTTCTTATACTTCGTGTTTATGCGTGGTGGTTAATGGTTTCATTACAGTTGTTGCTTTTGTGTGTGTCCTCTTCTCTTGCTTCTGTAACTCTCTATGTATATATAACTTACACACACACACACATACACACACACAACACACATAGTATATATTATATGTGTTTGTGTGTGTGTGTGTGTGTAGTTGTGTGTATAAGTTAGAATAACGTAAGACACATATTTTACGTCACTTAGTGATATCAATTCTTTGCATGCGAAGCATTAAACTATAATTAGCAAGCTTTGTTGACTCATGTCTATTATTATATTTATATATTTACGAACTTAGATTATCAACGATATCGAAGCACTCTTTATTCATAAATAGAGAAAATTACAAAAAGTATAATGTAGCAGTGGAAAATATTTTATCTAAGAACATCATTTAAACAGCGAGATCCATCTCTTATCTATTATTACAAGAATTCGGTTTAGCCAGCCAAAAGAAATTGAAATTCCATATCCATGACGTATACGTAGAGAAATGTCATAGTAGATCTGGTACCATATGCTTGAAGTTGATAATATTAATTAAAACCAACCCAATGAAATTCAAATTTCAGAAGCATGGCGGCTACATAATGAATTGGCATATGTACTCCTGGTACCATATACATAACGTTAATGAAAATATGGACTCTCTCGTCGATTTGCCATGAGGGTTCATCCAGTGAACAAACCTACAACAGTGTTTTGTTATAGGATGAAGGCTTTGTTGGACCATCCCCACTTTTTGGCACAATCGACAGGAAAAAATGGCGCATGTTAAGGAATGCCACCAAACTCAAATCCAACGACTGACCTCAGGTATTTTTTCAAAAAATTCAGTTTTCTTTCCTAGGACTGGGTTACCTACTTGCGTTTAAAGAGCCAAGTCTGCCTTACTATTTTACCCATAGCGCGAGGAGGAATATATGTATTTCATACCGTTTCCTACGGGTATAGGCTATGAAATAAAAACCAGCCTTGTCTAGGATTTGAACTCGGATCGACGAGCCCAAATTCCCACCGAATCTGATGTATACAATTTAAATAAATAAAAATTAAAATAAATGTGTTTTCTGATGCTCTTAGAGAAAACATTATTTCCACAATCACAAAAAATTAATGTTATTAACGTCATTATGGAGGCGGCATGCGCTTACTAGTTAGATTCGGGGAAATGGGCTCGTCGATCGCAGTTCAAATCCTAGACAAGGCTTTATATTTACATAGCGCGCTAAACCCCGTAGGAAAGGTATGAATACATATATTCTCCTCCAGCTATGGTAAAATAGTAAAGCAGACTTGGCTCTTTAAACCAGTAGCGTTAACCAGTCTAGGAAAAAGAAAACTTGAATTGTGAAAAAATACCTGAGAGTCAGTCGTTGATGAGTTTGTGCATTCCTTATGCCCCAAAATTCTTTCCTGGTCGATGTGCCAAAAAGTGGGATGTCCAACACAAGCCTTCATCCCTATAAACGAAAAACACTGTGCTAGTTGCTTACACTGGATAACCCTCATGTGCCAAAATCGACGAGAAGAGTCCGATTTTTCCATTAACGTTAGTATATGTACAGGAGACTATGCCAATTCATTATGTAGCCGCCACTGCTCTGAAATTTTGAATTTCAGGTTCGTTTTTAATATATTATCAACTTCAAGCATATGTACCAGATCTACTATGACATTTCTCTACCGTATACGTCATGATATGGAAATTTTCAAATTTCTTTGGCTGCTAACCAATTCTTGTAATAATAGATAGAGATGGATGCTCTGTTTATGATGTTCTTAGATAAAATTTATTTCCACTACTTACAATTATATTTTTTGTAATTTCTCATTTATGAATAAAGAGTGCTCGATATCGTTGATATCTAAGTGTTAAATAAATATAAATAATAATAAAATAGACACTGAGTCAAACCAAAGCTTGCTAATTATTAAGTTTAATGCTTCGCAATTCAAGAAATTGACTAATCACTAAGTGACGTAAAATAAGGCTACGTTATTCTAACTTATACACACACACATTACACACACACACACACACAACACACATAATATTTATATATGTGTGTTGTGTGGTGTGTATGTGTGTAGTGTTGTTGTAAGTAATATACATAGAGAGTTAAGAAGAAGAAGAAGAGGAACAACAACAACAACAACAACAACTGTAATGAAAACCATAACCACCACCATAACACAAGTATAAGAAAGGATATGAGATCACGCACAACAGTCAAATTGTGTGTTGAAAGAAAGAAAAACATAAAATGTAGAAAATATAGAATAAGAAATGGCTAAAACTGATAAAAATATTAAAATAATCTCAACATTATAGAAATACCAAATAAACCAAAATAGAAATTAAAAGTCTAATTGCAGATAAAATAAAATTAAAAGAATGTAGTTAAAAAGTGCAAAAATTAATCCTGGCCACAGAAGTATCTGAAGCAACATTTCTATATTTAAAAAAATAGGCAGAAGACAACCACAAAAACAACAATAAAGCAGAGCGTTAAATATAATAATTATCAAAGTACTCGAATGCTCTTAAGCAGTGAAGTATAAAACAAAAAAGTTAAATAAAATTTGTCCCTGTCTTACAAGTATTTCCTTTTGCTAAAGTAGAATTAAACAAGCATCATCTGTTTAACAATTTTATTTTTGCATCTTTTCTAATTTCATTTAGCTCAACCACGCCTGATAATGACGTGTAAAATTATTATTATTATACAAAATAGAAAACTACACAATCTCACATTCTCTAACATTTTTCCTCAACCAGACAAGATCGGCTTCAATTGAGACCAATGTAGTATAAGATTTAAATGTCCCCTAGCGAGATTGCCCAGTCTCCCAGAAAAATGATAATACATACATTGGATTCACCCCAACCACATTGTCAGGGCGTCTAACCCTCCATTTACACAGATAATAGCTCTATTTCACAACACGCTCCTACTTAATTACGAAATATTCAACGAAAATACACACATTGCACAAAAGAAAAAATAAACAAAAACTCCCAAATACTAGGAGCTTTATAAAGCAATACAAACCATCCTTAAATAAAAATTTAATTTCCAATACAGTACACAACATTCTAAAATGACCTATAACACCTTTTCTCACCATTTCTTCTCCTTCCAAGCCTCCACATTAAATATGATTTAAAAAAAAACTGGAATACATCGCCTCCTGATGATGGAACTCAAGTGTCGGAATTACTCGTGAACGATGAAACTTTGGTGGACTTATCCACCAATTCCACCCAAACATTAAAAGTTGGCCAGAAAATTAGAAAAGATAAAAATAAACAATTGTTAAAACAGAGATGCTGCCTTTTGTTTAATTCTACAGTTACAAATGAAAGAATGCTGCCCAAATACACACACACACCATGTATATTATATATATTAATTATATATATATATGAATGTGTGTGTATGGAGTGTTAGAGAAGAGTAGAGAAAAAGAGAGAATGAGATAGATTTGATAAAATATGTGAGGAGAAGAATGCCTAAACTGTAAACGCCTATAGATTCAAGCAGATTTCTTCCTTCAATTATTTTAACTTAAAAACAAAAATACGATTTTAGACCATTCCCATGACATAAGGGTTTGATTTTATTCCTGACCCAATCAAGATACGACCATTTCATTAATTTTGAGAAGCAACTTAGAATTTAGAAAGTAGTCATTATTTTTTTCCATTTGCACATGACGAATTAAATCCGATATTTTCTAAGCGGTGCGCCACAACCAACCGTTAAGATTTTTCAACCTGAAACCGTCGGATTACAACAAACTTTTATCTCGCAGTGATTTCAAAGAAACCTTTCAAAAGCTTTAATTTTTTAAATTTCAACTACGTTCTTTCACACTAGATACTAACGTGAAAAAAGCTGAGCATTCATTTAACCAGTCTTCTTCTTCTTCTTCTTCTTCTTCTCTTCTTCTTCTTCTTCTTCTTCTTCTTCTTCTTCCTTCTCTTCTCTTCTCTTCTTCTCTTAACTTCTTGCCTTTTCTTTCTCCTCCTTCACCTCTTGTTCTTCTTTCTTCTTGTTGTTGATGTTTTTTGTTGTTGTTTGTCTTCTTCTTCCCTCCCTCCTCCTCCTCCTCCTCATTCATCATCATCATCATCATCATCTTTTCTCCTCTTCACCTTCATCATCATCATCATCTTCTTCTCTACTTCTTCTTCTTCTCTTCTTCTTCCTCATCATCATCATCTCTCTTCTTCTTCTTCTTCTTCTTCTTCTTCTTCTCTTCTTTTCAGCTTCAGCTTCGAGCTTCACCTTCTTCTTCTTCTTCTTTCTTCTTCTTCTTCTTTCTTCTTCTTCTTTCTCATTATCATCTCTTCTTCTTCTTCTTCTTCTTCTTCTTCTTCTTCTTCTTCTTCTTCCTCATCTGTCTCTTCTTCTTCTTCTCTTTTCTTCTTCTTCTTCTTCCCACTTTCAGAGGTGTCTTTAATTTGATTAATTTCGTGACGTTTTTGCCAATTGTCTAAATGGACTTACGGACCAACTTTGTAAATCCAAACTGAAAAAACCCAAACACGAATTGACATTGTGCCTTTTACTATTTGTTTTAATATTATTATTTTACTTTCTCGCAATCCCAAGCTGCGTTTTTCTGTAAACATGGTTCATGTATTACGGATCCCTTTCACTTGCAAAAGTCGCTAGTCGATACCGGCAAAAATACGTTCACCCATTTACACAAAGACAGAAAACGGTTTGAAACAGCAAAGCCGCTTAGTGAATCTCTAACAGCATTGCTGACACGCAATACTAAGACGATATAAATATCATATGAACAATTAGTAGATATGAATTAAAGCCACATCTAGGACTGACTAGAAAAAGTAAACAGAAAGAAAGTGACAGGAGAGAAATTGAAAAAGAGAGAAACATAATATATATATATAGTATATATATATATATATATATGATACGTGTCTGAGTTTTTTTCCTTTGTCCATTATTTCCCCTCTAATCTTTACTACCACACACACACACACACACACACACACACACACATAATATATATATATATATATATATTATATATATATATATTATATATATATATACTGTGTGTGTGTGTGCTGTGGTGTGTGTGTGTGTGTAGTAAAGATGTAGAGGGAGAAATATTGGACAAAGGAACAAACACTCAGACACGTATACATATATATATATATGTTTCTCTCTTTTTCCATTCATATATATATAATATATAGTATATATATATATATATATATATATATATAGAGAGAGAGAGAGAGACTGAGAGAGAGAGAGAGAGAAATAGCAAGGATGAGAATGAATGCGAATTAAGATACAGAGAGGCAGATAAAATATATGGAAGATACTGATAGATAGATAATAGATAGATTAATGTGTTAAAATAAGCATATTGTAGTAAGATATGAAAAATGAACAACAATAGATGAGTAGATTAAACAATAAAACACAACACACACACACACCACACACATTAATATATATATATATATATATATATATATATATATATATATATATATATCAATATATATATATATGACTTCATCCTTTTTTCTCCCATATTATTGTATTTTACTGCTCTATCTCTTTCTTTATAACCTTGACAAAAGGGTGAATGTCACCCGAAATATCGGATAATCGAATCATGGGACAGAACAACAAGCTGAATATTAAAAATTTTTGTCTTCTGTTTTTTTTGTTTTTTTTGTTTCTTTGTGCTGAGGACAGAGAGGGAGAGAGAAAGAAATGATTATCACTGATCAAAAGGATGCTAAAATAATCATCTGCAGAACATAAATGCCAATGTTAGAATGCCCAACTTCATATCAAACCAACATAATAAGAATCACAAGAATGTCTCAGAAAATGTATACACATTGTGAATAGCAGCCGCATGGGATTTATTATAAGAATGATATACATTAAATAATAAATAAAAATCCCCTATTTCCGTTAATAAACTCCTAAATAGATGTTAGCGTGTTTCAAAGTATCCTCTTATTATTGTATGTAAATATTCGATACGAATAATTATTCTAATGTTTCTAGAGTTTTCAATATATACTCATAGAATTACTGATATTAATTTTTGCGGGGGGGGGAATATTGTGCCTTAATTAAAGCGTACCTAATTTTGAAAGTTAATTAATTTGATAATTAATTAATTAGACAGGCATACCTATTTAAAATGTAAGGCTAAACAAAATCGAGAAAAATTCAATCTCTACACGTACACTTCGGTCCACCAGGCCTCATCAGCAGAGCGATAGATAGGAAGACCGCCTTGTGCGTGATTCGAAACCCGACTGTCAATCTGACAGGCGAGGACCGTAATCCCTACACCAACCGGACTAAATGGTTGGCTAAAAAAAAAGCCATATCATAAACACTTCGCTGGTATTCACTTCTCATATATATATATATAAATATATATATATATATATATATATATATATATGTCAAGAAAGTACCAAGTTTAAAGCTGTATTTACCAAGATGGAAATGAAAAATGATTGGAACGTTTTTTTTTTGTTTTGTTTTTTTTCAGAATGCAAGGTGTGTCAAAAAGTACAAAAATCTCGAACTTATATATATATATATATTATAATATATATATATATATATATATTATATATATAGTATATATATATAATATATATTTAAACCATTGAACGCAGCTCTCCCATCATTGCAATCCTAATATAAGCCGCTGGCATGGACTTTCCCACATGCCATTTGTTTACACTGAAAATCCCTAGATATATGAAAGATCCTTTCCAAGGGACCCTTCTCAAAAGTATCAAAACACGTTTTGAGAGTGGGGACCCCGATAGAAAGTTTTTCTCATCTATGATTAGACTCATTTGAAGTATCAAGTTAATATACAACTATAATGATATAATTATTATTATTATATATATATATATATATATATATATATATATATATATATATCATCATCTCATCATGTCGCGCAGTTTGCACGGATATCCATGACAATCTCTCGCCAACCTTCCCTATCATTCATCGACTCTGGAGTTCCCCCGCGCAGCAAGCCAGCATCCATACATAGTTGGTCAATGTAGGTCCTGACTGGGCGGCCCACATTAGCGTGTCCATGTGCTGGCTTCCACAATAGTACGTCGCGTACGATCTCGTCCTTGTTTTCTCCAGCAGTGTCCTGCCATGCCTAGCCCTCTTACTCGTATGGTTTGTGAGATGGGGGTAGGTGGCCATACAGTTGCTTTTTTGTGGGGGGCTGCTTCCACGACTTATTCAGGACCGCTCGCAGCATTCTGGTGCAGCTCCCATCTAGCTTACTCTCAAGGCGTTTTGTTAGGTCCAGGTGTACAGCCATACAGCAGCACCGACACAACCACAGCTGGAAGAATCGTCTCTTTAGTTTGTCGGGGAGATCGGATTTCCATAGAATGAATAGAGAATAAATGAGAAAAGTATTGGCATGAAAAGGTTGTCAATGCTAATAAAGCAGAGCAGTTTATAATCAATAGTAATGTTATTATGGAGGATTTGGACTCATAACTTCGTTTCATGGTTATGCAATCCTCAGATGAGTCAAATGGTTGAGATCTTAAAACCCAGTGGTTTTTAAAATCCCAAACATTTGACTCATCTGAGGACTGCATAACCATGAAACTTATATATATAATATATATATATATATTGGCCTTCAAAATATTAATATATATTATATATATATATATATAATATATTATATATATATATATATATATATATTATCATGTCGCGTAATTAGTACGGATATACATGACAATCTCTCGCCAACCTTCCCTATTATTCATTGCTTCTGGGAGTTCTGCGCAGCATAGTTTTGTGTGTGTGTGTGTGTGTGTGTGTGTGTGTGTGTGTGTTATAACGTTTTATGGTGGATGATTACATGTTTGGGTAAGAAAACGGTGAATTATTTTGTAAATCTTCTATCCGAAGTCTATTTCAGTTAATGGTAAATTGGCGCGATTGTCTCTCAGTCAGTCGATGAAACTGTGCGAGACAGAAATAGTCGAAAACTCATGCCACAGACAGGAATGAACTTGTTTCTTTATTTTAGGTTGACAATTACGAATGATTAACAAGTCATATTTAACGAGCACTTAACTGGCGGCAACGATAGACGCACACATTCGCTTAAATTATTTTGTCTTAGATGAGAACTCAGTGAACTCAAATTACCAAGTGACCCAGGAATTAGGTGTCACTCCTAACGTGTCTATTAGCAAGTAAACATTGCAAGGCAATTCTCTAGTGAAGTCAGTTCGATCCTCACTCGTACTGATGGTAGTCTTGTGCAAGTCTAAAATAGCATTGCACGTATTTCCCTTACCGAACTAATTTCTTATCTCATTATTATGTACGACATAGACATTCGTGTATTTAATAAACTGAAAGCCAATGTAGAACCTTCATGGAGATTGTTTAAAAATTTAAAGGCCGGCTTAGCTTAGTCGGTAGAGCGTTCGGCTAGGAATCACAAGGTTCCTGGTTCGATATCCGACCCTCGCGAACTCAGCGTATGAGTAGCACAGGGATCTGTGCGGAAAAAGTAAGGAGCTGATGGTAGGTGTTGTGCTCCACCTCAGACGCCTAAATAATCTCCTGGTCTAGCGCTAGTGAAAAGAGGATAGATTCCCTCGCTGTCTGGCTGATATCGACATTAGGCCGCCCCGACGACTTTACTTTTTTACACATATTCGTATCTTTCGATGATCCAATTACGAGGGTTGTGTGAATGTTGTATCACATTATACGTAAATTTTATAACAAAATGTATTCTTATATTGTCGCAAATGAGTATTCTGTGATAAAATGTTAATGCTAAATTAATATATATATATATATATAATATATATATATATATATATATATATATATATATAAGTTTGCGGCCCATTTTGAAATAATGCCTCAGAATTTCCTGAATCTCAAAACCTAACTGAATAATAATAATAATAATAATAATAATAATAATAATAATATATAATAATTGTTACAATCTTATGGGACATCCTGTAGGCTTCAAGCAAGAGCGCTTGCCCAGTGGAATTGAATCATTGGTAGTCTTCTGATAATGAATCCTTTGATTCTTATAGTAAAGAGTCCTGAGTATTGTAAGTCCCCCCTCAATGAGTGCTAGTATAACTATGGCAGTATGAGTGTTTAAGTAGTCTATCAGCCACGCAGTGTGGCTAGTGATTGCGAGGGAATAAACCACGTCACTACTGCTAGTCTGTAAATCAAGGTGGGAATTGGAGAGCATTATACCAAAATTATTCCAATAATAATTAATAATACTAATAATAATAATAATAATAACATTGGTGTAATTATAATGTTTAATTCCGAAGCGAGTGGAAGGATTGCTAGTGCAGTCTACGGGTTACTTTTTTTCCTTACAACGAGCATGGTAGCAATAATCTTGGGATAGTAAGTGAAAAGTGATCTGCATTTATGGGAGAGGATAACCTGATTTTTAATCCCACCGTGACTTTAAAAAAAGTTCTTTTCACTCACAGATGCCATTGCCAAAGTTCCATCAAAAATCTTTTTAATTTCTATATTATTATTATTATTATTATTATTATTATTTATTTTATTATTATTATTATTATTATAATGACTGGGCGGACTCGTGTAAGTACCTGTAGCATGCATACACATATAATTACCCAGAGCAACAGGCAAAAAAGTAGCAAACAGGAAACACCAGTCCATGATGATATACATGGATTCTTGTTTTAAAATATTTCAAAAACTTTTTTGTTCACCCTAGTATTTGTCTGACGTAAAAAATAATCTTACATTTTTTCTAGCTATTTAATCCCATATCGAAAATAATCCATTCATATCTTAAGAAGAAGATGATAATAAAGTTCTTTTACGAGCTTCTTCCTGGCACTTATAGATATGTTTAAAAAATCGTGTGCATAAATGTATCCATAAAATAGATAATATTCCTTAATTTGAAGGGTCGGTTTAGCTCAGTCGTAGCACATCCGCCACGGAAGCAAAAGATTCTTATGCTACACCGGCTCCTCGCTAACTTAGTGCATGAGTGGCACAGCTTGGAACTATGCTATAAAGTGGAGGCACGTTGTCTAATGGTTAGAGTCGTAGGAAATGGACTCGTCAACGCGAGTTCAATTCCTGAATGAAGCTGTTGGCATTTCACATGGTGCTAATACCCTTGGGGAAGGTATGAATCCAATCCTCCCTAAAGCATGGGTACAGACTGGATTCTTTAACCATGGTTAGGTAACCAGTCTAGGAGAAGGAAAACTCTGAACAAAACATGTGCGGATGGGTTGGTAAATATATATACATATATATATATATAATATGTGGAGTTGAGTATAGGTGTTGCTCTACGTGTCGGACGCAAAAACAATCTTCCTGGTCTAGCGCTAATAAAAGGGGATACACTCCCTCGCTGTCTGGATGATAGTAAAACAGGCCCCTCCGCCTCGTTTTCTTTTCCTTAGTAAATAGATTCTTGCTTTTCCCGGTTTATATTAGTTTAATGCATATTCTCTTCCTTTGAAGGTTAAAAGAAAGAAAACGTAATAATTATTGAATCGGACGTTTAGATTCATGACAAAAGCCTCTATATTTTCAGTACTTTATATCGCAGTCCTTGTCGAGATAATATATATTTGAAATAAATTGTATTGTAAATTCAAATGTAACTGGTGCATGGTGTAATGGTTACCGTCGTTGGATATGGAATTGTCGACCAGAATTCAAATCCTGGACGAGGCTGTTCGCATTTCACCCATGGTCCTTTCAACAATAGATAAATGGTAGGGCAGATTGGTTTAAAAAAAACAAACTTGGTTAGGCAAACATTCGAGGAAACGGGAAACTGAATTCAAGCCTGATTAAATCGCCTTAAGAGATTAAACCTCGTGCCACAACCTACTCGTGTGAATGGATTGGTAAATATATAAAAGTAATTACTCTCAAAATAAGTATCCGCAAGTTAAATTCAACGCATGCGCAATGCGTGATATACATGGTCAATCACTGAATAAGGAGTTCGATCCACGCTGGATGCCCCATGTTTGGGACCTTGTGTCCCATCCTACTCCAGGCGAAATGGTTTGGTAAATAAATACATAGACAAGCATATATAATATATATATATATATATATATATATATATATATATATATATGTTTTATTTGTCTATAATATATATTTTTATATGTCTCTCTCTCTATATATATATGTTTTGTATGTCTGTAATATATATTTTTGGGTATTTTGTGTGAAGCATAGGATAAAAACTCCATTGGTTGTAAAGTGTTAGGTTTCATTTTATGTCATTCAATATTTCGGAAGCATGACCTTCCTTTATCAAGATAATCTAGACTAAGAATAATATATACACACTGAAAACTAGATTCCTCAGATATACCAACAAAATATCATACGTGGACTTCACAATGAAGACACACAGACACACACATACGCGCGCGCACACACACACACACACACACACACACACACATATATATATATATATATATATATATATATATATATATATTATATATATATAGAGAGAGAGAGAGAGAGAGAGAGAGAGAGTTTGGAATTCACCGTGTGTCAGCCAGTGACCAGCAAATGACACCTGAACTAGATATAGAAATAAAAACAGAAACCCCATGTGGGTTCTGTGGAGACCAGAAGCGCATGCCTCCCTTCCCCCACCCCCGGGACCACAAACGGATGTAAAGAAAATTCGGTCCCTCTTTAGGCGGACACGAGAAGGCTTAGACGGGTTTTTGGGGTACCTGTTGTGACATGTCTAGGCTGGCAGTGAACAGCGCGCAGGAATGTGATTTATGGTAGAACAATATTTACCCCCACTCTTTAGCCCCACGAGCCAGGAAAGAAATAAACAACCCTTTTTATTTTAGTATACGACTTTCGTATGTTGTTTCTTCGAGCTAAGGACGACTGTTACTACTAATACTACTCGAATGGCCCCTACGCAGCATAATCTCATGTTACCTTATTGCGTGGCGTAATTGTAATGGATGTGGCATTAAATAACCCAAGTCATGAAAGGTATGAAACAAAGAAACAAAGCCAACCAACTATTTCCTCTTATGAAATAAGGATGTCACCGTCTTTTACTTGGAACTGAATTGCGACGGTTTGAAAAGATAGAAAATACATTTTCGATGAAATTGTCAAAACAATATAATGGTTGACAATACTTAATCTAGAGAAAAATTACGTGGTAGCTTCATTTCCTTATAGAAGTTTTTTTTTTTTTTTTTACCCAACCTTATCAAAACCTGAACCTTTTGATGCCTGCCCTCTCTTTATGCCATCGAGCTATATCCTGACTAGTTTATGGTGATAGGATAAATATTATTAGATATTGACCACATCCTCCACCAAATGAACGTGACACCGTGATTTCTTTTCTTCTCTGCTACACAAAGCGGTGCTCACACGAGCCAAAATTATAACCCACACGCATAAAAAAAATGAGGGAAAAGCGTGAGAGCGATTAGTTACTTTAATTGACTTAAAGAAAGCGTAGCTATGGCAACAGCCTATTCGCAGTGCCAGTCGGCAATGTCTTTGAGGAATTAATTAATTTCCCCCACCCCTCATCCTGGCAGTCAACTGCCACACACGTTAGCGACGACGACGATGGTGACGACGGTAATTACGCAGACGGAGACGTTATTAAACAATATGAAACAACGACGTTTTTTTCTTTTCTTTTGGCGGTGGAGTTTGGTAGGGTGGGAAGAACTCTTCGCTCTAGTATTGTGATCGGGTGAAGTGGATGGCAACGAAGAGAAAATTACATCAGCAAAATAAAAATAAAAAAGAGAGAAAAAAAATGAAAAAAATTATAATAAAACGGAGAGATAAACCTTTGGACGAAGTATTTTATGGCCTATACAGGTAATTAAGCGTGTTTTGGAGCTGTGAAACTGACAGACGGGAATGAGGGCATGAAGTGCCCTCGCACTCTGATTACTAGCAAGTTCATCTCAGAAACCTAGTAGTCATTTACCAAGAATAACTTAGTTTGGCACAAGGCCCGTAGAATGCAATATTCAGAGTGACTAGTATTCATTAATTAGACCACCCTGAATAGTCCAGACCTAAAGTTTATTGAGAAGGAAAATGGTTTGTTATCTAGTATAGAGATATAAATGCCAATAAGATGGTGACGGTTCTTCATCTTACAATTTCAGTCAACATAAGCTGAATCTTACTTATATATATATATATATATATATATATATATATATATATATATATATATATATATATACTGTTCAGAATTTTATGGTAATTTTTAGGCTGCAGGTAAGAGCCCTTTACAGTAGTGTTCCTTTGTGTGGTGTAGAATCCTTCTGTTCCTTAGTGTTAGACCAAATCCTTGTGTTCCTTAGTGTTAAGCAGAATCGCCCCAGTTAACCACTGAGAGAAGAACGCAAAAAAGATAAATACATACTTAGACCTTGCTGGAGAACTAAAAACATATGTAGAAGATGAGGGAGAAGCTGATAACAGTTGTAGTTCGCTCACTTGGAACTGTCTCCAAGGCTTGGAAAAATGCAGGATAAAATGGAAATCAGAAGAAGACCCGATACCATTCAAGCCATTACATTGTTATGATCGGCAAGAATAGTCAGAAGAGTTAGGGAGACCTGATGAGACTTGCTGTCACTCAAATTCCAAAGAAAGATCACCAGGTAACGCTGGTGTCAAGAACTCACAAGAAGCCAAACAATAATAATAATAATAATAATAATAATAATAATAATAATAATAATAATAATAGGACGCAGCAGAATAGTAAGTGTAAAATATATGGAGACAGAGACGAATGCAGCAAAATAGCACAAAGAGAGTACTAGACCAGACACGACTCGGTGGTAAAGGTAATCCACCGGGAATTGTGCAAAAATTGGGGTTAATATCGACGCACAATGTCTGACTGAAAGGGATTCATAAACTTTTTCTGAGTTAAATTCTTGAAGCGTAAGTATATATATATATATATATATTAAATAATTTCACTGTAATCTTGTTTTCTTTTGTTGGGCGCTGAAGTGAGTATTTCAATAGAAGATTACCAAGTCACATCTGAAACAGATCGCACTTAATAATTAACCCCGGGTGTAGGATTGCCACCCATGAAAATTTTCAAATATAAATAAAATTATGTGTGGGGCTCAGAAACAGATCTAAGTGAGATGTTCGGCAGGTTCTCCTTTAATAGCCAGCATGAGTGATCTGGTCCGAATTCTGCGAATATTAATTGTTTGAATTTCAGGTACAAAAACAAAGACACAAAACCTAAAAAAAAAAAAATCTATCTGAGATACACCAAGGAAATGTAATCCACTGTTAATTTAAAAGCAACACTATACAAAGAGATTATAGGAAAAGGATGATCGAAATCTGGGAAGAATCCGCTAAATTTAATACTAGCCCAAGACTATGCGAGCAAGAGAAGCTGCTTTTAAAATAGGCTGGTTTTCGGAACCCGAAATACTAGATATAGTTATTTACTAATCGTAGCTTAGATGTGGCACAAGGCCAGTAGTATGCTATGCCCAATGAGATTCGAACTAACTATCAATGGTCTGCAAATCTGGCTTGCTAGCCATTACACCATGTGAGGTGCCAGATGTATGTGGCACCCAATGAGAATCGAACTCACAAACATTGGTCTATAAATCTAGCTTGCTAACTATTACACCACGTGTGGTACACGAAATCTATACATATACAAAGGGCAGTTGTGTGAATCTCTATGTCCGGAGGAAACTTTGAAAATAAAACAATTAACGACAAAGTAAATATATACACACATTAAATATCAGCAGGGCTTGTTTTTTTAGCAAAATAATAAAGTTTTTATTTATATAAGTGAAGATAATTGAAAAATAAAATTTAACTGATAACAGCATGGATTTTTTTCGTTTCTTTACATAGTGGTTGGATCAATGCAAGGACGTTTTTTACGTAGAGATTTTAATTGGGAATTCTACGAGCATCCGACTCAGGATTCAGTAATAGTGGATCTGCATGACTAACTTTAAACCCCCCTCTACCCAGGCGACACCGGGTAACCGCTTCTAGTACTAGACATATGTCGACAGGTAAGTCGAGAAACATATTATCACGAAGGTTCCACTAAATAAGATTGTCAGATTTGATATAAAGAACAATCCTCTGAACAGTTTATTTTCCACATCTTCAACCGACATATGACAGCAAAATATCGACGACATGTACATTAGCAGCAACTGTCAGGTAACCCGTGTCAATTATGCGACAAAGAGTGTTGGTCTACAAAATGTTTGAAATGTCATATGAGTGTGCGTGGGTTCATGGAAAATACATTTAACTCATTTGACACACAGGTGATAGAGCTTGCAAATATATACTTGGAATTAGCAGTCACACACACACATACACACACACAACACACATATATATATATATATATATATATATATATATATATATATATATATATATGGTGTTGTTATGGGCCCAACGGTAGATAGTCAAATGATTTATAAAAAAAGAAGATCCGCAAAAGGGATTTTTAAATGAACTGTATTATTATTTTACATTAGCGACACGTGTTTCCTACATTCTGATATCTTCTTCAGGTACCAATTAACCATATTCTTTGTGGTTCTGATATCTTCGTCAGGCGTTAATAAACCACAGAATGTGGTTAATTAACGCCTGACGAAGATATCAAAAGATCTGAAACATGTGTCGCTAATATGAAATAATAATAATTTTTTTAAAAAGACATAAGCCATTTTGCGGACCATTTTGTGTATATATATATATATATATATATATATATATATATATATATATATATATATATATATATATAGAGAGAGAGAGAGATAAAAGTATATGAAAACACACAATGCTGTTAAAATGAAAATATTTTATATCATATTCATAGCTGATATTGAACAAGATTTCGATTGATAAAAATCATCTTCAGAGCTTGTTTTTAATACAGAGTCATCGAGAGAGAAGCAGGAAATGATTTAAATTCAAAACGAAAAACATTGATGTTCCAAAAAGCGTGCAAGTCATGCGATCGTTTCGTCATTAGCACACCCGCTACGCGTTTCTACGCCAGCGACACAATTGTATATTTTTAGTGTAACAGTTTTTGAAAGAAGAAAACATATTACAAATTAATAAATAGACAAATTCTCTTTTTCAAACAGGGAGAGTTTTAACCCGTTCATGGTCAGTATATATATATATATATATATATATATATATATATATATATATATATATTATTCTGAGATAAACATTTTTATCACCTTCCACATACCAACAAAAGCCCTGAAGATGATCTAATTAATAGATCGAAACACTGCAGCGTCGGCCAATAAACTCACCACTTAACTCATTTAAACCTGTGTTTTTTTCAATTTTTATTATATATGTATATATATATATTAACTTAATAGTTTAACTATAGTGATAAGACAAACAGAAATAATCGTTTTATTCTTTGATTGTTCTCAACTACTTTAGACATCCAAGAGAAAAGGTTATTGTGAAAAAAATAGTTTTATAAAGTCCTTAAAAATGTATTCCTGGCAAATGATGTAAATTATGCTTGGGTGTGATTCTTTTTAAGTTCGTAGTGTGTAACCAGTGGCTAATGTATTTATTCATATTGGTTTTAGTGACACTCACCTTTTATTAGCAAATCTGGTAATTAAGTTTCATATTAAGTTTAAATGCATTTTTAAAAAATTTGTTTATCCATTTATCTTCTCGTTTTTTGATTAATGATTTTAAGTTGATGTCTTTTTCAGTTATTTCAATGATTGTGAATTTAACATCTCTGTTAAAATCGTGAGTGCTTGAGCGAAAGTATTATTCTAAAGATATTAATTTCATCTGATCAGTAGATTTAATTCTGTCTGTAAATATTTAGTCTAAAATAAAATGGCCATTCTGAATTTCCAGCATATGATCACAGACACACAGACACACAGACACATATATATATATATATATATATATATATATATATATATATATATATATATATATATATATATATATATATATATAGTCTGCAAAGTTTCCTATCTGGATCACCATCAGCTAGTCGTGACTTTCAGCAATATATCCATGGAAAACCCTAGATACGACCATCACACACTGTACAGATTTACTTTATCTACTAGTGATTATCCAGAATACTTTCACATCAAATATGCGCAATAAGATCTACTCTGGTATTTTCTTGAATTATACATACTTACGCTTACTGGTTCAGTAATCTCCAAATATTTTGCAATTGTCTAAATCGATAGCATATATATATATATATATATATATATATATATATATATATATATATATATATATATATATATATATATATACGTAGTCATCCGCAGACACCTTGTGTCAACATAACATGTCCCCTCAATGGGGCTAGACATAGCAGGCTACCTCCAGCTGGGACTGAAACCAGACCGATTAATCAATCTAATACTAGCTGTCAGGACACCTGCAGACCAGAACGAGATTTTAACTGTCAAATACAGACATATGGATATATTTTAAAGACCGCCAGAGAGAGCATCATGCGTAATAGGAGAGCCTTTCATTTAAGTGTAAATTGTTGGCCGAAAGCGAATATATATATATATATATATATATATATATATATATATTCGCTTACGGAAACACACTGAGATTAAATGGATAACACGCCTACGTGCGCATATCCACGGACTCAATAACGATTCCTCAAACCATACAAATATTTCTCCAACACCACCACCCCATAGGAAACCACAAGAAGTGACAATGACGAATAGTAAAGACAAAAAACAACAAACCAATTAACAAACCGCCAAAAAACACCCACACAAGAAGAAAAAAAGAAACGAGGTCACAAACAACAACCGCCCACACACCACTCAAAAGATGATACGACTACTATAAAAGCAGCCAGCTCCGGACATCCAAACTATTGTTCAGTAGAAGAGAACCAAGCGCGCTCGAAAATTAAACGAAATAAAACGAAACTTAACAACATTAAAACCGAGTTTCTGTTATTCCATTCCTAATGCTTCACACGAAAGCCCAAACAATATATATCCAATAAAATATATATATATATAATATATATATATATATATATATATATATATATATATATATATGGGAGAATATGTGCTTCATTGAAGTCAAACCTAATTTTTTTGAAAGTTAATTCATTAATAATTAATTAGGCGGGATTTAACTACTTAAATGTAAAGCTAAACAAATCGAGAAAAATCAATCTCTGTATGTACATTTCCGCCTATTAGGCCTCATCAGCAGAGCTATAGATACGAAGATCGCCTCGTGTGTGATTTGTTTAGCCTTACATTTAAGTAGTTAAATCCCGCCTAATTAATTATTAATGAATTAACTTTTTTTTAAATATTAGGTTTGACTTCAATTAAGCACATATCCTCCCAAATATTGTCGGCTGAAAATAGCCATATGTTTGTTTACGTTCTCGTTATATATATATATATATATATATATATATATATATATAATATATATATATATATCTTTTCCTTGCAGTGTGTGTGACCGCATCCTCAAGTCCAGATTTGGACTAATTAGCCACCAGAGGGTCCACAATTAGTGAATAACATGGAGTGACGTCATCGTCGTCTGAGACGGACTTCTAAAAGAAAAAATATATGTTAGTGTGTGTGTGTGTGTGTGTGTGTGTCATTTGGTTACATATTTACCAAATAAATAAATAAATACAAACCTAATACTGATCTGTAATTCTTAGTTTTTCCTGAAACCTTGTAATTTCCACGCGCTCAGTTCTTATTTTGAAAAAGTTGAGTAATATTCATTCCAGTCACAAATAATTAATCTTACTTTTTTAGAGCAAAAGGTCATTGTTTTCACTTCTGTTTGGCTTTCTTTAAAAAGGGAAATGTAAGCTTTTCTTGTCCCCCCCCCACCTCCGCTCAAACAAGAAAGAAATCCTCGTGGCTTTAAGTAAAGCGCTTTTCTTACTTAAACAGCTGCATGAAATCAATTCATTCATGCACATAAATTCAATGGTCGTTTTAAATATTTTAAATTGAAAAATAGAATCTCATTTTCTTTAAGGGTTTATCGTGTTTAAACAAAACCATTTCTCAAACAGTAAGGTGTTCTTTTTAAAGAAATGAAACATAAAATACGACAAAATAATTCGCAAAGTGAAGAACGCTAAAGGTCGATATAAACAAACATTCATTTGTTTTATAAATAAAGACAATAAAGTATCTGGATAAAAAATGTATCTAAAAAAAAAACTATGGAAAATGTCAGCTGACATAATATGATTTTGAAAGAGGGAGATTAAAAAAGATATGGAAGGAATTTATTTGTCTTTCAAAAAAGCAATATCCATACCATTATTTTGATGTATTCCTTCCATTTTTCTACTTATGATCTTTTTTTTGTCTTCTTCATTTTAAGTTATTGTCGTCTGCTTAAAATTGAAAGGCTGAAATGTCTTTTCTTTCGGGCATTCACACAAATACGAGGTTATTTATTGCTTATACTAATAACGTGATTTGGAAGAGCAAAAACGAAGCTTTGATTTATAGTTGCCAGCCACAACGAATATTAAACTTTTTTCTTGTTTTTATTTTTTTTTATTTTTTATAAATCTTTGTGGTTGTTATGGAATGTGGAGGCAGCTTTTCGGGAAGAATATTCTGATATGAGCATCTCTCATATCTGGTCATTTTATTCATGTCAATGTAAATAAGGTGCGAAAACGCAAGGATATTTTAATATATTAATTTACTTTTCTTTTTTATTTATTTATTTATTTATTTTGCTTTTCGTGCAGTGAGGTCTGCATCTGTATTGCAGGTATTAAATGTATACAAGTTATATATCTATATCAATATTGCAATATTTTGCACAGAAAATTGACA
>CM042140.1:98598298-98623298 GCA_023376005.1 Doryteuthis pealeii | reverse complement strand
TCTGACACAAGCTCATAAGTGAAAGGTTATCAGTAAGAATCTAACTAATAAACAATGTACTGATGGCCTAGCTCTCTAACTATTCAATGGCTTTTCGGCGGGGAATACAATCTCTTTAACGGGTATTCTTGGAAGAGCAATCTGTTAGTAAAGTTCCATTTCGTTGGATCAGGGGAGTGTAGAATACCAATCCATTGCTATTGCCCCCAGATGTCGAACCCAGAGTGGAACAACCTATCCCATGTATGAGTCAAATAGAGATATTTAAAAATTTCGTGTGGAACGTATGAAAAAATGTAACGAAACTGGAAAAAAATGTAAATATGAACATACAATGAATACGATTTCCTAACCTCCAAGTATAAAATAATTCTAAACAGGTTCACTGGCTGTTAAACTCAATTAATAAATTGGTTCCATCCGCAAGGTGGTATAAAATCAGAATTCGTGTGGTGCTCTGTAAGGGTCACACTCACTATTCCTGGTTAGGTAGATAGTTTCATTAGCACTAGCCGTATTCAAAGCTATTATGAAATTATTATTTAGTAAGCTTTATATTGTATTGCACAAATTCAGGTAGTTTACACAAGGTATTTAAACAACCTTTCCTCACGAACAGGATGTGACAAAAGGTTGATTCTTAAGAGGAGTACTGCTGATCCTCCCTTTTCAAGACTTGATTTCCAACCAAGGTTAAAGAACCCAATCTGTTCTTGTATTTACAGTTAGGTACACAGGGTTATTTTTAAGCAGAATACAGCTGGTTTGATTTTATACATTTCTCTCTTCTAGTGCTTGTTGCTAACCAAGTTCAAATAATATAGTCTCCCCTACTGTTTACCCATAAATTTGGCGAGGAGAAAGGGGTTTATTTCAAAGGTCATTAGCCTCGACCAGGATTAGAACTCCAGTTGCCGATTTCGTTTCCTACGACGATACCCGTGATAATAATTTGAATGTACCTGGTATCCCAAACTAGTCACTGTTGGGTTATTTTGTTATTTAAGGTGTGTTGTAGCCAACCACTTAAACCTATAAACTCTGCGTGGGCGCCTTGATTAAAGCCAGCCAATCAACACACTCGAATATGTGGTTAGTTAACTATTTAATCACCGATCTTAAAAGCCGTTCATTTGCATGCAATCAGCACGGACAAACGGATCAGAAACACAAGGATTATACCTAACACTAAGGGACACAATGATTCTACATAACACTAAGGAACACAGGGGATCTCCACTGTAATGTGCTTTCACTTGCAGCCTAGAAGTGGCCACAGAAATTGTAACAGTCACTCATATCAGTACTGAACAGTATCAATGCTGCTTGACTTCGTTGATCTGGAAGCATCGCTATTTCAGCATGACGTGACTGTAAGAGAGAAACGGATATAAAATTACATGCTTTATTGCAAGCGAATAAGCAGTGATCAAACGTATAACCTATTTGATGTCCTTTATTCACCAGGTAAAACAAAACAAAAAAGTACATACATCAATGATATGCATACGTGATAGCAGACAATGATTTGGAATTCGGCTAATGTAATGTGAAGCCGCTGCTTTTGTCGTTGCATTGGTTGTTGAAGTCTGATTTATGTCGGAAGTTGCGAATAAGAACATGCCTCTGACGACGCGAGACAGGCCACAGAAGGTCATCGTATAAGCATGACGCTGGATAACGGAATAAAATCGTGATTAAGGCTATGGACTGACTCGCGTTTGTGGGAACCGATGCGAGGGGGTGACCATAGAAGATTAATATCTATATATTTACCAACCCCTCTGCACTAAAAGAATGTGACATGTGTAAATCTTAGTCGAAGTTTAATAGGTTTGAATTTAGAGTTTTCCTTCTCCTAGACTGGTAGCTAAACCAAGGTTAAAGAGCCCAGTCTGCCCTGCTATTTTATCTATAACTGGAGAGAAAGCAGGTGGTTGCATACTTTTCCCAAGGGTATTAGCGCTATATGAAATGAAGACAGCTAATCTAGGATTTGAACTCGGGCCGATGAATCCGTTTTCTACGACTGTAGCTATTACACCACGTGCCTCCACTCTAACATGATCCCATGCATTTAACTATTGACAGGATGTGACACAATGTATCTTTTTTAAAGCATGTATTTACGAACCCCTCCACATGAGCAGGATATGATACAAGGTCTATTTTTAAACGGAGGTTAACAGGTTTGAATTCTGAGTTTTCATTCTCCTAGATCGATTGTCATACTAAACTTAAAGACCTAAGACTATCTTACTATTCAACCATACCTGGAGGGAGAATAGCCTGCTACATCGCTTTCGTAAGAGCTTTAACACTTTGGGAAACACTATCAACGTCGTCCAGGATTTGAACTCTTGTCCCGGTGTCCATTTGGACTAAAACCATTATAAGAGGGGTGCTTCTCAAAGCAATGAAAAGGAGAGTTTTCTTTCTCCTAGACGGGTTTATTAACCAATAATAAACAACCGACGATTGGAGAAAGAACAGGTATGCTTTTCTCAAGAAAATTAGCGCGAAATTAAATGCAAAAAGCCATGTCCAGGATTTGAACCCAATTCGCCTATTTCATTTCCCATGTCGATAACCATTACGCTAAGCAGGCATACATCATAATCGTAGAAAATTGTTGGTTTATCTTGAGTATAAGATATAAGCAAAATCGTCATTTATGGACTTTACGAATAGTAGCAGCCATTTCCGGTAGAAATTGGCAAATTAGATGAGAGGACTGAGGCGATTTAAGTCGTTTTGCACTGTATTCGATCACTTGTTGTTTGATCTTTCTCCCAGGAAGATACATATTTGGATTAACACCAGAGGCTAACCACAGGACCTCTGACTTATAAATTACAAGGAAAACTACAGACTTAGCTTTATATATTACAAGGAAACCCACTCTCTAAGATCACCAATTGGATTATGTGAATAAGAACATAACAACTGAACCCTTATAATAGAGTCATGGATTATAACAAATATGAAAGCGACAAACATGTGAACATATACACGCATTCGGACAGATGAGGAAAACCGGTTATAAAAGATTTTCGAACATTTAAAAGAAATGATCCGTTGCGTTTCTTTATTTTTTAACTCTTCCGCTATACAGAAGATCATACAAGATGAAGCAGACATTTAAGTTGAACTCAGCAACTGTTTAATATTCTTTTAACTACCTCTCCCCGAAATTTATTACACTGCAATAAGGTGTCCTTTTAAATAGACATACCTATTGTGTTAGACTTACCAGTGAATATAGCAGCCGCATTGTTAGAAAATTTACGATAACTAAAAATGTTGACCTGAGTCACTTGCGTGATGTCAGGGTTAGGAGGCAAGTGTTAATGTATTCGATTCTCACTATTACGCGTATTTCTGGTCATTAATTAAAATTAGCTAAGCTTAATCAACGGATCATTTCCTCGCGTGATATAACGGTTGGAAAGTAAGGAGGCGCGTGGTGCAATGGTTAGAAATCGTATGAAATGGACTCGTCGATGCCAGATCAAATCCTGGGACGAGGCTGTTTGCATTTCACATCGCACTGATACCCTTGGAAAAGGTATGCACCTTAGCTATGGGTAAATAGTAGGGAAGACTGGGCTCTTTAACCGTGGCTAGCTAACCAGTCTAGAGAAGGAAAACTCAATTCGAACCTGTTAAACTCCGCTTAAGAAATTGACCTTGTGTCGCATCCTGCTCGTGTGGAGGGGTTTGGTAAATATATAATGGTTAGAAAGTTAGCAGGGAATAATGTTTTAGGGAATTCAATTGTAACTCGGTCCCCCGCACTTCTGGCCTTGCGCAAAAATAATCTAAAGGCTTTATAAGATGACCGTGTTCCTCATGTGATTTAATGGTTGGCGAACAAGACTATCAGGCGATTTATAGGTGTAATTTTCAGCTATTGCCCCATACTTCAGGCATTGTACCAATTTAAACTATGTTTAATGAATAACCGTATTCCTTGTGTGTAGTATTATCTGCCTTATTCAGACTATGGTCCTCATCTTCATTATTATCTGTACAACGTTTCGGTCGATATGCCCCCCCCCCCGGCCTTCTTCAGGTATTTCTTGTCGGACTCGGGAAGCTTCTCGAACTCGGGAACCTTCTTTTCGAACTCGGGAACTTTCTGGTCGTAATCAGGAACCCTATGGTCGTAATCGGGAACCATCACGGAACTTTGAACCTAACTCTTTATTCAGTCCACGAGGGTATCCTATTCTCATTCCGCTAACCATAGCTGTGGTAGGAGCCGTGTTAATTATTTTTCTATGTTACTGCCTGATTGAACCTTGAATCCAGAGATAACTGTCACTTAGAACTGTCTTAACCTAACTACCTTATCCACTAGGCCATGTGTCGAATTGTGTGTAGTGTAATGGTTAGTGAGCTAGCGTAGCTGACAAGTTTTATAGAGTCATATTCTCACTTGAATTAGAAATATAATTTTAAAAAAATCTTTTAAATGCAACAAACATTTACAGGGAAATCAAACGAGATGTGATTAAAATTCACGGATTTATTCTTCTTTATTTATTTTATTTTTAAATATCAACACAAATGATCCGGATATATACTGATAAAACTCCGAATGCATAAAGGTTGACTTTTGCGAGAATATTGAATGTACATCTATATAATCAAGTTAAATCCCCGTCATTTTCGCCAATCATTGACACGTGTTATTGTTGATCAGATAATATTAATTATTATGATAAAACCTGGTGGGAATATGCGAGTGATTAATTGAGTCATCATTCAAACAAAGGTATACCCAATAAAAAATAGAACCGCAGGAAAAACCGCAAGTGACCTTTATTTGATAAATCAAACCAATATACACAAACTTAAAGCAATCAATCAAATGTATAAATATAAATATAAATATATACAGTCATCCACAGATACCATGTTTCGACGTATCACGTCTTTTCAGTGTGGGTAGACATTCTGCAAGCTACCTACAGACGGGATAAAAACTCGACCGATTCTGCATCACTCGGATATGTTAACTGCTCGGCATGTATATATGAGCGGAAAGACTTTAACTTCTAAGTCAAGGTACACACTACACACACACAACACACACACACACACACACACACTATATATAATATATATATATATATATATATAATATGTGTGTGTGTGTGTGTGTGTGTGTGTATTGGCGTGTGTGTGTGTGTGTATGAATCATATACACAACAATATATATATATATATATTATATATATTATATATATATATATATTATATAATATTAATATTATATGGTCAGTTAAATTATTTAAAACATATTAAAAAAGAACACATAAAATGGATTTTTAAAAAATCCTATTCACTGAAAGACATTGATTAACCACATACATAAATACAACACACAAACACACACACACACCACACACAAACACACACACACACACACACACATATATATATATATATATATATATATATATATATATATAGGAGAGAGAGAGAGAGAGAGGGGAGTTTTTTATTTCAATGTTTCTCTTTCTAATTATATCTATTACATCTCATCTCCAATTCTTTTTGTTTATCTTTTGAATACATATGCAGTTAATGCTTATTTTCTTTCTTCTCATATTTATCACACAAATGTGTATCTGCCTTTCTCCGTTTAGACTGCATGTTTTGAATGCCATAATCAAACTTTTTATTCTGTTTCATGTAGTTTGTAAGTCTTTTGATAACAAAGTCAACATATCTACAATTCAATCAGATTTACTTCATCCCTATTTTTTGTTCGTTTATTGAAGTCATCGCAAGGTCAGGAAAAGTAAGTTAGATAATATATTTGTGCATGATTGATTTTCAGGATCGTTATTTGTTTATTCTTAAACACCTTTCGATATAAATGTTCTATATAATATAGATCCTACAATTATTCCTCTTATTTTTTTAATAAAGAGTTGTCTTATGTTGATCTGTAGTGTAAAAACCCTTTTTAATTCAGGGATAACCACTATATACATATATACACAATAAAAAGCCACGCACACAAACTGTTACAATCTTATGGGCCATCCTGTAGGCCTTAAGCAAGAGCGCTTGTCCAGTGGAATTGGATCCTGTGTAGTCTTCTGATAATGAATCCTTTGGTTCTTCTGGTAAAAAGTCGTCAGTTCCTTCGTCAATGGTCGTAAGTTTCTCCTCAATGATTGCAAGTGAATTGTGGCAAGTATCAGTGTTTAAGTAGTGAACCAGCCACGTATTATGGTTGTTGATTGCCCGGAGGAGTAAACCACGTGACCTCGGCTAGTATATAAATTTAGGGTGGGAATTGGGCACACCTTATATCCACAAATATTCCAACACAAACACACACAAAACACACACACGCATGCACACACACAGAGCATTGTTACTGACAGTTGGGATATCGGAAAAGGTCATTCTGTTTGATCCAAAAGCGATTAAGTAGAACATTCATCAAACTCGACGGCCACTATGTGGAAAAGTAGCATTTTAGTGGTGGTAACATATGCACAGTCTTTCCTTTTATCATAATCGACATGTCGGGAGTTTTAAATGGCTATAGTTTACTTTTCAGAATTATTCGCAGGTTTTTGAATTTAAACCCCAAACAAAAATGTTGAGAATTTCAACACTGTTCGTCTTATTATATATGTTAATCTATTTTTTTATTTTTTTTTATTTACGTTCATGATGGTCACATAGTGTTACGATTATTGTGTCCATTTTTAGGCTGCAGATGTCCCTTGTGTTTCTTGAGTTAATCATAATTCTTGTGTTGTTGATCTGTTCGTCCGTGTCAAATACGAGCAACTGAAGGCCTTTCAAGATCGGCAATTAAATAATTAACTATCCCGGTATTCGAGCGTGTTAATTTGCTGATTGAATCCATACAGTCAAAACAGTTTATACATTTAAGTGGTGGGCTCCAGCACACCTTATATACCAGAATATTCCAACAATTAAGATGTAGGTATTTACTCTAACACAGTGCAATGGATAGGATGTGAGAAAATGGCAGTTTTTAAGCGGAGTAAAGCTGGTTTTAATACAGAGTTTTTCTTTTCCTAAACTAATTGTCTAACAAAGGCTAAACAAATTAATCTTCTTTACTATGTACCCATGTTTGGTATAGTGACGATAGATTAATCTCTTAGCGTAAAGTGAAACGCACACAGCACCGTCCTTGATTTTCACTCGTGGGACTGATTCTGTTTACGAAGATAATAACCGTTAGGGTAATAGCGCCGTTAATGCAATGGTAATGAAATTCAATCGAAATGGGAATTATGTGCTCTGCTTCTGCCCATGTAAATGTTTTACCCCAACATGTACATTTGGATAATTCCATGTCAAACCAAAAACCAAACTATCTTGTTGGTACATATAATGTTCAATATATGTGAAATAATAATAGAAAAAAATCGTAGTGCAGTGCAACATCGGGATATTGATTTTGCGATGAAAAAATCAGAAATTATCAATAACTTAAAATTGGTTGACTCTAAGACTTTTTTGATAGCCTTGTTAGATGTCCTGGGCTAAAATGCTTTTATAAATCATTTTTTGTAGTAGGGAAGCTTTAAAAACTAATTTTACAGACAAAAATGTGTTACAAAAAGTCGCCACTTTTCGCCACACCCCTCAAATCTGGAAAGCTAAAAATCGACATAACTCCGCCAATTTTTGTAATTAGAAGCTCAAATTTTGGTGATTGTTTAATTTTAGCATACTCTACACTTGAATTGAAGAGGGTGGCTGGCATAGCCTGGGTGATTTGACATGGAATTACTTATTTCATAAATGATTATAAAAAAGAAAAAGGATTTATATCAGTCTATGTCGGCTTCTTAAAATATTCCGGGTACCATCCAAAGATTCTTTTTAGGTATGTGTTATTCCTGCGACTGGATTGCATTAGTTGAAGTTTCTTTGATAAGCCCTGCCTTAATATAATTATCACTATATGTTCTTTTCAAAGCCGAGATATCTGATGGAGACAGCTGGTCACTGCTTAGTAATAAGACTTCTAAGTAATCTTTATTAAAGTTAATTCAAGAGCATTCAACTCTATCTCGATTAGACGTTCCAATATACTTATCCATGATGCGGTTACTTATTATAGTCACGGCCACATAGTCAGAATTATAGCAGATCTGGAAGCACGCCCAGAGGTAATTCACGTTATACTATTATTAAATATAATTTAAACAGTGGAAAAAAAATAACGTAGTCATGACATGAAAGAATCAATTAAGAACAAGTATATTACGCTTAAGACAATTAGATAAATGATAAACTTTCATTCTTTCTTATTAACTAAATTTATCAAATGTATATTTTTGCAGTGATTTGTTTAATGATGCGTATTTTGTAAAATATTGAAAACATCTTCGAACAAATTCTGAAAAAAACTAGTTAAATGCTATTAGATCTTAATTACTCTTACGTATTATAATGCTTGACTGACCATTATTTGAGCTCTTGCTGATTTACTCAATGTATATATATATATATATATATATATATATATATATATATATGTGTGTGTGTGTGTGTGTGTGTGTGTGTGTGTGTGTGTGTGTGTGAGTGCGTGTGTCTAATATAGTGAAAAATTTGAAAAAAACACAGGTTCAAATAAAATGAGTGATATTTATTCAGCTGACGATGCAGTGTTTCAATCAGTTTTGTAGATCTTTTTCAGAACTGTTGTTGATATAATGAAAAGGAAAATTTATCACAGAATGATAATGAGACTATGGTAGTTTTTGTTGATCAGTTTCTTTAAAATGTTTTGAATGGAAAATTAGCCCTCTTAGAATAGTTCGGAATTAATGAAACGCTGGGATTGAAGGATGACATCGAACATTACCTACGTTGTGCATGCGTGTGTGTGTGAGTGTGTGTGTGTGAGAGAGAGAGAGAGAGAGAGAGAGAGAGAGAGAGAGAGGGGGAGAAAGAGAGAGAGAGCGTGTATGGAAATGTGAGTAGATTAATCGTTTTCATTTGGGTATCTGTATGTCTGTGTTGAACCTGTGTTTTTTCAAATTTCAATTTTTCTTTTCATATATATATATATATATATATATATATATATATATATATATATATATATGTATGTGGTGTGTGTGTGTGTGTGTGTGTGTGTGTGTGTGTGTGTGTGTGTGTGTGTGTGTGTGTGTATAATAAATTATTGAGGCTATCTGTATAAGAACAACCAACCCAGCATTAATAAAGTAGTATTTAGTAAAGGTAACAATATACTAAACATCTTCATTAACTAACACACTAATCTTTGCAACCCTCGAATAATAATAGACTCTCCTAATTTGAAAAGGCAATAGATAAAAGAACGAAAAAAAAATAACACACTACAACCAACAATCCCGGATGACGACCGACGAAACGGTTGAAAGCGCTCGGGTACAGAATATGGGATAGTCCCTATATCAACAGGATTTCGAACTAAGAAAAATAAGTAAAAAACAAGAGTTAAAGATCATGAAAATAAATATCCTGTGATTTTGTGTTTCATGTGAGGCATTATCATATTATTGTATATATATTATAATTATATATATATATATATATATATATATATATATATATATATATATATATATAGATTTTGGATGTTTGTTTTTAGAAGCATTTGAAAAAAAGTATATATTATTATTTATATTTTGCTAATTATAGAAAATAATCATGACAAGCGAACTCGGCAAACAAATGTGATGATGAGACTTGATAAAGTCGAAACACGCTGTACGATGAACACACATTAGGTTGCCGAGCTCGCTTGTCATGATTATTTTCTATAATTATCGAATTTTATACGATATATGCATTGTAATTGTCTTCAATAATAATAATAATAATAATAATAATAATAATAATAATAATAATATATGGTTAATAATATGTGGTTAAGAAAAGGAACTCAAGAGAATGGAAAAGGAAACCTCAAAAGAGAAAAGAATCATTAATAATTGCTGCACAAAATAATGCCATAAGGACAAACTATATCAAAGCGAAAATTGATAAACCCACAAAATAGTAAATGTAGACTTTGTGGTAATAGAGATGAGACTGTAAACCATATACTCTGCGAATGTAACGAACTAGCACAACGAGAATACAAAACTAGACACGACTGGGTTGGGAAGGTGATCCACAGGGAATTATGCCAACAATTTAATTTTGACCATACAACAAAATGGTATATGCATAAACCAGAATCTGATCTTGAGAACGAAACACATAAAATTCTCTGGGACTTTGAAATAAAAACGGATCCCCTTATCCCAGCAAGAAGACCAGACCTAGTGTTGATAAACAAAAAAGAAAAACAGCTTGTCAACTGGTGGATTTTGCAGTTCGAGCAGATCACAGGGTAAAGATTAAGAAAATGAAAAAATGGACAAATATATGGACCTTTCCAGAGAACTGAAAAAGTTATGGAATATGAAAGTGAAAGTGATACCATTGTGGTTGGTGCACTTGGAACGGTCCCAAAAGGATTGGAAAAGGGTTTGGAAAGTTTGGAAATCAGAGGAAGAATTGAAACCATTCAGAACACTGCACTGCTGCAATCTGCCAGAATACTCAGAAGAGTCATGGAGACCTGAGGAGACTTGCTGTCACTCAGACTCCAGTGAAAGACCATCAGCTAACACTGATGTGAAAACTCAAAAGAAGTAAATAATAATAATAATAATAATAATAATAATATATATATATATATATATATATAATATATATATATATATATATATATATATATATATACCACCCCAAATCATAATACCTCTTCCACCTTGTTGCGAACTGACGCCTTGATGACGATTTCGTCTATTTACGACCGCAACTTTGCTTAAAGCATCAGGACCATCAAAAGTTGCTTGAGTTTCGTCTGTGAACAGAACATTCGGAAAATTTGACCTTTTGTCAATCGGGTTTCTGTCACTGGTCTAACTGATGTTCCAGCCATTTTTCAGAAGACAACAGCAAGTTCTTATGTGCACTATTGCTTCTTCAATATCCTTGTAAATTTCTCCGCTGGTCAGGTCTAGGTTATTTACAGCTTCATGTTTTATTCATGTGTGTGTATATGTGTGTCTGTCGTTGTGTATCTCACTGTGTATGTGTATTTGAGGAATGTTATTGTGCCAAAGCATGCCGATGCGTGCGAAAGAATTCGTTCTTTTATATTGGAGTTTGGAGACCCCAAGTTTCCCACTATGATTGTATTTGTATGGATACCATATATATATATATATATATATATATATATATATATATATATATATATATATTGGATGTTTGTTTCGTTTTTTTGTTTTTAGAAGCATTGTTGGATAAAGTATATATATTAATATTTATATTTTTGCTTGAAAGCAATTACAATGCGCATATCGCATGAATTCGATAATTATAGAAGATGATAATGACAAGTGAATTTCACAAAGAATTGCTCGGTGTGTAGAATATCGTACAGACTGTTTCAACTTTATTAAGTCTCATCAGCGATATATACTAACGATTTCCCTCCGACAGAAATCGAAACCGGAACTTCAGCAGGATAGTCAGAAACTACACTGTTTCGGCCACGATACAGCACTGAGAAATTCCTGCGAAATTAACCTGTCAATGATACTGAGACGTCTCATTGCCAGCTGCCGATATATATATATATATATATATATATATATATATATTATATATATGTGTGTGTGTGTGTGTGTGTGTGTGTGTGTGTGTGTGTGTGTGTGTGCTTGCTTGCGTGTGTGTACTTATATTTACATATGTATATTGTTTTTTGTTTAGATTGTTCTTTTTCTTGTGCATCTTAGTGTAAGCATGTGCGCACATATGTATTTTTTTGTATGCAAGTGCATCCGTACTTTTTGTGTTCGCTCGCATGTGTGTATTTTTTCTTGCAGACACCTTCACATCTGATTTTCTTGCTTTTTTTGTTTTTTTTTTTCTTTTTCTAATTTTTGGGTCAGAAACAAAAGAGTTATTCGTGTTATTATAATCACGCTGATGTCGCTGACTGTATCACAGTGAATGCGTCTGAAAAGGCGCCAAATCCTCACGTGGCCGCCGTATGTTGTCTGACCGTCTGATAGCCTCTTTACAACATGTTCGCCAAGTAGTGCCCAGGGACTTTCTGACGGGCGAGTAATCTCTACGGCCACGCTTTCAATTAACAGAATTGCAGTTTCGAATAACGACCGTCTGCTAGAAATAAAGAACATACACAAGTCGATAGGTGTAATATGTAATTTGGTCTTTGATGCAACTTTGCTATACCTGTGAACAATCAGGTTTCGATTTGGAAGCCACAAAAATTATCACATAAATGTTAAAGTAGAAAGTTGGAAAATAAATCAAAAATACAACTGTCTGTTGATAAAGACAAAGTGGGTGGGCATTTTGTCGCTAGAATAAATTGCAACTTAAAATAGACTTCTTTTTTTTTCAAGTTCTCAGCATCCAATGAATAATTTCGGAATATTAAGGAAATGTATTTATGCATTGCGCATGCGCAGGGAGAAATAAAAATGAATATAGAAATGGGGAGAGAGACAGAGACAGACAGAGACAGAGACGTCAAAATACATGAAGTATAGGAAAAAATAAAACGGTATATTACTCAAATATTTGCAATTTTCTATCGAACGATATGTTCGAAATTATTCATACCTTTATATCGTACAGAACGCGAATGATCAATACAGAAAATCATCAGAGTATTCTCCCTTACATGAGAGAAACCCTTTCGTTCTTTAAACTAAATGTAAACAAATATTAATGGCGCTTATCATCATTAGATATAAAACCGCCGACAAGGTTTCAAATCCTGAACGATGCTGATTACATTTCTCAATACCCATGGGAAAAGGCATGAATCCAAATATTCTTCCTCCATCTATTGGTAAATAGCAGGTCAGACTTGGATCTTTAACCTTGGTTTTCACCAAGTATTGGAGTAGGAACTCGGAATCAGACCTGGAGATGTATGGGCTCCACCAGGCTTCCCCTACTTGACAATACACATTGCATTAGTTTCAATCTCACGACCAAACTAGTTTACGGGATATACATTTTATCTAAACAAGTTTATTTTAAGCACTGTTATTTTATTTAACACTGTTTCCGAGTATCAATATCGAAACAGACAGCTAGTTTTGCCACACATATGTTGGTAACATTGTTTATTAGTCGGCATTTTAACAGTTGGTGATCTGCCAATATTATTTCATGAAATTCGAAACACCTTCATATATATATATATATATATATATATATATATATATATATATATATATATATATATGGTGAAACTCGAGCAGGTTATCACTTGTACCTGTATTACAATACATATATGTATAATAGTAATTGGTAATTTGCTTGAAGCATTGTTAAGTATGTTATTATACACTAATGATTGGAAGGCAATTACAATGCATATAAAATAAAAACAAAAGGATGTTTTTAGTTTTATCGATTTCAAAGTAAACTTTATCTTCAGAGACGGTTTTCAGAAATGGACGCGTTTTTTTTTTTTTGTGTTTCGTTATTTTATTTTATTTTTTATGTTATAAACACGCGTCTTGTGGCGTTCTTTTTTTTTAACGCCACGCGGAAGGTCGTGATAGTCATTATAGCCGTTGTTCATTCAATTTCAATTTTATTATTTTCATCTATTTATGTATTTATTTATTTTTTATTTATTTGTTATATGTATATATATGTGTAAAATATACATACTATATATACTATATACTATATATGGAACGTGTATATATATATATAAATATATATAATATATATATATATATATATATATATATATATATATATATAGGTATATGTAAAAACAAAATTTCTTTTGCGATGAAACAAAGAAAATACAGTGCTCAATCACAGTTTGTAAGAGCTAATATTTATTTATTTTACAATGTTTTCATAGATCAATGTTCATTATCAACGACCGCGGTTTCATGCTAAAAGCAATCATCAGGTTGAGGAGCAAGATCCAATTGTGTTTATTGTGGTTCTTTACTCAAAGTCACATTTAGGATTGTAAATAACGTCGGTTAATTTTTTCGAACGCTGTTATTATTTTTAAAAATGATGGTCAGAATTCTACACAAAATGCAATTTTAAACCTAAAAATCAATTTTTTTTACACTAAACAAAAATTCAGGGCAATATCACAATATATTGATATTTATGAAAAAATGTTAGACAGCATAATAACTCTTGATGACCAAGTTTGACCTCTTCAATTGTCAAGTGAGCTAGCAATCCTCAGTTCACCTGTTGATCGAATACGTGAAACTCGAAATCGGGAATTATTACCCTTCATTACATTTTTATTTTTGCTTAATATATATATATATATATATATTATATATTATATATATATACCCATCCACAGACACCGTATCTTCGGTGTGGCTAGACATTAGCAGGCTGCCTCTTGCCGAGATGGAGAGCTGATCGATTTATCATCAATGAGACTTATTAACCACTCGGCTATCAGCACACCTACAGACTAAAGCGTGGATTTTAACTAATAGATACACACATATGTATATATGTAAAGTCGTGAATATACTAGGAGCGCGTTGCTGTTAAGCCTAGTCGGCAGTCGTCAGCGAAATCCATTCCAATGTGATTCATTGTATTTGCATTGAGTGGATTATTAAAACTATTGTACGTTTTATTTTATTTTTTTCTAACAGTAGACTTGACAATGAATGTAAAGATTCGACGATACGCGAGAAATTAAGTCAGATTCAAGTGATGACGAAATCTAAAATATTTTGTAAAAATTGAACTGGTGCTCATAAAAAGAGTAGGAAGTCAATAAGCATGTAAGAGCACTTCAACTTCTAGAGCAAAGTTTAAACATTAAAGTGATGGCGCAGACAGTGGATTGCTCATTGAACCATCGACCCTGCCATCTTCGTTTAGTATCCTAACCAGTAATCTATCACGAAGGGTTTTTTTGTTTTGTTACAACTAATCTTATTGATTTTTGTCCCGTGCTGTTATCTACGTAATTTTGTATTATGGCAGACCTTATGAATATATTCATTTTATTAAGCATTTCTGTTTTTTTGATGTTTGGAGTGCTGCTGCTGCTGCTACTGCCAATTCAAATGCCTTTTTTTCACTGTCGGAAACATCCTATTCTTTTCCTTTTTTCGTTTATACATTTTTTATTGAAAGTTCGTCAATTTTCATATTACATTACATGTTGGTGATAGCAACTTCTTTGCTCAATCTCAAACACGCCGTTTTAAGATCAAAGACTCAGAATTTATGACTTCAGAGACCCAGAACTTATATCCATTATTGGATGTTCTTCTTGTTCTCTTTTTTCTTTTTTTTCCTTTTTCCTTTTTTCATTCTTGAGGGCACAAAAGCAGCATTCTGTTTCAACAATATGCTTATTAAACGATATGCTTATTGACTGATATTCTGGGGAAAAATTGATTAAGATTGATAAAAAAAAATGCAGGAGAGAAAACTGTATGACATATAAGGACCTAGCCGAATACATCTTCAGTAGAGTACATCTTGAAATTTAAAAAGTCGACTTCAAGAGCTATAGATTGTTAGCAAACTCTCGTTGGAAACGGTAAAATATATTTTATTATCAATGAGATTTTTTCATTACACTATGTTTTGAAAAATAAATTATCGTGTTCAAGAAACATAGCTACATTCTTATAACAATGATCCCTTTTTTCAGTAGAGTCTATCCTCAGACCTTCAATGGAAACGGTAAAATATTTTCTAATATAGATTTCCATTTTTCCGTAGAGTTTAACTTAGAAAATAAATAAGCGTGATCAAGAAGCACAGGTTGGCATCAAACCTCTAATGGAAACGGTAAAATAAATTCTAATTTGAATAATAATTTTTCTGTAGAGTCTATTTTTAGAAAGGAATAAACGTTTTCACGAAGTAGTAAACTTCCATTGGCAAGGGTAAAATTAATTATAATGTGAAGAATACATTCTTTTCAGTAGAGTCTATTTTTTAAATGAATAAACGTTTTCAAAAAGCATAAGTATATTTTAATATCAACGATGCTTTCCTTATTAGAGTCTAACTGGAAATTAATAAAAAAAACTAATCAGTAACCATAGATATGTAACAAACCTTCAATGGAAACGGTAAAATATATTCTCATATCAACTGCCCTTTTTCAGTAGAGCATACGGTGATGTCACGTTTGAAACATTGGTTCCCGCCAGAACACTGATGTTAAGCAGTGATTTGCCCGTTCACTATTTAGATGGGTAACTATTTAAACAAAAACAGGTACTAAAAGCAACCTGATATCAAAATGGCTTGATTCGGCATTTAATGATCCGAAAAGTATTGATATGCCTAATATTGAATTGTTTGATATAAGGCATGGGGCAAATGGTCACTCCTAAATATAGACTCGTTGACTACCACGTGACCTGGGGTAGATTTCTATTGTCCAATCACTGGCACTGCTGCTGCTTCTGCTGTATTAATAGAGGCACCATTCTAAACTTATGTCATTGACACTTGGATTCCTTGGACGTAGGACTTACAAAGAATACTCTAAAACCGGATTCTTATTGGCTTGCTTACTTACTTATTACATCCGGAACTAAGGATGCCGACCAGATACTTAACAGCGACCAACTATCTTGAAAAAGATTTAAACCTCTTCAAGTAGTTTACGTACGTAGCAAACCTCCATTGGAGACGGTAAAACACATTCTAATATCAATGATCTTTTTTTTTCAGTGGGGTCCCCTTGAACAAAAGGTGTCTTCAAGAAGTATAGGTCGATCGCAACCATCCAGTGGAAATGGTATAATATATTTGAATATCAAGAATCCGTTTTCAGTAGAAAAAGAAGCATGGGTGTATTCTAATATCAATGATCATTGTTTTTCTATAGACTTCGTCTTGGACAACAAATAAGCATCTTCAAAAGGCATCGTGAGGTAGAAAACTTTAGATTGGGAATTGTTATATATATATATATATATATATATATATATATATAAGATTTTTCGATGTTTCTTTTTTAGAAGCATTGTTGAATAAAGTATATATTATATTTTTGCTTGAAGGCAATTACAATGCATGTATCGCATAGAATTCGATACTTTCTTTTTATAGAAAAGGAACTTGAGAAGTGTAATCCCGGCAAAGGATCGCTCGGTGTGTAGAACATCGTACAGGACTGTTTCGACTTTATTAAGTCCCATCAGCGATGTATACTCTCATCTTATACATCGTATACTTAGTATACATTGTATACTCAGTATACATCGCTGATAAGACTTAATAAAGTCGAAACAGTCTGTACGATGTTCTACACACCAAGTGGTCCTTTGCCGGGATTACACTTCTCAAGTTCATTTTCTATAAAAAAAAAAACAGTATCGAATTTTATGCGATTGTAATTGCCTTCAAGCAAAAATATAATATGATATATATATATATATATATATATATATATATATATATATATATATATATTGATAAATAATATGGTATATATTAATGATTCATTTTTATTTGGAAAACTCGTTCTTGAAAAAAAGCATTTATATCCGTACAATTTTTGTCAATCATCTATTATACTATCATATTTGCACAGGCTTTGAAAATTTCCCCCAAAACGCATGTACATTTCCTTGAATACTTCATATGAAATGGTTTTATATTGTTTTAATTTCCAAACCATTTTACGATGTTTTGGTGAGGGAAATGAACAAAGAAAGTTGAGTAAGTCTTTTAAACATTAATGTCAATAACAGACCGTGATATTTTTTCATTCAATTACTTATCAGCTTATATTCGGTTGTATGCTAATGCGTGTCTATGTTTAGGTGTATGATTATTCATAGATATATTATATCTGATATCCATAAGTATATATAACGATACGCAGTATCCACCAATCATATAATGAATCTATTCAGTGCACGAAACGGATGTAGAACAGATAGTTCTTACTTCCATATGTCAGGAGAATACATTATGATCAAGTATACAAAACACAAGAGGCTTCTGTGAAGGAGACATTTAAAGGGTTTTAGAATGAGTAAATTAATTTTCGACGTCAAATTCTTATAGGTTTTCACCATTATCAGATTAAGATTAGAAACCTTTTTTTTAAATACCAAGGAAGAATGGTGGAAAATGTTAAAGCTGTGCACGAGGTTGCCATGGTGACTTAGACATTTTTTTAATGAATCTTTAAAATATTCGAAGGGAAATATTTACAACATGTGTTTATAAACCGTTAATTAAGCTATGAATTAAATTACTTAAAATATCATTGTCTTTTACTTGTTTGTTGTCCGCCCTGTCGACTGGGGCGTTAGAATGCACCGACTGCACCTCTGCAAAGGGGTAAGACTCCCCCAATGGGGCCACCTGTTTACCGTGGGCGGCGACCCGTGATGCTTAAGGATAGAGCCCAGGTGGATGAGCAATTCATGACATGCAATACTCCACTCTGGCCCTATCTTGGGCTAGACGGGCGGTCGGGGGTGGCTCCTCTGATCAATCGGCTGGTCACGTCAAGCCCTAGCATCTATATGATTTTCCCAACCCTATTGCCCTCATGACAAGCCCCAACCCTTTTTATCCTATGGGTGCTAGAAAGCGGTGGCTGCGGGTCTACATGTCCTGGGAATGACGTTAAACTCTATCTGATGGTGAGGTTCCAGTTTTGGAGGTTTGGGGAATGTGGAGCACCCCTTCATCACCATTGCTCCCTGGTCCACTCTTACCGAGTGGTAGTACCTATTAGGGTCCCATCTATGGGTTAAATAGAAAAATGTATCTAAAAACAAATTGTATTATCCATTAAGAATTGATTTATTTCAAAACTTTATCGACATTAAATGACCCACTGAGGTTGATATGCCGTAAAACAAAACCAAACAAACAAACAAACAATTGTTTGTTGTTTTAATGCAAATCATCTCTTTTCAGGTCATTTAATAACGAGTCAAGTCAATTTAGTGAAACAAATGACTCAAATGCTTACACTACCTGCTCAAGTTGTGGCAACCCAATCTAAGTTAGTTCAATATTTTCAGCGTGATTTGACTGTAATGTTGTTTGTGAAGTGAAAGAGTGTTAGTAATAATTAATGAGTAAATTGGTGTATTATAATTAGTGAAGATTGGAAATAGATATTTATCTATTTGAAATTAAGTGAACTTATATTTGTTTTATATTCATTCTCCAGTTTTTTCTCCAGCGATCTTCGTTCCCAAATTTCAAATCAAAATCAAGTTTTAACATTTTCCAAAATTAGTTCCAGATATTCAATCTATAATAACATCATTATCTGATGAAGCCAATATTGGATAAAATATCTAAGCTAGAGAATGCATTTCTAATTATTAATGAGGTGACATTTTTCCCTTTTCTTCCAAAAACTACTGGTCGGAATTTAATGAAACGTTCACAGTATAATGGAAATAGATATATGCGTACGCTGTACAAAAACTGTATTGTTCTGCGCAACAAGAAACAAACGGTGTTAATTAGCAATATTAACACGATGTAGAAGTGTTCCAGGCTATAAACGAGTGTCATTATAATCTTGCAATTATGGGTCGCAAATTTAACTTGACCCCTTCTGAGAAAGATTTTATAACATCTGAACTTTTGAAAGGAAATTCTACATTATAAACAAACTGTTAAGACATTTATTGCAGCTCCTATATACGTCAATCTAGTATATCATTCCGTGTTTGTTTACCTTTCTCCTCGTACTGTCGGGTTGATTTTCTCATTTTACTCGCATAGGACATCAGCTACAAAAGCTCAACTGAAAATACATCACGTGAAAAAGTGCCGTGAGCTTTTAGCATGTTTCAGCTTATATTATTGTTAATATACCGTGGGATGCCTCCGTATTCCTTTGCAGAAAGTATTGCATTTTACTGACATTTTAACAGTTTTATCTAAATACAGTTAAACCACCGGGTTAGTTGGTGTCATGGATGATTAGTTTGACCTTTTTTAACAACGGAATGCAAAAGTTGGGCTGCTGAAGTTGAGAGCTCAATATTCAGTAATTTTGCAAAGAACCTTATATTTAATTTAAGAAAAAGGCTCATATGTGTATGAATATGGATATGAACCCGACAATATGTGTAGAAAGTTTGTAGAAAAAACAAGATGTTAAAAGTTTTGCTGACAGAAATCTGTTTCGACCATATGAAGAGGTCTTTATCAAAGCAACATTGTAAACGGAAAAACAAAATAAATATATCATTAATCACGAGGCACAGAACGCTCTCGATAAATACCGGAATTTTCAAAAAAATCCTTAAAAATGCGTGGTTATGTTAAAAAAAAATATAAATTTTATTTAAAAAGATTATAAGCATTTTAATGGTAAACATTAAAAAAGCTCAAAAGAGTTTGCAGTAAAAGTGTATATAAATATAAAAAAGTTCAGGAAAATGTTCCGGCTACAAAAGAACGTTTTAACAATATAATAGGTCCAACAGTACAATAGATGAAGATGGAAAATTTCAGGAATCTGTAATGATGACAAATTCGTAGTGTCGGGATCCTTATTATATTCGCAATTTGAGCCTCCGGTGATATAATTTAAATAATTCCAATTTTGTTTTTTCTGTAGACAGTTTTTCTGTTTACAATGTTACTTTGATAAAGACCTCTTCATATGGTCGAAACAGATTTCTGTCAGCAAAACATTGAACATCTTGTTTTTTCTACAAACTTTCTACACACCCCCACACACACATATATATATATATATATATATATATATATATATTAGAGTTCAATTCCTAAACGAAGCTGTTGGCATTTCACATAGCGCTAATACCTTGGGAAAGGTATGAATCCATAATTCTCCTCCAGCTATGGGTTAAATAGTAGGGCAGACTGGGCCCTTCAGCCTTGGGTAAGGTAACCAGTCTAGGAGAGGTAAAACTCTGAATTAAAAATTCCTGAGGTTGGTCGTTGATTGGGTTTGTGGCAAGCCTTGGTGCACTAATTCTTTCCTATCGATTGTGCCAAAAAGTGTGGATGGTCCAACACAAGGCTTCACCACTATAAACAAATCACTGTGTGGATGTTCATTGTATGAACACTTATAATCGATCGACGAGAGAGTCCATATATATAATATATATATATATATATATATATATATATATATATATGTGTGTGTGTGTGTGTGTGTGTGTGTGTGTGTGTAAGGTGTGTCAAAAGAGTATAGAAACTTTTTGTAATTTTATACACACCTTGTAGTCTGAATGAATAACGTTCCATTCATTCATTTTTTTTAGAATAAAAGGTGTATCAGAAAGTACAAAATTTAATGTTGTATTTACCAAGATAGGAATAAAGAATAAATGGAACTTTTTTCAAAAAACAAGGTGTATCAAAGAATACCAAAAAATCTCGATAAATTTTGACTCACCTTGTATATATTTCCTGCCACACATTTTATGCACATACACACAGTTGGTGAGAGAGTGGAACAAAGCTAGATATAGATAAATACGTGTAGGTGTGCATGCGTTTATTTGTGTGTAATCTGTCATTTATCATGTATATATTTTTAACTTCAAACATCCTAATAGATATACATTCAAAAGAACGTTGTGTGCTTTGGATGGTTTTTAAAGTGTCGCTGATACAAATTAATTTAATTATTTTGCCTTTAGTCTGATTCAATTCCCAGCCGAGAGATTCCTTCATCTACTTGATTCTGTCTCATAATCTCATCCAGAACAACAAACAACGCACTTGTATAAGCTCTCAACATCTTTCTACTCTCTCTCTCTCTCTCTCTCTCTCTCTCTCTCTCTCTCTCTCTCTCTCTCTCTCTCTCTCTCTCTCTCTCTCTCTCTCCTCTCTCTCTCTCTCTCTCTCTCTCTCTCTCTCCTCTCTCCTCTCTCTCTCTCTCTCTCGTTATATTGAAGAGCTGTTTAATAAACGCATTTTGATAGGATCGCGTTCACTGTTTTAATATTTTCAAATAGCATTCAATGGAAGCTTTTCACTTCACAGAAGTCTGAAATATCTTTTAAACGCAAACATGGCCGTCCGTTGAAACAATCTAAAAACTTATATTAAGTACTAGTGATTATACCCGTCCTGTCGACGGGGACTGCGTTAAGAAACAGGTAATTGCTAGCCCTGTGTTATATCGGACTGGAACTGACAGTAAGTGTTATGTACCCATATATGAGTTGAATAGATCTGTTAAAAATAATTCCTATAAGGAATAATCCGTACAATATTACTGTGTGAAAACATGAATATACATATTTACCAACCCATCGTGGTTTTAATGGTCTCGCAGGTCAATTACTACTAAATTGGGTGTTCAATTCTCAACTCCATTCATAATTCAATAACCATTTATTTCAGTCATTCATACTCTCAGTTTATCTTTTAGTGATTCACTATAGACTGGCTGCGTTTCTATAACGCCGGATTTGACTATTCTTCATTGTTATACCCCCTTTATTTTCCTTAGCTGTGTTGGATTGTTTTCCCTCGGATTTGGAAGAGTTATCTTCCCTCTCGTTTCTTATTCTCACCACCAGGCGTCTTTCTGTATTTAAGCAGGAAGTGCCAGATTCAAGATCTTTTCTTCGTCTTCTACTGCCCCTCAGCACATGGGTTAGACTTTTATGTCTACACCCTTCTCGGGTGGCGGCTTCTGTCCCCAAAGCTACACTAGTAAGTTTACTTGAAACTATGGACTCTCCAATCATTTATCTCTATTTTGTATGCTCTTGTAGTGAACCAATGTGTACATTTTTTATGTATATCATTCCTTTCCTTGTATGTGTATTCCATGTTATATGTTACTCAATTTGCTGTCCAATTTATTAAAGTCCGTTATGTTATGTTTTACACCCTTGTCTGAGTTGTTTGTTTCAACCAATCATAATTTATATTATAACTTTGAACCTTACAGTTGTATTAACACCTTAAATATAAGCAAATTGCTATAAATTTTAGGGTGTGACAGTCTGTTGACCATACTGGCCATAATTCTACACTGGTTTTATATAAGATAACAGTAATAACAGAGCAAATCAGAAAACCTCTCTTATACGACTGTGTATCTATAATCTCGAATCTTGGCATCTAATTATACGCTAAACATTTTATCTCCATTGTACGCTGTAATATTTGATATATTTGATAAACAGTATCCCGGAAATTACTACCTATACCCGTATATAGGCCGAAATTTTGAAGATCTAATATTAAGGGAAAATTGTGGGTCGATTTATATCAGCAATAGTATTGTAATCAAATTCAAGCATCGTAGAAAGGAATTGGAGCAAGTTCTGGGCTTCCTAAATTAATTTCATAAGTTAATTTCATAATGATTTTCGGGAAGATAAATGTAGGGTCGAATTAAACATACAATTCATATATATATATATATATATATATATATATATATATATATATATATATATATATATATATATATATATAATGTAATCAGAAAATAATGGTATCAAATAGTAACTTTTTCATATATATATATATATATATATATATATATATATATATATATATATGTGTTGTGTGTGTGTGTGTGTGTGTGTGTGTGTGCATACGCATACATATATATATATATATATATATATATATGTGTGTGTGTGTGTGTGTGTGTGTGTGTGTGTGTGTTCTACGCGCACACACATATTTCCATAAATACGGTATATATTTCGAGTCTGGTTTTACACTTTATCTTATATAAGATATTTGTGTTATCAAATGAAATTCTAATATGTATGGGACTGTCATATATATTGATCTCTAGGAAAAATATGAATAAGAAATTGACAATTACCAAGTGCCGTTGACTCTGTGTCTACTCTATCTTAATTTCTCACTATACTTACAAGACAAGTGGTTTTCTGTATTTTTACCAAAAACTCATAAGATGAAACATGTGAGTAGAAAGGATGAAGAAGGACTAATTTAGAGTAGACATAGCACATATCTATTATTAATGGAGATTCGGTCTCTATTTACCTGTAACCGAAATTATGTCACGGCTTACGTCACCGTAATTTCAGGAATTTATTTAATCAATTTAATTCATAGTCAAAATCATTAATACATAGAATAAATCTTATTTTATTAAAGATATCTCTATAAAAAAGCAGAGGTAGATTTACCTCATAACATTCCTTGTTATTATAATGGAGATTGTGTGTTTGTCCGTAAATAAAACAATATCACTACTTAAGTCACAATTCCCTAAGTTAGTTACGTCACATTTTCTACGATCTTATTTTTTTATTTAAACTTCAATTATCAATAAAATTCTCTCAAATTATTAATACTGTTGGCCATATCCACATACTAATCACATGCAATTGTATTTATATATACAACAAAATAGCGGTTTACAGTTTGAACGGGAAGGCTAATTTGCATATCGATATTAAGAAAATTGATTTTAATAAATATGGGCTTGGTATTATTGATTTCTAATTGTTTAGTTTAATGTTAAAGAATATGAGCAAAACTCTCGGGGATAAATCTTAAAAGAAACCGATTAACCATAACAAATAACTGTAATTTTATTCTTTACTTCCTAATTTAAGTAAATAGTTAAATTATGAAAATTTAGCAATGAAAGACTGGAGTGATAGAGGGTAAGTTTCAGTTGTTCTATATTTTTTTATTATGCCCACGTCTGTTTAAAATCTTTTTATCTACATTCTTATTTAGCTTCATTGGCCTTTCCAATTTAATATTATATTTTATTACATTAGAAATTAAATACTTGCACCCGGAGGGAACATATATTCACTAGTATTAGTAATTGCTGGTAAGTGACAATGTCAGAATATTATTTCTATTAGTTATGTATTTCTAGGATAGATATATTTCTGTTACTATACAAGTATATATTAAACTTTTGGCT
>CM042140.1:98540798-98593298 GCA_023376005.1 Doryteuthis pealeii | reverse complement strand
ATATGACAAATACAAAGTGCTCAATACGTAAGTAGAGCAAATTTATTATAAAATAGGTACAAGTGATAACCTACTCAATTTTCTCCATTCACGTGTAATCGACTGCAATTAATCGGTATCTCGATTAATTCAGTGGATTTAACCCTGAAGATCCTTATGGTGAAACTCGAATAGGTTATCACTTGCACCTATTTTATAATATATATATTATATATATATATATATATATATATATATAATTAGTATCTATCATCTTCGGTTGGTACTTCTCTCTTGGTCTTTTATTTTTTTTTTTTACCCAGGTGAAGTTTGGTAGTATATTTTTACTATCAAACTATTTGCCGTTTTTTTTCTTACTACAAGGGTTATCAATAAGTTTTGGTATATAATATATATAATATATATATATATATATATATATATATATATATATATATATATTAATAATACATTAATATACATAATAAATACATATAAAATACTCATAAAGAAACATAAAAACATAGACACAGTTATATACGAGAATAAACGCTTACGTACTATTTCTGCCCTGTCGGCGTGGCTTACAATACGCTGATTCTATCTCACACAAGACCCTCTTACACACCAAAAGGGATTACTTGAATTAACTGCGTCTAGCCATGAGGATCCATTTTAGGAGTTCTGGTAAGTGTTGATTACCCTGCGATCGCCATTATTCCCAGGCCCACTCAGACAGAAAATGACAGTACATGTAATGGTCACATCTATGGATCAAATCGATATGTCTATTCTTTGTATTAGAAAGGAGTATGGGCCGGTTTACCTCAGTTGGTAGAGCATCCGTCTCGGAACCACATGGTCCGGATTCGATACCGGCCCTCGCTAACTTAATACATCAGTATCACAGGTTGTATCTGTGTGTTAAAGTACCGAGCTGATGGTATGTGGACGCTGCACCCCAGACACAAAAAAAACAATCTCTCAGGTCTAGTGCTTATAAAAAGGGGATAGACTCCCTTGCTGTCCAGCCGATACAGACAAGAGGCCACTCCGTCTACTTTACTAGATAGGGATACCTGATATCCTATGATCGTGTATAAGACGCGTTGACATTCAATTAAAATCAATCATTCAACCAACAACACTTTAAAACATTAGTTCAGGGACACTTATTAAGTGCTATGGAGAGTCTCACTGGCGTAGTCATAAACTTGCTAGCCTGCGAGATCGTGGTAAGCATGTTCGAATCCCAGTTACGCCATTACGTTCACTTTCCGTGTAATACCCATAGGAAAGATATAAACCTTCATATTCCCCAGATATGAGTTAAATAATATCATTACTGCTCTTCTAGAAGGAGAGTTTTGACATTAAATAACCACGAAGGTTTATATGTCATTAAAACAAAGAAATCAAACCTGATCACCATCTCTGTCAGCACATTATTTGAATCTACCACAGGTGCTCTCCGTAATATCAGTTCTGCTTTCCGAATAAATATACTACTATATAATATCAATATTCTTTTAATGCCCTGTGAAGGATTGCATTAATGTGTTGATAGGAATAATAAACATGTGGAGATATTTTGCATTTATATCATATATTAAAGGTTATTGGTCTGAATTTTTGAGATAAGGATTGATAACATGTGGAGTGAGTTAAGGATTGGATTTTGCATTTATATCATATATTAAAAGTTATTGGTCTGAATTTTGAGATAAGGATTGATAACATGTGGAGATATTTTGCATTTATATCATATATTAAAGGTTATTGGTCTGAATTTTTGAGATAAGGATTGATAACATGGCATTTATATCATATATTAGAGGTTATGGTCTGAATTTTGAGATAAGGATTGATAACATGTGGAGATATTTTGCATTTATATCATATATTAAAGGTTATTGGTCTGAATTTTTGAGATAAAGATTGATAATTTGTATGATTTAGATTTTTCAGACTGTGGTCCTATCTTTAAAGTTATATAGACGTTTCAGGCGATATGCCATCCTGGAACCTTCTTGTTGAACTCGGAGCCTTCTTATCTCGATGCAGAGCCTTCACGAATCTTAGGACCGTACACTTCATTGGATTTAAGGCTCCTGATTACGACAAGAAGGTTCCCAAATTCGACTAGAAGCTTCCGAGTTAGACGTGAAGGTTACCGAGTTCTAAATGGCGCACCCACAGAAGGCCAGAGTGCACATCGGGCGAAATGTTTTGTATCTAAAATCTAAATGATTAAGGATATTAACATTTTGGTTATTACCCTACATTATGAGATCGGTTTGAACAGCTGAATCCAGTCTATGATCAAAATGTATATCCCTTTCCTATTTTCTGCTAAGGATTGGGTAACATGCTTGAACCGAAAAGCACAACAGAATCTTCATTTATTTATTCTCTGATATATATTTTATTTTTCAGCAAAGAAATTCTACTTGTAACATATATTCATTGGTCAGGAGACCAGTTATATATGGTCAGGAGTTCAAATCCTAGACGAGGCTGATTGAATTTTACATAGTGCTACTACCCTTGGGAAAGGTATGCATCCGACTATGTTCTCTCTAGCGATGGGTATATAGTATGCCAGAATGGGCTCTTTAATCTTAATATGGTAATTGGTATAGATGATAGGAAACTCAGAATTTAAACCTGTTAAAATCCGCTGAAGTAATTGACCCTGGGTCAAATCCTATTCGTACGGAGGGATATATATATATATATATATATATATATATATATATATATATATATATATACTAATCCTGTTACTAAATCCTTGCGGTAAGAAAAAAAGCCCGGCTAGTAATTCGTTAGTAAAAATATACTACAAAATTTCTCCTAAAAATGAAAAAAGAATCGATTAACACTATAACACTTGACCAAAAGCAAAAATATATACGAACTGCTAGGATTGTCTAAAGCTAAAAGGTAAAAAGTGCTCGATACCTAAGTAGAGCAAATAATGAAGTTAATCCTAATGAGTCATATATACCTATTAATAATTTCAGATTCTTGCACAGATGAGCTACTAAGCGAAACTATTAGTAAGTATATATGGCTCATTAGAATTATAACTATATATATATATATATATATATATATATATATATATATATATATATAACTTGTCATGCAGATCATAAAAAAAGACACCCGCCACAATCAGGTCATATATGCTGTTGCTGCTTCTGATGTTATTGTTCTGGTGTTTTGAAAAGCAGGTGTTTATTTGTCAAAACAAATAACTTCGAAAAAAAAAAAAGAAAAAAATCTCTGATGGATCTTGTTTCTCTTTTCACCTGTCTGTTCTTATTTACTTTATACTTTAAAAAAAATTACCTTTTCCCCGTTTGCGTCCTGCAGGAAAATTGGGCGAATCATTATAACTTTTGTTGAGTAGTGAAAACTGATGGAAGATCTTCTTTCATTGGGGCCGAGATTTAGAAAACTAAAAAAACAAACAACAACAACAACCTCCTATGTCTTTGTAAATAGACAGTCTTAACTGCACCTCGGGCACTTAAATGGATTTTAATCTTTTGTTAGTAAAAAACGTACGCCTCGTTGATTCAAAGCATCAAACCCCCAACCCGATGAAAGCAACTACTTCGTGGAGACTTACCTTTGTTTGTCAATGGTTTCACACATTTAAAATACAATTACGTTTCTCTATTATATATATATATATATATATAATATATATATATATATATATATAACATACGTACACACTCCCCCCCCTCTCTCACTCTCTCTCTCTCTCTCTATATATATATATATATATATATATATATAACTTACATGCACACAGTCTCTCTCTGTCTCTGTCTCTGTCTCTGTCTGTCTCTCTCTACCTCCCCATATATATATATATATATATATATATATATATATATATATAACTCTCACACGCCGGTAAACGCAAACATTTTCCATCTTGATCTCTCTGTGTGTGACAACCATACTCACGCTAACGCGCACTTTATTTACATCACTCTGGCGTAACCGCATGAAACACAAACCCATGCGCACAGGTACACAGGCATGCATACGCTCACATTTTCATTCTTTATATCTCTCAAGCACATACGATCGAACACAGACACACACATGCCTTCTCTCTCTTCTCTGTGGCGCCTGCATACATGAGCCCTACATACAGACGCGCGCGGCTGTGATATATCGGTAATTATAATATAGGTTTGCAGTTCAATATGAGTTCGATTCTTACAGTGAGCATCATATTCCAGTCCTTGTGGTAAACTAAGCTAAGCTCAAGAGATCATATCTACAACTTTGAGGATATTGTCACATAATAACGTACCACACTCACCTACAATGTTTTTTAAATGAACAGGATGTGACACGATCAAGTTCTTAAGCGGGGTTTAACAAGTTTCAATTCTGAGTTTTTCTTCTCCTAGACTGGTTACGTAACCAAGATTAAAGAGCCAAATCTGTGCTACTGTTTATCCCTAGCTGCAGGGACAGTAGTTATATTCACACCTTTCTAAGGGTATTATCGCTATGCGAAATGCAAACAACCTCGTCCAGGATTTGAACTCGTATCATCATGTCTATTTCCAACGACGGTAATCCTGACACCACGTGCCTTACCACCAAGAGTTTGAGCATCTCGTGTAATACATCGAAAGGGGAAATATAGGCTAGGAGACCGATATGAGTTCGATTCTTACTCTGTGCTCCATGATTCAGGCCTTGTCATAGAAGAATCTAAGCTTAGTAAAATCACTTCTAAAACTTTGAGGATATTCTCAAGTACCCCCTACCACACTGCACACACAACTGCAATTAAAAAAATGAGATATATCTCTTTATGTCAACTGAACCTGCCTTTTAACTCAATTGAACCAGACAGTTTCTTCTTTGGCCGAGACTAATAGGCAAGGAGCGTTAAATAGGCGGTTCTCTATTTTCAATGGTTTTATGGTGCATAGGCAAAGTAGATGAATCTTCTCTGTCACCTAATGAGAGCAGGTGATAATCGTAACAACAGGAGAAAAAAAAAAAGAACGAAAAAAAAAAGGAAAAAAAAAAAGAGAAGCGGTTGGATGAAACGTGTCTGCAGGTTTGAATCTAGTAGCTATGTGAATATGCTTCTACGTCTAAAAAGAATCACCGTCTAACACGCAATACAAAAAAATAAAAAGCATACCAAAAAAAACAAACAAAACAAGAAATTCCCCTAGACACAAGTATCGTTCGTTATTTAATTAAGTAAAACATCCGTGGGCGAATCTGCGTCGAATAGATGTTAGTAGCAGGTGGGAATTCGCTGGTCGATGGTTTGACTGTGTAAGTGGATAAAGCAATGTGGCTCTGTGATGAAGTAACTTCTATATAACGTTCATGTCTGACCAGACATGGACATAATTTTGTTACAGTTTTATATTTTAATGTTAAATTCGTCCAGTGATAGTCCTAATTATAGCCAAAGAATATATTAGACATATGTGTATAGTTTGGCACACATGTGATTCAGGAATATCATTATTAATATTGGAGGGAATAATGAATGTAAAAAAGAAATATACACACACACACACACACACACACACTGAGACCTATATATATATATATATATATATATATATATATATATATATATATATATATATATATATAAAGAATGTTTCAAGCAAATTATAAAACACTTTATATATATTTATATAAAGTGTTTTATAATTTGCTTGAAGCATTGTATTTATATTGGTTTGGTAGCTGGTTTTGAAGGCTATCACAAGTGAAAGAAAAATGAGGTAACTATGATGTTGTTTGTTTACCTTTGATTCATTCTTAATATTATGAGATAAAGATCTCTCCGCAGATGATTTCGGAAAGTCTGGAGCTGTCGCTAGCTTCTGAGTAAGAAATCTTTATCTCGAAATATTAAGAAAAAAACCTTCCCTTTGCATTGTGGTAGCCTTTCAAAACCAGCTACCAAACCAATATATACATATATATAATCTTAATAATAAAAAAATTATTCCAAAAGATGATGATATAAGTGCGTAAGCATGAATGGGTAATCCATTCGGAATTATGCAAGAAACCAAAATTTGACCGTGCTACCAAATGGTATATACACTAACCAGAATCTTTTCTAAAAAAATGAAATGCATAAAATTCTGTTGGACTTTGAGATACAGATAGATGCTCCAATTTCGGGTAGAAGACCAAACCTAATGTTAATTAACAAAATGAAAAAAGTTGACATTTTGTAGATATCGCTCCAGCAACAGCGAAAAGATAGAAAATACTGGAATATTTTCCAGAGTGCTGAAAAATCAATGGAATATAAAGGAGACGGTGGTACAAATTGTAGGTAGTTTTTTTTTAACAATCCCCACATGCATGGGGAATTGAAGTTCAGAGAATGAATCGCGCCCTTCCAGATTACAACATCGTTAAAATCACTAGGAATGTATAGTGAGAAGATCTGTCACTCTGACTTCACTGGAAAACCACCAGTTAAATCTGATGTGAAAAACTCGCATAGAGTGAAAAATAACAATAAATAAGGAAAGAGCCAAGAAGACAGTATAGTAAGGGATATTGTAGCAGGGATAGTTTTAACACCTGAATATATCATTTTTATCCCTTGTTACCTTAAGATGTTGACCCAAACATTTTGTCATCTGGTGATTTTGGCAACCTAGGCACACACGCACACGCACACAAATACATACATATATATATATATATATATATATATATATATATATATATATATATATATATAAATGTGAGGGGTGTTTGTGTGACCATGTGTATTAATATCATCAAAGTTTGCTAATTTTTAAATAGGGATAGTTAAATATTGAGGATAGATCATACATAAGTAAGTTAGCATATCGTACACGGAGTCAGCGGTGATTGTCATATTTTTGCATAGTTTAGATACTGAAACCCATCAAACGCCTTCAACTCTATGTTTACGCTATCTCTTTCTCTCTCTCTCTCTCTCTCTCTCTCTCTATATATATATATATATATATATATATATATATATATATATATATATATTAGCATTATTATTAGCATTATTAATATCAAAGACATGATATTCATTATTTTACCCATTAGGAATTCAGACTTGAAGTGGCAAAGGTGGCCGAAATAAATTTATGTCTGATAAATCAAGGTTTTCATTTATTTATTTAGAATATACTTGCTATTTATATCAATATTTCAGATAAAAAAAACTTAGTGATAACTTTTATCTTTCTTTTGGAAAACCAAAGTTAATTATTTTTGCCCCCCAACCCATGTGTGTAAAAATGTGTCATATTTTACTATTTATTAACTCGCCTGTTATTTCCGACGGTCTTTCTTTTTTCTTTTTTTTTTTTTTTTTTCTTTTTGAAGCACATCATTACTGGTATTGTTAAATTAAGGTTATAAAATAAGAAATGATGCCCAAAAGGTTAACGCCATCGCTACTATTTATATTAATTTATTTCTCAAGGTTTTATTGATTGCATCAACTGCGCAGACAAAAAAGAAGAAACAAAGAATTCGTTTCAATTATCATATCATCTGCAACATGCAACAAACTATCTAACCAGTCTGACCTTTAAAGATTATTAATATCTAAAGAACGCCAAATATCAGCCAGTTGGCTTGTCTGGTCATCTGAACACTACCCAGGATGTTTACTGATATCCCACTGAATTACTTATTAACGAGATTTAGTTAAATTCAAGGAAGATAAACAGCATAGATCAATACCAATTTCTTCTTCCAGGTATATTGCACTCACTCGCTTACGTATAATAATCCCAATGTGCCGTAATCTCAAAATGCATTACCATTTGGCAAACTTGCGGTTCAAATAAGTAAAATCTTAAAGTTATATTTTTAATTTCCAAAAGAAATATATACATATACCCGGAATTATGTTTTTTTCCATGTTCAGTTAAATAATGTCCTATATAATGACCATTCTGTTTCTTTAACAGACATTTCCGAGGGAAATCCAAGGATCTGCCCATGTTCGTTTCTTATTACAAGTTTAACTGTGGGCTTTAAAATATGAACACTACTGACGAAGAAACAAGCTTGGCTATTAAACAGAATACGCATTATTTTCTCTATGAAATATCTACATGTATATTGTGATTAGATTCAGATTTTGATATATTTATAATTTGTGTTCTGTTTTTGTCAGTTCTTCGTCTGTTGCACTTAGTACAATCAATCAGTTGTCACTGTATATCCCCATGTTATCTTCTATTGTTTCAGCTAATATGGGTAGTATGTATGTTCCTACTAGCTCACAGGTTTTGGAACTATCGGACGTGCCCATCGTTATGTCGAATGTGCCCTGATTGTCCTTTTTTCTCTGGTGTGCTTTTGTCGAATAGTGATTTTCTGTTGTGTTTGATTATTTTTTATTTCGTTGTTTGTTATTTTTCTGTGTTATTAGCGTATATAACACAAATGCTAAATCAAATTACCATTTCGTCTGAAGATCATATAAGCGAAAAAATGTAAGTAAGGAAGTACCGTTGAGTCCATGTCAAAGATACCTTAAATTGAGTTGGGGGCCAACTGAGAGGGCAGTAGTTTAGTTACAGACCAGTATGATGATAAATGACACCTATGAAAAGGCGAATGAATTTTCTTGTAGTATCAAGGAGGTCTCTCTGGTAAGATGTATTTAACACATTTATAAAACATTAATCCAATAATTAAATCCTCTATTTAAGAGAAAAAGAATCTCAGATAACATTTGGGAGTGATAAACCCATACATCTTTGTAAAAATCAGTCTTGGAGAAGGTCGCTGAGATGTAAACCCTTCGTTTTCAAATACAAGCAGCGATACAATCTGACTTAGTGTTTTTAGATAGATGTCATTGGAACGTTCTGAGTGGTATTGCCTCAAAGCACCGACGTTACTCACTAGAAAACTTGAAAATAGATACCCAAGCGAGAAACTGATAGTTACCTAGCTTCGTTGTCTTTATGTCTATGATAAACTTAGATATATACCTATAAATAATATTGGGCACTAATAACTATAATAAACTATATACTCAATATTAATAAATATTGATATATAATAATTGTAGATAAATGCAGTTATGATAAATGTTGATATAATAACCATAATAACACAGAACCGAAATATTATTTGATTGAAACTGTTTGTGTTTTATCCACTGTGTTTCTCAACTTTTAATCACATTATGAAGATTTTACCTAATCTGTATATATATATATATATATATATATATATATATATATATAGCATGGACATGGTATCAACGGTGCCTGCTTACTGACCGTTTTTCGCCTATGCGATCTTCAAACCATTTGCAAAACATTTGACATTTGTTTCATTATATCATTAGTCTTGTATTTCGATATTTCCGATTTATTTACTTTAAGATTTTGTAAACCGAAAACTTTATTTTTAATGATCTATTCAAAATGGACAATAATATTAATTTTGAAGGGAAAGTTTTCCAGTATGACAAAGGAAATAAAAAAAAAGACTGTTCATCATTTCAGATTTCCTGTTATGATAAATTGTTCGTTATAATTAAACTTTCATTCTTCTCACTAAAATCTGTATACGTGATGATCTGTTAAGGAATTCTATCTAATTAGACTTCCACCGAATAATTTTAAAACGAAAGTCAATTGCGATCGAATTTTGTAATAAATATTCCAAATTTAGAAGAACATTGGCGCCACGTAATATTATAATTTCCCAACAATTTAATGGTATGTTCTTCTCTCTATTACTACTAATAATTAATGAATAAGGATAATACTGAAATATCGTAGAAACAGCTTAATGGATACGCCCGATGTATAATTGTTAACGTTATAGTAAATGGATATGGGGACACGAGTTCAACTCCAGGACGAAGTGATTTATAGCGCTAATATCCTTGTGAAAGGAATGAATTCAACTATTCTCCGTTAAGGTATGGGTAAATAGTAGGGCAGACAAGGCCCTTTAACTATTAACTACAAAATGCCCCCATTGCTGGAGAAAGTGTTCTTGTTATATTTTATCTATACGATGGGATATTTCAAATTGCCCTGTGTATTCACCACATGACCCATTTTATTCAAATAAAGACCTATTATTATTTAATTTGAGTCGTTCTGTTTAACTATGAACAACTAACCATTATTTGTTGTAGTTATCTAATGTGTGTTATGAGTAGTGGTGGGAAAGCCACTGCAAGAGATTTAAATAGGCAAAGCCTTAAAGTATGTCTGGCAACAGGTCTAGGAGAAGGAAACTAAATACAAACCTTTTACACTTAAGTAATTTGACCTTGTGCCACATCCAGCTCGTTTGGAAGTGTTGGTAAATACATCTGGGGAAAATAGCTAACTTAATGATCTGATAAAAGATATAGAAGGGAAAACAGGAATTTTATAGCAATGTTTTAGAAGGGACACATGCCGGAAAAGTAGCTGACGAGCGTTTTTATAGTCGCCGGAACTTGGAAGGTAGTACTAAACACAATCTTTGAAAAGTGGATATGTAATGAAATCCAGAATATATATTTACCAAACCCTCCGCACGAGTAGGATGTGACACAAGGTCAATTTCTTACGCGAAATTTAACAGGTTTGAATTCAGAGTTTTCCTTTAATTAGACTGGTTACCCATCCAAGGTTAAGGATTCAGTCTGTCCTGCTATTTACCCATAGCAAGAGGGAGAGTAGTTGGATGCATACCTTTCCCAATGATATTAGCGCTATGGGAAATGCAAACAGCTTCGTCCAGGATTTGATCTCGGGTCGACGAGTCCATTTCCTACGACTCTAACACTTACAACACGCACCCCCACATGAAATCCAGAATTAAGAACTAATTATATAATCGATATTATGTAAGTATATATGTGTGTATTTATCCAATCCCAATATAAGGTCAATTTTGAAGCAGAGTTCAGATAATTTGATTTCAGTTTTCCTTCTTCTAGAATTGCTTTTTTAAACAATACTAATTAACCCAGTCTGACCAACTATTTACTCATAACTGGATACATAAATTACCCAATAGCAGAACGTCCCATCGTTATGTAATCGTTAGCAAGCTAGTATTGCAGTTCCATCACTACTGAATATTGAATTAGATCCTCGTTGGATACCATATACTAGCAACTTTGTGTCACATGATACCAGTGGCGAACAGGTTGGAAAAATACTTACTTTTTTAAAGAGCATTAACCCGAAGTGTAAAGCAAACAGACTCGTCCAGGATTTGAACTCGAGACGATTCTATTTCCCACGTCATACTAAACTCACCACCATACGTGTTGTGTCTTTAAAAGGGATACAATAAGACATGGTTGTAGTCGAGTGGAAGGGACAGTCAGCACGATCGTTGATTTAAAATAGGGTTTTATTGCAGAGAGATACAATAAGACAGACAAGGAAAAGTGAGGTACGCTTCTAATCCTTGTAGCCAGCCCAGCATAATACCGTGCTCACTATATACATAGTCGGACCACATGGGTGAGAGATAGTGTGGAATATTCCATTACAACAATACGAATATGAGTAAGATTATAGGAGACTTGTTTTCACTTTACCCCCCAAAAATAACAGTCGATTCCAGAGTAGAATTGAAAGTAATAACACTGATTGTTGTTTTTATTAATTTTATTAATGAAGCTACAGATAATGAAAAGCAAAGAAAATGAAATAAAATTAAATAAAAATACGTATTTAATCATTAGATTAAAAAGAGAAACAACGCAGTCAAAACACATAAATCAGATTTCTTGTCTTAATTACTAGTAATCAAAATAATGTCAAGAAATAAGCATGATTAAGTGAAATGGAATTTAATTAGATTTGAAAAATGAAAACCCAGCTGATTACGCCCTTTTAATAATACGGTTGCCATAAATAAGCGCTATTTTAATTTAATTTAAATGCATAGAAATTTGCTCACATCAATTGCACATTGGGATGTGCCCTTCCCTCCTCTTTTTTCCAGCCGTTACATCCTGCCTAATCATAATTTGTCTGATTAGGGATGAACCAGTTACAACCAAAGATGAAACGCAATATTTAGAAATTAACATTCACTTTCTCGGTTGTGTTTATTTCTAGTCGACTGCCTTTCCAGTCATGTCGTAATTAGTCGCCTTCTCTGGAGATCAAGTGACATCAGGCCTACTTAAGGCATTAACGCTTTATTCTGTAGGTATTTACCCAATCAATTCACCACGACTAGGTTGGACACAAGGCCGCAAGTTTTGGACATCCAGCGAGAATCGAACTCACAATTTAAGTAATGGATCTGCTAGTCTAGCTTACTAACCATTACACCACGATTGGATTCCCAATTTATTTACCAAAACCGTCTGCCACGGGTAGGATGAAACACATGGTCGCAGGTTTGGAACATCCAGCGAGATCGAACTCACAATCCAGTAGTAGTGGATCTGCTAGACTAGCTTACTAACCATTACACCACGATTGGATTCCCAATTTATTTACCAAAACGTCTGCCACGGGTAGGATGCAACACAGGTCGCAGGTTTGGAACATCCAGCGTGGATCGAATTCACAATCCAGTAGTAATAGATATGCTAGACTAGCTTGCTAACCATTACTCCACAATCGGATACCCAAAGTTTTCTAACCAAAACACCACTATGGTGCGCTCTTCTTACAAATTCTGTTCACTATGGGTAGGATGTGACACAAGGTCGCAAGTATGGGACATACAACGGAGATCAAACTCACTATTCAGTAGTAATTGGTCTACGAGATTAGATTGCTAACCCTTATGCCACGATGGGACGCCAACATTATTTACCAAACCCGTTCGCTATGGTTCGGGTGGGACACGAGGTCGCAAATATGGACACCCAATGAGGATCGAACTCACTATTCAGTTATAACTGATATGCGAAACTTACATCATGTTGACCATTAATACCATAATGGGACTCACATGGCGCTTTACTCGGTATGCTAGATAGTTTAAGAAATATGTTCATCTGTACGATTTCAGCTCTCTCTCTCTCTCTCTCTCTCTCTCTCTCTCTCTCTCTCTCTTCTCTCTCTCTCTCTCTCTCTCTCTCGTATACCTACATTTTCTAAAGAGTTCGGTACTTTAAGAAATTCAAAGCACGCCCTAATTGGAAACGAGTTTCTTGGGTGGAGATTCGCAATTTCAATTTCGAAAAAAATCGTGAAATACCGCACTTACTGGCTTAGAAAACTTCATATATCTTAATTCCACAGGTTATCCAGTCCTGATTTGGCACAAAGAAACAAGCATGGTCCACATCGTCTGAATATAGATTACTAAAAGGACTAGCAAGAATATGCGCCCTCCGGGCGTAAGTATTTATGTTTTAATGTAATGAAATATATCAAATTAGAGAGACTAACAAAATTAAATAAGAACGCATTTAAAAATATAACACTTATTTTAATAATATTTTAATAGGTTTTTATATAAAATCATTCATAGGATTGCTTTTTAATATGTTGGAGGATAAAACTATTATATTAGAGATCAATAACATCTAGTAATTATTTATTAAACCCGGTTTTACAAAAACTAGTATGCAAATCATCCACACCATATATTAGGTAAAACCTTATTTCTTAGTGATATATAAAACACATTGCAGGATTCTAAAAGCACTAATAACATAGGCTATTTGAGGCAAACCTAACGCAGCTTTTTATATGGACCTTGTTCATAAATTTATTTATGTATTAATGATTTTGACTATAAATTAAATACTCATTAATAAACTTATGCAATTTCTGAATGTATTGTGACGTAAATAGTGACTTAGTTGTGTTTACAGACACCGAAACTGTTTATAATAAGACATTTGTGACCGTCATCCATTCCGGTTGAATTGAACTCGAGTCATCCTGTGTCATTTGCTACAGCAATGGGCAATACACCATGAGCGCTTCCACACTGGAATAAATACGTTGGAGACAATCGTGATATAGAGGTTTGTCATGGGAAATGGACACGGTGAACCAAGTAAAATCCTAGACGATGCAATTACCGTTTAATGATAATACTCTTCGGAAAGGCATGGAGTCCCCCTACTCTTCAATCATTTCTATGGGTAAAATAGTATGTCATGTTGGTATTGTTAGCCTTTACAATGGCAACTGCTCTAGAAGAAGGACACTTATCAATCCAAACCAGCTGTACTTTGTTTAAGCATTGATATCGTGCCACATCATATCAGTGGTGGAGGTATTGGATAAATACGTACAGGATGGTTTGAAAGTTTTGTCACTGCTACATATTTTAGAGGTAAAATAATTACACGATATAACTCAAAATTCTAGAAAATAATTTGATTTTTAAAGATTTTTATAGGTAAAAGAGTTACATAACTTATACAGGGTTTTCGGGATAAATTTGACATACTTATATTTAGTTATTTTAATCCGTTGGTTTGAGGTATTGACACTCACTACGCATCCTTTAAAGTTTGAACCCTTCTTCATTTATATACGTAATGACAGACAGAATGGTTGATTGGAATCCACCTCAATCATGGGAGAGAATACCTTGTATCATGATGATCTGCACCGGCAATCAAAATAAAGATATTATTGTTGCTGCCAAATTCTCCCTGAACATTGGAAAAACATTCAAGCATGAACTGGAGAATTGCAATGGGGACAACGAGGCTGGAGCTAGAAAAAAGCAAAATAACAGACGATCTGATTTCGTTCGTACAGCAGAATTCCTCAAAAATCAAGTGTTGCATGACCCTCAGATGCCTACATGGAGTTGCTCAACACTGTAGTCAAGCTCTGGATAACAAGGGTAGTCAGTGCTAGGCCATATGTATGGCAGCAGGATTCGGCCCCTTGCCACACCTCTGGAAAAAGTCAAAAATGGTTTGTTGGCGAATTCTTACGACTACACCAGTCCCAATGTTTGGCCTCCGAACTCCCCAGATCTTAACCCCATGGATTATTGTGTATGTGTCGCTGTTCAGAAAGACACCAATCATCGTGGTAATACTACAAAAGCCCAGTTAATCGACAGAATTAAGGTAGTTTTTCAGACCATTCCCAGGAAAACTGTAACATCAGCTTGCTCCAGGTTCCAGGAGATAGAGGATGTGATCGACGCTAATGATGGTTATTTTGAGTAAAACTTGGTGACAGTAGTATAATTTTAGTGTAAATCTTCCGAACACCCTGTATATTATATTATTAAATGAAAAATAATGAAAGTCAAAGCAATATGTAAGGGTGACCTTACTTTCGGACCATCTTCTTGATTTAATATTTTACTGGGTTCTACCTATCTTGAACTTTATATAAAAAATCTCCATTTCAAAGAATTGTTAGAAATCGCTTTAAGAAAAAAGAATCCCCTTTGTATGTGTCTTAGCGAGAATCGTGCACATGCCTTTGCATATGCACGTCCTATAATAACTCACTTGAAATATCAGTGAGTTGGTTGTTGTCGCATTGTAGTTATTGTTGTTAAACAACAAAGTTTCGATCAATCAGAAAACGACAGGACAGGAACAGCAATCAGAGGCTGTTAATTATGAAATCAGATCAAAGGCTAAACAGCAGCGTCTTTGTATACACAGCGAACGGTGGTAGAAAACAGAAAACCACTTCAAATCACCAGCAATGTTCTCACTAACCTCAAAGATCACAATAACGCATTTCTCGAGAGAGAATCAGATTTCTTCTTTGAATTTCTTACTCAAACAATCTCAGGTCAAAGGCGTTAGGTTCGTCATTTCATTTCCTCTGCATTTTGTGCAGATTTGTTGACGTTAGAAGTTCGACCATGAGGATAACGAGTGACTGTGTAGGTGTGTTTATTTTAGTATTTGTTTATTTTACGCCATATCATCCCTAGTGGGTCATTTAATGCCGGCAAAGTTTTGTAAGATTCGTATGATAGTCTGGTAGAAAATTATCTAACCTTAATTTTTTTCATAATCAAATTTTCCATTTAACCCACAGATGGAAATCCATGTGACTGTTTAGGTGAGATCGTAATATGATATGTCCAATCCTATCACCAAAGGACAATTATCAATTCAAACCAGCTTAAGCATTGATATCGTGCCACAACGTGTCAGTAGTGGAGGTGTTGGATTAATACGTGTATATATTTACCAACCCCTCCACACGAGCAGGATGCGACACAAGGTCAATTTCTTAAGCGGGGTTTAATAGGTTTGAATTCAGAGTTTTGCTTCTCATAGACTGGTTACCTAGCCATGGTTAAAGAGTCCAATCTGCCCTGCTATTTTACCCATAGATGGGGGAGAATTTGATTCATACTTTTCCCAAGGGTATTAGCGCTATGTGAAATGCCAACAGCGCGCTGAGGAGTCCATTTCCTACGATTCTAACCATTAGACCACGCGCCTCCATGGATAAATACGTATAGGTTGGTTTTAAAGTTTTGTCGCTCTAACATAACTAAGTGGTTAAATGATTCAATGTTTCGTTCGCACAGTCTACATATTAGATTTTATCTGTTTTGTTTATATTCTATTTTCCTGAATAGTCTCATAGTTTTTAGGCTCTGATCCTGTGCTGTTGTTATTAAACTCTCTTTCTCTGCCTTCAGTCTAGCACTATTCTGCCATTGATTTGTTTTTACTGTAACTATATCGGTATTTCTAATGCTTTGCTCATGTCGTACATGTCGAATTCTCTGTTCATTGCAGTTTTACATTGATATAATCCTTGTGATTTTGGTTCTTTCTTAATGTTTTTGTTGCTTCTATCACTTTATCATTATGTCCCTTTCTTTCGATGTGAGATCGGATTTTTTGCAAACTTATTGCTTTCCTTCCTATTAAAATAGTTTTCCCTCTGTTTCTTATATGGATTTAGTAAATGAAGCCGCCCTGTCGGCTGTTGCTTTGGAATACACAGACTGCACCACTGCAGAACCCCTCAATGGTACCGTCTGTTGGCCGTGGGTGCCAACTCGGGATGATTAAGGACGAAATTCTCGTGATGGACAGTTCATGACATGCAACACTCCGCTTAGACCCTTACTTAGCCCTATATGGGCGGTTGGAGAAGCCCCCTCCGATGAATCGGCTGGTCATGTCAAGCCCTAGCACCTATATGATTGCTCCATTTCTATTTATCGTATGGGTACTAGAAGGTGATGACTGAGGGTTTTTATGTCCTAGTAATGATGTTAAACCCTATCTGATGGCGAGGTTCCAGTTCTGGAGGTTTGGGGAATGTAAAGCACCCCTTCATCACAATGCTTCTCTGGTCCACTCTGGCTCAGAGTGGGAGTACCTGCTACGGTCTCATCTAAGGGTTAAATAGAAAAATGTTTTTTTTTAAAAAACGAGTATTAATTAAGAATGAATTCATTTCAAGACTTTATTGGCATTAAATGACCCTCTGAGGTTGATATGCCGTAAAATAAACCAAACCAAAATAAATGAAGCACCCAATCTGTTGTAGTGTCTAAGTATCTATTTAATCCAGGAATAGTTGTTGTGCAGCACAATTATAATTAGATTAAGTATCTTTCACCGTTTTCGCTCTTGATGTAGAGATGATCTATATCTGCTCTTGGGTGAGGAATTCTGAGGTAGGTAATTAGTTTCATAAATTTACTATCCATCTTGTCTTTTTTTTATTTTAGCTAACTTTCATTTAATTATATTGAAACTGTATGATACAGGTGCTATTTCCAGGGTGTTAATTGCCATAAATCTATTTTTGGTATTCAAATCTTTTCCTAATCTGACTCTTCTACTATGGAAATATTTAATTTTATTTTTCTTTATTCATAGTATGATTGATAACATTTGTTTCACTAATTCATAAATATTTAGGGATTTTATTGAGTTTTAATTCTCTAATTTCTGTTTGGGTATCTCGAGTGACTATACACGTGAACCTTTGCTAAAGGTGCCTTTCTCTCATTTTCCCAGATGAATTGCACCTCTATCTTCTCACTGAATATTCTTAGAGGGTTTAGTATACCTTCTAAATTGTCATTCCTTTGTGTATATACAAGCTGTGTGAAAAAAAGTATCGAGATTTTTTGTACTTTTTGACACACATTCTGAAAAAAAATCACATTCCATTCATTGTTCATTGCTGTCTTTGTAAACACAGATTCAAACTCGGCCCTTTTATGACACACCTTGTATTCTAAAAATGATTAACGTTCCATTCATTATTCATTTCTATCTTGGTAAATACAGCTTCAAACTTGGCACTTTTATGACAAACCTTGTATTCTAAAAATATTAACATTCCATTCATTATTCATTTCTATCTTGGTAAATACAGCTTCAAACTCGGCATTTTATGACACACCTTGTATACTAAAAAATATTAACGTTCCATTCATTATTCATTTCCATCTTGGTAAATACAGCTTCAAACTCGGCACTTTTATGACACACCTTGTATTCTGAATAAAAAATCACGTTCCATTTATTGTTCCTTTCTATCTTGGTAAATTCAGCTTCAATCTGAATACATTCATGACACACCTTGTAACTTTAAAATGGGGGTGGTGGTTTCTAGCATTTATATTTCCATAGTATGTGTTTCAAAGTTCTACAGGAGTATTAGAGCGATACAAAAAAGAGATAAAAGTGCGTATTGTAAATATTCAGATTAGTTCTGAGCATGTCATATTCATGGATGAATATGATGCTAGTATGCTACCTTTCGATATTGTGTTTTTAGAATGTTATTATAATTATTGTTTTTAAAATGTATTCAATGTTTAAAGTCCATTCGTATGGATCAATAGCTTTCTGAGAATTAATCCAAGCCATATGTAGGTGTATTTAAGTTTTAATTTGATAAGATATTATGTTGAATTAGAAAGACAAATGAAATTATATACGAAGACAAAAAGATTACATCTATTTTACATAATTCTAATGGATTTCAATATAAAATTGTACATAGGATTGTTTTGATACGTTTGAGAGTAAAACAATAATATTAGAAATCAATGACACCAAGAAATTATTTATTAAACACAGTTTTGATAAAACCGGTATGCAAATTATTCACACCACCATTTATTTCTTAATGACATATAACACACAGCATGATTTTAAACATTAATAACATGGGTTTTCTGGGCCTGTGTTTGTTAATGTAAATTAACAGCGTCGATCCCAGGGGGCTATCCCACCAGGCAATACCTGCCCCTCGATTTAAAGGGGCGGGGCTGGGTTTATTGCCCAGCGCCCCCCCGAAGGGGAATGCCGACGGGATCGACGCCTTTTTATGCACACCACCCATGGGATTTGGCTTGTGGGTGGGCCCACATAAAAAGGTCCTTGTGTCACGCCCTCATAAGTGGGGTGAGAGGCAAATACCATTATTTTTTATTCTGATTTTGTAAATTTGTAGCCCTCTGTACATTTCCTAAGTATACGGTTGCGTGGCATCGTTACTATAACAAGTAGTGATAAGGCAACTCCTTGGAAAATGCCACATTGGAGTTTTTTCTTTAATTTTCACCTGTGCTAAGGTCTTTCCTCCAGCTATAAATTGCACTTTCCAATTTTCCATGACTCTAGTGATCAATTTTATTGCTTTGTCGTAATGAAATGAACGGCGTCATCCCAGTGGACCATCCCCCAGGCAACACCTGTTCCTTTGTTTAATGGGGTAGGGCTGGATTTTTGCCCAGTGCCTGAGGCAGCCCCTAGAGACGAATTTTGTGGGACCATGCCATAAGATTTTCTATTGTCAAGCAATGACTAGATTTTCCTGCCATGCTTTAAGCTCTTTTCTATATAGAGTTGGTCATGTTTTTCCGGAAATTGTCCAATAAAGCCAGTTATAGATTTTTTCTTTCGTCTGTGCGGTTAAGATTTTCAAAATCCTTCGTAGGTGTGTTATTGGCCTATAGTTGCTTGGGAAGGTTCCTTTTAGGGGTGTCTTTCTGGACCAGGGCAGTTTTTCCTTTTGTCATCCACTCAGCTGTTTGTAACTTCTAGCTATTTACTCAACTGTCGGGCCAATCTTCGTGGATGGATGGGATTTTTTAAAACCGGTATTCATGTATCCCATCATGACCCAGTGTTTTCCAGGCTGGTAATTTCTTTAATGCTATTCTTCATAAATCTAGAACTAAGATTGCCTCGAGCCCTTCCTTGGGTTCCTGCAGTTCCTTTTTCATCACATTTATCTATTATTATTATTATTATTATATTATTATTATTATTATTATTATTATTATTATTATTATTATTGTTGTTGTTGTTGTTGTTTTTATTATTTTATCTATTTATTTTATTCATCTATTTATTTGTTTTTATTTTTCTTCCTACTTTTGTACATTTTCAGAGTATTGTACTTTTTTCTTTATTTACCTCTTCCTTATCACTGTATTCATCTATTATTATTATTATTATTATTATTATTATTATTATATTTTCATTTAACAACGGCCGTCTGACTATTAAGTCGACTGATGCAACGGCAAAGCATGGTTTACAGAAATGAATAATATTGGAATTTACATTATGCTATACGTCTGATCAATAAGAAAACATTTTTGAAGAAATCGAATAATCATGGCCAGTTTGACGTAGTATCAATGATGAAACCAGCTATTTTTCTGCACAATATCCCGGTGGAAATCACGCAAAATTTCGCATATTTCCTGATGGATTTAACTCTAAAAATTCAATCCATCCGTTCGTTCAGACGAAGGTAGTTTATTTATTTATTTATTTATTTATTCATTTTGCTTTTGTTTTCCGTTTTGTCTTTTGTCTTTATTTTATTTTATTTTTTTTTTTAGCTTTAGCATTATATTTTCATGTATTTTGACAATTTTCTCATCAATTTTTATTTTTATTTTGTGTACTTTTTGACTTACCTTTTGAAGTCGTTTAGTCTATTTAATCTTCATCTGTGTATTTTATTTTCATTAATAGCTATTCTTGTACAAATATATCCGTCTATCTATCTATCTTCCAGTAAATTAACACACACATACACATACACACACTCATATATATATACACACACACACACACACACCCACACACACACACACACACACACACACACATATTATATATATATATATATATATATATAGTGAAGGGGGAAAAGTATTCGTTCACTTTTAAAAATGTGTATTTTTCAACTTATCATGGCTGAAACACTGATAATTACATATATATAACTACATAATATTAACTACTGCAATAAAAGTTAATGAAATGCACTTATATTTCAATTATAAAAGGAATAAAAAGAAGCACGTCAAACAATGTTCGTTTAAAATCATAAATCACCTTTAATATTTTCATATTTATTAAGTTTTTCTGCTAACAAACATTGGCGATAGTTACTTACGATTGCTTTTTGCAACGATGTTTGGCTATTTGAAACATTTTCATGCAAATGTTTTTCAAATCATTGATATTCTTGATTTAGGAACGTTTTAGACTGTTCCAGTAGTAATTGTCATTATTGTAGAATTACCAACAATATCATGGGATTCCATTTAGCAATATTCATTTAATCATCATTGGCATTTCAGTCTCGAAAGACTATGATAAATTTTTGTATGCCCCTGAAGTTACCTCCTGTGACTGTGAAACCTGATGTTTGAAAAAAATTCTCGACCTCAGATCTTGCATTTGGAGGTTGTCCCTGTCGATGATAATGTTCCGATGCTTTGTTGCCGCTGCTTTCTTCTGGACCTCTTAGCTTCATGGAGTGCTAGGGCGTCTTCTAACATGTACAGTCCTCTATGGAGATTCTGTCGCCACTGAGGGCGGTCTTGAGCCAAATTTTCCCAGATGGAAGGGACAATGCCAAAGCACCTGAGATCATTCTTGCCGGCATCCTTGAATTGCAGCTGGGGGCGACCAATCTGTCTTATACCAGACGTGAGCTTTCCATAGAGGATGTCTTTCGGGATTCGTCCATCATCCATCCGACGTACATGACCCAACCATCGAAAACGACATTGTCTCAGTAGAGAGTACAAGCTGAGGAATTGAGCTCACTCTAGGACTGTTGTATTAGTGATCCTGTCCCTCTAGGTGATTCCCAGTACACGTCTAAGGCAGCGAAGGTAGAAGTTATTTAGCTACCGCTCTTGATGGGGGTATAAGGTCCATGTTTCACTTCTATACATGAGGGTGCTGATAATATATGCCCTATATACTTGTACCTTTGTACGGATAGTGAGCTTGCTGTTGTCCCACACTCTTGCTGTGAACTTCCCAAAAGTTGAGTCAGCTTTTCCGATCCATTTTCTCGATTCAAACAGCAAGGTAAATCTCATCGTGAAGTGAAAATAAATTTGTACATGGCAAAAGAATCCGACTTCATGATGAAATTATGATCTACAAAGAGATTTGTAATAAGTTCAGTATCCATGAAAGCTTGTTAATTCTGAAATGGAAAAAGGTAAGGATCATTGAAAAGGGTTCTCGATCAGGTAGCCGTCAAAATATCTCACAGAGTAAACTAAGAAAAACAATAAAAAAAACTAAGACAATCTCCAATGATTACATAGAGAGTGATACAAAAAGATACGCAGGCTTCCTAAGTTTATGTTATGAAATAAATAAAATCATTAATGAATTGCATAGACATGTACCTGTCTTATTAAATAAAAAAATATCATTGATGCTGAAAACGTACGGGATGCTAGTTTGACGTTCGTCCAAGAACATGAAATCGAAATTTTGAAATATTTGGAAATAATTCTATAACACATATTTGGCGCAAAGATGATATAGTGTATGAATTTAAGAAAACTTTGTTAACAGAGACGTTGGGGTGGTTTGTATAATGATTCAGTGTGTTTTTCACCGAATGGAGCAAGCAATATCTCAATAATCAGAAAAACACGACTGCAGATTATTTGAAGTCCTTTTGAATGAAAACCTATACGTTTCTGTGAAGAACCTTCAAAAATGGTGTCTACTACATCGGCTTAATGATTATATATATATATATATATATATATATATATATATATATATATATATATATATATATAGAGATATGAGAGGTATCCAAAACTTGGTAGTGAGGGATGATTCTATATGTGATTTCTAAGATACACTTTATTATCATTGTATGATCCAGTATGTATAAATACAGTGAATCTTTAAATCACTAAAGAGAGCTCAATGTATTATAAACTTTTTAGATATATATATATATATATATATATATATGTATATATATATATATATATATATATAAAAGTAATTGGTAATTTGCTTGAAGCATTGTTAAGTATGTTATAAAATAATAAAATTCGAAGGCAATACAATGCGTAAAAAATAAAGACAAAACGATGTTTTATATGTCTAATCGATTTCAAAGCAAGAGCTTCATCATCAGAGTCTATTTTCAGAAATGACGTGCTTATGTTTTTTTATTTGTGTGGTTATAATTCTCTTCTTACTTCCTTTTCCTCTCCCTTTTTCCTCTCTTTCTTCTTATCCTCCTTTATGAATGAAATGGGCGAATAACTGTAATTTCTTATTTCTCTCTTTTTTTTTCTTTTTTAAAAGTTTGTTGAGAACAAGGTTGATATCCGGTAAGATGTTGCAATATGTTGCGACCGTGTGTCAGAATTTTAAAAACAAAAATGAACAAATTTGTTTATATATATGTCCGTTAAATGTGAAATAGGTGTTGTCTACTATAATGGATAGTAGTTGGTGTATGTCCGCTGCAGTTAGATTGTGACAGTATAGGTTATACTATACTGTCACAATCTAACTGCAGCGGACATACACCAACTACTATCCATTATATTAGACAACACCTATTTCACATTTAACGGACATATATATAAACAAATGTCAGGATTACCCATGGGATCCAGTATCTCAGGCATACTGGCCATTGCATACATGGATACACTAGAACGACGAGCACTAACCATCTGCCCATCATGCATTTACTTCACCAGGTATATTGACGATATACTTATATTAACATCATCCAAAGAAGAAGCCAATGACATAGCTGAGAAATTCCATAGTATAGACAACCACATCCAATTCCAAATAGAACATCCTGATAACACTGGTTCCCTAGCACTTCTAGATTTTAGAATAAGAATATCACCTACAGGCAAAATTAACACTTGCTTCTACAAAAAAAACACCACTAAGGATCTCTTTGTACATTTCAAATCAGCACTTCCACTCAGTTCCAAGACAAGTTACATCATAAATGAAATTAATAGAATACACAATAGATGTAGTGAAGAAACAGACAGAATCACTCACACAGCACACTTTATGAACACCCTCAAAAACAATGGCTACTCAACTTCATATATACGCCATTTAAACAACAGAAAAACACGGACACTACACACACACTCTAACACCTGTTTCCTGAAACTACACATTTCAGCGAAGCAATCACTAAACAAATACGCAAAGCTATTCATAGAGAGGGGCTAGATATCCAACTAGCCCACTCTGGACCCTCACTACGCCAACATCTAGCAATAAAACATAAAAATGTTATTACACCATGCACACTAACCAACTGCCCAATAAAAGATCCTAACTTATGCCACAAGACCTATACAATTTACCGTCTAACTTGCTCCAAATGCCTTAATTTCTACATGGGTAGTACAATTAGACCCCTCCACATTAGAATCAAGGAACACATCCACACACGTGCATCCTCATTCCATAAACACCTAATCAAATGCAAAAATAAGGACAACAATTTTTCAGTTAAGATAGAGGCTATAATACGCAACATTGGTAATCTCAGAATTAGAGAAAGTTTATTAATAGCTAAATTAGGTCCTAATATAAACAATAGATTAGAATTAAACACAGAATACATAATTAACTAAATTTACACGTTCCATATATAGGTTTTAGTTTATTTAGTACACATATTTTCACATATATATGTAATTTTCCCTATCATAAATTTTAAACGTACCAACTATCAATAGATTAGAATTAAACTCAGAATACACGGTTAACTAAATTACACGTTTCATATATAACTTTTTATTATTATTATTATTATTATTATTATTATTATTATTATTATTATTATTATTATTATTATTATTTATTATACATATTTCCACATAAATATGTATTTTCCCTATCGCAGATTTTAAACCTACGAACTATCAACTGTTTGCATATTTGAATTATGTAATACATCTATAATAGATATCTATTAAGACATACCATTGATTCTCAACATTTCATGCACTCGCAATATGAAAGGAAAAAAATTTTTTTTTTTTAATTGATATTAAATATATATATAGTGATGGAATGATTAAGAATAAGAAAAAGATAATAAAAATATTTAAAAAATTAATTACGATTAATTTAACAATATTGACATACTTATTAACTCCTTTACATGACATTATTTCTTTAAACCATGAACACCATTTCTTTAAACCATAATACCTCTTAGGATTACGGTCAGTCTAGAACTATTAATAAATATTTAAGGAAAAAAAAGAATAAATAATAACAGCAAAAAAATGAAAAAAAAATAGTTAAATAAAATATATAATTGAAGCAAAACACTATGCCTTTTATAATTCAAATATTTGATTTATGATATTTAATCTATTTGAAATTTAAGAGGAGAATGGTTTGTTTTATTGTTTTGAATTTTGCATCAATCCTAATATGTAATTATTATATGATATTTTGATATATAATTAATATAATATTTAATCTATTTAAGTTTAAAAGAAAAAGAGAAAAAAGTACTCATAAAAGATATTTTCTTAAAAATAAAAAAATAAAAGAGAATTATTTATTTTTTCTATCAATACTAATACATAATTTAAGATAATCTTTTATTTACTTATTTACTATAAAAAAATAATTTAAATTAGAGAACAAAGGGGTTTAAAAAAAGAAAAAAAAGAAAAAGAAGAGAAATAACACAAAAAAAAGAAAGAGAGGGAGAAAGAATAAGAAAGGAAAGGTGAAAGCGAAACAAAAGCTAAGTATGTACATTTTTCTATTAACGGTTTTTTATTTATTTGTTCATTTTTGTTTTTAAAATTCTGACATGCCCACACGGTCGCAACATATTGCAACATCTTACCGGATACCAGCCTTGTTCTCAACAAACTTTTAAAAAAGAAAAAAAAAGAGAGAAATAAGAAATTACAGTTATTCGCCCATTTCATTCATAAAGGAGGAGAAGAAGAAAGAGAGGAAAAAAGGAGAGGAAAAGGAAGTAAGAAGAGAATTATAACCACACAAATAAAAAAACATAAGCACGTCATTTCTGAAAATAGACTCTGATGATGAAGCTCTTGCTTTGAAATCGATTAGACATATAAAACATCGTTTTGTCTTTATTTTTTACGCATTGTATTGCCTTCGAATTTTATTATTTTATATATATATACATACATATATATATATATATATATATATATATATATATATATATAAAAACCCGTAGATTGAACCATTTGTACTGCTATCGATAGTGATATTGTTTGGTTTTTTTTTCGGGGGGTGGCGATTGTAAAAACTTTCACTATATAAATTTAATTTATATAGTGAACAATACAGGCATTTCTATCTGATCTTATTATTTCTTTTTTTTTTTTTTTTGTGGCCAATATTTTTCGTGTTGATGAATGTAAGAGCTATACATATATCGTAAAGGGGAATAATTATTTTTAAATTTAATTAATTGTCTTTTTTCTACAGCTGCAAAACAATTGTATGCATGTATGTATACATTTCTTTGTAGTGGTATTAGAGCATTTATTTATTTTATTTATTTTCTTTTTAAGTGTTGGAAAAATAATGTTGGTTTAATTCAGAACATTTATGATTTAATGCGCCTGAACCCCAAACACAAAACTCAAAAGGCTAAAATAATTATTACGCCTTTGATATTTATACAGGATAATCCAAGAGATTGTAGGAGTAATGGAATGAAAATAGAAACTAACCCATTAACACCTACAGTTTATGCTTATATATATGGAGGCGCGTTGTCTAATGCTTAGAGTCATAGAAAATTGACTCGTCAACCCGAGTTCAATTCCTGGTCGTAGCTGTTTCACATTGCGCTAATACACTTGGGAAAGGTATGAATCCAAATATCCCTCCAGCTATGGATTAATGGAAGGGCGGACTCGGCTCTATCTAACGTTGACAAGGAGAAGGAAAACTCTGAATTCAAACCTGTTAAACTCCGCTTAAGAAATTGACCTTGTGTCGCACCTTGCTCGTGCGGAGGGGTTGGTATATATATTATATATATATATATATATATATATATATATATATATATATATATATGTGTGTGAAAGCTGTTTTTTTTTATCTTTCTGGCAGATATTTGAGATCGAATCTTTCTAATGAATGTTGAGAAATTTCTGTTATAGTTATTTACTAAGCTGAGCTTAGATGTGGCTCAAGGCCAGAAGTATGGGGCACCCAGTGAGAATCGAACTCACTAACAATGGTCTGAAAATCTAGCATGCTAACCATTACACCACGTGAGGTGCCCTAGAAATGTCTGTTATAAGGTGTGTGCCTGAAGCCCACTTCTATTTATAGACTCGCCGAGAACTATGTGATGAACCTCTTGGCCAAACACTGGCAGTACTCTGCTGCTGAAATAATACTTAAACTGAGCATACTGAGCATACTGGCCTACTTACTTTGAACCTTCGTGGACGACGGACATAGAATTGTATCACTGGACCTTTAACAATACGCTGGATAGGACTTATTCGCAGGATAGAACTTATACACTTAACAAAGGATTCCATAACTCAGGACTTTCTTACTTAAGCCATTTTCATCTGACCAAGGATGACATTTAAAAACTTAACAACGAAACATATCTCAAAATACTAAGGATATTATTAGATTCATTATTTATGTTTTAAATGTAGTTGTCAAATTCCCTGTCCCGTGGACAGCCTGTATTAGAGGAATGTATGACAAATGAAGAGAAAGGGGAAAAAAAGGAGAACTTTGAATTCAAATCTGTTAAACTCCGCTAAAAAATGATCTTGTGTCACATTCTGCTCGTTGCGGAGGGGTTGGGTAAATATAGTGTCTCCGTATACACTTTAAAATTTAGAAATTTTAAAAGTGCTTAGGGACCTTATGGAGAGCTTGTACTACAGAAATTCATGGCAAATGATAAGAAAAGGGAAACATTGTCTGGACTTTTGAGCTCCCATAAAACCGGGTGTAACATAATAGTGACGTCTATTTTAGGGGAGACACGGATAAATTAGGGTACACGAGGGAAATAATGGAGCCATGTTTTATGTATCGGTTATTGTCGTAGAAATTTAAATATGTGACCCAAGTTCAAATCCTTGACGAAGCTGTTTTCCATTCACGGCAATGCTTTTGGGAAAGTCACGAATCCATGTATTCTCTCCTCAGCTAAGAGTAAAATAATAGGACAGATTATGCCCCTTTGTCTTAGGTAGGTAACAGTTCTTAAAGAAGGAGAACTCTGAATTCAAACCAGCTTTACCCCACAAAAAATGTCCTGTGGTACATCTTGTTCTTAGTAGAAGAGTTGTGAAAATGGGAATCATTTTATAATAATGGAATTGTTTGTATAAATTCGTTTATAATAAAAAAAAAATGGATATACTGGATAGAACACTAACGTGCACCTGATGGTGAGTCTGCAGTTTAGGAGATCGGAGGAGTATGGAGTAGACTCGGTAACCTTCATGCATAATCAGGAGCCGTCGCGGAACTGTGAAATAAGCCCTTTCTTGGGGTAGGCTGTTCTGAATTCGTGAATATATCCGGGTACAAGGGATAAGATATTTATTTCTTTTTTTAATTTTTTTACGAATGTCATATTTATTTATATGGGAATCCACGAGATTTCATTTTTATTAGTAAAGGCGTCCGTAGTGTAATATATAGCATCGCAGGTAATTGACTTGGGTCATCCTGGATGAAGCTATTTGTATTTCACAAAGCGCTAATATACTTAGGAAACGTATGCATCTAACTAGTCTACTTCCAGTTATCCGTAAAAGTAGAGAACTGACCTTTTTAACCTTGGAATAGCAACAAGTCTATGATAATGAAAACTCGGAATTCAAACCTGTTAGATTTCTCTGAGGAAATTGACCATGTGTCACATCATAGTCGAGCGGAGGCTGATAAATATATATATATATATATATATATATATATATATATATATATATATTATGGGTATATGATATATTCACTGAAATAGAAAGTGGGGCTTACCTAAGAATGAAACTTTTTTCCACTTGAATCAAATGTCTTGCTAACTATTGCTAAACTTTGAGGCACGCGATTCCTATCAATAAATGTTAATATCTTAATTCCTATATTTCTTCCATTTTGTTTTTTTTCTTCGCGTTTCACTTTGCTTATTATAACTCTGTGCACCTGCACATGTCTATTGATAATATACATCAGTCTATAATTATCTAACTCATATATGTTCCACTTAATATAAAATACTTCATATCTATCCATCTCTATTTGTGTTATTTTCTGTACATATATTTTTGCTTAACTACCAGTCTATCTATCTCTCTCTATATATATTTATATATCTATCAATTTATCTTTTTAACTAACGAAATACCTATATCAATATATTCTTACTTACTTGTTTGTCTTTTTTTTAAATTTGTTAATCATTTGTCATGATTCCATCCACTGAGCTTGAAGATTCATAATCAAGATTAAATTACTGATCTACTTAATTAGACACGTCGTTTCCGTATATATTTGCCGACTGATCTTTGGCGCCACTGCTCGCTGTTTAGATCCGGAAGAAGTCCAGTGTTTGAAATCGGAGTTCCAAAGAAAGCAACTTATTTGAATAACTGTCATTAACTGCATAAGAAAAAAGGATATGTTGTGTGATGTCACATCATAGAAATATATTGTCTAGTTTCTGAGATGAAATATTACCATCGCCGTCGTCTTTAACGTCTTTAACGTCTGCAACATACGTGGATTATAATTATACTGTTCATTATAAGATTAAAGAGACTGGAAACAAAGGCAGATCTCGCTAGATATCTCGTCAGATGAACGAGAAAAAGCGAGATCTCTCACGATGCTAGACGGTAATAACGTGGATACATGGTTAAAACTAGTGCTCATATTTCTTTCATGGACATCTTGATAAAATTATCAACACGTGACGGCTGCACAGATTCTTTTTATCCCCTTTCTTGGTCGCCATGCTGTAATGGTTAGATTCGTAGGAAATGGACTCGTCGATCCGAGTTCAAATCCTGGACGAAGCTACAGTTCATATAGCTCTAATAGGATTTGTAAAGGTATGAATTCAACTATTCCCCTCCAGCTATGCGAAAAATATTAGAGCAGACTGGGCTCTTTAATCTAGGTTAGGCAACCAGTCTAGGAGAAGGAAAACTGAATTCAAACCAACTAAACTCGACTCGGGGTGGTCCCTCCTATAATTGTCACAGTCATAATTCGTGATTTCACTAATTTCTCTCTCTCGCCATTCATCCCTATCATCCATCGCATTTGGTAAGTCTTCTCGTCTGCACCAAATGCCTAGAAAAAGAGCTGATAAATGTAAGTTGTTGCTGGTATGGGGGTGTTCACTGGTGTTGATATTCAGCCAACCGGTTCACCACGGGTAGGATGTGTCACAAGGTAGCAAGTTTGGGTCTTCCAGTAAGGATCGAACATATTAGTAATGGATCTGCGATATCAGCTTGCTGACTCTAATACCACGAATATACAAATTCTGATTATCTTATTGTTGCATCTTATTCTGCTTACGGTCAGGTTACGTTGAAAGCACCGGTTCCCGCTAGATCATGGGGATTAGGCAGCGATTTACGTATTCAATAATTAGATGGGTGAGCATTTAAGCAATGTCTATATATAGCAACCCCTCCGCGCAAGCAGGATGTGACACAAGGTCAATTTCTTAAGCGGAGTTCAACAGGTTTGAATTCAGAGTTTTCCTTCTCTTAGACCGGTTGCCTAGCCACGGTTAAAGAGCCCAGTCTGCTCTACTATTTATCTATAGCTGGAGGGAGAATAGGATTCATACCTTTCCCAAGGGTATTAGCGCTAAGTGAAATGCAAATACCACGTCAAGGATTTGAACTCAATTAAGCAATATATGATATCAACATTACTTGCGTCGGCATTAAATGACTCGAAATGGGTTGATATGCCGTCCAACTTTTCATCCTCTAGGTCTGGGTAAATAGTAGGGTGGACTGGGATCTACAACACTGGGTAGGCAACCAGTCAAGAAGAAAAAAAATTCTTAAATTAAACCTGTTAAAGTTCTCTTAATATTTGCCCATATGCCTCATCCTGCTTGTTCATAGGGATTGCTAGACATAGACTTGTATTTTTGTTAATACGCCAGTGCTGATCGACCAGTAACAACTACATTCATTAATTCTGTGGGGACACTGGATGCCGTCTAGAAGACTTACCAGGAGCAATGGTCGATAGGGCGAAATGGCAAAAAAGGTTTCTGAAGCAGAAAAGAGAGAGAGAGAGGAGAGAGAGAGAGAGAGAGTGTGTGTGTGAGAGCGAGTGAGAGAGAGAGTGAGAAAGAGAGTGAGAGAGAGTATGTGTGTGAGAGAGAGAGAGAGCGAGTGAGAGAGAGGAGGAGAGAGAAAAGAGAGAGAGATTTGCCAATGTCTCGCATCCTGCTTGTTCAGATACGTTGCTAGATATAGAATTATTTTTGTTTATACACCAGTGTTGATCGTCCAGTAACAATTACATTTATTAATTATGTGGGGACACTGGTTGTCGTCCAGAGGACTTACCAGGAGCAATGGCCGATAGGGCCAAATGGCGAAAAAGTTTCTATGGCAGAAACAGAAAGAGAAGAGAGAGAGAGAGAGAGAAGAGAGAGAGAGAGAGAGTGTGTGTGTGTTGTGAGAGAGAGAGAGAGAGAGGGCGAGTGTGAGAGAGTGAGAATGAGAGGGAGAGAGAGTGTGTGTGTGAGAAAGAGAGAGAGAGAGAGAGAGAGAGAGCGAGTGAGAGAGAGGGAGAAGGAGAGGGAGAGAGAGAAAAAGAATCTGCGCTGTCGGTACGCCTTGTTGATGATGAACAAATTTCGTTACATTTATCTCTGTGAATATTTGCTCTTTCTTTTTATGTTTTACGTTATTCGGTAAGATATCACGAATTTTTGGAGACGAAGAATAGAATTTACAAAAACAAAAAAAAAAGAACTCTTCAGATATGTCAAAATTGAATTTATTTGTCAAGGACACAATTAACAATATTAGCAAAGACAAAAGTTAATTGAGAAACTAATTCGATTATTTCTTGTAGAAAGAATGAAAGTTACTCTCACTAAAAATATGCTCGTGAGAAAATCAATAGTCTCCCTTGTCGCTGGATTTTGACACCGTCAAATTTCCGTTTTATTCAGATCAGTGGGGCATATTCTCAATGTGACAACTTTTAAAAAATCATGACGAGATCACTTCCGGTTTAGCAAAATCCTTTCGTGCAACAGATTCAAAAATCCAGATAAACAGTGATCCAGCATGAGTAGGGCAGATTGGGTAATCTCATGTGTGCAGTAAAGTGGGGAGCTGACGGTAGGTGTGCCACTCCACTGCAGCATAAAAAATAATCTCCCTGGTATAGCACCAGCGAAAAGGGGATAGCCGGTTGTTGTCCGGTTGTCCTTTTTAGTCTAGAATCACAGATTAGTTCACTAAAGTGGTACTACACTGGTACCTTGACGAGTTTAATTCGTTTGGCTCGTATCGAAATTTCCTCGTATATCAAATCAATGTTTCCAGCGATATCAAACTGAAATGCTATAAATCCGTTTGAATCAAATTTTTTATTCGTTTATTAAACAAAAGTATAGCACTGTATTGTACGAGTTTTGAGTCAAAAGCTAATGCCTTTTTGTTTACAACAGGTATAATTACTAATACAGGGACATGTATAATACATGAAAAAGAAGCTGGTCCTCTGTGAATCACATCCATTCTTCTCAACATAGTCAGCGTTAATCTCAATAGCAATGTTCCACCTTCGTTTGAGAGCATGTATACCTGCCCCGTAAAATTCTGTTGACTGTTGTTTGAGCCACTTATTCACTTCAGATTTCACTTTCTCGTCACGGAAATGATATTTGCCTCTCAATCCCTCTTGGAAGAGAGACAAACATTGTTCGAGAAGGTGAAACTGTAGTGAAGAGTGGGGCATCTGTTCATCTCCCTTTCGTTATTCATGGCAAACAAAACAATAAACATGGAAGGAGTTGAGCCATGAAAATACTAACTGTGTTGTGGCAACACTTTATCGAACCAAAGAAGAGGTATGAAGTTATATTCTTGAGCACTGTGCCTGTACCTTGGGCGTATCACGTATTGTAAGGTTTAGCGCGTTAGATAATCAATGGAGAGTCTGATTTTCACTGAGTGCGCTGGACCTAATCATTACGTAAACTGCGTAAAGAAAAGACAAGATAAAAATGAAATAACGTTTACAGTGGTGTGAAGTTGGCTCACCGAGTACATTACTCTCCCCTGACCTTAAATATATCACGATGCATTTAACCAACACCTACCCATCTGGAGTGATGTAGCACAAGGTATTTTTAAGCATAGTAAAACTGTAAAGATCTCAGTCTGTCAAATATTTGCCCATAGCTAGGAATGGAGATAGTTGGGTTAAGATTATTCCCAAGCGTATACGCGCTATGCAAAATGCAATCAGCCTCAGCTAGAATTTGAACTCGGCTCACCGTTTCCTATTCCTACAATGGTAACCATTACTTACCAAGCGCATCCTTTACCATATACTATTTGAAAACAGCTAATCTATGCCACTAACGGACGGAGGTAAGTATCCTAACCGTTTGCCTCGGGTAGGTAGTGACTCAGGTGACAAGTATGAGGCATCCAGCGAGGAATGAACTCGCTATTCAGTCATAATGGATCTGTGAGTCTAGATGGTAACCATTACACTACGGCAGAATGTCCATGTATACCAGCTGACAATCTACGCTTTACAGCAGATAAACAAAAGTGTGACCCATTTTAACGGGTTGTACGTGTTTTCAAAGAAATGTGAACTGCATTCAGTACAGCTTTATATTTATCAAATTTCCTTCTATTTTTTTAATCAAATAAGTCTTATCTATTTTCATTCTATTGTCACTTTTATTTTTATACAGAACTCTCCTGTTTTATTTGACTCCTTCCTTTTTTTTAGAGGGGTGAAGAGAAGACGGGGAAGGAGTAGGAGACGTTATTTATTCATTGTTTCTTTCTTCATCGTTTCCTTTGTATTTCCCTTTCCTTTTGGCCATCCTCTGCTATCCAGCGTTTTGTGCCTCAACTCGACTTTGGTAGATGAGAGTCTCCGGTTTGTCACTGAGATCCGACAGGTCGGATTGTTTGTCGACTTCCTTTCGCGTCACGAAGTCTTTCATGCCGTCCCACCCATTTCGTCGTCAGTGAAAATCACTTGAGGCATCCGTTTCACTTTCGATATTTCAAATTCTTTATTTCTTCAGTCTTTTAACTCTTTTAGGTCCGGTTGCCGCTAGATAACCGAAGTTAAGCAGCGATGAGCCTGTTCAATAATTAAATTGGTGATTATTTAAGTAATGACTGGTACTGTAAGCACCCAGATATCAAAATGAATTGATTCGGCATTAAATGACCCGAGAAGAGTTTATGTGCCGTAAAAACAAACCAATCAATCAATCAATCAATCTTTCACGTTCTATTTCTTTTTTTTTTGTTTTTATTTACCCTGGTTTCTATGCCTGATTGTTCATTAATATTAGATTTGTAGGACACAAGGCCAATTGGATTATTGAGAAAAAAACTTACATGTGAATGGTGATTTAATCTTGTTGATTGATTCTTAAAAAATATTTTGGAAGGAAAGAAAAATAATTCTTTTTAAACTTTTTTTTTTTTCTAATTAAAAATCTTGAGTATTCAGTTCTCGAAATCATGATTAAATGCTTTTTTTTTATGTCAATTCAATATCTTGGAAGATATCACATTATCATGATGATGATCATCAGGTCATGCTGACCCCAGGGATGCCCATGTCTCTTTTTTTTTTCAACAGTCTCTATCGGTCACCATCCTTGACAGTTCCTCTGCGCAGCATCCATAATCTGCACAGAGCTGATTCATATAGGTTTTTGCTGGTCACCCATGGCTAGTGTGTCCATATGTAGGCCCAAAGGAGAAAATCCCTTCTGAGTTCGTTCTTGTTTATCCAGCAGTTTCGACCATGCCTCGTTCGTCTCACTTGCATGGTTTGTGTTTTATGGAGATAGTGGTCTTCCAGTCACATGCTTTTGGGATGCTGATTTCAGGATTTGTTAGACAGCATGCAGAAATCTTGTGTATTTCTCATAAAGCTTTCTCTCTAAGCTCTTCGATAAAGTCCAAGCAGTGCATCCCTATAGTAGTATTTATACTGCTAAGGCTTGGAAGAATGTTCGCTTTATCTTCTAATATACATAATAGGCCACCCGTTGACATTACATAACTACTACTGTAGTACCCATGTTGTTCATTATGTTACCCTTATCTTTACTTATTTTTTCAAAACCAATTTAAATTTCATTCATTCATTCATTATTTCATTCATTCATTCATTCTTTTCTTTCTTTCTTTTTTCTTTCTTTCTATTTTTATCTCTGTTGTTCTTTCTGTCACGTCCTTCTCTTTTGACTTCCGTTTTTTTTTCTTGAAATTTTACCAATTCTTCAAAAATGGAAATTTTCTTTACCGTCTTTCTTTCTTTTTTTATAAAAAACTTTTCATATATTTTTAATATATTTTATTTCGTTTATTTAACCGTACTCTAATTCTTATGGAGTTCATTACATTTTCATTATCTTTAATTCTTATTTCAATTACAGTTTACGTTTCTTCTTTCTTTTTTCTTTTATTTCATTCGTTTTTTCTCTATTCAATAATTTTAAGTCCTCACATAGCGGTGTAATGACTAGCAAGCTTATCTCGCCGACACATTGATACTGTATAGTGAGTTCGGTCCTCGCTTGATGCCCCATACATTCGACTTGTGTAACAGGTTGAATAAATAACTTTTGCGACATTGTGTCACATCCTGCCCGTGGGGAACAGGTTGGATAACTACCTCAATATAAGGCGATAAGTTTAAACGAAATGTTCGTATTAACGGATACGATGGTTGGTTGGCAGCCATCCGTCTACGAGAGATGATGGAGTAGTGTCAAGGTTTTTTTATTGAACTACATAGCCTGGGCAGGTTCATATGGAGGATAAGCTGTTGCCAATGCAGCAAATCCCCCTCTCCACACTGCCGCTCTGATCCAAAGGAAAGGTAAGAGACCAATAGAGTTTGGCAACAGTAATGTCGCAGGAGTTAAAATGGGGAGCACTAGATTTTAGCATCACACCACCTTAGGGACTCCGGCTCCTGATTTGTTTTAGGGGTTTACTTCCCTAACGGATACGATATATACATAAGAACATAAATACAGTACCTCACCTCATACTAGGCCAATAATGTTGCTTTTCATGTTATAAATGAGACCAACAGTTTACAGAAAACGATGATTAATATTGTCTAGGTTGATATTGATGATTGGCTGTCTTAATGGTTAAGGGAAGCAGAAAATATAAAAGCAAAATTACAATTACTTCTAATCGGAACATATAAGTTTGTTACTGCGGTAAGCATTCGTAGATTGTGATCATTGGGAGGGTCAGCGTTGAAGGCGAATCGTTTCGTCTATGGCTTAAGTTCTTTTCTTTACCATGCAAATTCAAATCTTTCTAGTTCTCGTTAATTTGTCTACACACATGTATAACATCCGTGTTTGTGAATCTTGACTGAGGGTTGAAATTGACTGTTTAAGCTTGCATAATAAAGATACATATCTTCCGCTCATTATTTAAGTTATTTCGGAACAATTATTTTTGAACTCGTCAACATTTCAAATTTAAAAAACTAAACCGATATATATATATATATATATATATATATATATATTATATATATATATATATATATATGAGGTGTGTCAAAAAGTATCGACCTATTTTTAACTTTTTGCCACATTTTGTATTCTAAAAAAAAATAACGTTCCATTCATTCCTCATTTCTATCTTGGGAAATACAGCTTTAATCTTTGTACTTTTTGAGACACCTTGTATTCTGAAAAGAAAAAAAATAGAGGGAACGTTATTTTCTTCAGAATACAAGGCCTGTAAAAAAGTACAAAAAATCTCGATACTTTTCTGACACCCCATATATATATATATATATATATATATATATATATATATATATATATATATATGATACAAATTTAACGCTAAACGTCTTTTCAATTAGTAAAGTCTTTACAGTAGTCTATTAGCAACAGTGCAAAATAATTTCACAATATTTTCATATTCAATATCAATAAAAATACTTTGAAAAATCATTACTCTGTCTTTCACGGTACCGATCCTCAGGTGAACCAGTTATGTTCTTCTATTTTCGTCATACTCATTATTACTCGTCTTTCATCTTAATTCTTCCTGTTCAATTTTCTATGTCCTTTATTTTTCATATCCTCCATTTCTATTCCTTTTAGTATTTATCTCCCATTATAACTCTTCATTTGTCACATCCTCTTCGAAATCCTAATCAGTCTTACTCTGTCCGTCTCTCCTCATTTTCTTAGATCTTTCATTACTTTCATTTTTATGTACGTCTTTTGTGTAGGTATTCCCACTTTCTTTTTACGTTGTCATTTTGACATTCTGTTTCTGTATTATTCAGTCCAACATCACTTTTTGGATTTTCTTCAAAGAGTTTTCTATCACTTTCCCCCGAGTCCTTTTTTGAAACATCGCTTTCATCTTCGCTCATTTTCTGTGCATCTACAGAATTTCCATTTATGCCTTTCCCTCTGCTTTCATTTCACCTTCGATCTTTCGTTTCTTTTTCTCTGATTTTTTATCTCTTTATTTTGTCTTCTGCTATAACTAGTTTTTCATTCCAATCTTACAGGATCACTGATACTGAGTCCCTCTTTTCCTTTTGTCATATAAACACTTTCTTTGTTTTTCTTTCTTTCTTTTTGTTTCCTTATTTCTTTCATTCTATCTTTCCACCCTTACTTCTTTTCTTCTATCTTTCCTTCTTACGGAATGTTGTGTCGTATCTTACATAGTTCTTTCCTTCCCTTTTTTCTTCATTGTCCCTTTTATTCTACCCAATATAGTTCTTATCCTACATAGTTTCCTTATTTCTTACGTCCCTTCTCTTTCTTTATTTACTTGTGTCTTTATATTGTTTGTTTGTTTCTTTCTTTCTTTCTTTCTTTTCTTTAATTTTAATTTTCGTTACTTATACTATGCAGTATTTACTTTACCACCCATGATCTTTCTTTCTTTCTTTCTTTATTTATTTATTTCGATGTCATATCCCTTATCTTTCTTTCTCACTTTTTCTTTTCCTTCTTTCTATTCTGTCTTTCTTTAGTAGTTGGTTTTATTATAATATGAAGTATTCACTTCCCCTCCATGGTTTATTATTTCTTTCTTTCTTTCTTTCTTTTGATGTCATATGGTATTATTATCCCTTATCTTTCTTTCTCTCTTTTCGTCTTCCTTCTTTCTGTTCTTTCTTTCTTTAGTACTTGATTTAATTATAATATGAAATATTTACTTCCCCTCCCATGATTTCTTCTTTCCTTCTTTCCTTCCTTCCTTCTCTTCTTTCTTTCTTTCTTTCTTTCTTTCATTATTCCTGCCTTTCGTCCTTCCTTTTTGCTTTTATCTCTTAGGATTGTTTTCTTTGTTTACCAATTACTTCCTCAAAAGTCCAATACCACAAATAATTTCCTTCTAATGGTTGATCATTTTTTACTTCATTCTTTCATTCCTTATTAATTACAAGTGCGATACAAGAGCTAATAATATATTTTCTATTGTTCTTTCTATTTTTTAAAACTATTTCCTTTATTTGGTTTATTCATTCTTTATCATTTTCTTTTCATATTTTCTTTGACACTAAAATTATTTCTCATATATAGTCATTTCCTCCATTGATTCAACCACCGTCTTTCTTTTTTTTTCTTTCGTTCTTTCTTTTCATCATTCTACCTTACATTTTTTTCCTCTTTGGTTCTTTTCTCCTCTTCATATAAACCACTTATACTTTCTTTCTTCTTTCTTATTTTCATTCTACTGCACCCTCTTCTCTTAAATTTCCTCCTACTCACCACACTTCCTCTTCAGGTTTTCATTTCCTTTTGTCCTTGATTCAGCCGGTTCGAAATTTTTCTTCCAAGGCGCTTTCCCGCTTTGCCTACCTGTCGCTTAATGTCTCCATCCATCTTGTCTCTATTTCTCGAAGCAGATCCGGTGTTTTCTGGAGCAGCAAATTACGAGGTCAGCGAACACATCAGTTGGTATTATCGTTCAATACTTCCAAGTGTACTCATGTTGTGCAATGATGGACATCTTCCTCTCTCAGAATGTTTCGCCAGTTAACTTACCCGACAGTGATTGGTTCAACTACGTGTTTGCACATTCCGTCTGCGTAACTGTCTACTTCATTCTGCATTTGATGTTTATTTCGGTCTCCTTCCTACAAGGTTTTTCTAGTATTCTTGAAACCCCCACGCACACGCACACACACACACACACACACACACACACACACACACACACACACACACACACATATGGTATATGTGTATAGGTTGGTCTTAGGTAAATATAGGTGTGTAGGTGAATATGTATAACAACATTTTGTGACTAAATCTATGCAATTTCGATTGAAATTGGGAATAAGTGATGTTTAAGTAAATATGAAGATTAGGTACGAACTATTTCTCAAAATCAGGTAAACCGTCAAATTAGTGACACCATTTACAATGTGAAACATGTTGAAAGGAGTTAAAATCTGACACATGGTGAACTGTCAGTTTAGCTAATTGTTAGCTAATAAGATATGGATAATCAATTCATGACAACTATCCTTCTGTTCACAAAAGTCCAATTGTTATGTCACAAAGTGCTGAAAAGATTCTGTTTGCTGAGACAAGAAATAAATATGTTTTTTTATAGATGAAAGTTAAAAACACAGATGAAATAAGAATAAAAGTTGGTTCCATCACCTAACCTGTACCGTTGATATATATATATATATATTATATATAATATATATATATATATATATATATATATATATATATATATATATCAACGGTACAGTTTTGGTGATGGAACCAACTTTTATTCTTATTTCAGTATCTTAGCCCTGAAGAGCATTAAAGCGAAACTAATAGTAGGTTCGTCTGACTCATTAGATTATTATCTATCTATCTATCTATCTATCTTATATATATATATATATATATATATATATATATATTATATATATATATATATATATATATATATATATATTTAGTTAGGTGATGACATCGACTTTTATTCTTACTTAATCTGTTTTGAATGTTCATCTACAGAAACATATACATATATTTGTGTATGTGTGTCCATATATCTATCTATCTATCTATCTATCTATCTATCTATCTATATATATATATATATATGTGTGTGTGTGTGTGGTGTGTGTGTATATACGTGTATATGTTTATATATATATGTGTATATAAATGTGTGTGTATAGAGTTTCCAGTATAGCTGGAATAAAATTAAATATATATGTAAATGTGTCCCCTGTCCTTTTTGTAGATGCTCTACTTATGTACTGGTGCAATCGTTTTGTAGCAAGTAGTTTTGTACGTGGTAGAGTTTTTAAGTCCGAGTTCTTCCTATCACTAGACTCTTTTCCATACCAAAATGAAAAATGTAACAAATGGATCTTCTTGATATGTGTGCACATCAATAAGATTTTTTTTAATCTTCAAAAAGGAATCCACAAATAAATTAAACTCGGGGGACCCGTAGAATTTCCACGGAACGAAACAAAAATCACGCGTGTTCATTTAAGCCAGAATCGATGATTTGCAATTTCATTACATATAATTTGCAATAAATAATACAAAAAGAAAAGTGACAAAAACAAGACTAGGAAAAAAAGTTGGGCTGTAAATTCGCCTTACGCTTGGTCACTAAAACGTAGCGTAAATTAGGGCCGGACCCCAGGACGACATGAAATCAAAATTATTGAAATATCTTCCGTAATTCACAATTTCAATATTACAAATAAAACAAACAAACTTCTATATTTTTAATTCATTTTAATTTTACGTCGGACATTGAAGCGACGCAAACCATTTGAAAGTTTCATTTTTAGAATTGGATGAAATAAAATGGAACAACTAAGAAATCTGCGATTAAGCGACACCAAAAAATGTGTATTCACATTTTTGCATCGCTTCCTGGATTATTTGGACGGTCTCATCTTTAACCTTAGGGTGTTTCAGGGTGATAAAGGACGGAGGATTTAGAAACAAGTGTAATGATATATAGATATGAACGCACAATTAACGCAATTCCCCAATTTCTAGGCATATTATAACGCTTGATGGGTTGACATGTCGTTAAAAAATCATATTACTAATACTAACGAGTTCAGTCTTCCCTGCTTTTAACGCATAGACAAAGGAATGCATAGACAAAAGATGTGTGCCTTTACCAAGGGTATTAGCTCAAATATGAAATGCAAAAAGGTTCGATTAGAATTCGGTCTTAACTCGTGGAGCCCATTTCCTAAGACAATTACCGTTTCACAAGGTGCTTCCGACGAATTGATTTAAATGCAAAGTGCAAAACGATGTCATAAATAGAAATATGACGAATGAAAAACTAGGACAAAATTAATAAAGCTTCACGAGAAGAATTTCGAGAAACTAAGACCATCCTCACAACGTGTAAAAGACGTTGAAATGAAATATAAGGGGAACTAGTCAAAATTAATAATGAAAATGCTTCATCTAGGAAAGTTGGATAAAATAAGACTATTAAACTAGCTTTGGTTTAGAAGATAATAAGAAACATTGCAGCAGCACATGAATATTCTGTTCTTTTGATGTCGAGTCGATTCATTTTTCTGAGTAATTATGTTCGAGTAGAATTTCCTGTGCAAAATACTGAAAATGCTTTAAAGGAAATTACAAAAGACGATTTCTGAGACATAATAACAGCTGAGAAAATTAATTCACTCGACATTACAAGCATCAAATAATACGTTCAGTTTCTCATACCACAGATATAATGACAAGTGCCAACCATGAGAATAGAAGTGAGAATAGTAGTGGAAAAGATAGTTGCGTGTCACAGCGATCTTTACTGGATCTCATACGATTATTCATCTGTGTTAGCCTTATCTTTCTAAATACATATTACACATATTCAGGACATCCATGAATTAATATATATATATATATATATATATATATATATATATATATAGAGAGAGAGAGAGAGAGAGACTCTCTCGTCGATTTCGACGCATGAGGGTCCATACAATGAAAAACCCACAGAATGATTTGTGTATAGTGGTGAAGGCTTGTGGACCATCCGTACTTTTTGGCACAGTCGATAGGAAATAATTGGTACACGAATGCCACAAACCCAATCAACGACTGACCTCAGGAATTTTGAATTCAGAGTTTTCCCTCTCCTAGACTGGTTACCTACCCAAGGTTAAAGAGCCCAGTCTGTCCTACTATTTTACCCATAGCTGGAGGGAGAATATATGGATTCATATCTTTCCCTAGTGTATTAGCGCTATGTGAAATGCAAACAGCCTTGTCTGGGATATGAAATCGCGTCGACAATTCCATTTCCCGCGGCTCTAACCATTATACCACGCGCTTCCATTAAACAAGAAAGAAGGAAAGGGAAGGAAAGGTGTTCTATGATTGCCGATATATATATATATATATATATATATATATATATATATAGGCAATCATAAAATACCCCATACCTTTTCCCTCAATTTAGTGACTTTGCCAGCCCCATTCACTTATAGCTGGTGATCCGCTCCCAGAGAGCTAAATCAAACGAATAATGTTACAACTAGCCCAGTGGAATAGCTATTGTTCTCTGTCAACTCGCATCTTCTTCAGTCACCGGATATTTTTTTTATTACTCATGTCCTTGCAGCCCGTTCCACTATCTCACGATGCTGCAAATCCCTGTTTTTCCATCAGAAAACTAATTAAACAGAAGAAAATTAGTTGGGCTAAATATTTTCATATTATTTAAAAGCATATCAAGATTCGTAGGTTTTTTCGTATAGAAGAACAGTAGTTGTACTATTGAACCCATATCTGGGGTACCAGGGGATTGATACTTTTGACACGGGTATTAGCCTGAGAGTCAGCGTAATAGCATGACTAGAGTTCAAACTCGTTTACTACGATTTCGCAGTCCAGAACGATAGACACTACGCCAAGAAGACCCCGATCAAACCTTGAAAAACGTGGGTGTAAACGTTACTTACGTATAATTGAAAGCCAATAATGTTAATAACAAAAACAAAAACAAATAAATAAAACTCGCCTTACACGAGCATGATTGATTTAGTGGTTTTTTTTATGGAAGTATGTACATGGTTCAAAGCATTTTGGTGTGTGCTTGTGCGTTCTGTATAGAGAATTAGCCTTGGATTGTTTCACGCAAGTTTTATTAGCGGGTGGTCATACGTTCGTTATTAATTAGACACAACTTTATAGGTGTGCGTGAGGGCAGGCATTATATGCACTTATTGCAGATTACCATGCAATGATTTGACTGTTGTGCGGGTAGGAATAAGTACACTTCACCTCTCGGGACTGGCCGACAAGATATCTAACCAGAAAATTTCCTTTCATCTGAATTTCTGAAAAGTGGATTTATATATTTACCAACACGTCCGCACGAGCAGAATGTGAAACAATGTAAATTTCTAAAGGCTTTCTAGGTTTGAATTCAGAGTTTGCCTTCTCCTTCACTTGTTACCTAGCCAAGGTTAAAGAGTCCAGTCTGCCCTAATATTTAACCATAGCATAATGGTTTCACTCCTGTATGTGTTTTCATGTTCACCTAAAGATTTCAAATCACCATTCTTCTTCGTTTGTCAGGAAATCTTCAGAAAAGGATATATATATATATATATATATATATATATATATATATATATATATATATATATATAAAGGAAGGGTAGCCTGGTCCAGTAGTCACTTGTGTTCGGTAAGTGACAGTCACTCACCTATGCAATTTTCAAATCAGCTTGGATCGAAAATCGGATAGGCAAATAACTTTCAGATACCAAATGTCGTTGACTTCGTGTCCACACAACCCTAACTTGGATATTCCTGCTCTATAAATGATATTAAGACCGCATTACTCATGAATAAAGTAAAATATATTATCAATATATATATATTTGTGTGTGTGTGTGTGTGTGTGTGTGTTACACATATATGTATACATAGATTAACACGCACACATCTACCTGTAGGATACATACATATATATGGTATGTACATATATGTATTTATCTTTGTGTGTGCACGTGTGTACATAAATATATATATATATATATATATATATGTGTGTGTGTGTGTGTGTGTGTGTGTGTGCGTGTCTTGGTTTCTCTGTGTGGGTGGGTCTCTGTTCCTCTGTGTGTGTGGGTGTGTCTCTGTTTCTGTGTATGTGTGTGTGTGTGTGTGTGTGTCACAGTGTATATGTGTGTCTGTGTAAGTTTTGACAAACGAAACCGAAACCTTAAAACGATTTGTATTTTAATTAAACCCATCCAATTCCTCTGTTGTGAAACGGCGGTATTTGACTTTTGCAAAACTTTTACTTCAAAGAATTCATTTCGCCTTAAACTGTTTACCTATTTATTTTTAGAGAAACATATTTACAAACAAGTAAGGTGACTGAGTGCAATGATTTCTACACTCATATTCACTTTTCTTATCAAATTTACTTTATTCTCTTTTGTCAAATTACTTATAACTTATTTCTATTTCACACTTTGTCAACTATTATCTGGTATGTTCCGATGATCAGAGATGATGTATCGAAACATGTTCCTCTGTGGCACTAGCATCAAAGGTCGCATGTTTTGCAACGGAACCTTTAGCAGTTTGGTGTAGTATACGCTATTATCTTCTACAATAAATCAATGCGAGTCATTTACTTAATTACAGACAGAGATACATGACAGATTCTACAGACGATTAGGTTGGTTGTCATTTACGTCATGTCAACCTCTGAGTTATTTTATGCCAAAGACATTATTGTTTTATTCATTTTTGTTGGATATTCGATTTAAAAAAATCATTTTCAAACACATTCTAGAAAACTCAATTTAACTCATATATGGGCCCGCTCTGTCGGCTGAGCCGTTAGAATACACCAATTGCCCCTCTGCAGAGGGTAAGACTCCCCCAAATAGACACCCCCTGTTGTCCGTTGGTGGCGACCCGTGATGCTAAAGGAAAAAAACCTAGCTGGAAGAAGCAGTCCATGCCTTATAAAACTCCTCTTTGGCCCTTCCTTGGGCTAGACGGGCGGTCAGAGAGACCCCCTTCGATCAATCAGCTGGTCACGTCAAGCCCTAGCAACGATGTGATTGCCCCAACCCTATTGCCTTTATGGCAAGCCCCAACCCTTTTTATCCTATGGGTGCTAAAAGGCGGTGGCTGAGGGTCTACATGTCCTGGAAATGACTTTAAACTCTATCTGATGATGAGGATCCAGTTTTGGAGGTCTGGGGAATGTGGAGCACGCTTCGTCACCATTGCTCCCTGGCCCACTCTGACCCGAAGTGGTAGTACCTGTTGGGGTCCCATCTATGGGTTAAATAGAAAAACATGAGTTTATAAACAAAATTTAATTATTCATTAAGAATGAATTTATTTCAAAACGTTGTCGTCATTAAATGACCCACCGAGGTTTATATGCCGTAAAACCAAGCCAAACCAAACCAAACTCTACGAATGAAGACTCCCTCTTAAAAAATTATCTATTTGTTGCAAATTGTACTGAAAATTGCTTTATTCTCGAGTCCAGCTAGACTATTTTAAGTTTACTATGCTACTGTTGTGATGTTAGTCCCAACAGTAAAAAGAAGTCAAGTCGAGATGGGGTAAAATAAGACAAGTGTATTTACAATTAATGGTACATGTACGACTAGCTTGTCGTTAACGGGAACAGTCCTCCCTTTCCACTCGGTGTCTCACTATTTATAGTGAGAACCGGTGCATGTTCTCCACTGTAGGAACGGCCGGTACAACAGCTACTAAAGTGTCAGTTTAGCTCAGTCGGTAGAGTGTTCCCCTAGGAACCCCAAAGTTTCAGGTTCGATACGGGCTCTGGTCAACTCAGCGCATAAGTAACACAGGGATTTGTGCGGTAAAGTTAGGAGCTGATGGTAGGCAAGGTACTCTTCTTCAGATGCAAAAACGATCTCCTTGGTCTAGTGTTAGTGTAAAGGGGATATACTCACTTGCTGTTCGTCTGATACCGACTTAAAAAAAAACTTTTACGCTACTAGAAATCTCGCTATGATGTGCCATTGTTGCTCAATAAGGGTTACATACAAAAATAATGAGAAATTTATATACATACAAACATGGGTAACAATAATTATCACACCGGATCAGAGTGTACTTGGGTAATGGCAATGAAGTGGTACTTCACACTCCCCAGAGCTTCATAATTGGAACATCAGCACTAGATGCAACTTAGCGTCATACAATGAGACCATATATAATAAAAGGTTTCGGTGTTTGCCATAAGAGCAGTACGGTCTATAATAACATATATTCTAGCGCTAGATGAAACCAGCTGATTGATCGGAAGAGCCTCTCCGACTGTCCGTTTTGTCAAAATAATGAATCAGTGGAATGTTGCATGTCATGGACTGCTCAGACACCAGGATTTCGTCTTTAAGCATCACAAGCCACCGACTACGGCCAACAATTGGTCACATTAACGGACTTACCCTTCTACAGAGATGCGATCGCTGTATTCCATAATGCAAGTCGACAGAGCGGGGAAAGATTTGGATATTATCATAATGACTATGATAATATCCAAATCTTCCCCCGTATATAAATGACTATGAAATATCCAAATCTTACCCCGTATATAAATGACTATGAAATATCCAAATCTTACCCCGTATATAAATGACTATGATAATATCCAAATCTCCCCCCGTATATAATGACTATGATAATATCCAAATCTACCCCGTATATAAATGACTATGATAATATCCAAATCGTATATAAATGACTATGAAATATCCAAATCTACCCCGTATATAAATGACTATGATAATATCCAAATCTCCCCCGTATATAAATGACTATGATAATAACCCCGTATATAAATGACTATGAAATATCCAAATCTTACCCCGTATATAAATGACTATGAAATATCCAAATCTTACCCCGTATATAAATGACTATGAAATATCCAAATCTTCCCCCGTATATAAAATGACTATGATAATATCCAAATCTTCCCCCGTATATAAATGACTATGAAATATCCAAATCTTACCCCGTATATAAATGACTATGAAATATCCAAATCTTACCCCCATATATAAATGACTATGAAATATCCAAATCTTACCCCGTATATAAATGACTATGAAATATCCAAATCTTACCCCGTATATAAATGACTATGAAATATCCAAATCTTACCCCGTATATAAATGACTATGATAATATCCAAATCTCCCCCGTATATAAATGACTATGAAATATCCAAATCTTACCCCGTATATAAAATGACTATGAAATTCCAAATCTTACCCCATATATAAAATGACTATGATAATATCCAAATCTCCCCCCGTATATAAATGACTATGAAATATCCAAATCTTACCCCGTATATAAATGACTATGAATATCCAAATCTTACCCGTATATAAATGACTATGATTACCCCGTATATAAATGACTATGATAATATCCAAATCCCCCCGTATATAAATGACTATGAAATATCCAAATCTTACCCCATATATAAATGACTATGAAATATCCAAATCTTACCCCGTATATAAATGATTATGAAATATCCAAATCTTACCCCGTATATAAATGACTATGATAATATCCAAAACTCCCCCCGTATATAAGTGACTATGATAATATCCAAATCTTCCCCCTTATATAAATATATGTTATTTATATACAACGATGAATGAATGTCTTTAGCCTGTCAAGTATTTTTAGTTTGGGCTTTCGAAACATTTATTTTAAATCTAACTGAATTAAATTCATTAAATAAAAACGTCTATGAACAACGAATGGGATTATGCTTAAAAATACGAACTTTTTGGGCAAAACATTTTTTGTCATTAGATCTAATAATAAACGGTTTCACGCTAAAAAGTCAAGAAGCCAAAGATATCCCCAGGAAACTTCAGATTTAGTCAAAGTAGATAATTAAGCAGTTCTCACAAATACTCCAGCAGAAGGAGAATCACTTCTACGAAGTTTTCTGCAAGAGGAATCGTTCTCTAAGGGAACTACAGCCAGTCTAAATGTTTCCTACCAGAAATTATGAGACACCTTGTATGTATGTTGCGTCATACTCTATACGCAAACACGTAAACTAAACATATGTCTTACTCTTTATTTACACGTAAAGTAAACTAGTTTCAGGTACCACATAAAAAGTATAATGATTATTCCACAGGATCAGTGAAATGCATAACAAATGCATACTACTGATTAAGTATTCTGTGTATGCTTTGTAAAATATATGGCTTTAGTCATTCCAGATGATTTTGGCTGTAAATAATATTAGTTCTCTTTCTAATGGCTAAAACTCAGATAAAACGCAGTTCAAGTGTTTTAAACACTATGGGGACATCACAACACTGGGTGGTAAATCTCTGAATTTAGTTGGTCAGTACATATACCTAGGTAATAATATCTCATCTACAGAATATTGACGTAGAGGAAAGGCATCGACTGCTATCGACAGATTATTGATGATATGGAAACTTGATCTCTCTCTTAAGATAAAGCAATAATTCTTTAAAGCTATAACCTCCCAGTCCTACTATATGGCTACACGATTTGAACTATGAAGAAACGCATAGAGAAAAACCTCGATGGAAACTCCTCAAGGATATTGTACGTTGTGCTGAAAAATCTTGGAAAGAGCATTCCACAAAGCAGTATCTGTACGGCCACTACCTCCTATCACAGAGACGACCCAAATAAGAGGAACAAGCCAATATGAACAGTCCTGGAGATTCAGGAGAAACGTGGTAATCTGGGATTGAGCACTCTGGGGTGGATTTCACTGATAACCGCCAACTAAAGCGTAAACGCAACGCTCTCTTATAATAGGGATGGAGCACTCTATGGCGGTCTTTGCATACATACATATGTGTGTAGTGAATAAAAGACAGTTAAAATCCCCTTCGCATTCTGTGGGTGATTATATTGCCGAGGGGGTAAGCTGTCCGACTGCTGCTGAATCGATCAGAGTTGTATCCCGGCTGTTGGTAGCTCAGAAAATGTCAAGCCACATTGAAGATACTTGATATGTCGAAACACGTGTCTGTGGATGACTATATATATAAATATATATATATATATATATATATATATATATATATATATATACATATATATATATATATATATATATATATATATATGTATACTCCCCACACACAAATACACACACACATATATATATATATATATATATATATATATATATATATATATATCATCATCATCATCATCATCATGTGGCGCATGCAGCACGGATATCCATGACAATCTCTCGCTAACCTATCATTCATTGCACCCGGGAGGTCCTCTGCGGAGCAACCAGCATATATATATATATATATATATATATATATATATATATATATATATTATATATATATATAATATATATATATGGCATAAATAGCACCAAAATATGTCCCTATGAAACCATTATTAACATAAATTGAGTTTAGATTGTATGAGCATTAAATGGGATTGATAAAATTCTGCTGTTCCCAAGTTAGAAAAAAGATTTTTAATTTTTATAAAATATAAAAAATACTTACATATGTGTTCCTCATAACAAGCAGACCGAGGAAATCTTTTACATTATTTGAGACTGAGAATATTAGAGACAGTATGGTTCTTCAGTGTATACATAATACAATGGTAGTTTTATTGACGACGGGTGCTGCAGACATCTTTACGACACATTCATCACCAACGTGCATGCAACTTTAATACAACTTTTATATCAATGTGCATATGTTTCTTTTCTGATTGCAAGGACAAATGAGAAATAAATATCGAGACAACGGGGAATTCCGAAATAGAAATATCTCATAGATCATCTAATTGGTTATATTATTTTCCCTGCACAAATCTGAATGGAAATACATGTTTCTTTTTCAGAGCAAGTTAAGATGAGTTTGGCAATAAAATTTAGAATACACTAAAACGTACACCAAAGCGAGATATAAGGACTTAAAAAATATTGAGTAATATAAATTATTTATCTGTAATTCTATTTTTGGTTTTACTTACCTGAAATTAGCATAAATCTTGTCTTTATTGGCTTTAGAACGTTTTTATACAATATTCTGTCCTAAATTATTGCCCCCAAAAAGATTGGGGTGCACAAGAAAATCAGAGAAAAATAGGTAAACATTTATAATATGAAAAATGATACTTAGCGAAATTCCCTGTAATGTATTGGTTGCTTCCAAACACTAATCCACCCTTTTGACTGGGGCTGTAAAATATGCCGACTGCACCTATTCAGACGGGTAAGATCCCCCTCCTCAAATAGGAGCCACACCTAGGCTGTGCATGGCTATCCTTGATGTTAATGAAAGAGGCCTGGCAACTGAGAAGTCCATAGTATGCAATCCTCAACCTGGACCCGTATTTGGGCTCGACAAGTTGCTGTGAGGACTCCCGATGAATAAACTGATCATGTCAATCCCTAGAACCTATATGATTGCTCCGACCGCATTGCTCTTATGGAAACCCCCATCCCTTTATCATTCCTAGACTGTGACTGAGAGTTTTAGTGTACGGCGCATGTCGTTAAACAATAATTACTGGAGAGGTTTCAATTATGAAGTACGTATGCATTGTCATTCGTCGCACATCTACTCTGACCCGAAATCTTATTACCTTTTATGCTTCCATGTATGGATTAAATAGAGAAAAACTGACTTTGGGAAGTTGTGTTTAAAAATGAGTTTAAAAAATTGAATACAAACCAAGAATGAATAAAGCAGCAGCGTTTTCGATATAAAATAACACAAGGGTTACATGCCTGTCATGACCTCCAATCAACCAACATCCAACCAATACGGACCAGTTGTGCGACCAATAACAAACGATCTCTCTTGAAAACTCTCGCTATAGGAGTGAGAAATGGTCACACATTTGACTTGGGTTGAGTTTAAAAAGAGACAGTCAGCTACTTACCGGAATTGACAAGTTGATAGCTAAACGTAGAGGATAAACGACAACCTATTGGAGTGGGTTAAGATTTGTCGGGCTGTTGCCCTCATATTTATTGTTTATAATAGACAACATTTCGGTCAATAGGCACTCCGGGCATCTTCAGATCTTTCTTGTCGACTCGGAAAGCTTCTTATCGAACTCAGGAGCCTTCATGTTGTATTGAGGAGCCTTCACAGAAACATAGCGCAAAGTATATGAGGGTTGAGTTAATATGGTTTTTAAAAGACAATCATCTGGGGGCTGCAGGTTTAATTCTAAACTATTAGCGAAAGTGATATATAAAAACATAGCTATAAACTTGTACCTAGTCATGATTAATGAAATAAGCTAAATCTACGCCAATGGATTAAATAAAGAGTTCGCTTCAAAATTCCGCGAATGCTCGTAATTTCGACAAGAGGATTCCTGAGTTCGACAAGAAACACCGGAAGAAGGACGAATCATTGCTGATATAACAATAAGGATGGATCAATATCTGATAAATCTAAATATTGCAAATGGTCAAGTCTCTCCTCGGAAATTCGGACACATAACGACCATTATACAACCTGCTTCTTATGTGATTATATTTATATATCCTTATATATATATATATATATATATATATATATATATATATATATATATATATATATATATATACACACACACACACACACACACACATATATATATATATATATATATATATATATATATGTGAAGGCTATTGTAATACAAAAGTAATTGTACAAGGTCTAATTTATTTCGAAGTATCTTCATCTTCAGATATGTTTTCAATATGAACGCTGTGTTGTGTGTTAATATTTCTGGAGGTTATATACACGGCATCATGTAGTGTGTTTGAGCGTCACACGGATTAGACGTGTCTTTAGTTGTTCGAATCAATTTCATTCTATTTTTTTTTTTCATTTGTTTTATACTAAGAATCCATTTTAAGTTAAAATCTAATCCACTGTTAAATTGGGTTAGAATTCAGTAA
>CM042140.1:98500798-98535798 GCA_023376005.1 Doryteuthis pealeii | reverse complement strand
TAGGTATCAAACGAAATAGAAAACCATCGGCAGATCCAGGGGCCTTTTTCCATTTAGTAAAACTAGCAGCACCTGTGGATATGCCACAGTATGATACTTTAATTATTTCAACGTTACATATGTTTACTTTAGATCTATTGGAAAATAGTTCAATCATTAAAAGTATAATAATCTTGATTTAACTCTCTCTCTCTCTCTCTCTCTCTCTCTCTCTCTCTCTCTCTCTCTCTCTCTCTCTCTCTCTCATTATGTTTTCCTTTATTTACTTCTTTTCATTATGTCTAATTGAAACAGATTAGCGTTATCGCTTCCTCCTACTCACCCCCACCCCCCCATTGTCTATATTTTTCCTACTCTCTTTCGTTCTCATATTTTTCTATGCAGCATGTTCTTTCTATCTTTATTACAAAAACGGAATGGTCTGTTATTTAGCAGCTGAGATGACGGCGTATAAACAACATCAAATAATCAGGATTTACAATTTTTCATTTCATCTTGGACGATTTGGACGGTCTTGTTTTTAACCAGAGGGTGTTGCATGATGATAACGGTAGGACGATTAAGGAACAAGAGTATTGATATATAGTGAAATGTTTTATGTTGATAGGTGCATACTGCTGCTGGATATTTTAAACATACAGACAATTCTATTTATGGCTATGATTAAGTACCATACCTGTTGGCTCAGAGGACGCACTTTTTTTTCAAAAGATGTCACAGATAATCACCCTGAGACTTATAAGATCATGGGTTAGCTCTTCCTTACTGGCTAGGTAAATTCAAGTGGTGCGATGGCCCTTAAATTGAACTATAAAACTATTAAAAAAAAACAATCACTCGTAGAGATGCGCGTTAATCTTTTATGGAAATCAGAAGAAGAAAAAAAACAAATAAATGTGTGTATTTTGATCAAACTGAACTCTTCAAGTATATTTATCAAGTTGATCTTCAAATTTATTTTAGATATAAATCCTGTCAACAGATAACAAAAGATGCGTAGATTAAAATGGTACCAAAGAAATTGCATTCTGTTGAGAATTGACGGATGTATGAGGCTTCAAAAATCCTCTAATAGTGCCTTTTTTAAGGCATTATTAGTGTACCTATTTTAGTGAAAATTTAAGTTGTCGATTTTATTGACTTTTCAAATAGATTTCGATGCGTAGACATTTTTTGATGGCAAAGAAAGTGCTCAATTCGAAGAATTAGCCGAGATATGAGCCCTTAAAAAAACCTTATAGTGCCTGAAAATCACCAATTTCGTGAACATTTTAGGTGTCGATTTTATTGGCATTTCTGATAGATTTCGATGCGTATAAAATTGTTTGATGCGAAAGAAAGTGCTCAATTCGAAGAATTTGCGGAGATATTAAAAAAAAAACTTACAGTGCCTGAAAATCACCAATTTTAGGTGTCACTTTTATTGGCTTTTCTGATAGATTTCGATGCGTAGATTAAATGGATACAAATGAAATTGCATTCTGTTGAGAATTGACGGATATATGAGGCTTCAAAAATCCTCTAATAGTGCCTTTTTAAGGCATTATTAGTGTACCTATTTTCATGAAAATGTAAGATAGGTCAATATAGAATATAATGGCAAGATATTTGTTTGGGTGGAAAAACTGAGGCGTAATTAGCCGTAGTAATTAACTGAATGCTAGCTGTTCAACTGTTAGTTATTCCATATCTGTAGAGCGGTACCTTGGATATCGAGTTTAATTCATACCACTCGTTAGATAATTTCCTCGTATATCAAATCAATTTTCCCCATTGAAATAAACTGAAATAATATTAATCCGTCCCCACCCCCCAAAAAAAATAATACAAGTTTTTTTGTTATATTTACATAAAAAATAAAAAACATTTTGTTGTATAAAAACGTAATGAAATATAATGTAATGAATTATGTGCTGTAATATGTTTTAATATTTATTATTTTTACAAATGATATTTTCTTTAGAAACTTAAAATTGTTATAGGGAACTAATTAATATATGCATATGTGAAATTACCTTGTGTCTTAAATTTTAGCTCCCAATACAAAGCTAACAATCGACCATGTAACAGTTCGTAACTTGGAAAACTCGTAAATTGATTCACTCGTAAATCAATATACCACTGTATTTAGTTTTATTTAATCCATTGTCTACTAAAAATATTGGACCGTATGACCTTTAGACACCTCTTTTTGATTTCGATTAAGAAAGACATGTTATTCATTTACACCGTCAATATCCGGTTGTTTTAACTGACAATTTAGAGATTTTTTTAAAATTATAAAACTAACCCCTAAACCTAACCCTAACCCTAACAAATAACCGGATATTGACTGTGTAAATGAAAAACATGTCTTTCTTAATCGAGATCAAAAAGGGGTGCCTAAAGGTAATATGTTCCAAAATATTTACCGTTCTAATATATTTGGAAAGTATGAATATAATGAAAAATAATAATGTAAAAAAGGATTTAAAAAATAGAAATAAACAAATAAAAATGCTATTTCCTGTTGTCGAAAAAATCCATTAAAATAAATTGGAAAAATAAATAAATAAAAAGCAAAAATGAAATAAAACAAACAGAAATTACTGCATATACTGGCATAAAATAAAAAAAAGACGTTCTTTCTCTACTGCTTCTGTAAATTCTGCTATTTGCTAACATTACCTTCAGTATGTTACGGTACGAAGTGAACGTTCTAATAAATGAACTTGGACATTGTGAGTAGCAGTTACCTGTCCTAACTATCATGTAGGCGACCCGTCGGCGACCTGGAGCCCCCAGAAACTGGCATCTGGCGCCGTGATATTCAATTTGTTTGCTAGTTAGCCGGTATTCACTGAGGCACCTACGGGACAATCATTGGCCTCGCTTTCGGTCTAGCGACACTAACGACTAGATACGTCATCAGTCGAGCAAGATACGGAGTCAGGTTAATAGCAGAGGGGTTGTAATAATGGCTATCGGTCGACTGGTTTCTCTCTTATGCTATCTTATGGTCTTTTATGGAATACGCTGCTGTGTGTCGGTGGAACAGTCAAAAGATCGGAGAGGTTCGGTGCAAGGGCTCCGTAAGTGAAAAAGAAGGGTTTCTTTGCAATGGTTTCGCCCCAACCTCCCAAGAAAATATATATTTAGATTGAAGATTGTAGCGATGGGGTCGTACACATGCTAGTTTAATATGATTCTGCACATGCCCGCTCATTTTGATTTCGATTATATAAATGTTGGAATTTTCGGAAGGCTGTGCGATTTTCTGCTTCAGCGAAAGGTTTTTCCTCTAATTCTAAATCCAGGTCATCGCTGATTCTTTTTTCTTCCATGAGAACCGAAAAATTTCTCTCAGCATTTTCAGATTGTAGGATTTTACCCAACCCATTCGCCACAGAAACATTCCGACACACTAAGCGTATTATATAACTGCTTCTCACTGGGTGTCCAATACTTCAGGATTTGTATTTCTTTTCCATTAGTAATATAGAAAATTAATTACGATTGAGACTATTCCAGTAGTGACCACCCCAAGCGGAATTTAACAGGTTTGAATTCAGAGTTTTCCTTCTCCTATACTGGTTACATAACCAAGGTTAAAGAACCAGTCTCTCCTTCCTTCTATTTACCCATAGCTGGGGGAGATTAGTTGAATTCATACCTTTCCCAAGGGTTTTAGCGTTATGTGAACTATAGCTTCATCCAGGATTTAAACGGGTCGACGAGTGCATTTCCTACGACTCTACATTACACCACGGTCTCCAACTGAGATAAGATTACTGAATAACGAGTTCTCACAGGTTGTTCCATAGTCATGTCCTTGTGTATGACTATGCAAAACTTGTATATATAAAAATGTCATGTAATGATTATCGTCGTAGGAAATGGACACGGAGAACCGAGTTCAAATGCTGGAAGAGGCAGTTTGCATTTGTCCTAGCACTAATATCGTTGGAATAAGTATGAATTCAAGTATTCTTCCTTCAGCTATGGTTAAAAAGTAGGGTAGACTGGGATATTTAATCTTGGTTAAGCAACCAGTCGAGGCGAAGGGAAACTCTAAATTCAAACCTTTTAAAATCAGCTTGTATGTTAACTGTTCTAGAAGAATGAAAACTGTTGAATTCCTCTTGAAAAGTGACCTTGTGTCAGATCCTACATGCCCGCAATGGTTTGAACCCAGATGTTCAATTCCATATTTACAGTAAGATATGGAAAATTAATAATGTAAAACATAATAGAAAATTAAAATCATTGGAAGTCAATGTCAATATAAGGGAATTGTAATTATATATATATATATATATTAGGAGTGAAACTGTTGCATTTGAACTGTTCTCCGTGTCTCCTAGGGTAATCATACACATTTTTAATTTGGGGTCATACCAAGGACATGACTATGGAGCAACCTGTGAGAACTCGTTATTCAGTAATAAAGTATTTCAGTATTTCAAAGTTAATTATCTATTCATCTCAGAACCAAATATATAAATGAAAATAGCAGGGATGTTCATATTTTATAGTTTTATCTTCACAGTGTAAACAAGGGAACCATGCTAGAGCCGCTGCCATTGGTAGGAACTCAGTGATGAGGTATTGATTGTGAGCGGCTTAACGTGTTAAATATCAGTCGCGGGAGGTATGTGGCACAAGACATTTTAAAGCGGAGTAAAAGTTGTTTGATTTGAGAGTGTCTCTTTCTCCTAGACTGGTTGCCTAACCAATCTTAAAATACATTACTATTTAACCTTACCTAGGTGAATGTATGTATGCATTCCTTTTCCAAAAGTATTAGAGGGAAGCGAAATGCAAACTGCCCTGTTAATGGTTTGAACCCAGATGTTCAATTCCATTTCATACGAAGATAGAAAAAATCGATCAAGTGACAGAAAATTTACCGGAAGTCAATGTCCTATATATATATATATATATATTGGACGTTGACTTTTGAGTGATTTTTCTATCTCCGTCGGAAATGCATTTTCATTATACATCTTATTATAATGGAAATTGTGTGTTTTTCTGTCTGTAACCAAAACTATATTACTACTCAAGTCACAATTACCTTAGTCATTCATGTCACATTCTCCATGATTTTATTTTTTATTTAAACCTCAATTATAAATAAAAGTATTTTACGTCATTATTACTGTTGGCCTTATCTATATACTTATAATATGCAATTGTATTAATATATACAGTAAAATACCGGTTTAGAGTGTGGACAGGATGGCTAATTTGCATATTGGTTTTAATAAATATGTACTTAGTATTATTGATTTTTAATTGTTTTGTTTTATCTTAATAAATATGAGCAAAAATCACGGGTATGAATCTTAAAAGAATTCCATTAACAAGAAGAAATAACTGTAATTTTATTCATTACTTCCTATTTTAACTAAACCGTTAAATTAGGAAAATTTACCAATGAAAGACGGGAGTGATTGAAAATGATGGAATCGTTGGTTTCAAAGTTGTTCTACTTTTCAAATCATTTTACTGCTTTCTTGTTTAGTTTTATCAGACATTTTTATTTAGTTTTATTAGACTTTTTTATTTAGTTTTATTAGACTTTTTAATCTAATATATTTTATTACATTAAAACTTAAATACTCGCACCCAAAGGGAGCACATTTTTACAAGTATATATATATATATATATATATATATATATATATATATATTATTTATATTTCTGCTTGAAGGCAATTATAAATGCATGTATCGAATAAGATTCGATAATTATAGAAAATAATCTTGACAAGTAAATCCCGCAAAGGATGGCTCGCCATGTAGAACACCGTACAGACTGTTTCGACTTTATTAAGTCTCTTCAGCGATGTATACTAACGACTCCCCTCCGACAGGAATCGAAACCGGGACTTCACAGGCATAGTCAGAGACCATATCCGTTCGGCCGCCGGTACATAGCGAACAATCCCTGCGAAATTAACCTTGTCAATGATGATACTACTATTACACGCCCCTGCCATAGCAGGCAAGTGGACGTTTTTTTATTTAGTAAACAAACCCGGCCGTTAGCTCTTCGGCGAAGTGAATAAGATTTTTGGATGTTTGTTTTTTTATAGAAGCAAGTTGAATAAATTATTATTTATATTCTGCTTGAAGGCAATGCATGTATCGAATAAGATTCGATAATTATAGAAAATAATCTTGACAAGTAAATCCCGCAAAGGATGGCTCGCCATGTAGAACACCGTACAGACTGTTTCGACTTATTAAGTCTCTTCAGCGATGAAAATCTTATTGACTTCGCCGAAGAGCCTAATAAAACGTCCACTTGCCTGCTATGGCAGGGGCGTGTAATAGTAGTATCATCATTGACAAGGTTAATTTCGCAGGGATTGTTCGCTATGTACCGGCGGCCGAACGGATATGGTCTCTGACTATGCCTGTGAAGTCCCGGTTTCGATTCCTGTCGGAGGGAGTCGTTAGTATACATCGCTGAAGAGACTTAATAAAGTCGAAACATACATGGCGAGCCATCCTTTGACTTGTCTTCTATAATTATCGATTCGATACATGGCCTTCAAGCAGATTTATTCAACTTGATCCAAAAATCTTATTCACTTCGCCGAAGAGCTAACGGCCGGTTTGTTTACTAAATAAAAAACGTCCACTTGCCTGCTATGGCAGGGGCGTGTAATAGTAGTATCATCAATGACGAGGTTAATTTCGCAGGGATTGTTCGCTATGTACCGGCGGCCGAACGGATATGGTCTCTGACTATGCCTGTGAAGTCCCGGTTTCGATTCCTGTCGGAGGGGAGTCGTTAGTATACATCGCTGAAGAGACTTAATAAAGTCGAAACAGTCTGTACGGTGTTCTACATGGCGAGCCATCCTTTGCGGGATTTACTTGTCAAGATTATTTTCTATAATTATCGAATCTTATTCGATACATGCATTTATAATTGCCTTCAAGCAGAAATATAAATAATAATTTATTCAACTTGCTTCTATAAAAAAAAAAACATTCAAAAATCTTATATATATATATATATATATATATATATATATGATGGAATTGGCACACTTAGAGGGTGTTTACTCAGGTTTTCTTTCTGATAACAGATAAGATGCAACACATTTTTCTTTAATAGTTGATCATTATGGCTTCATGAAATATTCCCCAGACAAATTATTTAAATTAATGCTATCATTTTGAAGCCATGCAGAGGAATTTACGTTGCAATAATACATGCTTGTGTAAGATATTACAGAATTCTTTGACATATATATATATATATATATATATATATATATATATATATATATATATATATAGTAAATGAAGAAAAAAACTCTAAACTTGCTTCATTACAATAATTTATTTCCACCGTATTAATACGGCATCTTCAGGTAATCACAAGAACATGACTCTTACTGAGAATTTCCCAAAGTAACATCTCTTTTGAATCTGTCAATTTAGGGGAGGGAGGGTTGGTGTCTTATTTTGGAATGGGCAGGGTTAGTTTCTTTGAATGAGGCGGGGAGGTCTATGTTTTGGATGAGGTGTGGCTTAGATGCGGGCAGATTCCTTGGGGAAATAGTTGTAAGAGTGTATATACAAAATGAGCAGAATTTAAAGGCTAAAAATAAGAAAAAGAAATAGAAAAAGAAAGATAACAAAATAATATAAAAAAATATTAAAATTAAAATAAAGTAAAGGAATAAAAAATTTTTTTAATTAATAAATTTTTTTTTTAAGTATATATATATATATATATATATATATATATATATATATTATATATGAAGTATCAATGGATTTTGTAATATTTTACTGGCTTGAAAAAATGATTGCGTTAAGTTAATTTTTTAATTAATATTTTATGAAGACATATTCTTAAGCTATTATAGAAAAATATGTTGCCTCCTATCTGTTATTAGTTTATCTACTGCTAAACATTTAACCTAAGTGTACTCACTCTAAGATTGCTAATTCCTTTATTTTTGCTACGAATAACAGTAGGTCTTTATTAAATAGTATAATGCATCCATTGACCCTATTTCACATTATTCAGTGATGGGGTTAGTTCCGCAAAGTGTGTTCTTGTTCAAACAATAGGGCGGTGTTTATTAAGACATTGGTGAATTTATTCACGACGATTTATCATATAAAATCATCCCAGAATAATTTTTACGAGGATATTTTCCTCGCGTAATTTTCTGTTATGTCTATATCTTTAACTATATCTATATATCTGTATAACATAAAATGTTTTACAAGTAAAACTCTTTCGAGATTTTTTCTTTCTTAACTTAATTCATTTCCTAAATTAATGCGCGGAAACTGAAAGTTTAAGTGCGATTTTAAAAAGTAGATTAATTAAAATCAATTAGAATATATTACTTAATTAATATATATCTATTACAGCATGAGAAATGGAAATGAAATATATCAGTGATATTTAATATATAATTGCAAAGAATTTCATCATTAGTTGATAGCGGTGAGATCATGGATTCCCATGACTGTCTCACTCTTTCTCTCTCACACACCCTCTCTCTCTCCACTCTCTCTTCCCCCCTCTCTCTCTCTCTCTCTCAATATATATACCTCTCTCTCATACTCTCAATATTTCTCTCTCTCAGTATTTCTCAATCTCTCTTAATATTTCTCAATCTATATCTCAATCTTTCTCTCAAAGTTTTTCAACCTCTCTCTATATATTTTTCAATCTATCTCTCAATCTCTCTCAATATTTCTCTCTCGCTCAATATTTCTATATCTCTCAATATTTTTCAATCTCTCTCTCTCTCTCTCTCTCTCTCTCTCTCTCTCTCTCTCTCTCTCTCTCTCTCTCTCTCTCTCAATATATATACATCTCTCTCACACTCTGAAGATTTATTTCACTCAGTATTTTTCAATTCTCTTAATATTTCTCATCTCTATCTCTATCTTTCTCTCAAAATTTTTCAATCTCTCTCTATTTTTTCAATCTATCTATATATTTCTCTCAATATTTCTCTGCGGCTCAATATTTCTCTATCTTTCAATATTTTTCAATTTCCCCCCCTCTCTCTCTCTCTCTCTCTCTCTCTCTCTCTCTCTCTCTCTCTCTCTCTCTCTCTCTCTCTCGCCACCTGGTCTTATTGGTCATCGTTCCTGGCAGATATTTCCCACAATATCCAGAATTAAGACAAAGACGATTGATGCAGGTTTTGGCTGGTTGGCCTCTTCTGGTAGTGTCAATATGTAGTTGTCTACATGAGAATTTCCCTTACGAGTTCGTCTTTCTTTCTAACTGATTAAAAATATTTATTTTTAAATATCTATGCTCATCCAAATCATTTCATATTATAAGGCATTTACAAAGTATTTATAGAAATTACATTATAATTACTAGCAAATATATGCACCCTCCGGGTGCAAGTATTTAAGTTTTAATGTAATAAAGTATCGTATTAAATTAGAAAGGCTAATGAAACTAAATAAGAATTCAGATAAAAAGATTTGAAACAGAGGGAGTATAATAACAAATGGAACAACTGAAACTTACTCTTCCATCACTCTCGTCTTTCATTGTTATTTTTCTAATTTAAGTATTTAGTTATAAGAGGAAGTAAAGAATAAAATGACAGTTATTTTTTCTTGTTAATGGATTTCATTTAAGATTTACTGAAGAGATTTTTGCTTATATTCATTAAAATAAAACCAAACAGTTAGAAATCAATAATACTAAGCATATATTTATTAAATTCGATTTTTAAATATTGATATGCAAATTAGCCTTCCTATTCACACTGTAAACCGCTATTTTGTTGTATATATAAATATAATTGCATGTTGTTAGTATGTAGACATAGTTAACAGTATTAATAATGTAAGACAATTTTATTAATAATTGAGGTTTAGATAAAAATAAAATCATGGAGAATGTGATGTCAATAACTAAGAGAATTGTGACTTGAGTAGGAATATAGTTTCGGTTACAGACAAAAAAACACACAATCTCCATTATAATAAGATTACATAAACTTGCCAGATATTTTCCTTTACGAGAACAATGTTTTAAAATGGTCATATTTATTAAAACATATTCAAATGTGAAAGTAAAAGTATTTTCAAAGCAAAACAGTACACAACGACAAACATAATAATGCTATATGCAAAATCGACCTGGAAATAATGACAATGAAAGGGTGACTCCACACTTGCAAGAGATGGTATGGGGTGGCTAGTGGTTTTATGTTTTAGTTTTAAAAGGTAGCTTGTTATTTTTGGTGTGTGTCTTAGGCTTTAATTTTTATCCCATCTTATTTCATGGTCGAGCTGAAAAGGAAAGAATTCAATGAACGAAAAAGGATTAGACAAAGGCAAAACGTGGTTTTATAATTTACGGTTTATGCACTGGTCATAGCCACCACGTGGAAAGAAATATCACCATGGCCAGTTAAGGCCTAAACTCGAATGGCCGAGAGAGTCTCTTGAGGGTCGGAAGTGGGTCCTTTTTCCTGCAACTGCTCGGAGGGTTCTTCCGGTGAAGGCTCATGGGAATTTGTTACTTTTTAATTTTTTAATTTTTATTTCAATTTTATTTTAATCCACACAACTGAGATATGGGCACTCACCATCAGGTGTAGTTGAATGGTTTATACAGGACACCACCTTTTTAAGGGTCACTTAACCTTTGCTGGGGATACATTCAGAATTCTAAGTTGAGCTGACATTGCGTGATGATAATCAAATTTTAATATTTGAAACATGTCAATAATCAAAACAAAATGTTACATATTTTCCTGAGAAATCAAAATAAAACAGATTTATGAATTTAAAGATAGAATAATACCCGATATTTTTTTAATCCCACGATTGCCTAGCGTCTAAATATGACGCTCTCCCTAATGAGTTGACTAAACACAATATCCCGTATCTGCAAGATAGGTTTGTTAAAAATAATTATACAGTAAATTTTCTAGTAACTATCACGCATAATGATAATTCAAATTACTAGTTATATAACTAGACGTGGGATATAAGCAGTAATTATAATAATCAACTCCCTCCCTACCTCCTCTCTCTCTCTCTCTCTCTATATATTATATATATATATATATATGTATATATATATATATATATATATATATATATATAGAGAGAGAGAGAGAGAGAGAGAGAGAGTTAGAGAGAAAAGGGGGAAAGGGGGATGGAGGGAGATAATTATTATAATTATTTAATTATATAATTAGTAATTTGAATTATCATTATGCATGATAATCACTAGAAAATTTACTGTATATATATATATATATATATATATATATATATATATATATATATATATATATATATATATATATATATAATATATATATATATATATATATATATATATATATATATATATACACACAAGGTGTGTCAAAAAGTATCGAGATGTTTTGTACTTATTATCACACCTTGTATGCTGAAAAAAATCCATGCATTGTTCATTTCTCTCTCGGTAAATACAGTTTCAAACTCGGCACTTTTATGACACGGCTTGTTTTCTGAAAAACAGATCTGTTCATTGTTCATTTGTGTCTTGGTAAATACAGCTACAATCTCGATACTTTTATGTCATATCTTAATGAATCGAATCGCTTGACTAAATAGCTGTATGGTTTCTGTACCCTGATTTGTTGCAATGGACTAATTCAGTGGTAAATTACAAAGAGCAACCCTAAAGTAATGACCCTTATTGACTTCCAATGGAACAACATATACGAGGGAGAGTAAAAGATTATCTACATTCAGCTTTTTTAATGTATTTACACAAATGCATGTGTGTGTATGTGTGTTTTCGTGTATGTTCTTACTAGTAAGCTATGCACTTGTTCCGTACACACATGACGATATAAAAATAATACCACCGTAATATGTTCACAAGATCATAAGTGTGATCAGATTACGATGGGCTTATTACCATGTCACCACGAGTATACGGAACAAATGCATCATTTGCCAATGTGTGTACAGATTACGATGGTCCTATTACCGTTTCACCATATATGTATATATATATATATAGGGTCATCCACAGACACGTGTTTCGACTTATCAAGTCTCTTCAGTGTGGCTAGAACATTTTGTAAGCTACAGCCGGAATTGAAATCCGATCGGTTGGGTGTCAGTCCGGCACCTTAACCATTAGGCTGTCTTCACTTACAGAATGGGAAGGGGATTTTAACTGTTTTAATACACACATCGCTTTGTGTGTAAAGATATATTGTTGGACTTATTTATATATAAGGTGTGTTCCAATTCCCACCCTGAATTTATAGACTAAGCGAGGTCACGTGATCTATTCCTTCACCAATCAGCAGCCATAATGTTCGGCGGGTTAACTACTTAAACACTGATTCTTTCACAGTATACTTGCTACTATTGTCGAAGGAACTTACAGTACTCAGGATTCTTTACCCGAGAGGATTACCAAAGGATTTCTGCTGGACAAGCGCTCTTGCTCGCAGGCCAAAGGATGGCACATAAAAACTTAACATATATATATATATATATAGATAGATAGATAGATAACCTCCGTACGAGTAGAATGTGACATATGGTCAATATCTTTAGCGAAGTTTAACAGGTGTGAATTCAGAATTTTCGTTACCGAGACTGGTTGCCTAAGTAATGTAAAAGTGACAAATCTGCCCTTGGAATCAATCCATTTGTAGAGAGAGAATAGTTGGATGCATACCTTTCCCAAGAGTATTAGCGCTACGGGAAATACAAATAGCCTTGTCCAGGATTAGAAATCGCGTCGCCGAGTCGATTTCCTTGGAAGAAAACCACTACCTGAGGCGCTTCCATCTTGATATTGAAGGCATGACTTTGAGACTACCTAAATCTAAAGGTGTATCGGTTTTGTTGTCATTATTTTAAGTAAATGCATCTTCCCTGGCATCTAACAATAAAGCGCCCTGAGCGTAAGTGTAAAAATGGTTGGGTTGAATTGTTGCGTTAACAAAATCATGTTCAGCCATTTAAACAAAGTTTGTAAGTTAACACCTATTACTGTAAACAGGTTAGAAAGGATGGTATTCGGAATCTCTGAATTATGAAACCGAACAGTCAGCTAATAACTAATACGAGATAACGATGTACTTATCTCATGATAATTGAAGTAGAGATAAATATTCCCTAATAATTCCTATTGTCCTAGATATGCGAATTAGTACCCAGACGCAACGTTCTAACGACCCTAGATAATGCTGTTGCATAGCGCCTTCTTTACCTGCACTAAATAGGTATATGTTATATACTGGTCTTTTCACGTTACCCAATCAGCATATAACGTTATATACCTTTCTTTACTTCTTACTCTGGTCTATTCTTCTGGCCGGCTTTGCTTCTGATCGTCTATCATCTATCTTGGTCTGGTATATCGTCTAATGGTCTGGTCTTTCTTGTATGGGGATTTGGGGTCTGGTTTCTGTTAGGGATCATTCCTTATCAGAAGCCTTGTGTCATTGTTAGTTTTTAGTAATAAACACAAGACTTTGATTTATGTTGATGTTACTTTATTCCAAATCCCCACCCAGACAATTTGCGTAGATGAGGCTTACATGTTGCTAGCTCGGCTTCTAAGTTCTAACTGACTCTTACTTACTTAGTATCCTTAAACCGGAAGAGAGCCTTCTATGGTGTTCCGGTTCTCACGATTCTCCCCAGAACGCAAGGTGAGATCGAGGTCAAGCGCTGTCACTCACCCTCAAGGCCATCAGCTATACTAATCGCCATTATGATTTCTACAATACCTTATAAATGTATTAGGGATCCAATAATTATGTAACAATGCAACCACCTAAGTTATGCGGGTATTAAGAATCAGTCTCCTTACTGAACTGGTTGATCCTGGCGGTTGTCCAAGCTAAATAGGAGCTGCACAAGAATGCTGAGAGAAATCTTAAACAATAACACCCCACGAGTAAACAACGGTACGGCGACCTGTTCCATATCAGACAAACCATCCGTGTGAGGCGGAAAAGAGACGCTGGACACTGCTGGAGAAGCAAGGAAAACCTCATTAGGGATGTTTTTTGTGGAAGCCATCAATGGGCACGCCAGAGTAGGCTGTCCAGCAAGGACGTACATAGACCAAACCTGCACGGATACTGAATGCTGCGCAGATGACCTCCAACGGGCAATGAATGATAGGGACAGTTGGGAGAAATTGTCATGGATATTCGTGCTGCTAATGCGACATGATGATGATGATGAAGAATCAGTTGTTTTGTAGTAGCGTCAATAAAACTTAGAGATAGAAACGTCGCAGGGTTAAAAGTCAGAAGCTGTTTCATACTAATATAACAATTATGTCATAGAGACGTTTGTACTGTAACGGATATCGACGTTGACAATAGAGACGGCGAATTCAAGTTAAAATCATGACCGTGGCTTTTTGCATTTCCCCCAACACTAATACCGATGGGGAAAATTATAAATCGAATTCTTCCTACAGGTAATGATGAATACTAAGGACACTTGGCTCTTAGACATTGGTATGGCAACCATTCTAGAAGAAGGAAAACTCTAAATTGAAACCTGTTAAACCCCGCTTAAAAATTGACATTGTGTCACATCCTATTCGTACGAAGATTTATATATATATATATATATATATATATATATATATATATATACATATATATATATATATATATATATATATATAGTCATCTACAGACACGTGTTTTGACTTATCAAGTCTCTTCTGTGTGGCTAGACATTTGTGAGCTACCAACAGCAAAGATAGAAACCGGGGCGATTTTGAAGCAGTCGAACAGCTTAACCGCTCGGTTATCGTCACCCACAGAAAGGGATACGAAAGGGATTTTAACTATTTTAATTCACAGATCTGTATGTATGTAAAGGCTGCCATACAGTGTTCCTTCCCTTTTATAGGAGAGCGTTGCGTTTACGATTTTTAGTTTGCGGTCGTCGGTAAAATCGCCTCCAAAGAGCTCAACTCCAGGGGGATGGGGAGAATCTAGGGCTCCTATCTATCTATCTCTCTCTCTCTCTATATATATATATATATATATATATATATAGTAAATGAAGGAAAAAAAGTCTAAACTTGCTTCATTACAATAATTTATTTCAACCGTATTATTACGGAATCTTCAGGTAATCCTAAGAACATGACTCTTACGTAAGAGTCATGTTCTTGAGATTACCAGAAGATGCCGTAGTAATACGGTTGAAATAAATTATTGCAATGAAGCAAGTTTGGAGTTTTTTCCTTCATTTACGGAATATCTTGCTCTGTCCTTCCATTCACTGGTATTAGGCACATTGAGCTCTTCCTATGGTCTACCTGCATCAGTTTGATTAAACCACATATGGAAAGATCCTAACTACAGGAATATATAATATATATATATATATATTATATATATATTATTTATTTATTTACTTATTTATTTTACAAAGTTTTCACAGATCAATGTTCATTATAAGCAGCGACCCAGGTTTCATGCCAAGGGGCAATCATCAGGTTGTTGAGCAATGATTGTCCCTTGGCATGAAACCTGGGTCGCTGCTTATAATGAACATTGATTTGTGAAAACTTTGTAAAATAAATAAATATTAGCTCTCACAATTTGTGATTGAGCACTGTATTTTCTTTGTTTCATCACAAAAAAATTTTGTTTATACATATACCTATATATATATATATATATATATATATATATATCCTGCGTTTTCGTGTGAGTATGCTGGTTGTTTGTGTGTGGAGCATGGGTGTGTGAGAGCGTGTGTAAGATTGCGTGTGGGTTTCTTTTTTTATTCTAGGAAACGTTGCCCTGGTGAACTGGTGATTTCAATTAATGTTTTATTGAACTTATTAGAGTAAACGCGCACGTGTATGATAGAAATAAATTACGTGCAAGTACGCATGCGTACAAAAGAGTGAGCATGTAAATACTGCCTGTACGATGTCTTCCACTTACATAAAAAAGCGTCTGTAAGAATGCCAGAGAAAAAGAAATTAACAAAAATAACCCACTTTTGTCGACAGCGACTTGTGTTGTTTGTGCTTATCTGTTGACTCGCCGATCACCTGCCGCTAATCACATTCCGACAACACTTTGCGGCCCACTGATTTTTAGTGAATCAATTAGAAATCCCAGAAAAGACAATAGATGAAACATATAACAACATAAAAGGACAAAGTAAAAAGAATCATATATATATATATATATATATATATATATATATATATATGTGTGTGTGTGTGTGTGTGTGTGTGTGTGTGTGTGTGTGTGTGTGTGTGTGTGTGTGTGTGTGTCTATATATAAATAGAAATATATATATATATGTGTGTGTGTTTGTATGTAATATGAATATATATATATATATATGTTTTGTATGTATATATATATATATATATATATATATATATATATATATATACGAGCATTGTGGAAAGAATTACATAAAAATGAGATGTGTGATGAATATCTATATCTATATCCATATATTAATATATATGTATATCTTTCTCTTTCTCTTTCTCTCACTCTCTCTCTTTATATAATATATATATATATATATATATATATATATATATTATATATATATATATATATATATATATATAATAAATTATCTGTAATACAATTTGCGAAGAATTTCTTCTGAGAATAAAAACAAAATAAGACATAACTGAACGTACACTTCGGTGTGTGGAATTAATGAAAAAAGAGAGAGAATAATTTAAATCGGTCAGCAGATAAACTGATGAAGGGTTGAAACACAGCAAATTGAAGCTAATAAGATAAGAAAGGAAAGAAAAACATCAATTTGTTCGTTTTAAGTTTATGAAAGACAAAACCTGAAAACGAGGCTAGAAAGGAGTTTGAAAATCAGAAGGTAAGGAATGAATGCAGTGTAACACCCCCACACCAAAACACCCCATATATATATATATATATATATATATATATATATATATATATAGGTAATTTTTTTATTTTTATGCAGAGAAATTTTTATTCATATAATTCGGTTAATCATGACAAGCAAATTCGGCCAATACCATGCGCGTCATGAGGAACCGGAGAACCCAGGATGCAGAATCAGAGACTCTACCCCTAGGCCAATCGGACATGCCACACATGAAACTCGCCAAATCAACTTGTCAATCATAAGTGCGCAACTCCTATAACATGATGTGACGTTTTAGCAGCATCGTTTCGTTACCTCTCGGAGTCACGTCTTCCCGGCATGACGGCCCGCATCCACCTACTCATACCCATGCTAGGCACAGAAATATAGGTAATTTTTTTTTTATGGAAATAAATTAGGTCGAAACAGCCGTACAGTGTTTCTCATGTCGCACATGGTATTTGCCGAATTTGCTTGTCATGATTAACCGAATATATATATATATATATATATATATATATATATATATATATATAATATCAGCCATCCACAGACACGTGTATCGAAGTTTACTTCCCATCGGCTCGATTTTTTTTAACAGCTCTAGCCGGGAAACCCGACAGAATTTTCGTCTGCCAAGTTCCTTGCTCTTGCGGCTATCACCGGCCGTCAGTCTAGGGTGAACAATTAACTGCTACATACTTTACGGCGGTATGTTTTTAAAATCACCAGAGAACTCAAATCAGTAAACAGACGGGTAACGGCTAATGCCAAACGGTGAAGTTACAAATAATGTCCCCCTACAGTACTCGAGTGGGACGCATATATATCAGTCATCCACAGAAACGTGTTTCGAAGTTTACTTCTCATCAGTGCGGCTCGACATTTTGCTAAAAGTTCTCTTTCATATTTATATTGAAAGTTGTTCAGAGGTTGCCACATAACATACTAGTGTATGTATGTATGTATGTATGTATATATATATATATATATATATATATATATATATTATATATATATATATATAAAAAAGATAGATAGATAGATAGATAAATAGATGTAGATATAGATATATAGATATATAGATATACAACAAAAACAAAAAACAAAATACAGAACACACATGAATACATACACCCAATGAATCATCTTATACAAACACAAAATATTCATACATAGAAATAAACATACAAAATACGTGTCGCGCCCAATAAAATGAAAATAAAAATAAAACAAAATTCCAATCATTTTAATAAGCTATTTCTTTTTCATAAGATATTTATCACCTCTCGTTTGATCTACAGCACTCTAAGACACACACACACACACACACACACACACACACACACACATATATATATATATATATTTATATATATATATATATATATATATATATATATATTAATTGATCGGTTGATTGGTGTTAAACCTTCTAAGGTTATTCTAGTTAGATATTGATAATAGATAGATAGATAATAGTTAGAGACTGGTATTCATTAGGTTATGTTAGGGAATATGTTTCATATTTATATTTGTGCTGTGGTTTCTTTATATTTGTTTTTCATACACTGTCCTATCGAAAATGAATAATATTTAAACCGATATATATATATATATATATATATATATATATATATATATATATATATATATATATATATATATATATATGATATCTGCCGACAGGGCTAGAATGAAATATTTCACCTCAAGGGAAATACAGTAAAATTAAAGAAAAACGAGAATGTGTCATAAATTTCATTAAGCTCACTTAGTTTAGAAGCACATAGGTGTAATGGTTATCGTCGTAGGAAATTGACACGTTCTCTCCGAGTCAAAATTCCGGACAAATCTGTTTGCATTTCACATAACGCTATAAAGATAGTTTAAAGTTCAACATACTTTGGATACAAATAACTCCGACGAAGGTTAACGGACAAAACATTTAATAAACACAGCACATGGATAACAGTTGATACAACGTTCATAGTGAAAGAGTACATATAAAAAGAGGTACACAAATCAAGATAAGACACATTCATGAATGATACAGATATAACATAAAAGAGTACAGACATGAGACTAGCGATAGTCCATGCTGTAAAGAACTTACAGTAATGTAAGAGGGCGGAGCCCCAACGAGAGGGTTTAGATAGAATCTACCCCATGTGGCTCGTAGTTGGTGAAACCGGCAAAGAGGCCGAAAGGATTTGAAACCGGCGCTTAAATACTATGGTGCCCCTGGTGGGCATCATCAAACTAAAAAGGGCAGACAACTCCACCAGGCGAATACAAACTAATGCTACAACGCTAATAACTTTGGGAAATGTAAGAATATATTCTCCTTTTACCTATGGATAAAATAACAATGCGTAGCGTGGGGTTAGCTCTTTAACCTTTGTATGACAACCTTTCGAGAAGAAACAAATTCACAAATTCCAACCTGTTAAACTCCGCTTAGAAATTGGCATTGTGTCACATCCTGCTCGTTTCAGAAGTATTAAGTAAATACATACTTAGCTTGATACTAGACAGAACAACGAGGTAACTAATGAGTATTGAACTCACCGACCATAGTTTTGTAGCGTTGCTTGTTAACCATTACACCACGATAGTTGCACAGTACAAAAAGGTAAACTGAAGGAGAATGCCAATATCTATATGTAAAAAGATATGAAGATGATATTATTTTTAAGAAAAGAAAAGTGAGTGTGAAAAATGCATTTAGTAAAAATGTGCGTAAGTAAATAAAATGGCAGAAACACCGGAGATAAATGGGAAGTAAAAACTGAATATAAGAAAAGAAAATAGATGAAATAAAAAGAATAAGTAAGAAACCAACGGTTGAAATGGATTGGAAGACAGCTGAAATGGAAAATCAAACAAAACAATGGGAGACAGAGCAAATATAGCAGAATAACTGCATTAAAAAGAAATGATATGAACTTTGTGAACAGAAAGGAAATAAAGGAAATAAAGAAAATGAAATAAAGTAAAGAAGTATAAATCTCTTTTTTTTTTAAATAAACGTAGGAACTAGAAAAGTGTGAGAAAGAGATTGTTAAAAAAATAATGTTCTCAGAAAGAAATGAATTATAAAGCTTAAAAAGCGAATGGAATTGTTGTTAAAGAAAGAAAGATGAGAAAAAGTAAGGGAGATAAATAATGTAAAATGAAGTGATAGAGAAATATACGAAAAATATGAAAATGAAAGAGAGAGAACTGAAAAATGATATAAACCTGGATTGGAAAGAACGATAGACAGACAGAGAGGGAAGAATAAGAAATGAACAATGAGACAAAAAAAAATGAAGAAAAAAGAAAGAAAAGAAAGAAAAAAAGAAAGACAAAATGAAAAAAAATAAAGTAAAAAATAACTTATCCAGACGTATCTCGATGAACATAAAAAGACCCAATAGGTTAAAAGAAAAAGAAAAAAATAATGAAAGGAAAAAAAAAGAACACGGAAAATAAAGAGATAAGCAAAGGAAGGATGAACAGTTTTTAAAATAATGGGAAGAAAGAAAGGAAGAAGAAAGGAAGGAATGAAGAACAAGGAATTAAGGAAAGAATGAAAGAATAATCAGTTTGCAAATTATCCAGACGTACCTCGATGAATACAGAAAGATGTGAAGTTGGTTAAAAAAAAAAAATAAAATAATAAATAAACTATTTAAAAAATAAAAATAAAAGATAAGCAAAGGAAGGAAGAAAAAGGAAGAAAGAATGAATGAAAGAAAGAAAGAAGGAATGATTGAAAGAAATAATCAATCAGTTTGAAAATTATCCAGATGTTCTTCAATGAATATAGAAAGAGGTCAAATAAGTTGAAAGGAAAAGGAACGAAAGAAGGAAATTAGAGAAATGTATAAAAAAGGGAAAGTAAAGAAATGTATAAAAAAAGTAAAGAAATAAGCAACGGAAAGGGAAATAAAAATGATTTAAGGAAATGAAAAAAAAGAACGAAAATAAGAAAGACAAAGAAAAAATAAAATAAAAAAAGAAAAGATGATATGAGAGAAAAGAAATACATAAATAAAGAAGAATAAATATATGCAAATGAAATTATAGAAATCAGGATTTAAAAACTGAAAAAACTGAAAGAAAGGCAAAGAAAAATACAAATAAATAGAAGAAATTGGAAAAACAGAATTGTAAAAAGAAAATAAGAATTAAAAACAAACAACTAAACTGCAAACAAATAGTTGGATTATTTCGGAATATAAGGTAGGCTACAATTTGAATTTATAGACTGGTCGTGGCCGCGTGAATTCAATCAGCCAATCAACACGCTCGAATACGTAGTTAGTTCACTATATAATCGCCGATCTTGAAAGCCGTTCAGTTGCTCGTATTTGACACGGACGAACGTATCAACAACCAAGGACTCTGCTTAACACAAGGATTTTTCACTAAGAAAAACCAAGGATTCTACTAACACTAAGGAACACATGGATTCTGCTTAACACTAAGAAAAACAAGGATTATACCTAACACTAAGGAATACTACGGATCTCTACTGTAAAGGGCTCTCACCTCAAGCCTAATAATGGCCACAACAATTGTAACACAAATATCATTAAATGAAAGCATGGAAAAGGGAACAATGAAATAAAATAATAAGTGTAGTGGAAGGCAAAGAAAAACGGGTATCGAAAAAAAGAAAGATCAGGGAAACTGTTTCAGGAAAGAACAAAAACATAGAAACCGAGATAGATTAACAAAAATGATAATAATCGAAAAAAATATGAAGGCACACCGGGAACATTTAATTTTTAGGAGATAATAATAAAAGGGAAATAATGACGACAAATTGACAGAGAAATAATACAAGAAAAAATAGGGGAAAAGTGTTATAAAATAAATAAAAAATAATTAAAAAACTACATGAAAACAAAACAAAAAATGGTGAGTAAGCAGAGAAAAGAATATTTCAATAGATAGACAGAAAAACATTAAAGTTGACCTTGGAATTTAACAGGTAAATATATTTGCACTTGTGTAAAGCAGAAGCCGATTTGACGTGACGAAGATTTGCGAAAAAAGTAAAATAAAGTAAATTAATCAGAAGCCATTTTAAAGATTAAAGAAAACTAAATCAAGAACGAAAGAAAAAAGAAAGAAGAATTTTATAAAAAGCAACCAGCAAGCTAAATATCAAAGGAAACCTGCTTTTTTAGCGCAAATATTTCTATTTCTTTGTTTTTGCCTTGTAATATTCTGTACGACAGTTCTAGTAAACTTAATTTGCGCTTAGTTTTTCTTTTGGCCAACACATACTCTCTCTCTCTCTCTCCTCTCTTCTCTCTCTCTCTCTCTCTCTCTCTCTCTCTCTCTCTCTCATTCTAACCTGTCTGTCCGTCTGTCTCTTTCTCATTCTCCCTCTGTCTCTGTCTCTGTCTCTGTCTCTCTCTCTCTCTCTCTCTATGCCTCTTTCTCTCTTTTTCTTTCAGTTTCTGTCTGAATCCACTAGGTCCTGACAGCACAGATTCCCTTTTATACTCCCCCTTCCTCTCTCTCTCTCTCTCTCTCTCTCTCTCTCTCTCTCTCTCCCTCATCCCTATCGACCATCAATTATAGTCCTCTAAACGGCATCCAGATCTGCACACAACTGATGAATTATTTTTTCTGGCTGGCATGTTAAGAGGTCCAAAGTAGAACGTCACTTATGATTTTGTCCTTGCTTACCCTGCAGTACCTACTATATCTTGCTCGTCTTACCATGATGGTTTGGGAGATGGGAATTAAATAGCCTCGTGGGTGCTGTTTTCTGCGGTACTACATCAGCTTTGAGTACTTCCCACCCAGCATTTTCTCCATGTGATGCAACCATACAGTAGTATTGACTGAGTTCCAGCTTCGAAAAATGTTCGAATTATTTTATCAGAGATATCAGATTTCTATATTGTCATAAACATGTCATTAACGTGCTACGCCTTACATATGCATATCCTGGTAATTTAAATAGATGAGATATTGCTACCAAGGTATATGAACTGATCTACTAATGTTAAGGATACTTCGCATTTAATGAGGAGATGTAATCATTTTTATTTGAATGCATGAAGTCTGTTTTATTTGTGTTCACGTAAAGACCAATCGCACCTGAGGCTTAGTCCAGGCGGTAACACTATGCTCTCGTTGTCGGAATAGAGAGCTGTGTTAAAAGGCTTGTTTAATTTACCCTCTCCTAGTAGGAATGAAGATGATGACGTGTCAATTCTTCGTTATGTCTTGCACTCATTTCCGAATGGAAAGATGACGTGTCCCCGTTGACTAACGTTACGGCTCTTACTTCTCATGGAGTGAAGGATCTGTGGATTAAAAAAATATTCAATATACTTATCACTCTATCGGTAGTACATCGGAGAAGGCTGGAATCCTGGTTGTTGGGCAGCTGTTCTGTTGGCTGGCAGTTCCTGATGTCATGGAGTCTGGACCAACGTTTGACTGAGGGTTATCTTGCCTTGTGCCATTTGGAGTTTTTAGTAATAACACTACGCTCTCCTTGTCGGAATGGCTGAGATGATGACGTGTCTACTCTTCCTTACGTCTTGCACTCATTTCCGAATTGAGAGATGATGTGTCCATGTTGCTTACGGTACAGCTCTTACTTCTAATGGAGTGAACGATATGTTAATAAAGAAATATTGAATATACTTATCTCTGTACCGGTACTCAATCGGAGAGGCAAGAATCCTTGTTGCTGGGCTGCTGTTCAGTTGTTGGCAGTTCTATGCTGTCATGGAGTCTGGACGCCAACTAAGAACTTAGGGTTGTCTTACCTTGTGCCATTTGGATTTTTTAGTAATAACACAAGACCGCTTCTTTTTTCTCATGAGTATTTTAATTCTCCCAAATTAGAACTGCCGAGAGCAAGGAATTTAATGTCTTACTCCATTAACGCTTTCTTCCAGATTCAATTTACACTCCGACTCTCACCCCTCCTTTATCTCCTTCACGACGTACCATTCGCTCGTCCAATCAAACCCCGCAAAACGTCCATGCCATATCCTCAATCAAACTTATCCGTTCTAATCCACACATCATGTCACCCCCACAGCTTAACGTCACGCCAATTACCTAACACAGGCTATGCAGTAGAGATTTGATTGACCAGGATTATTTTTAAGAAACGCTAGATCATCTACGCAGTCTGAATCAGAAATATTTTCAGTTGGATATCGTTTGCTTCTTGCCTTTTTTCTTTTACGTGTGAAACCATTTTATTCATAAGATGTAGTGACGTTCGTAGTAGACAATGTAGATAATGAATTGATGTCCCAACCTTCTGCCTGGATGCTGCAATGCTGTATTGATGAAGTCCGGACATCGACTCATGTGCATCCCTATTACTTTAGAATAAATGTTCAGAAGTCAAAGGCCGTCTAACTTCAAATCCACTCAGAAGAAACTCATTAAAATGCGAATTTAATTTAATGGAATGACTTTAATTATTCAGGTTAATATTTAGAAGAAACTTGATGAAATTCTTAAAGAGGCTGAGACTGATTTTCAATGAAATCAGGAGAGAGGATAGATTTCTTTCTTTTTTTACGCATGAAACAGAAGTGGAAATAGATCTTGAAAATAGAAAAAAAATGAAGAATGAAAACAAAAAAACAAAACGAAAACAAAACAAAACAAAATGAACATCTCTAGAACAAATTAGCTTTCAAGCACAATTTTAGAGACAAGAAGAGCAAATGAAGGAAATTACAAGGAAGTGGTAATGTATCTTCTTGCAATACTTCAGCGACAATGTCAAAGAACACGGTGCCACCGTCAAGTGAGCAAACCCTGGAATTATTGTCTTTGTAGGGTATCATTATAGCAGCAACAGTCTCCTTAAGAAACCCAAATGCTAGAAGTATATTTATTTGATCCAACTTTCCTCAATGACTTGAATGACCTCAATGACAAACAAATGTGTTATCTCTAGAATATTTTAAGCGTATTCTATCAATTATTCAGCATGGGTAGGTCTATTTGCAAGAAGCGCTAGAAAATCTGCGTAGTCTGTGTTACATAATTAATGGGTAGCCTATTAATTATAAACGGTAAGAGTAGAATTAAAAGCTAACTGGCAATTCTATAGAAAAGTCATGGAAAATACGCAGTATAATGATTGGCAGGAAATCACCTTTGACTGACCTTAAAGCAGTTCTCTGATTGGTCAATCCGATCGTGAGAACGAGATACGGATTCAGAGTTATCTCAGCGAGCGAAGAACACGGTCGGAAAATAGCGTCTCTCCTGTGGGCTATTTCTCCCCAACGCGTAGTGTTTGCCTTTGGGAAATTGTGTATTGAAATAACGACGATTAAATATACTAAGTCGTTTGTTCATTTGTAAATTCAAAAGAATGGATACCGAGATGATCATGGACCAAAGAAACCTAAAGGAACGCCCAAGAAATAACAGGCCAGATGAGAGGAATCAGCCCAGAATAGCAGAGTAACACATGACAGAATAAAAGAGATAAGTATAAGGGTTTTGCAACCGTCTGCATCAGTCATAGTTTCATCTGGATTTTATTTTTCTTGCTTTCTGTCTGTGTGAAGTCATTTTCTTATTATTTGATAAGATAATTATGACTTGCAGTCCTAAGAACACAGATCTGCATCTAATCTACCAACTGAAAATAGACACTTGAAGATGCTGTCTGAATGCTTCGAACTCGCATAGACTGGATTCAACCTCCGGTAATTAACGATCTTCTTTTGTAACTGCTTCCACAACCACTTGAATTGACGAAATAAATTGAAGTAATCTACTCATCTGGATAGCCACAACCCATCGGCTATATTAGCATGTTTATATGAGCAGCATTAATTAGATTACTATCCACTTCGCCAGATGAGTTAGGACACCAGCACTAAATTCACACAAGTCAACAGGAACAAGATTTAGACAAACATCAGAGTGTAATCGAAGCAAACCAATAATAAATAAACCAAGAACACCGCCTCCATTGTTTTTTTTATTTTTTATTTTTATGTGATTTTGTCTATTTTTTTAAAATGTATTTTTATGTATTTTTTGTTTATTTTTTATTTTTATTTTTATTTTTTATTTTTATGTTTTTTTGTTTATTATTCTATTTTATATGTATTTTTTTATTTCTATATGTTTTTTGTTGTTTTTTATCTTTTTATTTTTTATTATCTATTTTCTTTTCATTTTTTTTTTTTTTTTTTTGAAGAAGCATTTTCTATCATTTTTATCATTACCTTCAATTAGCTTAAACACGAAAAGTATTATTTCAAACACTCTAATTGGCGGGCTTCAAATTTAATAATTATGAAGCTAGAAAAAAAAAGTATAGATAGAATAGGAAAAAAAAAACTAAAATAAAAATAATTTCAAACGTAAATAAATTAGCAAGTCATCGTAGCGTGAATAAATAAGCGGGACAATAAACGGAGAAAAATTGTAATAAACAATTAAGAAAGAACGATTTTTTGGAAGGCGCCAAAACAGACAGTATTTAATTCCGTTTCTTTATTAATTTAGTTTTACTAATATCATATTATTTCTTTTAATTCATTTTATATCTTTATTTGTATATTTGTATTTTGATATTCTTGTTTTATCATTATTGTTTGCCTTTCCAATTTTTATAATTCACGATTAATTTTATAGTTTTTTTTTTGTTAAATCTTCTATCTGGCATTGTCGGTAGAGATGGTCCGTGGTAGGGATGGGGGTGTGGCAGTAATTCATTTTCGATTCATGTTTCTGGTTTTATTGGCTTCTGGATATCCAATTATAGCACCATGTAATGAACATCGTTAATACCAGCAGAGATCCAGGTTTGATAGCCGATCGATACGAGCTTTTAGGCAGACACCACAGATTTTTCTTGAGATTTTTCTTACTCTTTCTACACTGTTTATCTTTGACTTGCCTCTAATATTTTCTTTCATGTTTTATCTTACGATGATTTCCTTTCTTTCTTTATTACTTTACTCTTCGACTCTCGTTTTTTTTTAATGTTTACACTCTTGTGTTTTGATCTTATTTGTCTTCTGTCGTGTTTTAATCTCTATTTTTTGTCATCGGCATGTTACCTTTGTTCCTTAATTTCATCGACATGCTTTTTTCACCAATCCATCCATCCATCTCTCTGTCCATCTACCATTCCATCCCTTCTTCTTCTTCTTCTTCTTCTTCTTCTTTATTATTATTATTATTATTATTATTATTATTATTATTATTATTATTATTATTATTACTCCTTTTGAGTTTTCACATCAGTGTTAGCTGATGGTCTTTCACTGGAGTCTGAGTGACAGCAAGTCTCCTCAGGTCTCCAGGACTCTTCTGAGTATTCTGGCAGATTGCAGCAGTGCAGTGTTCTGAATGGTTTCAATCCTTCCTCTGATATCCAAACTTTCCAAACCCTTTTCTAATGCTTTTGGGACTGTTCCAAGTGCACCAACTACAATTGGTATAACTTTCACTTTCATATTCCATAACTTTTTCAGTTCTCTGGCAAGGTCCAGATATTTGTCAATTTTTTCATTTTCCTTTAACTTCACCCTGTGATCCGCTGGCACTGCAAAATCCACCAGTTGACAAGTTCTTTCTTTTTTGTTAATCAACACTAGGTCTGGTCTTCTTGCTGGGATAAGGTGATCCGTTTTAATTTCAAAGTCCCAGAGAATTTTGTGCGTTTCGTTCTCAAGAACAGATTCTGGTTTATGCATATACCATTTTGTTGTGTGGTCAAAATTTAATTTCTTGCATAATTCCCAGTGGATCACCTTCCCAACCCAGTCGTGTCTAGTTTTGTATTCTCGTTGTGCTAGTTTGCTACATTCGCAGAGTATATGGTTAACAGTCTCATCTCTATTACCGCAAAGTCTACATTTACTATTTTGTTGGGTCTTATCAATTTTCGCTTTGATGTAGTTTGTCCTTATGGCATTATTTTGTGCAGCAATTATAAGTGATTCTGTTTCTCTTTTGAGGTTTCCCTTTCTTAACCATGTCCAAGTCTTTTGATGTGCAACCTCATCTATTTGTCGTTTGAAGCGTCCATATAATTGTTTTTCTTCCCATTTTTGTTTTCTAGTCTTTGTCGTTCTTCTGTTTGTCCATCTGCCGTTTCTACTATTGTTGGTCGCCATAAGTAATTTGTCTTTGCTCTTCCTTGTGTAATCTTCAAGTTGTTGGATTGTGGTTTCTACGCATTCCTCTATGTTGGCAAGACCTCTTCCCCCTTCCTTTCTTGACACATACAATCTATCTCTATCATCTCTAGGGTGGAGAGCCTTGTGCATGGTCATTAATTTTCTCGTCCTTTGGTCTATCTGTCTGAGTTCTTCTTTTGTCCATTTTAAGAATGGTCCTGAGTATCTTATAATGGGGACAGCCCAGGTATTAATTCCTTTGATCAGATTTCTGCTGTTAAGTTTCGTTTCTAGAAGTTTTCTAGTTCTCCTGAGATATTCCTTTTTAACTTTTCCTTTCATTTCTGCTTGCATGATATTGTCCGCTTCCAAAATTCCTAAGTATTTGTAGCTTTCATTTTCATCAAGAGATTTTATAGTTTCCTGATTTGGTAGTTGTATTCCATTTAATAGTTTTCTTTCACCCCTTTTTATTACAAGCATAGCACATTTTTCGATTCCAAATTCCATCCCTATATCCTGGCTATATATCCTAATAGTTTGTACTAGGCTCTCCAATTCTTTTTCATTTTTTGCAAAAATTTTAATGTCATCCATGTACATAAGGTGGTTGATCTTTTCTTGTGAATTACTAAATTTGTATCCCCCGGTACATTTTTTCAGTATATGGTTTAGCGGCATCATTGCAATAATAAAGAGTAGTGGTGATAATGAGTCTCCTTGGAAGATACCTCTTTGGATTTTTACTTCTGCCAGGGATTGTTTTCCAGCTTTTAATTGAACTCGCCAGTTTTCCATGGCTTTTTTAATGAAGTTTATAATGTTGTTGGAAATTTTATACATTTGTAGGCATTCTAAAATCCAGGTATGTGGGACCATGTCATAGGCTTTTCTGTAATCGATCCAGGCCATTGCAATATTTTTCCGTTTATTTTTGACTTCTTTAAGAATGTATTGGTCTATATAGAGTAAGTCGTGGGTTCCTCTTTTTCCCTTGCGACATCCTTTCTGTTCTTCTGGGAGAAGTTTCCGCCAATTGAGTGAAAAGTATACTTCTTCTCTTACAACAGCAGTTAGAATTTTCCACATCATGGGTAGACAAGTTATTGGTCTATAATTGCTGGGGACATTTCCTTTTTGTGGGTCTTTCTGGATTAGTGTAGTTATTCCTTTTGTCATCCATTCGGGTATTTCCGTTTCTTGTAGGCATCTGTTCAGTTGCTGGGCCATTCTTTTGTGGATAGTCGTAAATTTTTTGAACCAGAATCCATGTATGCCATCATGGCCTGGTGTTTTCCAATTTGCTACTTTCTTGAGTACTGATTTAAGCGTAATTACATGAACACTGGCAACAGGTCCTTCCTCAATTTCCATCAGTTCATTCTTAATATCACTTATCCACTTTGACTGTTATTATGTTCTTTCCTCATCCATATATCACTCCAGAACTTTTCTGCTTCTGTTGCATTTGGGTGTTCACTAATGTTTGTTTTTGCTCCATCAATTTGTTCATAAAATCTCTTTTCATTGTTTTGGAAGGTCCTATTTTGTTTGTACTGTTTAGTTCTCTCTCGATATCTTTTGAGTCTTCCTTCTATAGCCGATATCTTTTGTTTTACTTCTTCCAACTTAATTTGCTGTTGTCTTTTAACCTTTTTAGCTACATGTGTATTTGTGTTTTTATTTAACGTATTTGTTTGTTGTCGTAGTTTTTTTATTTGTTCTTCCAATCTGAACTCCCATCCAGCTTTTGTGTTTCTGTTTGGTTCTTTGTTTGTGTTAGTGTTTCGAAGGGGTGCGTCAATTCTATCACAGACTAGTTTTGCTCCTGCATAATAAGGTTGTTGAGTTCAGTGATATTGTTTGTTGGGATGTTCGCTAATATTTTGTTTATTTTTTCCGTTTCTTTCTTGACTTTTTTCCACTCTATGTTTCTTAGGGATGGTAATGTACTTTTGTTCTCATTCATGATTTGTTGTATAAGTTCTATATCCATTTTCTGTTCTGGTGTTAGTTCCTGTGTTGTAAAGGTAGGTTGTATACGGTTTTGGTTGCTAGCATGTTCATTTTGTTTGGTTGATTCTTGTTCGGTTTGTATTTCTTGATTTTCCTGTCCACATATTTCTATTATCTCGAGATCAGAGAATAATTTTTTATTCAGGATCATTCTTGCCTGGTCTGCCAGTCTTTGGCTGGTTGTGCTGAAATTCTTGTTGTCATTCCAAATCTGAAGCATTCTTTTTCTATAACCTCTCTGTGTTGGGTTGCTTTTAAAATAACAATGGAGTACTTGTGTGTTATTTTCTCTAGTCCACACTTTTCTTTGTCTCTCGGCTACCACCTCACTGGGTCGTCTCTCGGCTACCACCTCACTGGGTCGTCTCTCGGCTACCACCTCACTGGGTCGTCTATCGGCTACCACCTCACTGGGTCGTCTATCGGCTGAGCTACCATTTTCCCATGAATATCTGGAAGAACAAGAAAAACAACAGCAGCCTACATGCATATAAGGTTGATCATCTACCCCCTGATTGATATCTTGGGTATACTGATTATTTATTCTTTTTCCTGGGGATGAATCATCTTGTGTTGAGTATCTGAAATGAAAGTTTGAGCCAACATTCGCAGGATGCGGACCGGGTCCCCCATGTTGGCCATCAAGGGAGCACCTGCCCATGGCGTCCCACAGACCCGAAGTCTGCGTTCCACGGCTGATATAATTTATTTTAGACATTTTTCATGAGGTGGTATAGTGTGGTTATACCTGACCCAGGAGGTTGTTTAAGTTCTGAGCCCCTGACCCAGAAAAAAAAAAAAAAAAAAAAAAAAATTGCGTATAGTTAACGCAGACAAAATATGCTCCTCACACACGACCAGACCTCCCACTCCCCAAAGCGCTCCATCATCCACAATGTCTCCCATCAAGTCCTCTAGTACCTATACTATGAATATTGATGAGCAATACTGCAGATGGCAAAGCGCTCCAATGCGGAAGATCCCGTGGCATATGGGGAACCCATTTTATGTCAATCAGTCAATTCATTATGATCGTAAAAGATCATTGATCAAGTTCACCACCTGCAAATGTTGGTAAGCAGGATACTAAACTTAATCTTTTGTTGTATGGTGTGCAGCCACTATTATTAGGACCTACTTAAGAGAGGGTCAAACATTATAGAATGCGAGTAGCATCAAATATCCCAGTATACCTTTACTGTTAAGTATCATGCAGTGTTACTAGTAAAGATGTCAGACAACTTATATGAGTAGCAAATATTGTAGATACTTTGATGGTTAAGCTATTTGATGAGGGAGTTCATCCTAATTAGTATTAATTACAATTAGATGGTAATTGTATCTATGTACTTGACATCCATGCATACTTAAATCACTTATGCACAGGAGATATAGTAGCACCTTATAAATTATAAGTTTTTAACTTAGTTTAAGTCCACATGACCCCTTTTATTATAAGTATTTATGCCACTTTATCTACTATATATATATCTTAGCAGCATATACATTGAGAGTTAAAAGCATTATATATATTGAAAGTTTAGAAGCGAGTTATGAAAATCACTCAATATAATAGTTATAGCTTAAATATATATTTTAGAGAAAAATATCAACAGGTTAAATGTTAGTTAATTTTAACAACTTGACAATAGAAGTAAACATACCTTCTTCTTCCACCGGTGCAAATAGAAACAAGATAAGCATTTAATAATACTATTTTCTTATTTAATAAACTTTAAATATTGTGGCTTATTCCAATATTTACATTGGAAAAGGCGGGACTTTATTTGAATCTCCCGCGATTTCCCCCCCCCTTCTTTTTCTTTTTTCTTCTTCCTTCCTTCCTTCAAGTTTATCTGTATGTCTATCTATCCATCCATTTAAATTTTGAGTTTTGTTTTGTTTTTTTAAATTACATTTATCCCCCTTTTAAATATTCATTCCAACGTTGGTGTTATTAATATTTATCATACAAAATATATATTAATACATTGACAGTTTAGAAGCGAGTTATGAAAATCACTCAATATAATAGTTATTAGCTTAAATATATATTTTAGAGAAAAATATCAACAGGTTAAATGTTAGTTAATTTTAACAACTTGACAAATAGAAGTAAACATACCTTCTTCTTCCACCGGTGCAAATAGAAACAAGATAAGCATTTAATAATACTATTTCTTATTTAATAAACTTTAAATATTGTGGCTTATTCCAATATTTACATTGGAAAAGGCGGGACTTTATTTGAATCTCCCGCGATTTCCCCCCCCCTTCTTTTTCTTTTCTTCTTCCTTCCTTCCTTCAAGTTTATCTGTATGTCTATCTATCCATCCATTTAAATTTTGAGTTTTGTTTTGTTTTTAAATTACATTTATCCCCTTTTAAATATTATTATTATTATTATTATTATTATTATTATTATTATTATTATATTATTATTATTTTTAGTTTTTCACACCTGCCGTAGTTGGGGGTTCCTGAGGGTTAAGAGACAGTAAGTCTCTTCAGGTCTGAAGGACTTTTCTGAGTATTCTAGCCGACCCTAACAGTGCTGTAGTTTGGATGGTCTCGATTCTTCCTATGACTTCCAGTTCACCAAAATTATTTTTACAGAGCTTTGGGGATTGTTCCAAGGGCACCAATTACAATTGGTACAACCTTCACCTTCATGTTCCACAGCTTCCTCAGTTCTCTGGCAAGGTCTAAGTATTTGTCTATCTTTTCGGTTTCTTTCATTTTCACTCGGTGGTCGGCTGGAACAGCAACATATTATTATTGTTATTTCACTCCATTCGAGTTTTTCCACCTGCAGAAGCTGGTAGTTCAATGGAGGCTGAGTAACAGCGAGTCTCCTCAGGTCTCCAGGACTCTTCTGAGTATTCCAGCCGATCTCAATAATGCTGTAGTCTGGATGGTCTCGATCCTTCCTCTGATTTTCAATTCATCCAGACTCTTTGCCAACCCCTTGGGGATTGTTCCAAGGGCTCCAATTACAATTGGTACGACCTTCACCCTCATGTTCTACAGTTTTCTCAGTTCTCTAGCAAGGTCCAAGTATTTTTTGATCTTTTTGCTCTCTTTCATTTTCACTCTGTGATCGGCCGGGATGTCAAAGTCCACGAAATGACAAGTTTTCTTTTTCTTGTCGATCAAAACTAGAACTAGTCTCCTAGCCGGGATTATGTGATCCGTCTGTACCTCAAAGTCCCAGAGAATTTTCTGTGTCTCATTCTCCAGGACAGATTCAGGTTTGTGCATATACCATTAAGTTCAATGGTGAAAATTTAATTTCTTGCACAGTTCCCAGTGGATCACCTTTCCCACCCAGTCGTGTCTAGTCTTGTACTCTCTTTGTGCGAGTTTACCGCATTCGCTTATTATGCGATTGACAGTTTCGTCTCTTTCCTCACACATTCCACAATTGCTGTTCCGCTGAGTCTTATCTATTTTGCTTTAATATAATTTGTCCTTATGGCATTATCTTGTGCTGCAATTATCAAAGATTCAATTTCTCTTTTGAGGTTTCTCTTTCTTAGCCACGTCCATGTCTTCTGGTGTGCGATCTCTCCTGCGTTTCACTTGAAGTGTCCATATAGCTGTTTTTCTTCCCATTTCTACTTCCTTGTTTTTGTTATATTTGTTCTCGTCCATATATTGGAATTGTTTTTTTCTGGCTGCTGCTATTATTATTTACTCCTTTTGAGTTTTCACATCAGCATGAGTTGATGGTCTTTCACTAGAGTCTGAGTGACAGCAAGTCTCCTCAGGTCTCCAGGACTCTTCTGAGTATTCTAGCAGATTGCAGCAGTGCAGTGTTCTGAATCGTTTCAATCCTTCCTCTGATTTCCAAACTTTCCAAACCCTTTTCCAATCATTTTGGGACTGTTCAAAGTGCACCAACTACAATTGGTATAACTTTGACTTTCATATTCCATAACTTTTTCAGTTCTCTGGCAAGGTCCAGATATTTGTCCATTTTTTCATTTTCCTTTAGCTTCACCTGTGATCTGCTGGCACTGCAAAATCCACCAGTTAGCAAGTTCTTTCTCTTTTGTTAATCAACACTAGGCCTGGTCTCCTTGCTGGGATTAGGTGATCCGTTTTTATTTCGAAGTCCCAGAGAATTTTTGTGCGTTTCGTTCTCAAGAACAGATTCTGGTTTATGCATATACCATTTTGTTGTGTGGTCAAAATTAATTTTTTGCATAATTCCCAGTGGATCACCTTCCAAACGCAGCCGTGTCTAGTTTTGTATTCCCATTGTGCTAGTTTGCTACATTCGCAGAGTATATGTTTTACAGACTCATCTCTATTACCGCAAAGTCTACATTTACTATTTGTTGGGTCTTATCAATTTTCGCTTTGATGTAGTATGTCCTTATGGCATTATTTTGTGCAGCAATTATTAATGATTCTTTTTCTCTTTTGAGGTTTCCTTTTCTTAACCATTCTCTTTTGAGATATATTATTATTATTATTATTATTATTATTATTATTATTATTATATTATTATTATTTTCTCCTTTTGAGTTTTCACACCAGTGTTAGCTGATGGTTTTTCACTGGAGTCTGAGTGACAGCAAGTCTCCCCAGGTATCCTGGACTCTTCTGAGAATTCTGGCAGATTGCAGCACTGCAGTGTTCTGGATGATATAAATTATTCCTCTGATTTCCAGACTTTTGGGACCGTTCAAGTGCACCAACTACAATAGGTATAACTTTGACTTTCATATTCCATGACTTTTTCAGTTCTCTGGCAAGGTCCAAGTTTTGTCCACTTTTTAATTTTCTTTTAGCTTCACCCTGTTATCTGCTGAAACTGCAAAATCCACCAGTTGACAAGTTCTTTTATTTTTCTTAATCAACGCTAGGTCTGGTCGTCTTGCTGGAATAAGGTGATCCGTTTTTATTTCAAAGTCCCTGAGAATGTTATGCGTTTCGTTC
>CM042140.1:98485798-98495798 GCA_023376005.1 Doryteuthis pealeii | reverse complement strand
GGAGTTGGTAAATATATATATGTTTTCAAGTAACTCATAACAATACTTATCAAACCATAAATAATTAAGCCATGACAATAAAGATGATGTTGATGATCATCAACATTTTGTGTTGACATCACAGGTTCCTATGCCTCTCTCTCTCTCTCTCTCTCTCTCTCTCTCTCTCTCTCTCTCTCTCTCTCTCTCTTTCGCTATCCGCCCGTACCAATCATCGTTCCCTGGATGTATTCCAGCCGTCATTCAATATCCACAAAGCACATTTGATGCATGTTTTTGCTGGTCGGCCTATACTGGTATGTCCATGTGTAGGTGTCTACAGGAGAACGTCACTTATGAATTCATTCTTGCTTCAGTAACGTGTCCAGGATGTTTTGTTCGTATTACTTGGATGTTTTATGAGGAAATAAATGGTCTTACAGCTGTTTTTGTGGGGTGCCGCTTCCGGGATTTGTTTAGGACAGCACGCAGCATCCTTGTACAGTTCCCATCTAGTTATAAGTAACTATTCTTAATCCAAACAATTTAAAGTTATATTCAATTCAGTATTTCACAGTGGACCTGGGAATAATAGCAATGAAGGGCTATTTGATAATACCCATATTGCGAAATAACACTTATATGAGTATACATTTACATACCCACACATATAAAGCACGCTTAGCATAAAAGTTATCAATGCAGGAAAAGGAGCACTCCAGATTTCCAGAACTGATGCCTCACCCAAGGATGTTGTTTACTGACATACCAAATACATTCTTATTTTGGGTGGGTGGTATTACTCCTCTGCAGGCAGTTTCGGTAAAAAATTGGCCAATGAGAGACGAGGACGGGAAGTCTTTAAGATCGTTTGCAACTGTCCTTAAATCAATTACTGGTTGAACTTTCTTTCTGCCAGCCAGAACTATCTTTTGGATAAACACCAGGGGAATACTAAAGATGTGGACTTATGCTTGTTACAAGGAACACTACAGACTAGGATTACCAAGGCTTACTACAGATTTGAACTTATATATTAGAGAGGAAACCTACAGACTAGAATTTCGGATTCCCTATAGACTTGAACTTACAGTGGGGAAAATAAGTATTTCACCCACTGCTGATTTTCAAAGTTTGTCACCTTACAAAAATAGGAATGATGTATAATTTTCAGGGTAGGTCCGCTTGAAAATGAGAGATATAATATAATTTCTTTAAAATCCCATTAGGGTTTCTTCACAAGTACTGAATTATAATTTGTTATGGGGTGAAATACATATTTATTCAATGAAATACAAATAAATGTTCAAAAATTGATATAATGTGATTTTCTAAATTTTTAAATATTTCATCTCTCACTTTCAAGATGGAACTACCTGAAAATTATACAACATCACTATTTTTGTTAGGTGGCAAACTCTTAAACCAGCAAGGGTGAAATACTTAATTTCCCCAACTTTATATATTACAGAGGAAACCTACAGACTAGGATTTACCAAACTGAACCCCTACAATGGCGATAATGATTTTAACAATTCTAAGCCCCACTAACATGGCGGTCATATGTATGTATAAACATATCTTTCAAACACTGACAACTCCGTCTGGTCAATATATATTTATTGGGAAAACGCTGAGTCATGTGACAGAGAGTGCAATATGATATGCATTTACAAAAATCTACTGTGAAAGCACCAAATAATGGTGCGTCCTGGACCCATCAATTTTTATGTTAAACATACATTGGATACATAACCAGATAAACAAAACCAAAACATAGAATTTAAAACAAATAATTTAAATTTATATCCATCGGATCAAACCATGAAACCTCGTCTTTAAAAAAAAAATATTTTGTATGATAGGAGGGTTAGTCAAAAAGAAATGCAATTTTGTTTAGGACAGGTATAATTATCAACACAGGAACATGTATCACATTATCACATTGTTCTTTGAGCAACTTCTTCACTACAGATTTCACTTCCTTGTCACTGGTATAATTTTTGCCTTCCTCGGACCATGAAAGAGGGTTTGAGAGGCAAACATTATTCCAGTGACATGGAAGTGAACTCTGCAGTGAATGTTCCTGTGTCGGTAATTATACGTCCTAAACAAGATGGCATTACTTTTTGACTATCCTTCGTACAATACTTGTAAAAAAATGAAATGCACAATATAAAATAGATTTTTATGTTGTTCATATAAATACAACATTATTAGTTGATTTTACTGGCATGTTAACTTGTTTCGGATTATATAATTCCAAGATATTAGGGAACCAAGTTTAATGTAATTTTATAAGTTCATTTCGACACAGATTAACAACAAGCAGAAGTAGAATATAATACATTTCAATTTAAATTCATATTTTGTACCAAACTCTGAAAGCTCGTTGTTTTTGATACTTCAGATGATACAACACATGTTAAGAAAAGCATAAAAGATGGAAAAGATACGGTTAATCCCGACTTGTTGACAGCAGAAAATATCAACATTATGTGTGTGATTAAACTTGAGGAAAATAAAAACGTTAATATAGAAACTTTTTTTTTTTACTTATTTTTCATTTTTGCACGTTTTATACTTGCCCTTTCAAATGAATCGGTGTAATTTGAAATGTCACCAATTATCGCTTATTTGTATGCTTTTTGTGAAACTCTTCATTTTTAAATAGATCTGTCATGTGTATATCATATTTTTAAAGTAAATGATATATAACCTTCTAATTCTTACACACATCTGCTCATATATCCATGTGAATTACTCTATTAGCATACATAATTTATCATCTCTCTCCTTCTTTCTCTCTTTCTCTCTCTCTCTTGCGTCTGTCTATTTATCTCTCTCCTCCCTTTCTCTCTGTCCCTCTCTCTCTCTCTCTCTCTCTCTCTATATATATATATAATATATAATATATATAATATATATATATATATTTATATATTATATATATATACATGTAACTTTACTAGCAACATAATGTATCATCTGTCTGTCACTGTCACTATCTCTGGCTCCATCTCTTCCCCTCTCTCTCTCTCTCTCTCTCTCTAATATATATATATATATATATATTATATATATATATATATATAGACCAAAAACATATACACACGCATAATATACTTAAAAAAAATATATGCGTGTGTGCGTGCGTGTGTATCTGCGTGTGTGTGTGTGTGTGTGTGTGTATCTGCGTGTGTGTCTATATACAAGATTTTTTATATGATGAAATATACATATCAATCTTTCTCTTTATGTGCATTACACACACACACACACACACACACACACACACACACACACACACACACACACATATATATATATATATATATATATATATAATATATAATCGTAAACAACAATGTAATCTAAAACAAATCTACTATTAAAACTTTAAAAGTGTGCAATCACACCACGAAAAAAAAAGTCTCTTTTACATGCACATGAAATAATCTAAATCAATTTCTCTCTCTAGACTATTTTTAGAATGTATCATAATCTAAACCCTATTTCCAGATGTTTTAATCTGCTGGTATTTTTCTAACATCCCAGGCTGTATTTGTGTGTTTTAATTTGATTTTTGAAGCCGCATATGTCTTTAAAAGTACTGCATTCTGGTTGTAATTTTATTGCTAAATTATGTATTTTCTGCGTGTATCTCCTCTGTTTCCACGGGACTTCTGTTCCGTATATATATATATATATATATATATATATATACTAGCAAATATATGCACCCTCCGGGTGCCAGTATTTAAGTTTGAATATAATAAAATATCATATTAAATTAGAAAGGCTAATGAAATTGAATAAGAATGCAGATAAAAACGGAACGGAGGGGGTATGATTGAAAAATAGAACAACTTTTAAACTAACTCTTCCATCATTTTCAATTACTCCCATCTTTCATTGGTAAATCTTCCTAATTTAACTATTTAGTTAAAATAGGAAGTAAAGAATAAAATTACAGTTATTTCTTCTTAATGGATTTCTTTTAAGATTTACCCCGAGATTTTTGCTCATATTCAATAAGATAAAACCAAACAATTAAAAACCAATAATACTAAGCATATATTTATTAAAATCAAATTTTTAATATCAATATGCAAATTAGCCTTCCCATTCATACTGTAAACTGCTATTTTGTTTTATATATAAATACAATTGCATGTTATTAGTATGTAGATATGGTCAACAGTCTTAATGATGTAAAACAATTTTATTAATAATTGAGGTTTAAATAAAAATAAAATCATGGAGAATATGCTGTAAATAACTAAGGGAATTGTGATTTGAGTAGTAATATAGTTTCGGTTACAGACACAAAAACACACAATCTCCATTATAATAAGATATATATATATATATATATATATATATATATATATAATATTATTCAATTTTAGAATAAACTATTATATTCATGCCAGTATGAATATACTAGTTTATTATTATTAAGGAAAATAATAGATTATTCTAAAAATGTATGAATTTAAATAATTTAGGTATTCATTCCGTATGAATATAATAGTTTATTATTATTCATGAATATAATAGTTCATTGTAAAATTGAATATTAATATATATTATATATATGTATATATATATATATATATATATATATTATATATATATGTATCTCTATGTATTTATATGTATGTCATCCAAAGACACTTGTTTCGACGTATCAAGTCTCTCTAGTGTGGCTAGACATTTGTAAGCTCCCTACAGCCGGAATTGAAATCCGATCGGTCAGTCGACAGCTTAACCATTAGGCTTGTCATCACTTACTGAATCCGAAGGGATTTTAACTGTTTTAATACACACATCGCTCTGTATGTAAAGGCCGTCATAGAGTGCTCCATCCCTTATATTTAGGAGAGCGCCGCCTTTTATATATATATATATATATATATATATATATATATATATATATATATATATATATTGACCTTCAATTTTAGAATAAACTATTATATTTATGAGAGTATATGATTAAATGTTAATCCATTTCTGTCCGTTGAACTAAATTTCTCCAAAACAACATGTCTCCCAAACATTCATTTCATTTTCCTCATCAGATACTTTCTTTCTTTATTTATTTCCTTCTTTTCTTTCTTTCCATCACTTCAAATACGGTTATGCCGATTTTTCTCTTAGTTCTTCTAATTTTAATAAATATCGTTTCTTCAAATAACCACAAGTTCAACTAAGAATTATGCTATCCTCATCAATTTCTTCTTTCATTTCCTATGTTCTTTAATCTGCTTTTCATTTTTATTTCAGCAAATGTTTTCCTTCTGCTATTTTTCTTCCTTTTAATCATTTTTCCTTAAGTATAAGCATTATTTTATTCCCACTAAAAAAGAGGACAATTTTTTCTTCTCTTTATTAGGCCTGTCTCTCTTTCTTCCAAAAAATTCCAAAAATAGTTCCTATGTTTCCATATTCTCATACGTAATTTTTCACAAATTTCTGTTTCCTATTTCCTATCCACACGTTTTATTAGAAGTACTTTCATTTTTCATGTAATATTTCTTTCTTTCCTTTTTTTTTTTTTTTCTTTTTTTTTACTTCACTCGTGATGTCATTCCGGAAGCGATGTTAAAAAGATATCTTTAAAAAGATACATAAAATAAATAGATGCCACATTATAAAAAATATTTCCTCGAGCCCGTTGGCTTGTCTCCTAATAAAGGACACTCCTCTTGTTCCCGCCCAAAAGTCACATGAACTGTTCACGCAACAGAGACAATGTACGACGTAACCTTTATATATGTTGTCGTCCCCAACTGGTACGACACGGGGGTGACTATACACTCCGATTCATGAATACTGAAAACAGATTTCTAAAGCATATTTTATCGACGTCGACAGAATCGTGTGTAATTCAAACACACACATTTATTATTATTATTATTATTATTATTATTATTATTTCATTCCTTGTTAGTTTTTCATACCGTGTTAACTGATGATATTTCACTGGATTCTGAGTGATAGCAAGTCTCCTCAGTTTCCATGACTCTTCTGAGTATTCTAGCCGATTGCAGCAATGCAGTAGTCTGGATAGTTTCAATTCCGCCTATGATTCCCAGTTCCTCCAGTTTTTTCTCAATGTTTTTGGCACCGTTCCAAGTGAACCAACTACTATTGGTATCACTTTCACTCTCATATTTCACAGCTTTTTCAATTCTCTGAGAAGGTCCAGGTATTTGTCTATCTTTTTGTTTTCCTACATATTCACCATGCTGGAACTGCTAAGTCTACCAGTTGACAAATATCTCTTTTTATTTTTATTCTAGTTTTATTTTATTGTATTAATTTTAATTTTAATTTTTGTTTGGTAATCAATACTATGTCTGGTCTACTGGGATAAGGTGACCCACTTTATTTCAAAGTCCAAGAGAATTGTATGCGTTTCATTCTCAAGAACAGATTCTGGTTTATGCATGCATATACCATTTTGTTATATGTAGTTTTAACCATATTATTATTATTATTATTATTATTATTATTATTATTATTATTTCATTCCTTATGAGATGTTTTACATCGATGTAAAATGGTGGTTTTTCTCTGGAATCTGAGTGACAGCAAATCTCATTAGGCCTCCAGTTCGCTTCTGAGTATGATCTTAACAATTCTGTCTAGATTATTCCTCTGATGGATCTAGACTTTTTACATACCTATGCAAAGCCTTCCAATGTCCCAACTACAATCGATATCACCTTCAGTTTCCTGATCAACAGTTTATTTTTAGCTCTCTGACAAGGTCCAACTATATTTCCTCCTTTTCGTTTTCGTTCCTTTGTGGTCTACTGAAACAACAATATCCCCTAGATGACAAGTTATTTTCATCTTTTTCATTAACTCTAGGGTTGCTCTTCCTAGTCGGGATTAGGTGATCCGTTGGTATATCAAAAGGCTGGAGAATGTTATGCGTGTCATTCTCTAAGACTGATTCCGGTTTCTGCATATACCAATTAGGAATATCGTCTCAATTTGATTTCTTTCACAAAATCCATGTGGATCCCCTTTCCTACTCAACCGTGTATAGTCTTGTACTACCTTTGTGCAAGTTTGCTGCATTTGTTTATTAGGTGATTAACCGTTTCATTCCTGTTTCAACCACATCCCACATTTGATCTTCGTATTATCTATTTTCGATTCTTCTTCTTCTTCTTCTTCTTCTTCTTCTTCTTCTTCTTCTTCTTCTTCTAATTATTATTATTATTATTATTATTATTATTATTATTATTATTTGTGAGTTTTTCACACTACTGTTACACTGGAGTCTGAGTGACACTAAGTCTCCTCAGGTCTCCAGGACTCTTCTGAGTATTCTAGCCTATCTCGACAAAGCTGTTATTTCCATAGTCTCTTCTTCGCCTGATATGCAGTTCCTCTAGTCTGTTTTCAAATCTTTTGGGTCCGATCCAAGTGCCCCAATAATTGGCATCACTTTCACCCTCATATTCCTCAGTTTTATTATGTGTCTTTTCATACCTGCCTACGCTGATGTTTCACTGGAGACTGCGTGACAGGGAGTCTCCTCAGGTTTGCAGGACACTGCTGAGTATTCTAGTTGATCTTAACAGAGCTGTTGTTTGGTTGTTTTTGATTCTTCTTCGGATTTCCAATTCTTCCAGACTCTTTTCCAAACCCTTGGGAACCGTTCCAAGGACACCAATTACAATTGGCAAGATATCTTTTCATTTTCTTTCATCTTTACTCTGTGATTCGTCGGGACGGCAAAATCGAATAGATGACAGGTTTTCTTTTATCGTCTTAATTAATACTAAGTCCGATCTCCTAGGCGGGATTGTGATCCGTCAAATGTATCTCAAAATCCCAAATAATTTTATGCGTCTCATTTTTTAGGACGGATTCTGGTTTATTATTATTATTATTATTATTATTATTATTATTATTATTATTATTTCGAGTTTTTCACATCAGCGTTAGCTGATGGCCTTTCATTGGAGTCTGAGTGGCAACAAGTCTCCTGAAGTCTCCAGGACTCTTCTGAGTATTCTGGCAGATTACAGTAGTGTAGTATTCGGGATGATCTCAATTCTCCCTCTGATTTCCAGATTTTCCAAACTTTTTTCCAATCTTTTTGGGACCGTTCCAAGTACACCAACTACAATTGGTATGACTTTGACTTTCATATTCCATAACTTTTTCAGTTCTCCCTCTGGCAAGGTTCAGGTATTTGTCCATTTTTTCGTTTTCCTTCAGCTTCACCCTATTCTTCTTCTTCTTCTTCTTCTTCTTCTTCTTCTTCTTCTTCTTCTTATTATTATTATTATTATTATTATTATTATTATTATTATTGCGAAGGTTCCCATCAGTATTGTTAGAGGGACTTTTGCTAATAGTGTAGAAATCTCAACAGCACACAGGATGATTAAGTGTATTCATACGAAGTCCAGGTATTCTGTTTTACGTTTTCTGCTTTTTGGCATTAGGATCAATGATATTGTTGTAAGCGTACCGATAGATGTGTACACATAATATTGCATAATTTAATATCATTGTGAGTATTGCAATACTAATAATGACTGGGAAGATATTTCGTTGAGTCTCTATTCATTACAATATCCATGATATACTGTCACGGAACACACAACAAGAGAACCCAATATCAACTTATTTACACACACAAGAACATTTAAACTTTCATATACATAATATTTCAAATAGTATTAATAATGATAGGAGTATACGCACATTGTTCCATGAGCAAACAGCATGTGAAAGGGCTACAAAATAGAAAAGGTACAAAAAGGCTCCTAGAAACGAATCAGTATATTTCTCTGTTTAACATTTAATACTATTTACGTTTTGTATCCACAAAATCTACATCATTACTTTTTTCTCTAAAGCAATGCAGGGTACATCTACTACTACATAGATATGTTACAACCATGACGGGAACAATTTTGCCAATATGTGACATTTAATAATTAATCTATTTGAAATAATAAACATAATTTAAATAAATTAACAGCAGAAATTATTAATATTGAATCAAATAATTCTTATTATTCTTCACTGCCTGAGATCAAATTAATTGTTCATTATACTGACATTTTATTTGACAAATTCCACAGGTGTGTAATATACTCAGATGGCTTTTCATTTCATTGGTATGGACAGATTAAAGATATCTACTATTCGAAGAACGAAGATATATAGAGACCGGGAATCGGCTTCTGTCACAGTCGTATGGGAACACAGGATCTCCAACGAAAATTTCCAAGCTTAACAGAGACAGTTATTCATTGCATCCCTAGTTTGATTGTTTCAACATATAATGTGTGTTGAGGTTCACCACTTAAACATATAGACTGCGCGTAGCCGCGTGGATTAAAGTCATCTAATCAACAGCTTGAATACGTAGTTAGCTAACTATTTAATCGCTGATCTTGAAAGCCGTTCATTTGTACGTATTCTTCGCTGGCGAACCGACCGACCAAGAACTTTGCTCAAGCAAAAAATTCTACCCAATACTAAGGGATGCCAAGGAAGAACCAAAGGTTTGTACCCAACACTAATGGACACCGAGGAACAATCAAAGGATTCTTCGGTAAAGATCAGCCTCTGCTAAACACAAGGGATCTCCACTGTAAAGTGCTCTCACTTGAAGCCTAAAAATGACCACAAAAATCGTAACATTCCTTACACGAGTTTCTATTAATGCTCTACTGTCTCGTGGTTAATATTGTGATTATCTTGAAGGAAAATAGGAACCCTAAGGTTCTAAATTCTATACCAGTCCTAGCCAGTCCTGGGTATGAGAAGCAAAGTTTGGATCTGTGCGGTAAAGTGGAGTTTTATAGTAGGTGTGGCACTCGATCTTAGACAAAAATCATCTCCTTTGTCTAGAGCTAGTGAAAAGGGGATATACTCCCTCGCTGTACGGCTGATATAAAAATAGCCCTTTTTGCCGACTTTACTTTTATATACATGTCTTCGACAAGAATGATTAAATCTATCAATCTAAATA
>CM042140.1:98460798-98465798 GCA_023376005.1 Doryteuthis pealeii | reverse complement strand
TGGTGACTTTTTAAAATCACTTTTAGAATTGGAAGTTCAAATTTTGGGTATTGGCTAACTTTAACATAGTCCTCACCGGAAAAAAAAATCCAAAAAATTGAAGGAGGTGGGTGACAATTCGACTTTCTTCTGGATATTTGACATGGAATTACCCAAATATAAGATCAAATTCAACCTATCTTCCAGATCGTGATTATTTTAAGAAAAACCTCGTATCCCTAATTACTAAGCTTTACACGTTCCAGATTTTATTGGGGTCTACCTCTGGCATTTCATGCTGCTAAAATCGCTGATGCGAGCAAGGATATTACAGAATGTGGTCGAAATTTGGATGAAGGCGCCAAGGCAATGTCTGACAAACATAGATTATGCGTAATGACTTTCTTTTCTATTTTTGCATATCTGTTCTAAACACGAGGTCGGTTATATAAATTAAACATCTCTCGTATTGTTCTTTTTTTTTTAATTTCTTATTGTATTTCTGATCCTTTATTCATTGTCTGAAATTTTTGGATAAAAATTTATTAAAACGATTCAATGAAATAAGAAAAAAAAATAAGAAAAAATAATTAAAACAAAAAAAGGTAACACCTTGAATATCAAGTAAATCCACAGTTGGAAATTAGGAATTAAACATTTAATAGCAACATTCATTTAACTCATTGATCCTGCAATGTGCAAGCGCATGCGCTTACACTACCAGGGAATCTGTCCTGGTCTACTCCTTCAGATTGATAAACAAAATGATATTATATATATATATATATATATAATATATATATATATATATATATATATATATATATATAAGAGTTTTATAATTTACTTTAATAAGAAGTTGGGAATGCAGACAATAAAGGGGTGCTCCACACTCCCCAGTGCTCCAGAACTGGAGCCTCGCCATCAGATGCAGTTTAGTATTACACACAGGACACCCACATCTTGGTGAAAGGGACATACCTTCATAGAGGATACAATCAGTGTATATTACGCCTCACTGACAGACCGGTAGAGTCCGTGTGTTGAACTAATTATAACAAATTGGCTAAAGCGTTCCATCGAAATATTAGTTACTCGTTATATCTGACAGGTTTCATATTGAAGGGATTTTCAACAGAATGCTCATACTTTCTGTATCCATCTTCTGTGTCTGATTCGACTTTCTACATCAGAAACTTATCATTCAACTCCCGACCAATGTTTTTTCGGCTTCTTAGCGCTACTATAAAAATATTTCTAATCACATTCCATATCAATTTCAGTCACTTTCTATTTGTCATATGTTGTCTGCACAGCGATTATTTTATTCATACTTTATATTTAATAAAGATACATTTATTGATAATTATTGAATTTACGATGAAAACTCAAGAGAAATGAATCCTGAAGACAGGAGATACTTAAAACGATGCCATTATTTTCTCAGATTTCAGATTTCATAAAGATATACACATTGATATTTACTCCTCTTACACAAGGAAAATAATCTACAGAATCTGTCAGATGTTACAAAAAACGTGAATCAAGAAATCTGTAAGCTGATATATAGTTTTTATTATTCAATAAACTTGGTCTTAGGTTGTTTACAAGCCTGTCAGTTGTGGATTTAGAATACACCGATTGCTCTTCTGGAGAGGGATAAGAAACCCCCTAATGTGACCGCCTCTTGGCTGGGAACTGCGACCGTGATGCTTAAGTACGGTATTCCTGTGGATGAGCAACACTTCATTTTAGGCCTTAGTCAGCTTGGCGGGCGGTCAGAGAGCCCCTTATCAATCGGCTGGTCATGTCAAGTTCAAGTACCAATACGATTCTCCCAACCCTATTGTACTATTGGAAAACCCCAACTCTTTTTTATCATATATGTGTTAGAAGGCGGTGCTTGAGGGAATTTGTGTCCTGGGTATGATGGTAAACAGCATCTAATGGCGAAGTTTCAATTTTGGAACTCTGGGGTGTGTGGAGTGCCCCTTCATCGCCATTTTCCCGGGAACACTTTGATCCTGAGAGGTAGTACCTATTAGGATCACATCTAGTTATCTAAATGATTTTGAAAAAACGTGTTTAAAAAATAATTTTAAAAAAGTCATGAAAAAGGAATAAAACAAAACGTCTTCCGCATAAAATAACGCAGCAAGGGTTGACATGCCGTAACATTAATCTAACCAACCAGTGAATTGCATTTTGCCTCGTCCAGGATGTGAACGCCGGTAGCCGAACAATAAACTTCACGCAAATCTCACTTCCATTTAAATATATTGATAAAAACATCTTTGGGTTTTATACTAAGAATGTATATATATATTATATATATATATATATATATATATATATATAGAGAGAGAGAGAGAGAGACAAGAACTATCACTGACCAGGAGCGAAATCCGACTGACTTTTCGCCAGAACGACTTCTTAACCTCTCGATCATTTGACAGCTGCTGTAAAGTGGTTTAAACTATTAAATACATACTTTGTTTAGATAGTTTACGATCACCAGAGAGATCCAGTCTGTGACAAGAAGATCATTGCACACACACACACAACACACACACACACACATATATATATATATATATATATATATATAATATATATATATATATATATACGTTATTCAATAATAAGGTTAATTTTGCATAAGAGTTTGTCTATAAAATGCGCTGTTTATAATTCCGCCTTTTTCAAGGAAATTGATTATGTTGGGCCCTTTCATGTCTCAGAAGCAGGTAAGTAGGAACTTCTTTATTAATCGCTGCGCCCAGAACCTTTTGTTTACAGAGTAATGTGTAAAGCTGGAGCCATTCCTTTTACAACGGAATTAGCACAAACAGCCTTCCGTCTATGTTTTGAACTCAGGTAGCCAATTCCATGTCCTGCGTCGCTAACCATTCAGTACTTTAAGCACGTGTCAGAATGTAAATAAAAACGTGAATGAATACATATATAAACTGGCATATAGCTGATGTGATTTACAAAACTTTTGCCTGAACTTGCTTACAGGGCCTGGTTTAACTCAGCAGTTCCCCATTAGAATATTGAAATAACTTATTTCCGCTTAATTTCGTTGATCGAACTGGAATCGGTAATTTTAACGTGATTTAACTGAAATTTAAAACCAAAGAGTTATGGAGGATTTTAAAAAATCCTTAAAAAATTTTTACACGGAGATATAATAAAAGTCCTCGATTATCCCTGTTAAAAACAAACAAAAATGTCATGCGCGCGCAGCAGGAAGTGAGACATAATTGTTGGCAGTTAGCAAGCAACATGCCATCACACTGCGAACCATCGACTTTGTTAGACTCGCTTTTTTATCATTTTTATCTTTAAAATTATTTTATGTTTGTTTGTTTTGTTTGTTTTTTTTTTGTGTGTGATTATCCGGAATTTCAATATTGGCTTCAAAACTGGGTAGGTAGACAAGATCTGAATCAAACGCATATACAAAGAAACACACACACACACACACACACACACACACACACACACACACACATATATATATATATATATATATATTATATATATATATATATATAAGGTGTGTCATAAAAGTATCGAGATTGAAGTTGTGTTTACCAAGATAGAAATGAACAGCGAATGGTACATTGATTTTTTTTCAGAATACAAGGTGTATCAAGAAGTACAAAGAATCGCGATACTTTTTGACACACACACACACACATGCACACAGACACACACACACACACGTATATACACACACACACACACACACACACACACACACACACATATATATATATATATATATATATATATATGTATATATATATGAAAGTGTATAAATAGGTTTGTTGACTGACATAACGAATACCTGAATTCCACCCTGCTATTTTTATAATATAAGTGTAGATGAGTAGAGCATTTTCTAGATTATTTCTAAAATAAATGTTGTGTAACAAGTGTTGTTTTTTCTAGTAGATTACAGATTTATTGAAATCCCTACTACAATTTTCTCTCTCTCTCTCTATGTCTATATATATATATATATATATATATATATAATATATATATATATATATATATAATATGCAATTACCATTTGCACATTTCCCGAACTACCTTCAATTCTTGCCTTAATACAATGCTCCTTGACCTACAGAACGACTAATATATATTAATTCCTCTCTCTTAATTTCATTTTAAACTCATTAATCATCTAGTTTATATATATATATATATATATATATATATATATATATATATATATATATATATATATATGTGTGTGTGTGTGTGTGTTTGTGTGTGTGTATGTGTATGTGTGTGTGTGTGTAAGTGTACGTGTCCGTGTACATGTGTGTGGTAGAGACAAGAGATAGAATGGATGCACATGAAATTACAGTTAACGCTCATTTCATGTAATTGAGTGCGCACACTCAACTCTGGAGTCGTTAATGTCTCGCTAATAACCTTTGCTCAGCCCCTCAAGAAGTAGACGAATACCAAAGTACTTTTCCAATCGTCTTTCTGACAGTAATTCCATAAATAGCGTCTCTGCAAATACATTTGAAGAGCGGAAGCCAAATCAGACATAATCAACCAGCTTGCTCGACCAACCTCTGCGCACGCGCCGTCCAATCATTAATGCACGCTATTTTTTTTTCTTCTTCTTCTTCTCTGCCATCCAACGATTACATATTTAGTATTTCCCCCCAACACACACACACACACACTTATCCGTGGCCCATTTAGTAATCTATTTCTCTTTTCAGTTTTTTTTTTATTTATTTATTTATCTATTTGATTTTTTTCCGTTCGTTTTTTGCCTCTCAATGTTTCTTTGCAGTCATTAACAGAGCCGCGTGTATGTGCGTCTATCCCACATTATTTGCTTTTAATTTTGTAGAAGGCGAATTGTTGGCATACGAAGCTTCAAAAGATTAGGATAAAAAAACAAATTTATTTTTATGTGCATTTGCGACATCAGCTTTGAAATACTATTGGCCACCTCATCGTTGTATAATTATTAACAAGCT
>CM042140.1:98358298-98455798 GCA_023376005.1 Doryteuthis pealeii | reverse complement strand
ATGCACATATGATTACGCATGCAGGTCATGATCGTGACAACTTTCTTATCTGTGACAAATGTTCAACCAAAATTGCAATTTTCTTGTTCTTTTCAGATCAACTACACTGGATTTTTTCCAGGTGCTTCTCCAATTTCCACTCTCCCAAGATCCACCAACAAAATAGACACTCTGAACTTTCACACATTAAAACCGCATCATGGTCCCAAACACATAAGTAATCCATCACGGACGATCCCCGGGTTTCTCGTTCGAAATCTAAGAGGCGCAGAGATGCGTAAGAAAGAAACGGCCATTGAAAACTGAGGTGGACTTGCTGGTGCCACACAAGACAGATTGACTGACGGAACGACGGACGTGTTTCCAGATAAAGAACTCGAAAGAAAGAAAGAAAGAAAGAAAAAGAAAAGAAAAAGAAAGCGTGTATCTGTGATTTTTCAAGTGTGGGGATTGATCCAACGACGGGATTTATTCGCTTGGATTCGCCTTGCACATTCGGGCGAGTGATAAATGCAAACGGCAGAGGAAGACGAGTAATTGTGACAGATAGAGCCAAGATAAATCCGACATTTGGAAGCCGAGCGAACTGTTTTCTTGTGTATTTCCAAGAAGCTGATTTGAATAAAAATGCCCCTTTCTAAGTTGACTGCTCTCCTAAAATAACAACTGCAAATCCTTTCGGTAAGAAACTTATCGCTAAACCCTACTAACAGCATAGATTTGTAGTTTCCGTTTATCTATTATAATACTAAAGCTTAGTGAATCTACTTTTGTCTCCTAAAGGCTTTTTACCGTTTAGTTTAATTACACGAAAGTTATGCTAAATTATCCCTTACATTTAGCATTGAATTATGTTTGAAACATCCATTTTAATTTATTCTAATTAGTAGTAATTTGCAATCTACTCAAAAACTAACCCGTCCCTGACTTAACATTCTGCCTGTCACTCTCCCCATCTATATGTATCTCTTGATTACCTCCTCGTTATATATGTTAGTTTCCCTATGTGAGTAAGAGGGATGTGGGAGAGTGATTGAGAGAGAGACACACACACATTTAACTACTCACTTTATTTGTATGTTATGATTCACTCCAGCAGTAACGAGCCTGTAGCTTAATAACATTCCATGTTCCATTTAAATCTAAATTAGATCAAACGTTTCTTTCTTAGAAATTTTACAAAATGATTTTAGAGTTGTATTTTTTAACTCACAGTCCGTATGTTTTTTTAAGTCTCAGGTTGTATGGTTTTTATACTCTCCGGCCGTATGTGTTTTTAAATTCAATTCACTTTGGAAACTCTATTTTCCCTAATCCCAATTATGTAGCGAGAGCTCAATGGATAACCCAACGGGTCACCTTTTGTCTAGTATTTAAACCAGCTACTGATTAACCTTCTCATATAGTTGTCCTGTTACGATACTAACTTACCTCTGATTAAGGCCCCTTTTATCAAGCTATGGCGAGTGTGAACCACCTCTCCTATGACATTACTACCTATTCCAATATGACCCGGAGTTTTATTACTTGTTGGAGTATCATGTATGGGTCAAATATCGGTTTAAATTAATATAAAAAAGAGTTTGTACTATATGAATTCTAGGCATTAGGATCATTGTATACGGTCTCACACTTTTGAGGGGGCCCGATCGTGGTGTAATGGTTAGCAGGCTTTTTCCGCATATACATTACTACTAAATAGCGAGAACGATCCTCCCTCAACGCCCCATACTTGCAACATTGGGGACGGGTTGAGTAAATTAAATATATTAAAACTAGTTGTCTACCAAAACGCACACCTGCTAAAAAACAATTTTAATATTTTTTGCAGTTTATAAAAATATAGGATTTTAATTTTAAAAATAAATGAATTTAATAAAAAAAGATTCGGATTTTGATAAAAATGGATTTTAATTAAATAATATATAACATTTTAATTTAACAATTATAGTATTCTAATAAAAAATGTAAGATTTTAATAAAAGGATTATAAGATTTTAATATCATGTTCGATTATAACGTAATAAAATGAAAAGTTTATTTTAAAATAAGTTTAGATATTTTTATGACATTACAATTGCGATCGCCATACTTCTACAAGTTTTAGATGAGATCAAATGTGAGCCAATTAATTGCCGACGTAAAATAAACAAAACACAGAAACTGATGAATTAACAAACAAGGTTTCGGTTGCAATTTAAGAAAGTAGCTTTTATATTTATTGATATTTAGACGTAAACTTGAGATGTTTCCTTTTAAGAAAGAAAAAAAACAACAACAAAAGAACAATATTTTAAATGTATGTTATAAATAAACGCTGTCGAAGTTTTCACTGAAAATGATATTTCCATTCAGGCCTGATTAATAAATTAGCTCTTAGAATATTGATATTGCAACTAAAACTCTTACAATACATTGGCTCTTAAAATATTAATATTGCAACTACGTATTATCAAATACATCGGCTTTTAAAATATTGATATTGCAACTGCGTATTTTCAAACTCATCTTCACTCAGTATATGGATGTTGCAAAAACGTATTTTAGAATACATTAAGTCATAATTTGCAACAACGTATTTTTAAATTAATCAACCCTTAGAATAATACTATTGTAACTATGTCTTTTCAAATACATTGGCTTTTCAAATATTAATAACACAACTTCGTATTTTCCTACACATTAGCAACTGAAATATTGATATAGTAGCTACGTATTTCCAAATATGTTAGTTCTTTAAAAAATTGATATTCGAGCTACATCTTTTAAAATACATTAGCTTTCCAAGTATTAGTATTACAACTACCCACTTGCAAATACATTGACTCTAAAAAGATTGATAGTGAAGCTACTTATTTTAAAATACATTATCACTTAAAATGTTGATATTGCAGCTATACTTTTTCAAGAAAATTAGTTTTACATCAATGTATAAATATATTTACCTGTTTCATGTACTGGCCCCTATTTATTGTTTCATATAATGACTCCTAAAATTGATATTGCAACTCCGTATAAAGTATTCATTTCTGTAAAAGGTTGAATATATTTCGGAATAATAATTGTTAAACTGACTTCGGCATAAATTAACTGAACAATTGTTGACCTGCCTTAAAATCAAGAAATCAGTTAGTAAGATATCCGATGGTAATTCCAAAAAATAAGGTATCGAGAGCGTTTGGGGTACAGGAAAACTGTTTGTGCAGCTATTGGTAACACGTTTTGTGAATGTGCTTCCGATTGACCATACCGCCAAGTTCAATTTCGGTTAGGTATTCGGTTTTTGAACTAAAAAAGCAATAAATAGATTGAGATATATAGGACAGATTTCGGTTTCCCTAATACAATTTAGAACCATGGTGAAAATTGAATTTCTTGCACCATTCCTAGTGGATCATCTTTCCCACCCAGTCGTGCCTAGTCTTGAACTATTTTTGCTACTCTGCTGCATTCATTTATTTTATGTTTAACCGTTTCCTCTTTGTGTCCACATATCTACATTTGCTATTCCGTTGCGTCTTATCAAATTCTGCTTTGATATAGTTTTTTTTCTAATGGCAGTGTCTTGTGGTGCAATTATGAGACACTCAGTTTCTCTTTTGAGGTATCCCTTTTTTAGTTATGCCTATGTATTCTTATGTGTGATCTCAGCAGTTTATTGCTTGAAGTATTCATATATCTGTTCTTCTTCCCATTTCCGTTTTCTAGATTTTATTATTATTATTATTATTATTATTATTATTATTATTATTATTAGTTTTTTCCTACCTGCCGTAACCGGTGGTTCACTAGAGGCTGAATGACAGCAAGTCTCCTTATGTTTCCAGGACTCTTCTGAGTATTCTAGCCGATTTTAACAGTGCTGTAGTTTGGATGGTCTCGGTTCTTCCTCTACTTTTTAATTCACCCAAATTATTTTCCAGAGCTTTGGGGACAGTTCCAAGGGCACAAATTACAATTGGTACGACTTTTACTTTCATGTTCCACAGTTTCCTCAGTTCTCCGGCAAGATTCAAATATTTGTCTATCTTTTCACTTTCTTTCATTTTCATTCGGTGGTCAGCCGAGACGCCAAAATCCACGATATGATTGGTTCCCTTCTTCTTGTCGATCAATACTAGATCCGGTCTCATGGCGGGGATTATGTGATCCGTCTGCAACTCGAAGCCCCAGAGAATTTTATGCGTCTCATTCTCCGGGACAGGTTCAGGCTTGAGCATATACCATTTAGCTGTATGGTGAACCATTTAGCTGTATGGTGAACATTGAATTACTTGCACAATTCCCAGTGGATTACCTTTCCCACCGAGCCGTGCCTAGTCTTGTACTCTCTCTGTGCTAGTTTGCTGCATTCGTTTATTATTATTATTATTATTATATTATTATTATTATTATTATTATTATTATTGAGGTAATAGTGATGGTGGTGGTGCTGTTACTACTACTGGAACATTTTTTTCATATTACTGATTTGTTTTTATTGTTGTCTGTTTTGTGACTCTTTGCGTTCCTTTTAATATTATTAATACCAGTGCTATTATCATTTTGTGCTCCCGTTTCGAGCGTCTTATTTTTCTGGTTGAGGATTTCCCTTGCAATGGATCTTTGCTACTCGAACTGCCGGATGCTAGATCGGAGAGCAATTCGCGCGCTTCCATTGGCCCACTCGTATTTCGAGAACGCTAACGGCAATGGGAACCTTTCAAGACTGATAAGCACTTTTGCATTCAACGATACTTTATAGCGAATGAATAGAGCAACTTCAAAAAGATCGAAGTGAAAAACGCCGGACGCATAAATGGAATAGCTGTGTTCGTGCGCATGTCTGATAACCGAGGCGGGCATACATATGCATATGAACGATTTTCAAATTAGTCCATACCACACACAATCACATACATCAACCTTAACAAACACATATATATGTAGTGAGCATCTAAAAGATTTATATAGATCCATACGCTTATCATCAAATGTTTGCTTTGATATGCATGGACATGCTACACCACACACACACGCATATATATATATATATATATATATATATATATATATATATATATATATATATATATATTATACCATGTATATTCATTGGTGTCTTTTAGTGACAAGTGTTAATGTATGAGCATATAGATGTATAATCACATACAGTGACACATAACTGCACACATACACATACAGGCATGGAATATATGAAAAGCATTAGTCTTTGATGAAAAAAGGGATATACAACGTATATATATATATATATATATATATATATATATATATACATATATATATAGGTGTGTGTGGTATATTATTTAAATAGTACATCGTTTAAATTGTACATGCTTATATTCGTTCTCATGAATACACACATACACACACGCATACATACATATATGCATAAACGCACACACAGAAACATATGTATGATAGTGCTTCTGCAGGCCTGAGGTGATTTGTCCGGAAATCATCCAACCATATATTTGTAACATTGTAAACGACTGCTTAAGTGAAGTATTCGTGGGATATGAATAGATAGTTATAAAAAAAAACTCTTTCAGCAAAAAGATAGACAAGTCAACAAAGTTCAAATCATGTCCGGTAGGCTAAATGTAATAAGATATGATTTATATGGCACCCCTGTGTGTAGACTTTAACTTAGAAGAATTGATAAGATTCCATCAACCATCTAAGTGGTCATGAGAGCTGGTCACGGTGTCAGGAGCGGGGCTTTGGTGTTGAGAGAACCTCAATAAATGAAGCTGGATTGAGGGAGGAGAGCTCAATGAAAGATCCGCAAATCTGCCCTGAACATCTGTATCCTCGAACCCGCTAACTGAACCAAGTGAGAAGGCCCTATATTATATTCGGAATTGTTGTTCGTACTTTCCAGCTCCCACTTGTCGACCGCCATCAGCCACATGGCAGTCATCGTGACAATGTCACATACTATTACTATTAAATTTTATAACTACAATAGGGTGTGAGCCTCATTGCTGACCTCGTTTCTCATCTTGGACTACTACTACTACTACTGCTACTGCTACTACTATTAATAATAATAATAATAATAATAATAATAATAATAATAATAATAATAATAATAGTCCCAGCAGATCACAGGGTGAAGCTGGAGGTAAATGAAAAGATGGATGAATACCTGGACCTTCCCAGAGAATTGAAAAAGCTGTGGAACAAGAGAGTGGAAGTGATACCAATTGTAGTTGGTGCGCTAGGAACGGTCCCAATAAACTTATAAAAAAGACTGGAGGATCTAGAAATAAGGGGAAGTATTGAGACCATCCAGCCTACTGCACTGCTGCAATCAGCTAGAACACTCAGAAGAGTCCTGCATACCTGAGGAGACTTGTTGTCACTCAGACTCCAGTGAAATACTATCAGTTAACGCTGATGTGAAAAACTCAAAAGGAGAATAATAATAATAATAATAATAATAATAATAATAATAATAATAATAATAATAATAATAATAATAAGACTTCATTCTGTATTTAATTTCAATATACAAAATATAAAACATCTTAACGGTATTCTCCCGCCAAATTCGCACAATTATTCATTCCAGGAAATATGCTTAAGATAGAACGCTAAAAAAAAACCAAACAACAGGCAACCCCCGAAACACAATGAACCAACAAAATAATATTCCATCCTAGAACTTGATAACCGTATTAAAACAGCAAAAAAAGAATAACATAAATAAGTTCATACAATCAAACATGTATTAGGGGTTAAGTCACAGTGTAAGTACCGGTCCCCTCTAGATCCCCATAGTTAAGCCGTGATGAACATATTCCGTACTTAATTGAATGACCACTCCAGCAACAGCAGGTAATGCGATTAACCTCGGACCTTTTTTTTTTATAAAACAAAGACTTGAATCGGCAAGTAGGGCAAGCGAAATAAATTTAAATAGTAAAAATCGGGATTAGGATTAAAAAAAAAACCTAAATAAATGTACGCATTGCACAGTCACACACACATACATATGCAGCAATAAAAAATATTTATTTATATTAAAAAAATCTCACACAGTTATCCAAGAATCCTTTGTCATAAGACTGTCTTAAAAGTGCTTTATCGGATCAACATGAGGGGTATCGATGAGTTCTTTTAATTGGGTCTCCTATCGGAAATCATCTCAATAATGAATAAATCTGTTGGTAAACTAAGTTGTCGCAGGAATTAAGTCAATGTATATGTGCTATACAACGCTTAGTCAAACTCTTTAAATTAGTTTCCAACAAGCGTATAGTATTCACTCTCGTTACAAAGTGAAATCTCTAACTTCTTCCATACAACAACAAGAAAAATAACCAGAACAATGTGCGAACTCTGGATGCCAATTTGAGGACTGCTGCTCGCAGAAATCATAGATACTCATCTGAAAGACTAATTGAATTATAAACAGATTTCTTTAAAGATTACATGGTATAAACTACTACATCTTTAATATATATATATATATATATATATATATATATATATATATATATATACTTCATCATTATAATCAAGCAACAAGAAAAAACAGTTATCTTAATCAACACACACAGTTAATTCTGGAGATCTGGGGAGTGTGGAGTACTAACCCTTTCATAGCCATTACTCCCAGCTCCACTTTGACTCAGAGTGGTAGTACCTGATTGGGTCCCATCTATGTACACACAGAAGCATTTAGTTATCTTTTGGTGTCATGATATTTTATAAGGAATCTCACCTGATGCAATACCCTTTTATTGCATCATTGTCATAATCAAAAATGTTGGTGGGGTTCATTTTTTCTCGATGAGTTTCAATTGCTAAATGAAAAATGAATATTTTAGCAAATCTAACCATCATCAATTAAATGTATGTAATCTTTTCTTTTATCTCGCCCTTTTTCTCTTTGTTCATCTCTCTCAAATTCCCCTCTCTCTCCCTATATATATATATATATATATATATATATATATATATATATATATATATATATATATATATCACTCATATCCCCTATGAAAATAGGACAGACAAAATTGGGACGAGTATGTCTTGAGTATGTCTAGGCAATTCTAAGATTCATGGCTTTTACTTTGCTCGAACACCAACATTCTAGCTCTCCCCGCTCGCCTTTTCTCTCCTCTCTCTCTCTCTCTCTCTCTCTCTCTCTCTCTCTCTATATATATATATATATATATATATATATATATATATATATATAATGATGATGATGATGATGATATGAGACAATCCATTTTAGAATTAACTGGCCTGTGGTGGAGCACTTCCATGATTCAAGAAACACGTGTTGAAAAGGTCTGCTAATTCACAAACACACAAAGATATATATATATATATATATATATATATATATATATATATATATGTGTGTGTGTGTGTGTGTGTGTGTGTGTGTGTGTGTGTGTGTGTGTGATTAGGAATGAAAACCGTTTTAACATATGTTTCTAAAGTGCTCAAATATAGTATCCATAGAGGAAACACTCATTTTTAAGTTATTGTTTTATATGTTGAGATCGAAAGTGATTATATCTCGTTCTATTTTTTCTAGTGTCTCATTTTTTGCTCGTTGTTACATTTAATCTTATTTCTAGTATGACCGCTATTTTATAGTGCCGTATATATTTATATATATATCCCTTACGCTATCAAAAATCTACTTATTTACTGGACTTTTACAAAGTATGTCTTCACACTGAGCACGGAATTATTGAGGGTGGGTGGTTAGACTTTGGGCTTAGAATTATGGACTTTGTGTTAGGACATAAAGTGTTACGATTTTTTGGCAGTTTTTAGGCTGCAGGTGTGAGTACTTTATAGTGGAGTTGTTTTCCATACTGTTAGGTAGAATTTGTGTGTACCATACTGTTAGGTAGAATTCTTGTTTTCCATACTGTTAGGTAGAATTCTTGTTTTCCATACTGTTAGGTAGAATTCTTGTTTTCCATACTGTTAGGTAGAATTCTTGTGTTCCATACTGTTAGGTAGAATTCTTGTGTTCCATACTGTTAGGTAGAATTCTTGTTTTCCATACTGTTAGGTAGAATTCTTGTTTTCCATACTGTTAGGTAGAATTCTTGTGTTCCATACTGTTAGGCAGAATCCCTGTGTGAAGCAGAGCACTTGTATGAACGGCTTTCAAGATCGCTGATTAAATAGAACTAACCACTTTTTCGAGCGTGTTGATTGGATGGCTTTAATCCACGCGCCCACGCAGCGTCTATACGTTTAAATGGTGTGTACAGCACACTTTACACGTCAAAAGATATTCCGACATAAAAGGTTCCAAATTACATGTGATGAGATTCAATATAACATCAAAGAAAGTTCACTATTTTAATGTTCGATTTGAACACAATAGATTGTCACATATTATTCAGTGTCACTATAATGAATTTTCTGATCCGGAATCTCTCTCTCTCTCTCTCTCTCTCTCTCTCTCTCTCTCTATATATATATATATATATATATATATATATATATATAATATATATATATATATATATATATATATATATATATATTAATATATATATATAATATATATATATATATATAGAGAGAGAGAGAGAGAGAGAGACAGAGAGACAGACAGACAGACAGACACAGATACATACGACAATATTATATATATATATATATATATATATATATATATATATACGACAATATATATAATATATATATATATATATATATATATATATATATATATTACATAAAAGGCTGATTTTTCATACATTTCTAGTAGAACTATATATATAAAAAAACAATTCTGATTTAAAACTTTGTATGTCAATGAAAGATTGTAAAGACAATTCATGTTTGGCATGAAGATATAGATATTATATAATATTCTGAGTAGCATTGTATGCATTTTGGGACTGCTACATATTCCTAATTTAGCGTTTTATGTCTTAGAGTCTGATATTAATATGTGTTTTGCTTATGCCATGTTCCATTAGGAATAATACTATTTTGATAGAATTGTTTTAGAAGATAATTAACGTTACAGGCTATTAAGGTTGATGTACTTATTTACGGGTAATAAAGTAGAATGGGCAATTATATTACTGAATACATATAACTGAATTCCTATATATTTCTATATATCATATTCTATTTAATTTAGAAAATGTCTATATATTTCTTATTTTATATAACTGAATACACCTAAACAAGCCTATTATCGGGTGCATGGTCTGGAACAGGCAGCAAGAAGTCATTGGTCTCTAATTGAACTCATACAAAACGGGAAAATGTAGTAGATAACATACCACTAACTTTATAATCAATGTTGTTGGAATACTTTTTCTAAAATAAGGTGTGCTGAAGTCCACCACTTAAACTTATAGACTTTTGCGGGGGTGGATGGATTATAAGCCAATCAACACACTCGAATACATGGTTAGTTAACAATTAGTGAAAACCCCTCAGTTGCAAGTATTCGACACGAACGCACGGATCAGCAAGCCAAGGATTCTACCTAACACCAAGAAACAACTAAGGATTCTTCACTTAGGAACAACCAAAGTATTCTACCTAACACTAAGTAACACAAAGGGATCTCCACTGTAATGTGCTCTCATTTGCAGTTTGAAAATGGTCACAGAAATCGTAAAAAATATTGCATCCCTCTTCTGTCCTTCTCTCTCTCTCTCTCTCTCTCTCTCTCTCTCTCTCTCTCTCTCTCTCTCTCTCTCTCTCTCTCTCTCTCTCTAATTATGAGTCCCAAAGTCAAGGTGAGGTGGGAAGTGTTAAGTATTTACCCAGCCGTTCACCACGGCTAGGATGTGACACAAGGTCGTATATTTGGGGTATCCAGCGAGGATCTAACTTGCTATTCAGTAGTAATGGGTCTGTGAGACTCATTTGCTACCATTACATCCCGATGTTACGCCCCGAAGATTGAAAATGGTAATCTTGAATCAGTGAAGGAAGATATATCATTTGCAAAATCATTGCCGATCCACAATATCGATTAGCGAAGATCAATATATTCGGAATGAAAGTTGTTTCCTGTCCTTTAGCCAGTTACTGTCTAACTGATAAACCCTTTACAGGAGTCCCTATCTCACGTGTGACTGTTGATTGCACCTATGGTTAGAGTTTTCGTACTTAACCCTACATTATATGTCATACAACCTTGTCACTTAGCCAGTTACTCACTAACAGACACTTTACATGAGTCCCTATCTCATGTGTGACCATTTCTCGCACCCACGGTTAGATTTCTTGCACTTAACCCTATATTGTCTTCCATAAAATCTTGTCTCTTAGCCAGTTACTGACTAACTAGCAGACGCTTTTCATGAGACCCTAACTCACGTGTGACCGTTTCTCACACTTAACCCTATATTGTCTGCCTTGTGTTTTAGCCAGTTACAGACTAACTGACAAACCCTTTTCATCAGTTCTTATCTCACGTGAGACCGCTTCCCGCACCTACGGTTAGAGTTCTCGCAGTTAAACCTATATTTTCTGCCATAAGACCATGTCTCTTAACCAGTTACTGACTAACTGACCAACCCTTTTCACGAGTCCCTATCTCACGTGTGACCGTTTCTCGCACCTATCAACGGTTAGAGTTTGCACATTTAATCCAATATTGTCTGCCATACAACTTTGACCCTTAGCCTATTACTGACTAACAGAAGGAACATTTTCATGTGCCCCTATCTCACGTGTGACCGTTTCACGCACCTACCGTTAGATTTCTCGCACGTAACCCTATATTGTCTGTCATACAACCGTGTATTAGGTTCACTCGAGGTGAGGCAGCCACTTCATTAGACTCACTGAAATTACACTATATTTAATTGCACAAACATAGGTGGATTGATAAATTCGTTGTATCACATTATACATCGATTTCCAAGACATTTATACATAAAATGACTGATGCGAGAATTAATTCTCCTCCGATGAAAATCAAAGTAATAAGATTTCAAAGTGATCACAACTCACTGTAGACATAAACGTCGATACAAAAATCAGACATTGTATATCAAACGGCGCGGTGTGGGGTCATACATATTTTTAAATAAATAAATCGTCCAGCTCACAAATGATCAAGCTAGAAGTACACTACTCAAACAAAAGTAAGTAACAGTCTCTTTCTCCCTGGTCGTCCTATTGTGTATGGAGAAGAATATATTGACGATATGATTATTTGTTGGCGAACAATTATATGATATTAAGTATTCCGATTTAAGACTGATAGTTTGCACAGTGTTGTATTGTTTACATTATTCATATATAATACTAATAATTCATTTAGAATTATATGGTTTAAAATAACTATTTCTCTTTAGAAATATGTTTTCACCCAATTATATGGTTCCATGTATTCCTCTCTCACACCAATAATTGCAAGCAGTTATATTGTTTCAAGAAACTGTATTAATAATCCTTAGTAAAAAAGAACTTATTAATTTTAAGGAACATATATTAATGCAAATAATTTGCACATAATTATGTTATCAAATATTCCTATTTAATACTAATTATTTATACGAAATGATAAAGTTTAAAGTAACAATTTCTATGTAATAACAAGCATTTGTTTGCAAATAAAAATTTATATTGACTAACAGGTGATGGCAACGCCGATTCAGCATCAAAATATGACATGAATAAAGTAATTGATGAAAACTTCAAGATCCAATATACAGATCTAAAGTACCAAATAAAAAGGTTTATCTAGCAAGAATGGCAACAACGTTGGAATAGTAGTACGGAGAACAGATTATTTTCAATTAATCCAACAGTAAGAGGATGGAAACCAGGACCTAGAAAATCCAGCGAGGAAGAAGTAATACGGACTCCGCTGCGCATTGTTCATAAAAGAGATACATACTTTTAATACTCAAACAAGTGTATCAACCACGGTGCGAAAGCATGTCAAACATCCTGCATTCTTCATAGAATGTGGAGCTTTCACTCCGATCAGAAAGTAATATTTCAACTCAAATTATATGAGAGAATCCAATCATGTATGACATATTATCATTCTTTAAAGAAATAAAAATTTACAGAAAATTATCAGTCATATATAAAAAGTACATCCACAAAACTATGTACAAAAATAAACCTGAAAAGGAAACTAAAAAAACACCGTTTCTCTCACACTCTAATAGTTTTGACATTAAGTCACCCACAGGCTTCTAATGCCATTAAACAAACTTAGCCAAAGCCGTCACCCTAATTGCTCGTAGAGAGAAACCAGTTATGAGGTCATTTTCTTGTTGTGGTGGGAGTAAACATTTAGTAGTTATTTTGTGTTAGTTGGTCTATGGTACTCATGGAAAAATAAATTATTTTGGGATCTATTCCTTAGCATCTCTAGGAAAGGTATGATGTTGTCAGATTCTTTTCATATATAAAATTCATAGAAGGTTCCACAGTGTCTATTTATTTTGTTATGTTTTCTATTTATATGTGTTGAACCTAAGCAATTGAAGATCATCAATAAGAAATATTGCATGGTATTCATCAAATATATATATATATATATATATATATATATATATTATTATTATTATTATTATTATTATTATTTATATTTTGCTTGTAGGCAATTACAATGCATATATCGATAATTATAGAAAATAACCATGACAAGTGAATTTGGCAAACGATTATGCGATACTAGAACATCGGGCAGTCTGTTTCAACTTTATCAAGTCTCATCAGCGATGTATTCTAACGATTTCCCTCCGACAGAAATAGAAACCGGTAGACCAGCAGGCAAAGTCTGTGACTTTACCGCTCGGCCAACGGTCCGCATCGTACAATCCCTGCGAAATTAACCTGTCAATGATAATAGAACGCCTCTACCATATGAGGTACGCGGACGTTGAGTGAATAACAACAAACTAGACCGAACTATACTTTATTCAACAATGCTTCAAAAACAAACATCCAAAAATCTTATATATATATATATATATATATATATATATATATATATATATATAGTTGTAGAAAAGTTTTCTCTCTGTACCACGGTTTCGGCGTTCAAGGTACACCTTCATCAGAACTGAAATTATAGATAGCTACTATATATATATATATATATATATATATATATATATATATATATATATATACTTGTTTGGTATAGAATTACTTTTATTTATCTCTATGTATTTCAATTAGTATAAGCTTTAGTCTTTACATCGAAACTGTTCAACTACCATCCTTATTTTTTCATTTTGTTTATATCCTTTTATGTATACTACTGGAATGCATATCTTAATCATATCTATATTAATCTTAATACTACATTAATGAGTTACGTATCGTATCATTCGGTAAAGCACTTACCTAGGAATCGCAAAGGTTCCTGGTTCGATAACAACCCTCACCAACACAGCGTGTGAGTAAAGTAAGGAGCTGATTGTAGGTATGGTACTCCACCTCAGACGCTAAAACAATCTCCTTGGTCTAGCGCTTATAAAAAAGGGAAATACTCCCTCGCTGTCTGACTGATACCGACATTAGGTCATCACGACAAATTTACTTTACTTATAATATATATATATATTATATATATATATATATATATATATATAGTTCAATGAAGTAACAAATAAAAGTTTTTGCTTTTATTTATTTATTTCGGAACGATATTACAACCAATGGTATCCTGCTGAAAGCATTCATCAGGTAAACGAAACGGTTCGTTTGAAAATGACAGAAATGGTGTAAATGGTCAAATATATATATATATATATATATATATATATATATATATAGAGAGAGAGAGAGAGAGAGAGAGAGAGAGAAAGAGGAGAGAGAGAGAGGAGAGCTGTATGTTCTATGAAGATAGAAGTTATAAATAAATCGAAATTGGAAAAAAAGGGGGTGAACACAACTTAACACAGAAACGGTAAAATAAGATAATATGAAACCATAAAACTGAATGCAAATTATTTGTATTGCATCATCATCATCATGTCGCGCATGCAGCACGGGTATCCATGAAAATCTCTCGCCAACCTTCCCTATCATTCATTACACCTGGAAGCTCCTCTACGGAGCAGCCAGCATCTTCACATAACTGGTCAATGTAGGTCCTTGCTGGGCACCCCACACTTGTATGTCCATGTGTTGGCTTCCACAGGAGAACGTCGCTTATGAGTTCATCCTTGCTTCTCCAGCAGTGTCCTCCATGCCTTGTCCGTCTCACTCGGATAGATTGTGAGATGGGGGGCAGGTGACCGTACAGCTGTTTCCTTGTAGGGTGCTGTTTCCATGACCTATTCAAGACTGAACGCAGCATTCTTGTGCAGCTCCCATCTAGCTTATTCTCAAGACGCTTTGTTAGGGTCCAGGTGGTGCAGCCATACAGCAGCACCGACACAATCACAGCCTGGAAGAACTAAAAAAAACTCTGCAAACAAATGATTAGAAGATAAATAAAAGAGTGCAATAAAATACATTTATGACTACAATTTAACTTTTATGAATAAATCAAATTTCGACATTAAATGATTCATGACGATTGATAATCTGCTAAATCAAGAAACCTAAACGAAACGTTCTAAACGAGTCTTCTTATTGTTTTACTACTCTATAGCCGAAATAGCATGCCCCACCCCATTCACAATGTCCAGGTGTACGGCCACTTATCTCCTATCACATAAAACATCCCAAGTAAGACGAACATAACTTTGTGCACACTGATGGAAAAGTAAGGACGAACTCATAAGTAACCTCCTTCTGTGAACACCTACACATGGACAAACCAGAAAAAAAACAGACCAAAATTATATATGTTGATCAGCTCTGAGCGGATACTGGATATCGTGAGGAGGACGTTCAAGTTACGATGACTGATAGTGACGGGCGGCGAGAGAGAGAGAGGGGGGTGGATAAATGAGAGAAAGAGAGACTTGGGAATCCGAGTTTTTAGCGTGATGATGATGATTTATGAAATATCATATATATATATATATATATATATATATATATATATACATATATATATGTGTGTGTGTGTGTGTGTGTGTGTGTGTTTGTTTTCTTGAACTCGTCGGACAATTCGTGCCTGACGAATTTCGTTTCTATCCTTTCCAATTGTCTGGCCATCTGTTTCTTTTTATATCAAGGTGGAATTGGTGAATGAATCCACCGAAGGTTCTTAACTAATGCTTTCTGCACTATTTAGTGCCATCATCAGGTTGAAGTGGTGTGATGTTTCCATGGTTCTTTTAAAACTTGTGAGCCCCTCGTCCAACTTATTCCTACTGCTGCTGTTTGTTTAAAAAAAACTTTGGAAACATATCACCACATCAATCAATAATATATATATATATATATATATATATATACATATAAGTCATCCACGGACACCGTGTTGCGACATTTCACGCCTAATCAATGTGGCTTGACACAACAACTGTCCGACCAGAAGCGAACCCCGACTGACTTTACGCCTGTCCGATCCGTTAACCTCTAGGCCATTGTTAGCTGTTGTTTAAGGAGCGGCGTTTTAACTGTTTTAAATACATAAATATGTGTATATAATTTACGATCACCAGAGAGATCAAATCTGTAAACAGATGATCATTGCATTATGCTGGCGATGAAAATGTATTAAAGTCGCTCCTAAAGAGCTCTACCAGGTTACGGGAGCATATAATAAGTCATCCACAGACACCGTGTTTGGATGTTTCACCTCTCATCAGTGTGGCTAGACACAACAACTAACTCCGACCATATATTTGGTATTATCAATCATTCAATATATATATATATATATATATATATATATATATATATTAATTGATTGATTGATTAATTGATTTATTGATGAATTTCAAAATTTCTACAGATTTGAGAGTTTTTAAAAATGAACATTGTTCACAGAAATACATAGTTTATGAAGTGTCTCCTGTAATATGACAATAACGTTTAATATTTTAAAAAAAGTTTAACCATTTCAGTGTGGTCGATTGTTGAAAGTTCTAATTATATATTTATTAATCCAGTTATATGAAGCATTGTGCTATTTATATATTCTATTGATTAAAGAGTCAAATAATAAAAATAAATTTAAGTTTTGTAGTTGTTATTCATAGACTGATGCGAAAAATAAAAATTTAATCCAACTGAAATTCTTTTGTATCGCAATTTTCATTGCCATTTTTGACAAAATAAACTGCTTGATAGATATTAAATTGAGAAAACAACAAAATAAAATAAGGATATTTGTATTTACCAACCACACCCACGAACAGTATGTGACACATGCTCAATTGTTAAGCGGAGTTTGAGAGTATTTCTTTGAATTTTTGAGATGAGGCTTGATAATTAGTATTATTTGGATTATATGGACTATTGTCCTCATCTTTGTTGTTATCTGTATATTGTTTCGTCCGTTGTACCCTCCGGACTACTTCAGGTATTTCTTGTCGAACTCGGCCGCCGGCTCGAAATCGGGAACCTTCTCTTCAAACTCGTGACCCGTCTTGTAATCGGAAGTCATCTCGGAACTTTGAACCCAACCCTTTATTCAATCCACGAGGGTATTCTGTTCTAATTCCTCTAACCATAGCTGGGGTACAGGTGTTAAGCTGTATTGATTATTATCCTATGTTACTGTCACCCTTTATCAGGATTGAACCTGCCGCTTTGAGATAACTGTCACTTATAACAGTCTTAACCCTCTATTAACTACGCTATGTGTCTAATTGCAGTTTGAATTCAGAGTTTTCGTTTTCAGACACTGGTTGTCATACCAAGGTTAAACGGGCCAGGTACTATTTAATCATAGGTAGAAGAATTGGATTTGTATCTTTACCAGGCATATTAGCAATATATAAAATACAACCAGCCTCGTCCAAGATTTGAACTCGAATCACCGTGTCCACATTCTACGCCGATACATTTTACTCGATAAACCACTACAAAAAGAAAAGATGTAGAGATTGCGATGAAAATGAAATATTATAACTTAGAGAGAGAGACAGAGAGACAGAGACAGACATACAGAGATAGAGAGAGAGAGAGAGATAGAGAGAGAGAGAAAGAGAAAGAGAAAGAGAAAGAGAAGGAGAGACAGACAGACAGACTGACAGACAGACAGAGAGACACAGACAGACAGACAGACAGACAGACAGACAAATCAATTTTTTTTTTCTGAACTGTGAAAATTTGAAATGCTTTTGGAACATTAAAGGAGGCATATTATAAAATATATATTTCAAAGGAAAAACAATATATATATATATGTATATATATATATATATATATATATATATATATATATATATATATATATATATATATATATATATAAAGAGAGAGAGGGGAAAAGATAGAGACAGACAGACAGACAGGCAGGCAGAGACAGAGTCACTGAGAGACATATAAACACACAGACAGAGTAGGAGAGACGGAGACAAATATATTGACTGACAGAGAGACATATAGCTGAAACACACACACACACACACACACACACACACACACACACATATATATATATATATATATATATATATATATACATACAACTTTATTTTATGGAGCGTCCCGTCCTTGTGTGATGCTTAGCAAGTTAGCCTTTTAGGTACGTCACTACAGAATAACGAGTTCGATTCGCGTTGGATGCCTCATTCTAGTGTCTCATACTTCTCGTGTCGAAGGTTTTTGTAAATACCTAATTATTTATTTATTGGTGCTTGTAATTCGTCCATGGGTTTAAAATGTAAAAAACAAACTTCTGTTTGATCGTAAAATAATGCATGTTATTCCTATCCATTAAGTAACAGCGGTACAGTGAATGTTTCTGTAAATGGATATATATCTTAAAATATAATAATTTCTTTGCATGATATTTGCCTGATTTAAAAAAAAATTGGTTGAAGAAATGATGAGCTACGCAATAACAACAAAAAATTATTTCGGCCTGTAGCAAGATTGAAAGGCAAAACCCACAGACTGCTGCCTTTGATGAGCCAACGACGATTCGTCGTTCGAAGAGACAACGATTGGCATATTTTGTGTGTGGGTAGAACAGCGGACGCTTACGTGGATTTAGTAACCGTCCTTTGCTGGATAAAATGAGCAAGAAAAAAAAAAGAAATGAATATGATGAGCGAAATGGCCTAATTTGGAGTTCAAGGCAAGCGCGAGCGTGTTGTGCGTGCAGAGTGCCGGAAGTGAAAAGAAATAGGGTGCGATTCATGCGTTGCGAGTCTCGTCGCTGGCAAGACCAGAGTTGTAAAATATGCAAATTTCGACCAGCCAGACCTAGTATAAAAGGAGACGGTTGGACAGAGCGGGGGATGGTTACGGAGAGTGAACAACACAGGTTCAGTTTGTCAGAATCCATTTTCTCAATATTTACAAAAAGTAAATCTGCCTTTGATACGTGTTTCTTTTAGAGTACAGAGTTGAAGCCTTCGGCTTTGTCATCAGATAAAATGCCAAGTGTTACGTCCCAAAAGCTACAAAAAAAGTTGAATAATAATCCATATGCAAAAATATAATTTCGGAATGTATACTATTTTCCGAGAAATAGTTAATTATTTTATATCAGGTGGAACAATTAATACTTTAATATAAAAAATGGTTGAATGTAGCAAGACGGGGGATATTATCCTGACTTTTGTGAGCTAGAACTACTATATTAGAAAAGGAGGAAGAAGAAATAAGAGATGATAAAGGTTTAAAAAATAGTGATGAGCAAAACAGGATGAACGATGGTTTGACCGTAGCGTGACCCCGAATGGAGAATTGAGTGTCAACCGGAAGTTTCGGGTGTTGACCGGAAGTCACGTGGTGACGTGGAACGACGAAGAAAAGGACGAGTCTCTTTTGCTTTCGGACGCGTAGGGGAATGGACGGCCCTTTGGTGCCTAGTATGGGGTCACAGTAATCAAGTAGTGTTCTCTCTCTCTTTCTCTCTGCCTTTCCTCCTCTTTGATACAGCACACGAGACGAGCCTACCCTAGAAATAAAGGCTAGCAGTGGTGACTACATATTTCTCGCGTTGTAATATTTATCAACAACATGACCACCACATGCAGAAGACATTTTTAGTACGGTGAATATATACGCTTTGGGTACTGTGACCAGATATACGACAACGTTACAGATATCGTTTTAGTGCTCGGAAAAACGGGACAACGTTACATGAAGTTGTGTGTTTTTTATAGTTTATAGTTATTTATTAGGTGTGTCTTTATTCTCTCCCAATACCAGACATATGGTGCATCTAGTGGGAATCAATGTAGGGAAATTATGGAAATTTGGTCGAAGAAATGATGAGTCATACTATAACAATAACAAAATTATTTTGGTCCAAAAGCAACAGAAGATTTGTACACGAAATGTATTAAGTCGCAATCTTTAGAAACCTCCGAAGAAAAAAAATTATATTTTGTTAATATTACTCCTTTCTGGTTTTTAAATTTCTCTATATAAATCATTGTACCACGTGGTACACGCACAACATATTATTAATAGCGTGCGTTATGACAAAAAGTATCCGTATGTTGTTTACTGATTCAACAGTCAACACTATTAAGAAATAAATGAATAATAAATGATAAGGCTTTTAATTTTTATTTCGCTTTTTCAGACTTACAAAATATTTATAATGTTCTTAGGCTGCCGCTATGTTTCGCAATCCAAATTTTTACTTTCGGTATTTTATTTTGGGTTTTTTAGAAATCAATTTTGACTATTCTTTATTTGTTATGCGGTAAACGATTAAGTAATGTCGATAGGAATTTCTTTGTTCTTTGCGATTTAATATTGTTCCTATGTTTGCATTCGTCTTTTTTCTTCTTGGTCTTACATTTCTTTTTACCGATTCCTTCATTTAAATTGTTTCTCTTATTTAATTGATTTTTCTTTCTCTAACTACTTTTTTTTTTACCCTTGCCCAATAATTCTTTTTTTTTGTTTGTTTCATTTCGTTAGACTTGTTTCGTTTTCTAATGAATATTTGACCAAATATTGCTATATATTTTTTATGAATTTTAATCAATTTTCAAATGATTCATTCCGTGATTTAGGAAGAAAATAAATTCTTTTACGCTGTCTGAAAATTTGCTATCTTATACATTTGGTTGTTTGTTTCGATTTTCATTTTCAACGTGACAAGCGATAAAGCAAACAAAGATATAGACACAACACACACACACACACACACACACAGATAGATGGAGAGAGAGAGAGAGAGAGAGAGAGAGAGAGAGAGAGAGAGAGAGAGAGAGAGAGAGAGAGAGAGAGAGATATAGGAGTAGGAAGAGAGGCAGAGATTGAGAAAAATAGAAATTATACAGTCACGCAATAATACAATGAACGTTCGTATAAGTAAAGAGAAATACAAATATTTACAATCAGAAGTTGAATACAAAGAAGAAAGTATATTAAACATTAATGATGAAGAGACCTTTTATTTTCGATGTTGATTAACTGTATATATATATATATATATATATATATATATATATATATATATATATATATATATGTGTGTGTGTGTGTGTGTGTGTGAAATTTCTGTCTGTATGTTAATCTCTCTGCGCACGCGTGTATGTATGACTGTGTAATTTCATTCATGGTCACATAGTTTTAATACAGTAAAGTTGAATAATAATCAATATGCAAAAATATGATTTCGGATTGTATACTATTTTAAAATAAATAATTAATTCTTTTATATCAGGTGGGAAAATTAATACTTTAATAAAAAATGGTTGAAATTGTGTTTATTTATAGTTCATATTTATTTATTAGGCGTGTCTTTATTCTCTCCCAAGACCAGACATATGAAGCACCTTGTGGAAATCAAAATCATGGATTCTTATAAACCTGAACCTAAAAGGCCCGAGATCAGCTCCAAAAATGTAAGGATTCCGTACTGAAATGCAAAATGTCTGTATTTAAAAACCTGGATAGCTTTTAACTATAGGCAACATCGATTTAGAATTGATATTGTCCATATTATTATTATTATTATTATTATTATTATTATTATTATTATTATTATTATTATTATTTCTTTTTCTCCTTTTGAGTTTTCACATCAGTGTTAGCTGGTGGTCTTTCACTGGAGTCTGAGTGACAGCAAGTCTCCTCAGGTCTCCAGGACTCTTCTGAGTATTCTGGCAGATTGCAGCAGTGCAGTGTTCTGAATGTTTCAATCCTTCCTCTGATATCCAACTTTCCAAACCTTTTTCTAATCCTTTTGGGACTGTTCCAAGTGCACCAACTACAATTGGTATAACTTTCACTTTCATATCCATAACTTTTTCAGTTCTCTGGCAAGGTCCAGATATTTGTCAATTTTTTCATTTTCCTTTAACTTCACCCTGTGATCCGCTGGCACTGCAAAATCCACCAGTTGACAAGTTCTTTCTTTTTTGTTAATCAACACTAGGTCTGGTCTTCTTGCTGGGATAAGGGGATCCGTTTTAATTTCAAAGTCCCAGAGAATTTTGTGCGTTTCGTTCTCAAGAACAGATTCTGGTTTATGCATATACCATTTTGTTGTGTGGTTACAATTTAATTTCTTGCATAATTCCCAGTGGATCACCTTCCCAACCCAGTCGTGTCTAGTTTTGTATTCTCGTTGTGCTAGTTTGCTACATTCGCAGAGTATATGGTTAACAGTCTCATCTCTATTGCCGCAAAGTCTACATTTACTATTTTGTTGGGTCTTATCAATTTTCGCTTTGATGTAGTTTGTCCTTATGGCATTATTTTGTGCAGCAATTATAAGTGATTCTGTTTCTCTTTTGAGGTTTCCCTTTCTTAGCCATGTCCAAGTCTTTCCATGTGCAACCTCATCTATTTGTCGTTTGAAGCGTCCATATAATTGTTTTTCTTCCCATCTTTGTTTTCTAGTCTTTGTCGTTTTTCTGTTTGTCCATCTGCCGTTTCTACTATTGTTGGCCGCCATAAGTAAATTATTATTATTATTATTATTATTATTATTAATTAATAATAATAATAATAATAATAATAATAATGATACTACTACTACTACTACTACTACTAATAATAATAATAATAATAATAATAATAATAATAATAAATCCACCCAGCCAACCACCGAGTGAAGATGAAAGAAAGCGAAAAGATTGACAAATACTTGGGCCCTACCAGAGAACTGAGGAAACTGTGGAATATGAATGTGATGGTCGTACCAATTGTAATTGGTGCCCTTGTAACGGTCCTCAAATCTTTGGAAAATGATTATGGTGAATTAGAAATAGAGGAAGAATCGATACCATTCAGACTACAACACTGTTAAGATCGGCTAAAATACTCAGAATAGTCCTGAGGACCAGAGGAGACTTGCTGTCACTCATCCCCCAGGAACCACCGGGTACGGCAGGTGTGAAAAAAAAATAATAATAATAATGATAATAATAACAAAAACATTTGGGATCAAAAAGTGGGTATTGTTTGAGATGGAAAAAGTGAAAAAAGAAGCGGCGGGAGAAATAGATCAACCAATCCAGGAAAATATAGGAGCACTTGGAGAAAAGTAGAATTAAATTACTTTAAAATATTGAAAGTTTGCACCATCAAACAAACAGATGAAAGTAAATGTAAGAATAATGTCTCTCAGAAGAAATAGAACACTTCTCAAAAACAAGCTCCACCGCAGAAATTCCGGCAAAGAAATAAACACGTTTTTTTTTTAAATTGTAAGTTATTCTGGACCATTGTTAAAATGGATTAGAAAACTCCGACAGATGGACCAAAGGAAAAAAGAATGTATGAAGATGAACATCGCATTACACTAGAGGGATTAGATGCATAGACTATATGTATCAGGAAAAGAAGGACGAAGAAGACTCGCTTGCAGTGAGTTTTGTGTACATGGGACAATTTGCATTCTCAAAAATATACAATAAAAAAGCAAAGAAAGACTAATTACAGCAGTCAGTAAAAAAACAATTACAACCTATTAACTAATAGAATTTTGAGGCTGGTTGCTTGGTTTTACATGTTAACCCATTGGGTCATTGATGTCGAATGTGCTTTTGTCTTATTCGTTCTTCATGGGTACTCAATTAGTTTTAAACACATTTTTCTATTTAACACATAGATGGGACCATGACAGGTATTACCACCCCAGGTCACAGTGGACCTAGGAGTAATGGTGAGGAAGTGGTGCTCCACAATCCCTAGTCTTGAACTGGAACCTCATCATCAGATAGTTTAACGTCATGCCCAGAACATGAACTAATAGGAAAAATAAGTAAGTAAAGTAAAAAAAAGTAATGTTGTCGGGGTAGCCTAAAGTCGGTATCAGCCAGTCAGCGAGGGAGTATATCCCCCTTTCAATTGCGCAAGATCAAGGAGATTGTTTTTAGCATCTGAGGTGGAGCGCCACGCCTACCATCAGCTCCTTACATTACCGCACATATCCCTGTGCTACTCATACGCTGAGTTGGCGAGGACCGGTATCGAACTAGGAACCTTGTGGTTTCTAGCCGAACGTTCTAACGACTGAGCTAACCCGGCCCCTTCTAGTAGTAACCACCCCAAACAGAGTTTAACATGTTTGAATTAAGAGTTTTCCTTCTCCTAGACTGGTTGACTAACTAAAGTTAAAGAGCCCAGTCTGTCCTACTATATACCCATAGCTGGAGGGAGAGTAATTGGATTCATACCTTTCCCAAGGGGCTTAGTGCTATGTGAAATGTAGCTTCGTCCAGCATTTGAACTCGGGTCGAAGAGTACATTTCCTAACCATTACACCTCGGCCAAGAAACGATAGACTACAATGCACTGCAGTGCACTGAATATTTTCGTCTTCCCTTAGTCACTCTGTAGGATGACTCACGCCTGATGAAAGGGATAACGGAATAGTGTAGTTGTGGCTGCTGTCTCAAAGAGAGAGGGACAGGATTTAAAACTGTTTGATGATAGATTGATTGTTGTATACTAATTAAATACACTCTTACAAGCCAACCCGAAATAGACGACAAGTTGACTCGCTTGATTGGCCAACAATGCACCAATGTTAACATTCGTCTGTTACAGTTATTTCTGACCCATATGGCTTGGCTTGGTTTGTTTTACGACATATCAACCTCGTGGGTCATTTAATGCCGATAAAGTTTTGAAATAAATCATTTCTTAATGGATACTCATTTTTCTATTTAACCCATTGATGGGACCCGAGCAGGTACTACCATTCCGAGTCAGGGTGGTCCTGGCAGCAATGGTGATGAAGGGATGCTCAACATTACCCAAACCTATAGAACTGGAACCTGACCATCAGATAGATCTTAACGGCATTTCCAGGATATTAAGACAATCAGTCACCGCCTTCTAGTACATATATCATAAAAGAGTCGAGGCTTGCCATAAGGGCAATATAGTTGGAGCAATCATATAGGTGCTAGGGCTTGACCAGGCCAGGCGATTGATTGGAGGGGGCCTTTACCGCCCGCCTGTCTAGTCTAAGAATGGATCTTAGTGTTGCATGTCATGGATTGCTCAGCCACCTGGGTTCCATCCTTAAGCATTACGGGTCGCCACCCATTGCCAACTGGTGGCCCCGTTCGGGGAGTTTTACCCCTCTGCAGAGGTGCAGTCTGACACATATGATGCAAATAAACTGATCACGTGATTTTCAAAACATCCACTTGCTTGACGTCAACAATGAAAGCACACCAAATGCAGATTATGCTTCACTGTTTGTTGAATTGAATTTGGAGGCTATATTATTCAACTTTCTACTCTCGTTGGTGTTGAAGGTGTTTCACTTCTCGCTACGCCCTTGTGAAAGGTGTTGATCCATATCCCACATAAATATTAGAGCGGAATTGGTTCTTTACCTTAATAAGGCAATTAAATAAGAGAAAAACTCAATTCAAACCGCTTAAAAATTGACTTTCTATCACGTCCTGCTTGTATTGCATAACCATTTCTTATTCTTCTATTATTTTACTCATATTTAATATTCTTTTCACTGTCTTCTATGCGGCCTGAAACCTCTGGTCTTCTTTATTGGGGGTTGACTTGGGTTGGCTTTGGTCTGATTAACTAACTTTATTTAGTTCTCTGAATTTTTTAAATGAGTTTTGATAATTAGTGTTATTTGGATTATTCTGACTATTGTTCTCATCTTTTTCTTATCTGTACAACCGGCCGTTCGAATTGGATCCAATTGTTATCTGAAAAACGTTTTGGCCGATCCAATTGGACATATAGCATAGTGAATAAAGGCGTTAGTTAAGACAGTTCTAAGTGACAGTTATCTTTAGGCTGCAGGTTCAGTCCTGGTCAAGAGCGACAGGAGCATAGAATAATTATTAACGCAGCTTAACACATATACCCCATCTATGGTTAGCGGAATGAGAACGGGTTACCAACGTGGATTGAATAAAGGGTTGGATTCAAAGTTCCGTGATGACTTCCGATTACAAGAAGATTTCCGAGTTCGAAAAGAAGTCTCCCGAGTTCAAGAAGCATCCCGATTCCGACAAAAAGGTTCCCGAGTTCGAGAAGACTCCTGAGTCCGACAAGAATACCTGAAGAAGGCCGGAAGGCACATCAACCGAAACGTTGTACAGATAACAATAAAGATAAGGAAAATTGACCGAATAATTCAAATAATACTAACTTGATTCTTTCTACGGCTGGGTTGTCACATGTCTAAACCAATCAATAAGAGAACTTACTAATAAGTCAATGATGGTTCAAAGGATGTCAATTAAACTTACGGTTATTTTCCATAACTGTTCTAATTAATTACCAGCTAAGTTTTGAATTTGAATATTCCTTACATAATGAATAGGCTACTATCCATAATGTAATAACGTGGCTGATGGTTCGGGTAAATATAGTCTATTTTATATCTCCTCTGGGTTCTCGTACATTTATCATGCGGCTTTTGTCTACCGAGAGTTCATATTATATCTAGTATATTTTATCAACACCTACTGGAGAAAAATCCTAGAGTACTTTCCACCTTGGAAATATAGAGTGCATATATGCACCTACAAGAACAGTTCTATGATGAAACGGCGCTAAATTATGTCTGTAAGCAATATCTGTCAGAGTTACACTATAGACGTAATAAATATCTACCTGTTCCATCCAGACACGTTTTTTTGTTTTTTTTGCAATAAATTTTACAGAGCAATAATATCCAGTAAACGCATTCCTCTATACTGGTGTCAATATGGTTCGTTGTTTAGGTGGTTGGTCGGTTGGTGGTTATATTTTTTCTTTATGGCATATCAACCCTTTCTGTGTCATTTAATGCTGAAACCATTCAATATTGATATTTGCGTTTTTACTGTGCTGGCGGTTGCTTAAATGGTCACCTGAAAAAAATGGACTCTCTCGTCAATTTCGCCGCATAAGGGTTCATTCAATGAAAAACCTACACAGTATTTTGTTTATAGTGGTGAAGGCTTGTGTTGGACCATCCGCTCTTTCAGAGACAATCGATAGGAAAGATGTGGTGCACAAGGAATGCCACAAACACAATCAACGACCGACATCAGGTTTTTCAAACTCAGAGTTTTCTTTCTTCTGAAGTGGTTACCTATTGAAGGTTAAAGATCTCAGTGTGCTCTACCATTAGCTGGAGGGAGAATATATGAATACATACCTTTCCCAAGGTCATTAGAGCTATGTGAAAAGCAAACAGCCTTGTCTAGGATTTGAACTCAGGGCGACGGGTTCCTTTGCTACGACTCTAATCATTATGCCACGCGCCACCTAACTAAGTATTGAATAGGCTCATTGCTGTTTAACTTCGGTTAACTAGCGTAATTTGATCGTGAGCCATGATTGGTTAGCTGATGGTTATTTATGTTTTTACGGAATGACAACACTTGTTGGGTTATTTTATAGCGATAGAAGTTTAATAAATCACACAACATTATCATTCTTTCTCCTGTTGTCGCAATTCATGAATTTTTATGCAGCAAATGATTAAATAATTAACATTAAATTAACATGTACTTAATACACATGAGCTAAATTGTCTAACATAGACGACTGCTAAACAGAAATACAAATTTTAAAGCCATATAATTTATTATTCATTCATTTTCTTCATACTACATCAATCATGCCGGTCCCATTTTTGTGACCACAGATGGGGTGATATAAAAATATATCTTCCCATCGTTTAAACAGGTAAACACTACAATACATCGAACAGATCTATTTGACCCATTAAAATGTAAACATAATCGACGTAAAAAATCTAATTAAATTGGAACAAAAATATAAGATTGTGCTTGGTTCGTCAGTCGGTGGGTTGGTGTTTCCTGCATGTTAAAACATATTAGGTTATTTAATGCGTGGGGGCGTGTATTAAAGCAAGCCAATCAACAGCTCGAATACGTGGTTAGTTAACTATTTAATCACCCATCTCGAAAGCCGTTCACTTGGATTCTACCCAACACTAACGGACACCGAGGAACAACCAAATGATTTCTCACTAAAGATCAGCCTCTGAATAAAACATGGGATCTTCCACTGTAAAGTTCTCTCATTGAAGCCTAAAAATGTCCACAAAAATCATAACATTATCTAATACTAATATTTTACAATCATGTTAACTCAAAGCAATCATGAATAATACGTCATACAATATTATAAGTTATAGCCAGCATTTGTCCTAGAAAATGAAACGATAAGATTCCAAGGACTTTGAAATACAAGCATATCACCTAATTGGGACCAACATATCAGATATAATATTCATTTACAATGAAAATTAGTTGTCATTTAGTTGATGTTGCCGTTCTAGCGGACCACAGGGTGTAAATTAAAATAACAACGAAAAGATAACGTAACTATTTAGATCTCGCAAGAGAGAAAAGGGTTGATACAATACTGGGAGAACTGGAAATCAGAAGAGAAAATCAAGACCACCCAGGACAACACTACTATTAAAATCGGCTTGAATATATAGAAGATTCCACGAGATCCGAAGTGCCTAGCTGTCACCCATAATTCAGTTGAAAACAACACGATAAAAGGTGTTAAAAACTAGTAAAAGTGTATAAGAAACTGAATCGCTTATAATTGCTACAAAAAAAAAAACAATGTCATGAGAACAAATTATATCAAAGCAAAAATGGATAAGACACTACAAAACAGCAAATGTAGACTGTGTGGTGACAGATGAAACCATAAACAATGTATTAAGCGAATGTAGTAAACTAGCAGAACGGGAATAAAAAGCTGGGCACGACTGGGTCGGAAGATGATCCACTGAGAACTATGCAAAAAATAAATTTTAACCATACAACAAAATGGTATATGCATGAACAAGAGTCTATTCTTGAGAATGAAACGTATTAAATTCTCTGGGACTTTGAGATAAAGACAGATCACCTAATTCCAGCCAAGAGATCAGATGTAGTGTTGATTAAGAAAAGAACAAAGACAACTTGTTAAATGGTAGAATTTGCAGTTTCAGCATATCACAGGGTGAAGATGAAGGAAAAGGAAAAGAGAGACAGATACCGGGACCTTGTCAGAGAATTGAAAAAGCTGTGGATTATGAGGGTCAAAGAGATACCAATTGGTGTCCTTGGAACAGTCCCGAAAAGTTTGGAAAAAACTGGAGTATCAGGAAACCAGAGGAAGAATTAAGACTATCCAGGCAACAGCATTGCTAGAATACATAAAAGAGTCCTAGAGACCTGAGGAAATGTGGTGTCACTCACTCCGGTGAAAGACCATCAGCTAACGTGTGAAAATCACTAATAATAATAATAATAATGGTTTCAAGTATTTCAGTCCAATAATAATGTTTTTTAAACGGATGTTCTGGAGCAATAGATATAAACCTAAAATGACTATCTTTCTCGATCAGAGATGACCTGGGAGTAGTGACAATTAAACGGTACTTCAGAATCCCCAGATCTCTACAACTGGAACATTACCGCCAATATATGCATTTATCCAACACCTCGGCACTGTTTGATTTAAGAGTTTTCCTTCTCCTAGAGAGGTAGCCATACCAATGTTAAAGAGCCCAATCGGCTCTGCTATTTACCCACAGCTGGAGGGTGAATAGTTGGATGCATACATATCCCTAGAATATTAGTGCTATGGAAAATGCAAACAGCCTCCTCCAGGATTTGAACTCGGGTCACCGTGTCCGTTTCCTACGACGGTAACCATTACACCAGAAGCACCCCACCGTCGGGATGTTTTTGTAATTATTTTTCAGGGGAATACCCTATGTCCCGCTATGTTGGCCCATAGATGGAACCCTAACATGTACTACCATTCCGGGTCTGAGTTGACGTGAGAGTAATTGCAAGGAATTGGTAATCATACTCCATAGAGCCCCACAAAGAGACTAACTACCAGACATACTTTAGTCTCATGCGCTGAGGTCATGTTTTCCGTGGAGGTCTTACCCCTTTACAGGGGATAAAGACAGTGTATTCTAAACCCCGCAAACAAGGCGGCATTTAAATTGAATTGAGACACGATAACTAAAATCAATAAGACATTAACGAACAATAGCGTGCAATACAATTATGTTACACAACGCTCTACAATATTCGTTTTCACTGTATATGTATCAATGCTTTTGAATGGTGTGTGTATATGATTTTTAAAACGTATTCTGCAGCATCAATTTGTTTCTGAGTGTGCATCTGCTTGTGTATAATGATTGCACATCATTCAATTAATTATCCGAATCATAAAAACAAAACAATTAAGTTTACTATTGACCAAAAATAATCAATTTTTATCATCAAAATTTATTTCGTTTTGATTCGCCGCCAATTTAATTGGCTGGAGATACAAAACTTGAAACGATGTAAGAGATATTTTCCCCCCGCAAAGATTAAAAAGAAAACATGAACTAAAAATAGATAGAGAGGAAAAAATTATATTTGATTTAAATATTCCGGAAATGCACAATTTTGCATCGTTTCATTGCGCATGCGCTCTCTTTGAACTCCTTATCAATTCAATATGGTTGTTGTTAGGTTCTGAAAAAAAGAGAGAAAAAATTGAAGAAAATGAGATTATTTTGTATTCTAATTGTTACACACAAAGGCAAAATTTTTAAACCGAAAGGAAATTTATATACGTCTAATAACATCTCTAAAATTACACAATGTATCAATAATGTATTATTTTATAATTTAGGATGAGATGGTAGTGTAGTGCAGGAAGCAGTATGGTGGGAGAATGAATGTGGAATTTTAAATGGTGTCGGCAAGTTGGCTGTGGAATAGGAAAGATGGTTTGATAGAAAATTAAGTTTAAAATTAAGCAAAATGAAAATGAATTTCATCGAATGGGAAATTAGAAAACGAAGTGAGCTATTTACACATTATAGACAAAAATGTAAAGCTCATATATCTTTAGACTGACAGATTTCTCACAGAAAATACCAATCATGATATAGTAAAAAGTAAATAGTAAATAATAAATGATATTGTAAAAACAAAGCAAAATAGTTATTTACTAAGTTTTTCTTATTAGTGGCTCAAGGCCACATGTATTGAGCACACAGTGTTACAATTTATAATCATAGGTTCTTTCTATCAAATCATTCACGAGGAACTCGGCTTCCATAAAAAAGTGCGGATGATTTTTGAAAGTCCCTATTTGAATAATAGTTATACTTAAAACGTTTAAACTATACTTAATACTTTAAACTTTATACTTTATACTTTATACTTTTCTTTATACTTTATACTTTAAACTTTTAAATTAAAACCTTTCAGCGGGCCTAAGAATACTGTATCATCTTAAAAGGGGCACTCCCACCAAAAAAAAGTGGTTGTCCTAGATACTAAATTAAACTTAATCTGATGGTGAGGCTAAAGTTCTAAAGATCTGGGGATTGTGGAGTACTACTTTATTGCTATTTCTTCCAGGTCCAGAGGAACACGAAATCATGGTAACAGTTAAGATCCGATCTAGGGATTAAATAGATATTTTAAAGAGACATTCGTAGTCAATAGGACTATGTGCAAAAACAAATCTTAAGGTACTATTTCACAAGATTTTAAATATGAACATGATTTCTGAACCAGTAAACATGAAATAACCACGAATGGGTTGATGTGCCTTTAAAGCCAATAAATAAATGTGTGCAAATAAATTGAATTAAAGTGGTTTAGCTCAGTCAGTAGGCGTCCGACTATAAACCGCAAGGTTCCGAGTTCAATACCGGCCCTCGCCAACTCAGTGTAGGAGTAGCACAAAGATCTGTGCGGTAAATTAAGGAGCTGTTGGTAGGTGTGGCGCTCAACTTCAGACACAAAAACAATATCCTTAGACTAGTGCTAGTGAAAAGGGGATATACTCCCTCGCTGTCAGGCTGATACCGACAATAGGCCACTTCGTCGACATTAGTTTAAAACTGTATAAACATATCATTTCAGAATTAAATAACACAACAAGAGATGATATGCAGTAAAACCAATCAAACACCTCATTCAGTAAAGTTGTTAGGAACCTAAGCTAGCAAAATATTGCCTGTGGTTTCGATTCTTACTTTGGGACGAGTATTTCTTGATATGTGCTATAGTAAGTCAAGCGTAGCAATCACAACTAAAAAATGGAACAAAAACCTTCTACAATACTTAACCACTTCCCAGTAAACGGCTTTACCTGTACAGGTTCAATGTTTGCATTTATACTAACCCCTAGGGCATGCATATGGTGACTGTGTACAGAACAAATAGAAGCAAATCGATATGGCTTCCCCAGAACACCTGTTCATATTGACATTTGCTTACATGTTAAAAGTAAAGCTATTATTAAGAGAACATGAGTCTGTATCGGAACAACAAACCGAAAACACATTATCAACCATTATATATATATATATATATATATATATTGGATTTAGTTCGAAGTATTAGTAATGAGAGAAATAAATGAGAAACTGAATTGGATATACTATTCTATTGCATGCAGTATTTTGATGGAATTGCCCTTCTTTTACAAGTTTTTTTTTCATAAGACTATATATATATATATATATATATATATATATATATATATATATATATATATAAGTACTAAAATATTTTCTAAATTGCAATTTGGAGGCTGGTATCCACTTTTCGCTAACGCTAGACCAAGGAAAATGTACTGAGGTGTAGCACCACACGTACCGTCAGCTCCCTACTTTACCTCACATATCAGATTACTTAAGCTGTTCTACTCATACGCTGAGTTGTCGGGGACCGGTACGAACCCGAACCTTATGGCTCCTACTGGAATGCTCTCCCGATTGAGATTAACTATAGAACATATATATATATATATATATATATATATAATCGACTCTCCTAATTTGAAAATACAATATAAAAAGAACGAAAGAATACCTAACACACTACAACCTACAATCCCCCGATAACGACCGACGAAACGGTTGAAAGCGCTAGGGTAAAGAATATGGGACAATTCTTACAGCAGCTGGATCCCAAACTAAGAATAATAGCTAGATGAATTGAAAAACTTCGGCTAAAGTTCACGATAAAGAAATGAAGATAGGAGGGTTGGAGTAAAATCCGACAATATGAGGTAAGGTAAAAGGAAAAGTGGACAAAAATGATGACTTAAACAAGTAGAAGTAGGAGAGAAATATTTCCTCCTTCTTTTTGCGAAGAACATCATCAGTCAAAATTCATTCAAAGCAAAAGTGCGTACATTTGTATTTTATAGAAGAGAAAGTGAGTTTCTTTCTCTTCTATAAATACAAATGTACGTACTTTGCTTTGAATAAAGTTAGACTGATGATGTTCTTCGCGTAAAAAAAGAACGAAATATTTCTCTCCTACTTCTACTTGTTTGAGTCATTATTTTGTCTCCACTTTTCCTTTTACCTTACCTCATATATATATATATATATATATATATATATATATATATATATATATATAATTAAAAATGGATATAAAAGAAACCAACTCGAGTTTCCCCATAATGATCTTCAGGGTTAAATCCTCTGAATTAATCGGTAACTCGATTATTTCAGTGGATTTAACCCTGAAGATCCTTATGATGAAACTCGAGTAGGTTTCTTTTATATCAATTTTTTATGATAAATTTGCTCTACTCCGTATTGAGCTCTTTGTATTTGTTAAATCGCTGACTTAACCCCTGAATTTTGCACCTTCAATGATCGTGCCCATTTTCACCGGTAAGCACCCTTTATCTTTATAATATATATATATATATATATATATATATATATATATATATATATATATATATTTAAATTATTTTCTCTGCAACTATTTCTCATTGCAATCATAATTTTTGTCCAAATGTGTGTGTGTTTTTTTGTTTTTTGTTTTTTTTCAATTCCGTCAGTTATTTTAATATCAAGTGTAAGACTAAAACCTCTTGACCAATTAGAAAATCGCTAATTGTTGCGCGCAAGGAAGCAGTTTAGGAATCATAAAATGTGCTGGGTTTAGATTCGGTTATACTAACTACTTTGATTTAACTTTAACTTCCTTAATTGATTGTTTTGTTTTCAACCCGCTCATCTTAAACACATCTTCTATTCGTGGCGTTTTTTAAATTACTTCAAATTGAATAATCACTTCTATGTTTCACCACACTTTTCGTTCAATTCATGTGATAAACATTTAACTACCCCTGCTTAAGATCATTGTAGAGGATTACCTGCTGCCTCTTTTCTGCACACGATCCTCATGTCTGATGCTGTTACCATATCAGTGAAAACACACGCAAACATACACATACACATACAGACGCACTCACAGTGTTACATAATCTATGCGGTTGCATAAGATTGTTGTCAATCCCCTGTATTTCTAAAGGGATGGCCCTTTTGATATCACGGGCGGGACTTTCCATGGAATATTACAGAAAGCCCGCAAAATACGTGAAGTCACATGGGACCTGGCTGGGTCCTCAGTTTCAGTTTAGACGTCACGCAGAGAAGATGTAGTGCCTTAACTGGAACTCACCTGCATACGCGCGCTATGTTTAGTTACATGAAATGTTTAGTTAAGTAAATAAAAGCTTACGAAAATAACACGGTTTTGTGGTTGGTGAATGTCTTGGTAACAAGACTGATCTAGAAGAAGAAATGAGTTAAGTGCGACCGACCACCAAGACGAAGTCCAGACGCTAGAAAGACACTAGAACAGACGCTAGAAGAACTTAAGATATCAAAGACGTCAGAAGAAGAATAGAAGAAAAGAAAGTAAATAAAGAGGTGTGCAACAACAGAAGCAGATGCACATGCACTCACACAAACTTACACACACACACACACACACACACACACACACACACACAGAACAAACACGTATAGACATAATATACTTTATTGGTCTGATATTTTTCTATATTGTTTATGTATACTAGCAAATATATTTTACCTCCGGGTGCAAGTATTTAAGTTTTAATGTAATAAAATATATTAAATTAGAAAGGCTATTGAAATAAGAATGCAGATTAAAATATTTGAACGATAGGTGGTCATAATCGAAAAATAGTTCATGTGAAACTTACTCTTCCATCGCTAACTTACTTATGCTTTCATTGCTACATTTTCCTAATTTAACTATTTAGTTAAAATAGGAAGTAAAGAATAAAATTACAGTTATTTCTTGTTAATGGATTTCTTTAAAATGTATCCCCAAGATTTAAAAAAATATTCATTAAGATAAAACCAAACAATCAAAAATCAATAATACTAAGCACATATTTATCAAAATCAGATTTTTGATATCAATATGTAAATCAGCCTTTACGTTCACACTGGTAACAGCTATTTTGTTATATATAAAAATAGAATGGTATATTGTAGTTATGGTCAACTGTATTAAAAAGTGTAACAATTTTATTGATAATTGATATTTGAATGAAAATAAAATCATAGAGAATGTGACGTAAATAACTAAAGGCATGGAATTGTGACTTGAGTAGTAATATTGTTTCGGTTACAGACAGACAAACACACAATCTCCAATATAATAAGATATTTTTAGCAACTGTTCTTAATGGTAAAAAGGATCTTAAAATACGAAATTTGCTAAAATGTTTATATTTATTTGTTTACAAATTATTTATTATTCTGTCCTTATTTCTATCCTCTTCACGTTTTGTATTTTAATATTGCCTGGAATGTTACATTTAGATTTCCTCTTAAATGTTTTTTTATACACTTCCTCCATCTCACCTTATTTCTCAACATTCACCTTCTTTTAGTTCCGTATTATTTTATAATTTTCTTAACTGTTTTATTTTTTTTTATCAATGTTCATTTTTGTTCATTTCCCAGTAATTCTACCAATATTTTTTCAGACAGTTTTTTCTTTTCTAATTTTTATTCGCGTTGAATAGTACATTTAAGTATTACTAGAATTACATATATCCAACCGGAATGGAAAACCGATTGCTCTATCATTAGTAAGGCTTCTTAACCACTCGGTGATCAGCACCAAGGAAACGGGACCAGAGAGTGCTCCATCCGTTTTATAAGAGAGTGTTTCCTTTTAAGCTTAGTTGCCGGTCGTCAGCGAAAATTCCCTCCAAACTAAATTAAACATAAATGAAATTATAATATAGAGTAGAGTTAATAATTATGATATAATGTAAGAGCTAAAAGGAAATGTCTTATATATAAATGCATACACAGGATGAAGCTCATATGTATATACATGTAAATATTAGTAGAAATAGATTTATAACTGCTAATATGACCGATATTTAATCACTTTTCCTTACCAAACACACACACACACACACACACACACACACACAGAGAGAGAGAGAGAGAGAGAGAGAGAGAGAGAGAGAGAGAGAGAGAGAGAGACAAACAGACAAAGAAAAAGACACATACACAGACAGACAGACAGACTCACAGACACATACACACACACACACACACACACACACACACACACACACACACATATATATATATATATATATATATATTATATATATATATATATACACACATACATACTCTTCTTCCTGTTTCCGTTTCATCATGTTATCTTCCGTACTAGTGTTTATAGATTATTTTTGCTCTACTCATCGCTTATCTGACATCTTTTTATATTAACCTCCTTACTTTGACGCAACAGTATTTTAATTAGTTATTCTTTTCTAATTCACTCGTAAATTTCTTTCCTTTTCTTCCTCTTTACTCACTTTACCTGTTTTTCCACCTTTTCTTCTTCTCCCCCCCGCCCGATCCCATTCGTTTCTGTTATACCTTCTTCATTATTCCTTCTGTCCCGTTGTCCCTATCTAATCTCCCATTCTGTGTAACGTACATACTCTTAGCCTGATCGCCTCACACAGCTAACGACCGATCCTGTGGCAAGAGACCAATCAAAACGCGCCACGAGATCAGTCGCTTTTTGATCACGTGCGCGGAGGGAAGGCGAACATTCAGACTGATTGATGGGACCTGTCAGAACAAACGGCCCGAATAATATGTCTTGGGTTTCGCAACGTCCTCTCAGAACCAGATAGTGTACCGGAGAAACAGACGCAAAGAGATGCACACATACTGGCAGAGATAAAGTGGTTGCCCGTGCAGGAAGGCGGGCAGATGCCAGGGCCTGAAGGGATGGAGGCACAGCGGCGCGGAAAGAGATTAGATGTTATGATGAAAAAGGATCAGCGGGATGTGCGGCATGTGGAATATTCAATACCACCATTATTTCCCCGGTATTATTTTCCAAATATCGTCCATTTCAGTTGAGTGGCAGATGAGAAAACAGACATAAAATGGCATGGTACTTGCAGGTATGGATCGATGGACAAACAGTTCGCTCAAAATCAAAAACATCCATTCTTTTGCAGGTCTCTTCATGTTTAAATACATTAAAAAATAGAACACAATTCATCTGAATAGTTTCTTCTTTAGAATAAACCACTCTATGGTTAGCTGCTGGGTCCCGATCGAAATTACAAGCGAATGATATATTTCTTCAATAGAAATATTATTGAATTATACATTATTATCATTTTATGTTGGTTTCCTGGTTTGTTGGTTGGTTGGTTGGGTGATGATTATGAGGCATGTCAACACTTGTGGAATTATTTAATGCCGTCATATTTTTTTGTAATTCACGCAAGTGATTTTATCTAATAATAATAATGGTTTGCAAAATAATATCAGTCCAAGTATTTTTACTAGAGATAAATTGTAGATAATTTGTATTGTTTTATGCAATTCGATCTAAACATTAATAATATATAATATATATATATATATATGTGTGTGTGTGTGTGTGTGTGTGTGTGTGTGTGTGTGTGTGTGTTTGTGTATTGACGACCGTCAACTAAGCTTAAAGGAAACGCTATTCTATTAAACGGATGGTGCATACATACAGATGTGTGCACTTACCAGTTAAAATTATCCTCCCAGTTTGTAGATGACGATGGCCGAGTGGTTAAAAAGCCTGACTGATGATGAATCGATTGGGTTCCATCCTGGCTGGCCGTACTCTGTAAATATCTAGCCACACTGAAGAGACGGAATACATTGAAACATGGTGTATGTGGATAAATCTCTCTCTCTCTCTCTCTCTCTCTATATATATATATATATATATATATATATATATGTGTGGTGTGTGTGTGTGTGTGTGTGTGTGTGTGTGTCTGTGTTTGTGGATAAAACCATTGATCTGCCATGGTTTCAGCCGATTAGTACCTTTAATAATAATAATAATAATAATAATAATAATAATAATTAACATTATTATTATCATCATTATTATTATTATTATTATTATTATTATTATTATTATTATTATTATTATTATTATTATTGTTGTTTACTCCTTTTCACATCAGCATTAGCTGATGGTCTTTTACTGGAGTCTGAGTGACAGCAAGTCTCCTCAGGTATCCAGGAATCTTCTGAGTATTCTAGCAGATTGCAGCAGTGCAGTGTTTTGAATGGTTTTAACCCTTCCTTTGATTTCCAAACTTTCCAAACACTTTTCCAATCCTTTTGGGACCGTTCCAAGTGCACCAACTACAATTGGTATAACTTTTACTTTCATATTCCATAACTTTTTCAGTTCTCTGGCAAGGTCCAGATATTTGTCCATTTTTTCATTTTCCTTCAGCATTACCCTGTGATCTGCTGGTACTGCAAAATCCACCACTTGACAAGTTCTTTCTTTTTTTTGTTTATCAACACTAGGTCTGGTCTTCTTGCTAGGATAAGGTGATCCGTTTCTATTTCAAAGTCCCAAAGAATTTTATGCATTTCGTTCTCAAGAACAGATTCTGGTTTATGCACATACCATTTTGTTGTATGGTCAAAATTAAATATTTTGCATAATTCCCTGTGGATCACCTTCCCAACCCAATCGTGTCTAGTTTTTTATTCTCGTTGTGCTAGTTTGCTACATTCACAGAGTATATGGTTTACAGTCTCATCTCTATTACCGCACATTCTACATTTACTATTTTGTTAGACTACTACCCCTAATACTACATATGTAATTTGAAAAAGATAGAAATAAAATCAAATATCTACATCTATGAAAAAATACTGCATTTTCCCAAATGGAGTGAAGGCGAATGAAATACTTGTTTTTTTTAATCAATATTAATAGCAATGCGTCATCTCCGAAATACAAAGAATATAACACGTCAGGTATAAAATAAATCATTCAAATAAACTTTAATTTAAAAAAGGAAGAAAAAATGGAAATGACATTAAGAAACTCAGTCACAAAGCTTGGATATTGTTTCCAGGGTTTATTCTCCGAGAAAGAAAAAAGGTAGAGCTCTCTCTCTCTCTCTCTCTCTCTCTCTCTCTCTCTCTCTGTCAGTCAAAATTAATGAATCTGGATTAATAACATATAAATATTAAAAAAATCTTCGACAGAGCAAGTTATATCAAATGGGGATTTGCATTGTCACGTGAAGGATGTTTTTTTTTTTTTAAATTTTCTGATAAATTTTTCTCAAATTTCTCTCTCCTCTCTCTCTCTTCTCTCTCTCTCTCTCTCTCTCTCTCTCTCTCTCTCTCTCTCTCTCTCTCTCTCTCTCTCATGTCTTTACAACAAAATCACTGCCGGAAAGCTTCTTAGACATTTGCAACAAATGAACAAGCTTTTTGCCGATTTTCCTCGGAGTATTTCATTGAATAATAAAGCTCTGAATCTGAATTCTACAAAGCTCGTGTTAACTATAAGAACGGGTTTTTTGGTATTTTTGTCTTGCGGCTGCCAATTGCAGAGGTTAGTCGACAATTCAGGTATCCACTTCTATCAACCGATCTTTATATCTTATAAAAGTAAAATAAAGTCGTCGGGGTAGCCTAAAGTCGGTATCAGCTATATACCGAGGGAGTCTATCCCCTTTTCACTAGCGCCAGAAAAATATTATTTTTTGCATTTACCATCAGCTCCTCACATCATGGCACATATCCTTGTGCTACTCATACGCTGAGTTGGCGATGTTCGGTATCGAACCTGGAACCTTGTGATTCCTAGGTGAGTGCTCTACCGACTGAGCTAAACCGAAACGTGGCCGTTTGGATGTGAATATAGAATACATCAACTGGACGTCTGAAGATATTTAAGATCCAGCCCCTGTAGGATCTTCTGTTCGCCGTGGGTGGTCACCGATGATGCTGCTGGCTGATCAGTCCATCACATACAAAACACCACTTTGACCCTTACGTAGGTCACGTTAAGCCCTAGCACCTATATGATTGTCCCGACCCTATTGTCCTTAAGGAAACAGCGAAACCTTTCCATCATGTGTGTGCTAGAAAGCGGTGACTGGGGGTCAATGTCCTGCGTATGATGTTAAACATGCATCTAGTGGTGACGTTTTAATTATGGGGCTCTCGAGAATGTGAAATAGCTCTTAATCACCAGTAGTTAAAAAATGTTTTTAAAAATTCAAGTTCGAGGGACTAATTTGAATACACAACAAGAATGAATAAAAGAATATGTATTCGACATAAATAACCCAACAAGGGTTAACATGCCGTAAAACCAACAAACCAACCCAACAACCAACCAACCAACTAGGCCAATAATGAAACTGATAGCAAAATAAAGAATGAGGGTTTATTGATAAAAAAAATCAAATCCGATAAACCAAGCTCTTTGCTATAACAGTCACTTTACTTCAGATGTTTCGCCATTATTTTTATACTACCAAATTTACCTATCATCGCAGGATGCCCCATACTTGCAACCTTGTGTCCCTTCCCACACGTAACGAAGAGGTTGGATGGATATCTACTGAATCACAAGTTGTATCCTCACTGTATGCTCCATACTTCCGACCTTGTTTCACATCCTACTTCTGGCAAACAATTTGAGTAAATACCTACTCCCAAATATATTTAATACACTCAAACGTATATATATATATATATATATATATATATATATAGAGAGAGAGAGAGAGAGAGAGAGAGAGAGAGAGAGAGAGAGAGAGAGAGAAATAGACAGATGATTACGTTGCTGTGCAGAATTAAAAAAAAAATGTTTTATGTATTCTGTGAGCCACACATGTCTCTATGTGCCGTACTAATCAAATCATAGTAAATGCCATAGCAGTATATTCTGTAGGATTTCAGAATAAGTAGATATATAAATAAGAAAAGAGGCATAAATGTCTTCTAGGCAATCAAAATGGAGACTCCTCCAGTTCGGGAAGAGTCGAGCATGAACTGACGTCGATGCATGATATGACATACGTGTTGGAAATCTTATATATTTATTCATAAGTTTCCACTATAAAGAAAACAACAACAACGATTTAGAAAATTGCAATGCTTTCGAAAAACGCTTGTATTTCTTCTTTAGTGGGATTTAACGATACATGCGTTTCACTCGACGTTGCATGAAATGTTATCTTTTTTTCACATAATAATAATAATGAAAATAATAATAGTGATATTATCAATATAAATGACGAAGGAAATAATAATAATAATAATAATAATAATAATAATAATAATAATAACGACAACAACAACAATAATAATAGTAATAATAGTAATAACACCGACAACAACAACACCAACAATAATAATAATAATAACAATAATGATGATAATAACAACAACAATAATCATACGACTAATACTACTACAACTACAACTAATAATAATAATACTAGTAATAATACTAATGATAATAACAACAACAACAACAACAACAACAACAATAATAATAATAATAATAATAATAATTCGATGAAGAAAAAGAGGAAGGGTTTGAAGGACGAAAATGATATAGGAACGAGAAAAAAAAATCTAAAAATATAGTTTGCATGTATGAAATATAATGAGCTATAAGGAGTATTTTCAACTAGGCATGTAAAAAGATGGATGTGGATAAATTGGAAGAGAAAAAGCAATAAATGATTTTAGTAAAAAAATAGACAATGATTTTGCGGGAAAACACGAAGAAATGCACAAAATAAGACATGCGCTTGATTTGAAGAAGAAGAAGAAGAAGAAGAAGAAGAAGAAGAAGAAGAAGAAACAACAACAACAACAACAACAACAACAACAACAGGGACAAGAACAGGGACAGGAACAAGAAGGATATGATTATATAAAAGAAGAAGAAGAAAAAGAAGAACAAGAACAAGAACAAGAAGAACAACAGCAACAACAACAATAACTATCAATCTATCTGGTCTGTTCATGTCTATCAGTCTGAAGATAAATAGATAAAACGAAGAAGAATAAAAATCCAAGAAAAACGGACATTATTAATGAATAAATAAATAAATATAGATGAAAACGAAAAGGGAATTCGCTGAAAGTAAGAGAAAGGACGCGAAACGTTGAGATAAAATAATAATAATAATAATAATAATAATAATAATAATAATAATAATAATAATAATAATAATAATGACGATGATGATGATGATGATAAAAAGCAAGTAGAACGAACCACAAAGAAAGAACTAAAGAAGAAAAAAAATAAAATAAAAGAAAAATAGGGCAAAATATTCCATGTGTGCGATTACATTGAAGGAAAAAAACATCTTAACAAAAGAAGAGGGGAAAAAATCTCGGTCACGTCATTTAGCGTAGCAATGATAAATGTCCGCTCAATCGTGTCCAATTGTTCAATGAAGCAAAACAGGGTGGGAGCGACATGCGGAGGACAGTGGAATAAAAATAGCCGGTGTCCATCGTTGTGCAATCTTTCAGCGGCAAGACTCAAGCAGCATTCTTGACGTGCCCGCATTTAGTCATTTATTATTTTGAGTTGTTTTGTTCCGACGACGATCAGTACGAATTAAACAACGGCGAGTAACAAGAGTCAGACAATTGCAAACAATATCGTATGAAAAATTAGTGAACAGCGACATCTTTTCTACCAGACAGCCTTCCCCAGATATCGCATCGACATGATTGAACACAATGAAGAAGCATGCAGTCTAGTTTCCATATAATAAGTCTCTATTGAGGACAGTGGGGTAAGGTGCTGACATCTAAACTCACAGAGAAGCGCAGCTATTCAAAATAGAAGCATTCAACAGCCATTATAGGACTACATAAGAAGAGGATTTCAAATGTAGCTTGTCTTGACAATTACACGTCTTGGTAAGGATTCTTTTCATTCTGAGGGATATTGGTTGGTTAGTTGGTTGGTTGGTTAGTTTTTACGGCATGTTAATAATTGGGTATTTTATGCCACATACGTTCTTATTTATTTATTTATTTATTCTTGTTTGGTATTCAATTGTTAAAACCTTTTTAAAAACACATTTTACATTCATTTTTGATTTATTTAATCCATAGACTGCACCCTAACTGACTCTAGTACTCCTAATCAGAGTAAAGATTCTTTTCATTCTGAAGGATATTGGTTACTTGGTTATTTGGTTGGTCGGTTTTTACGGCATGTTAACATTTGGGTATTTTATGCCACAGACGTTTTTTGTTTATTCATTCTTGTTTGGTATTTAATTTTTAACTCTTATTTGTAAACATATTTTACATTCATTTTTAATTTATCTAATCTATAGACTGGAGCCTAAGAGGCACTAGCATTCCTCAGCACAGTAAAGATTCTATTCATTCGGAAGGATATTGGTTGGTTGGTTGGTCGGTTTGTGCGTCATATTAACAATTGGATATTTTATTTCTTTTATTTATTAATTCTTGTTTAGTTGTTAATTTTCAAAACTTATTTTTAAACACGTTTTACACTCATTTTTTTATATATTTGACGCATAGACTGGACCCTAAAAGGAAATAGCACTCCTCATTATAGCAAGGATTCTTTTCATCTCGAAGGATATTGGTGACTCTGTTGCTTGGTTGAATTTTACAGGATGTTAGCCCTTGAGTATTTTATGCCGAATAGGTTTTAGATATATTCATTCTTGTTTGGCATTACATTTTTAAAACTCATTTTGAAACACATTTTACACTCATTTTTATCTATTAAACCCATAGATTGGACCCTAACAGGTACTAAGACTATTTATCAGAGTAGACCTGGAAGTAATGACAATGAATTGGTACTCCGCATTCCCCAGAGCTCCAGAATTAAAAGCTCACCTATCACCTCAACACATTTTACCGTCATACTAAGGGCATTAATACCCACAGCCACCACCTTCTAGCACATATATAATAAAACATTGGAGTTTTGCTATAAGAGAAATACAGTCAAGATAATTGTATTGGTGCTAGAGCTTAACTTAACCAGTTGATTGATCAGAAGGGGTCTTTCCGACCGCCTCTATAGATTAAGTAAGGGCCAAAGGGAAACGTTGCTGCTCAGCTAATATTATTCCGTCCTTAAGTCTCACGAGTCGCACCCACGACCAACACGTGGCCCCATTGGGGTGATCTTATCTCTCTGGAGAAGTGCAGTCGGCGTATTCCCCAGCCCTTGCCGACAGAGTAGCATAGTGAAAAGTATTGTCTTCTTACTATCAGCACTCAAAATGCATTTTTTTACACAATATCGTATGCTATTTGGTAAACTAAAAAAATTGCATTTGTATATCACCAACAGTAATTTTAGTACATTATCATCTTAAGGAGGCGCTCGTATTTAATGGTTATGATCGATGAAGATGGACAGCGCAACCAAAGAGGCTATTTTCATTTCATATTGTTCCCATACCCTTGTGAAAGGTATGAATCCAACTATTCTCACATCAATTGTAAGTAAATTTTAGGGCAGACTGGGCTACTTAACCTTTGTATAGCAACCAAGAAAAACCCTGAATTCAAAACTAAACTCATGTCTCATTCTGCAGAGAGGTTAGGTTATTAAATACATTTTAAATCTTAATATAAGTATTTAACAACCCCTCCGAATGAGTAGAATGTGACTCAAGGTCAATTTAATAAGCGTAGTTTAAATATTTTTTAGAGTGTTCTTCTACAAGACTGCTTGCCTATCTAAGTTTAAAGAGCCCAGCCAGTTCTACTATTTACCCATAGCCGGAAGGTGATTAGTTGCATTCATACCTTTACCATGGGTAATAGCGTTATGTGAAATGCAAACAGTCTCGTCCATGATTTGAACTCGTCTCTTCGTATCAATTTCTTACGACGGTAACCATTACACCACGCGCCTCCAATATTAATATTTTATCTTAATATATGGATTGATTTTAACGTCCGGTTAAACCATGTTGGTTATATTTTCTAGGGTTAGAGATTTTCGTAGATCGTATATTTATATTTACATTTTTTAATGTAGTTTCTTAACAGTTTTTGCACACGGTTATACAGTATCAATTATTTTCTACCTAATACGAATCATTTTCAAACTGATGTATTTGACCCATAGAAATGTTAATATGTATAACAGAGTATTCTAATATGTCTTATTACCTTTGTAGTAGTATCTTATCCGTAGAAAGCAATATAAATATACGCATAGGAAAAGTATGGACTGTTTTATACAGGTTATGCGTCATATGGGATTCTGATTTCTCTGATCATCTAAAGCGAGAATACATTCAAGCGGTAACAGTATTGTTTTTTTTAAACATGACTTTTTCCTTCCACCTTTTACGTTCATCTGCAATTCAAGACATAATGACTATGTACTGGAAGTTATATATTTGTAGTTCAGAAAAGGGTATTTATTATAGAATTGTAGTGGTCAGTGATTTTTGCTATAAAATGAATTGGAAATGGTTTTTCTTTGAGAAATGCGTTGGAAATGATGTTTACTATAAAAATACATTTAGCAATGGTTTTTACTATAAAAATGGATATGAAATGATCATTGATATAAAATGCATTGGAAATTATTCTTACTATGAACATGTGCTAGGCAAAGATTTCTACTATAAAAATTCATTGGAAACGGTTTTTACTATAAAAATGGATATGAAATGATCATTGATATAAAATACATTGGAAATTATTCTTACTATGAACATGTGCTAGGCAAAGATTTCTACTATAAAAATTCATTGGAAATGATTTTTACTATAAAAATCCATTCGACAATTATTTTCAATATAAAATGCATTGGGCATGATTTTTATAATAAAAGTGCATTGACAACTCAAACTTCTTGACGATCGTTATAAATAATAACATATATAGAGGTTACTGAGACCATAATCTTTAACAATTGAACGATATGTATTAACATGTATGTCCTCAGAAATCATAGGTTTATGCAATGCCTGTTTTAATGTTGCAATAAAAAGTGGAATTAATTTAAAAATACGTAATGTCAAGACACAATAATATATATTTACTACTATGATGGGATTTCATAAATACACAGGTCAGATATGTTATCTCCTATTACGTCCAAAATCCCATGTTCTGGCTTCTGCAAGGATTTCATGAAGGCATAATTAACACGCCATCATCTCTCTAATGCAACTAATGATATGTTGTATCATTGATAATGTGAGTTGAATCGTAATATCCTTACACCCTTTTAAGATAAGCCCTGATTAGTGATTTTTAACAAATTCAACAAGCACTCGAGGATGCTACTTATGTTTGTCAACCCTAACGGGAACCCTCACATTATGTTAAGATTTTAATTATAATGAATTTATCCCTTCACGTACGCTTCATATATACTTAATAGTTACGTTAAAGATGCGAGAATTTAGACGGCTTAAATAGGAGATTTTGTTTATAGTGGAGAAGGCTTATGTAGCACAATCCTATTGGATGAGCTGAATAGAGAAAAAATAATATACTACTGTGTCACTGATTCTTCGAACAACACATGTTTCTCCTAGAAATGGTTGTTCTTCCAAGTATAAAGATCCCTGTCTTCCCTACTATTTACACATAATTTACACATAATTAACGGCGAGAAAATGATGATCCCTTCATTTCCACTGGGCATTAAGAACTTGAATTTTTACTTGGCTCTTTCAGTCAATTTCATTCGACGATAACCATTACGCAATTGCGCTTAATCTTAGTAAATAATTTAGCTGCGTCTTGTAAACAAAACTCATCTCAGTTATTAAGAATGATATGCTGTCAGACAGCTTCTAAATTTGCAGGTACCTATAGTAAGCAAAACAGCATTCGAAAAAAAAAATACTCAATAACCATAACTGTTACCTGTGGTAATTAATCACATATATAATGCCAAGAAACAGGCCACATTGTTATTTAATAAGCTTAACTTATTTTGATAAAAAAACAAATGATATTAGGTACATTATGAGCATCGTAGTTATTACGGTAGCCAACTAGCATAAGTGACAAGCTTGTAAACCATCACGTTATAGTATTTAGGAAACGACACATTCAGGGACGGCTCGTGAAGTACACAGTTCTGCTCAGATTATTATTTTTTGCTGTTTCTTTAGGTATGTGAGATTGACTATTCTCATTCAGTTTAATGATTATTGATAACAGTATTAAATATCTTATACAAATACATTTTTTTTTAAATCAGTATAAAACATGAGAAAATAAGAGATTCAGATGTTTCAAAGTGCCTATAGACGAGCAGCCACTGGATATATTGACATATAATATATTTATATGATAAATGCACATTTAAGCACAAAACAGACAGAGTAATATAGTAAATAAGTACTAGAGCTAATTCATGATCACAGTGGTTTGTGAGGCTATCACACTCACCACTGCTCTACGGCATTCTATATATATATATATATATATATATATATATATAATATATATATATATATATATCAGTGAGGGGACTGAACGCTGACATCGGAATACTCCGTTATTATAATTTTTTTACAGACGCTGCCGCTGTCAATAACAACAGAGACAAAAGATCCGTTGAATAGGAACAACAGTCATTTGATAAAGGGTATCTAACGAACCTGAAAATTCATGATAAAAAATAATAATAATAAAATAAGTGAATCCAATACTCCATAACATCAAGTTCATTCATCTATTTTTAGATGCTTCGTAATAACGCCCAACTTAAAAAAAACATAAATATGTGTATATATATATATATATATATACCAACCCCTTCGCATGAGCACGATGTGATTCAAGGTCAATTTCTTAAGCGGAATTTAACAGGTTTGAATTCAAAGTTTTCGCTCCCCTCGACGAGTTACCTAGCCATGGTTAAGGAGCCCAATCCACCTACTATTAGCCCATAGCTGGAGGGATAGTAATTGGGTTCATACCTTCCCTAAGGATATTGACGCTATGTAAAATACAAACAGCTTCATCGAGGATTTGAACTCGCGACGACGAGTCCATTTCCTACGACTCTAACCATCACACCATGTACCTCCAACTTAAAATATAAGTATTGCTATAATGATATGATGGTCAATGAATACGCCCTGCTTTCGTTCACAATGTACTTGTGTTTTAAACCAGCAATAATAAGCACACTTACCATTATTATTATATGAGTGTTATCACATTACTTCAAAATTAGCCAAAGCCAAGTTAAGACCTCATAACGAGAAAAACAGACCCATTGGTTTTTGGTTTCTTTAGAAGGGTTCTCGTATAGAACGAGAGCTATAATTATGTACTCTGCAAACCGGAGATCTGTAATAATTGCTTTGACTTTACTCTTGCCAACCCAATACTTTAAGTATTTTATTATAAAATAAGGAATTCTCGTAATTATAGAGGAGAAGACACGCAGGTCTCGCCAGTCGTACACGTCGAATGATCGAAAATCGTGGCATTTTGCCAAAACCCGAATCTCTTCAACAAATTCTTATAATCAATACCAAGAAAGTGATAGTCACTATCATCTGCTTTCTTTAGTATACTAAATGTATCTGCAGCATAAAACACTTCTAGGAATTTCAGAATTTCAACATTTTTGAATCATTATTTGCTAATTTCTTGTATAATAATAATAATAATAATAATAATACTAATAATAATAGCCTTGGAAAATACTTTTGGGAAATTAGAAATCAGAGTAAGGGTCAAGACTTGGATAGTCCAACCTACAGCACTGTTGGGATAGCCTAGTATTCTAGTATACTCAGAAGCGTCCTGGAGACCTCAGAAGACTTGTTGTCACTTAGCCTCCAGTGAACTACTGGCTATGGCAGGTGTGAACACCTAATAATAACTCAAAATGAGTGTAAATAATAATAATAATAATAATAATAATAATAATAATAATAATATCAGAGGAAGAAGTGAGACCATCCAGACAACTGCATTGTTTCAATCGGTCAGAATACCCAGAAGAGTCTGGAGATCTGAGTAGACTTGTTGTCACTCAGATTCCAGTGAAAGACCATCAGCTGAAGCTGGTGAGAAAACTCACAAAGATGAAATAATAACTGCTATTAGATAGAAATACTCGAAACCACTTTGTGCAAAGCATTTATTTTATGTCACTTGACACTGTAATTTGTTACACATTATTATTAGTAAGTGGAAACTATATAATTCTTTGCAAAAAAAAAAAAAGGATTTCAGTATTAAATAACCTAAGAAAAATTTGCATTCCCTCAAATGAACGAACCAACTAACTAATTAGTAACACAGCTATTTGGTCCATAGTAATACTATTTTCCGTGTAAGGAAAAATTCATCAGGGCAAACTAAAATTGGTATCAGACAGACAGCGAGGGAGTCTACCTCTTTTTCACCAGTGCTAAACCAAGCAGATTCAAGCTCCTCACTTTACCGCACAGGTCCCTGTGCTACTCATACGCTGAGTTGGCGAGTGCCGGTATTGAACATTTCTATTTCTCTTTAAGTTTTTATGGGCCATTCTTTGGCCTTAAGCAAGAGCGCTTGTCCTGTGGAATTGGATCATTGGTAAAGAGTCCTCCGATAATGAATCCTTTGGTTCTTCTGGAAAAGAGTCCTCAGTTCCTTCGTCAATTGTCGTAAGTTCCTCCTCAATGATTGCAAGTGAACTGTGGTAAGTATCAGTGTTTAATTAATGTATCAGCCACGCAATATGGCCAGTCATTGGCTAAGAAATTGACCACGTGACCTCACCTAGTCTATAAATTCAGGTGGGCAATTAGAGCACACCTTATATCCACAAATATTCCAACAGTTAAGACCAATGATTGTTTTATAAGCATTGTTTGGCTGCGAACCAAGTACTTGTCGCTTCTCCGGCAAAGCCGACTTCAAGAAAAAAACGCGTGAAATGGCTTGGATAGTTGGTTGGTTGGTTGGATTTACGGCATGTCAACGCATTGGGTCATTTTATGCCGAAGACGTTTGTGTTTTATTAATTTTATTCTTGATGGATACTCAATTTTTTAAACACATTTTTAAACTCATGTTTTTCTATTTAACCTACAGATGGGACCCTAATAGGTACTAACACTCCGGATCAGAGTGGACCTGGGAGTAATGGTGATTAAAGAGTACTCAACATTCCGCAAAGCTCGAGAATTGGAGCCTAACTATCAAATGGAGATTAACGTCAAACCCAGGACACTTAGACCCCCAACCACCGTCTTCTAGCACATATATTATAGAATGGTTGGGTTCAATCATATAGATGCTAGGGTTTGACGTGCCCAGTCGATTGATCAATACTATACGGCCAGGTTAGCTCAGTCGGTAGAGAGTTCGGCTGGAAACCACAAGGTTCCTAGTTCGATACCTACCCCGCCAACTCAGCGTATGATTACCACAGGGATATGTGCCGTAAAGTAAGAAGGTGATGGTATGTGTGTCGCTCCACCTCAGACGATAAAATAATATCCTTGGTCTAGCGCTATTGAAAAGGGGATAGACTATGTGACTCATAAAATTTCAAGCAGAATAATTTTTCTTGTTTGAAATTTTAAAGTATATTTCATTAAGATGTCGTGAAAGAAACAAAAGTAATTTCGTTTTCTTGTCATTTTAATGGAGCCATTTCTTGTTGCGGGGTAAATGTAAAGAAAAAAAATGAAAAAAAGATGTTATCCTAAAAGAAAGAAAAACACATTCATAATATTTCATTGTTTGTCTGGAGAAATATTAGAACATTTCTGTTTCAAACATTAAAAAAAATCAATTCAAACATCTGAAGAGGCTTTTTGCCATGAATATTGTATTGTTCTCCTCTTAAATACTTCTAATATGTCTATAAAGGTTTTCCGATAGTCGTATTGGAGATGGAATTTTTCTGATGGGAGTTTCATCTTCAAACAGGTCGTACAATTCTCTACGTTCCTACTTGCTCTTTTAAACTCAAGCAAAAACACGGAAATATATTATCGTATATATATATACCAAATACCCAAATATTAATAAAAACCCATCTGATGAGGCTAGACTTATTTTTGAATTTTTGGTCGAAATGAAAATATAACGGGATGTCGGTTTGTTAAGTTTTTCTTTCTTTGAACGTTAAATTACTCTGTATTAACTTATTGATTATTATGTATTAGGGATTTATAAAAATTATTTTCTAGATATATATTATATATATATATATATATATATATATATATATATATATATATATATATATATATATATATATATGTCGTCGGGGCGGCCTAATGTCAGTATCAGTCAATCAGAGAGGGAGTCCATCCTCTTTTCAATAGCGCAAAATCAAGAAAATTATTTTAGCGACTTAGTGGAGCGCCACACCTACCATCAGCCCTCACTTTAACGCACATATCCATGTGCTACTCATACGTTGAGTTGGCGAGGGCCGGTATCGAACCAGGAACCGAACGCTCTATCGACTGAGCTAAACCGGCCCTTTATATATATATATAATATATATAAATATACATATATATCTTATGAAACTGGCTTGGATTCTTTGTTTTAGAGTATATATATATATATATATATATATATATATATATATATATATATTTGATATTTAATTATTGAATTACGCAATCAAATACACAGCGTTCAACTTCACTGAGAAATTGTTTTGGACGGTCATAACTGCATCATTCCCTTCCACAATTGCTTCTAATTAATTAATATCTTGAGTAATTCATTGCAACTAACCCTGAAGATTCTTTATGGTAAAACTTAAGTAGGTTATTTCTATATACACCATAGTACTAAAACCGCCCCACTAGCATATTGAGCACTTTCTATTCGTTATAACACTGACTTATTCGGTTAATATGTGTATCGATCGTCCATATTGTGATTTATCATATATATAATATATATATATATATATATATATATATATATATATATATTAAAACAACGATCCAAGCTAAGACTACACATCATAATCAAATTCAGAAATTAAAATGTCAGTTATTTCGTTGAAGCAATAGAAGCGGGAATTCTTAAATCCACTGGAAGCATCTACCCAGACTTTCGATGTTACTAAGCTTCGTTGTTTGTTTCAATTTGCGTGCGATTGTTTCGAGGTATAGAAATTGATTAAAAATAAACAGTATTAAAAAAAAAACAAAAAAAAAACAGTACTAATAACGATTCTTATCATTACCATTTGGAATCCGAAATTCTAAACAGAAATGTTTTCATTTATATTATAACATACAATTCCAATTCAAGAAACATAACCAGAAACATAATCTGAACGCACTGTTCTCAATAAAATGACATTATCAATAACAACGTATTTGTACTGAGGTCAAGTGATATCTTCTATCGATAAGAGCACTGCTTTGCTGACACTGATTAAGAATAATCAAAACACTCTTAAAATAATATATGTTACTACTGCCTTCTGTGAATAAAGTCGAATTCATATCCAAATGTAAATACAGGCGAATGTCATTAATATACATCCACTATTAACAAGGATGAGGCAACTACGACGGTTCATGTTTAGTCATGTACTACTGATGCCGGAAGAAACGTCCGTATAAAATCCCTGGAATTTATTGTAACTGGCTCAAACAACTACCGTGTGCGAAAGGTCCTTTCGCGCCCGGTAGTTGTTTGAGCCAGTTACAAACTGCAAAAAACTATTTGGTAATTTGTGGGCGGATCCCCAAATTGCATTTGTAGCCCTAAGATCTTGCAGGCAACTTGAGGGAGCGAAAGCCCTTGCAAGTAAAAGAACAGAGTGGCTTCAATGGAATGCTGCTGTAGGATGTTTGAAACTACAACACGGGCAGAATATAGAAGATGATGATGATGATGATGATGATGATGATGATGATGATATCCACTAGGTTACCTCAGTTTAAATCCTGGGCGAGGCTGTTGGCATGTCACATATAGTTAATACCTTTCGTAAATGTATACATTCAACTGTTCTCTGTCTGTGTGGAAACCGTTCTAGTAGATAAAGAATTCTGAATTAAAACCGTGATACATACCCCATGCTGCTTCCTGTTTATGTGGAGGGATTGCGTAAATATATATCCATTCAAAAGTTAAGCAGCACCTAATCTTTCATCTCATGATTGTATTAAAGCACTATGTTAACGCAGTAAGTGGAACGCAAATAGAAGTGCACAACCATGTTTTGCACATTCGTCTCGACAGTTACGAATATCTGGTAAAATCATGCATAGTGAATCCGCAGTTTAAGCCTGGCTTGAGAAAGCATTTCTTGATGCTATTGTAGCTGCTGGGAGGGGGTTAAAATACGCTGACTATAACCCGGGTAGAATGATAAGATACACGCAAAACTGGTGACATGGTATGTAGCTAAACGACATCTTGTGGTAAGGGTCCAGTTCTGGTATTCTGGGGAATGTTGAGTCCCCATTCATTTCAATACTCCCATGTCCACTCTGAGTGGTTGTACAAGTTAGGGTCCCACTTAGGATAACCAAAAATTATAATTTTCAAACATCTAAATATGTACTACCACTCTGGGTCAGAGAGGACCAGGAAGTAATCGCAATAAAGTATACTACTCAGATCCCCGGAATTAGCCTCACTACCGGATTTAGTTCACCGTCATACCATGGACACGCGTCTAGGATGTCATACTCCTCTGCACAGGTTGAAGTCGGTGTGTTCTATTTCCCATACATTGGGCTGGTGTCGCATGAAGGTAATATACATTTTGAAATTCTTTTTGTCATGGCATATCAATTTTTGTGTGTAATTTAATGTCAATCCTTGCAGAAGAAAAGTAGTGGTACTATTTAAGCCATAAGTGGGGGGATACGGAGGTTAATACCTCTCCAAAGGGTATTGCTCCAAAGGTGATTAGAGTTTGAACTTGCTTACTATGATATTGTAGTCCAGCACGTTAGATGATGCTAACTTAAGATGCTATAAAATAAATATGTAAATGAATAAAAAAATATTTCTGAGAGTTTTTATTTTGCCTGTAAGTCGGTTATTGGATCACGTTAGATGCTTTAAAAACTAATCTTCGAAGAGTCGCATGTTTTGCTTTAGCTAGAAAATCAACCTATACATTCATCTCATATTCTAAATCTCAATTCCTCTCTGATGGTTCGTTGTTTGGTTTGTTTAGTTCGTTGATTGTTGGTTGAATCTTATGGCATGTCATCCCTTGGCTTATTTTATGCTGTAGATGCTTTTGTTTTACTCATCCTTGTTGAGTATTTAATTTTTATAAACTTATTAAAGATTATAAAATCTATTTAACTCCTTGATGAGAATCCCATCCGGTTCTACCATCCTGTGTCAAAGTGGACCTGGGAGTAATGACAATAATGGGGAACTCTACACTTTCCAAAACTCCAGAATTAGAAACCCAGTTTAGCTTTATACTCAGGGAACTAACACTCTCAGTCACCGCTGTATAGTACATGTATGATAAAACGGGAAGCGCGTGGTGTAATGGTTCAAGTCATGGGAAATGGACTCGTCACCCCGAGTTCAAATCCTGGACTTGGTAATTGCATTTCACTTAACGCTAATACATTGGGAAAGGTATGAATCCTACTCTCTCTCCAGCTATGGATAAATAGTAGGGCAGACTGGGCTCTTTAACCTTGGCTAGGCAACCGGTCAAGGAAAACTCTGAATTCAAACCTGTTGAACGCCGCTTGAGAAATTGACGTTGTGTCACATCCTGCTTGTGCGGAGGGGTTGGTATATATATATATGATAAAACGGGTTGAGGATTTGCCATAAGAGCAATATGGTGGGGGCAATCAGATAGGTTCCAGGTCTTTTCTTGACAAGCCGATTGATCAGATTGGGCTTCCCCGACCGCCTATCAAAACAAAGTATAGGCTAACGTTGGGTGATGCATTTCCTGGACTGTTCAGCCACGAGCAATCACAGGTCGCCACCCACGGACAAAAGGCGGTCCCTTTGCGCCGTCTTACCCCTACACAGAAGTGCAGATTATTCTACAGTGCCAACCGACAGGGCGTGATCCCTCTCATGTATATTGCTTGTTTTAATTTTCTTACACTATTATTATTAATGGGTATTTTATTTTCATTTTCGACAATAAACAAAAACAAATAAACCCTGGATAAGGGAAGATTTGGCCTGTCTCTCAATGAAAAGCGCGGCCAGATGCATTAAACTAATGCGAAAGTAACACAAAAAAACATCGACACTTCGAATGTCTATAGTAGTTCCGTGATCACTTGTCTCAAAACCCCGTACATCGAGAGGCGGAAATGACATATCCTCTTTTTCGCCAAATATTACACGCAGCAAGGAAGAAATATCTTGACCAGCTGCCATCCAATTGGCCATTGACTCTCGCTGGCAAACCGAGGAATCGCTCCCGATAATCTCGTGGAGAGAATCCGTAGATGTTAGCTTCAATGTTTACTTTTGACATCTATTAATAATGGATATTCGCTTCCGGTTTTTATCTGTAACAAAAAGTACGTCACTGCTTACGTCATATTACCCAAGATCGTCATAAGATAGAATAAATACACTCAAAATTTGAACAGGCAACATTAGATAGTCCTCATTGCTTTTTAAAACAAGTTTTAATAAATACATGACTGGTATTATATATCTATATATAGTTTGTTTTATTTTAATACATATTTAAAGTTTACATTTCAAATTGTTTTATTTTTAATCCTTTAATGAATTGATGAATGTACTTACTTAGGGTACAAACACGTTGACATTGAATTTTTTTACTCCCACCCCTAAGGCAATATGTTATAAAAATCTATTTTACATCGCCCGGAGGGTATTTTTATTTTGTGCTAGTATAAATAATGATTATAGACGATTAGGTTTTAGTCTAGTTTGTTTAATAACATGTATGTATATAAGTGTATAACTTTAATTAGGCGATTTAATCTATAACTAATAACGGTCATCGTCGTAAAAATGGACTCGACCCCTTTTAAATCCTAGACGTGACTGTTTACATTTCCCATTGCGCTGATATCCTTGGGAAAGATATGCAACTATTCTCCCTCCATCTATCATTTAATAGTAGAGAAGGCTGGTCCCTTTAACCTTGGTTAAGCAAACCGGTGTATGAGTTGAAAAACTCTGAATTCAAACCTGTTAAACTCCGTTTAAGAAATTGACCATAGGCCACACCCTACTCCGGTGGAGAGGTTGGTAAATATTCGCTGGTATTTATCTAAGTATTCAATTACAGAAAACTATAAAGAAAAAACGTGTGTTGAAAGAAATTCAATAAAAGAAACTCCATGTTACCGCGATGTTTCTCTCACAAAAGAGCATGTATGAAATTTCACCCGAAACCCCTGTGTATGTAGCAATATTATCATTAATTTTATGGGAAATCATTTAGAAGAAACACTTCCTTAGGACGAAAGAACATAAGAGAAATAAAACAGTGCCGTTAATCGGCAACATTTAATCCATGTTCCTGTCAGTTACAGTGAGAGAAAAAAACGTTAATTCCTACCATTTCTCTTTCCTTCTCGTTTCAGCTAATAAAATAAAATAATTCCTCTTCTGCATGATTTCCAGTAGAATATAACCCAAATCCTGTTTCAAATAAACAGTAAAAGTGGAGAAACCTCACATAAAAGGCTCTTAAAAATAAAGTAATGGAGCCTTAAAGTAGAAAAGAGGAAATAACAAAATCCGATTCAAAATGGCCACGTAAAATACTTATTGAGCGTGATGAACCAACCATAAATGTTCGTTTTTTTTTTCTTCTTTTTTTTTTGTGACCGGAAACTAAGAAAGTGAAATTAAGCTGGTAGGGCTATAACGATTTGGCTAGTAATAATAACAGGAATCGTTCAGAGAACACTTAAGCAATAAAAAAATATCAGTCATGGATGCATGATTTAACGGTCTTTTACGATAACCATAATCTGATGTGGTTTTTGAAAAATAAATTTTCCATCCTTACAAAGTATTTAATACGCAACTTTAACGAAAGTTTCCGACTTCATTATTTTATAGGATTCATGATTAAACTTTAAACCCCTTAAAAAAAATAAAAAATAAACAAGATTCAATTTAATCGGTTCCGTTTCGTTCCGAATATCAATCACCATCCATGCCGTTAAAGGGTTTTCATTACCAAATCGGCTTTAGGTACAATATCTCTATAGACTTGTGTATCGCATCATAGTGTAATGGTTAGTACACCATTCTCCCAAAATAATTAGAAGTAGTTATTTACTAACCTTAGTTTAGTTGTTCCATATTTTCGGAAGTGTGGGAAATCCAGTGAGTTTCGAACACACTAGACATTTATTGTTCTGAATTTTCGGACGGATGAACTCATCTTTATTGTTATATGCCAACATACAACGTTTCGGCCGTTGGACATTCTGGGTTTCTTCAGCTGTTCATTGTCTATCCTAGCATAGAAATGATTACGGTTGGGAAATCATTCTGAATAGTTTGACTTGAGTAAAAAAAGGCGTTAAAGAACTTTTGAAATTCTCATCCTAATAATAACACCATTGTTTTTGAACGCCCATCAACCCAATACGCGTCACAAGAAGCAAATGATCCTTTTTTTTTAGAAAATTATATATTTTTTTAATTAGCGTTTCTTGTATTAAGGGTAAAATTCAATAGCATTAGTTATTTTTGATGGGCTAGGATAGACAAGAGGCACCTAAAGCACGGCGGAGGGTACCACGGCCGAAACGTTGTGCTTTTATATATTACAATATAGATGAGATCAACAGTAAAAACAAAACAAATCATAATAATAAATATCAAGTCTCATCTAAAAAAGTAAGACAAATAATATCACAAATAATGGTCTGCGAGAATCGCTTGTAAACCATTAGATATGAGATGATTTAATTAAAAGTAAGTTTGACCCGGCCTTGGTTAATTTATACTTGCGTCTTTGTTTTTGTTTTTTTTTTTTCTTTCTTTTTTATGTCAACCTTTGTTTGCTTATTTCCTGCTGAAGATATTTTGTTTTATTCATTCTTTATAGATATTAAATTTTTATATACCAGGACACCAAGAGATTCGGTCTCTGCCGTCTAGCATATGAGAAAAAAGGGTCGGGGGTTGCCATAACGGCAATAGGGTCAGATCAATCATATTGATGCTAGGGCTAGACTTGATCAGCCGATTGATCAGTCTAACCAAAGTAAGGAGAGTGTTGCATGTCACGGACTGCTCATCCTCCAGAATTTCGTCCTTAAACATCACGGGTCGCCACCCATAGCCAACAGGTTGTCCCATTTGGGCGATTTTACCCCTCTGCAGAGGTGCAGTCGGTGTATTCTACAAGCAAAGCCAACAAGGCCGACTAATATTTTTCTATAGTTTTCAGTTATATCACGTTAAACTAAAAATGTGTGAGTGATTATTGAAGTTAAGCATCGATAAGTCTGCTCCTTACCTTGAGCTGTTACTAACAGACAGCCAGAGGGTTGTTTAGTCTTTACCGAACCCGGGTAGGATGTGACACAAAGTCACAAGAAGGGCGGCATCTCTATTAGATACGCGCTGGATGCGCCATAAAAATTCCCACGTATAAAAGACTGATTAGACGTCAGGAAGTTTTTTTCGCCTTAGTAAAAGGGAATAACATACAATACAATATATCAATACAATAAGAAATTTGAATTCAATAATTTACAATTCTTAAAAAAAAAACAAGATACAAATGAGGAAATCAGTTGAATTAAGCATATAAAATAGAGGAAAAAGTGGATGTAACAACAGAAACAACTAAATTCAATTGATATTTCGGTATTTAGTGAAGCTTTTTTAGAATAGATTTACACAATAAATTCTGAAGAAACTTCACTAATTTCGCACAAACATAATGATCTGTTGATAGTGAATGTGTATAAATTTACATTTCCTCCGGATATACATCCATAGATACATACATACGTATATACAACAGGTCTTTATATATATATATATATATATATATATATATATATATATATATATATATATATATATATATATATACTAAAAATATTATTGTTAGAGGGAATTAAGGCCGCACGCAAAGATTGAGAGAAACATAACGTAGCGTTCAACCGTTATTATCCGATAAATATCTTCATTTTACCTAAGGAATTCCATCGGCTTAGTTAACGTAGAGTAGGGTCCTGGGGAAATCATTTTAATTTGATTGAAATCAGGGTATACCCATTATTTTCCCTCAAACAATAGTATTATTAGTATTATTACTACTCTATATTTTTAATATATTGAGCACTTTTGGATTCTTTACTGACGCCACTGTGACGGAGTGGTTAAAGCGGCAATTGGATAGCATATATATATATATATATATATATATATATATATATATATATATATATGTGTGTGTGTTTTATTGTGCTGAACCCCTTATCCAAAATTTGAAAGATTTTCGAAATATGAGCATTTAGATGAGAAACGTAAAATTAATAATATTTAAAAATAGAGCCGTTAAACATAACATTGAATAATGATTAGGCTGGTAACTTTTGCATCAAAGATTCACACGCACCCCCCCCGTATATATATATATATATATATATATATATATATACCATAGATCACATATATATGCATGCAATGTGAATGTGTCATTCATATATATATATATATATATATATATATATATATATATATATATATATATATATATATAATGTATGCAATGTGAATGTGTCATTTATTTTGAAGAAATGATTAAAGATAAGAAATCTCCAGCTGCTTTTCTCTTTCACCTCTTTCCCGGCATCCAGCCATGATGAAGCATTGGTTTTAATCCAAGAGACAACGATAAGCGCGCTTGCCACCTTGTAAATCCTTGATAAATTGAATTTCCTTATCGGGAATATCTATTCGCTGTAGGCATCGTTGCAGGAGTTCGGATTCCTGTGCAAATATGTAAAAGAAAGCCAGAAAATACGGCCATTTTAAGCCAATTAGCTGAGAAACATTTCTGTATGGTATCTTTGCGATTCCTGTTTCTGCAGAGTCGAGTGCAAGACGTGACTATGTTACCAGTGTTGCCCATAGCCACATGAAATGTTTTCTTTCGTACCCATTGCTTTCCTGACTTTACTTTTGGGATCAGCCTCGTATACATACACAAACAGAAACATACATATATATACAAGGCGTGTCAAGAAGAATCAAGATTTTTTGTACTTTTAGACACACCTTGTATTCTGAAAAAAAATAATGTCACAGTAAGATAACTGTTATATTGTAAGTTGGTTTGATCTGTTAGATTTTATGGCATGTGAACCCTTCTTTGATTATTTTATGCCGAAAACGTTTCGTTCTATTCATGCTTAATAGGTATTCAATTACTTTTTTAATTAACTTTTTAACATTTAAAAATACCATTTTTCTATTTAACATATATAGAACTCTAACAGGTACTACCACTCCGGATCAGAGTTGACCTGGGAGTAATGACGACGAAGGTGTGCCCAACATTCCCCAAAGCTCCAAAATTGGAACTTCACCATTAGTGTTATATTGTGAATTTTACATGCCAACAAAATCAACAACCAATCATAACTGCTAATGGCTCTAAGGGAGTACAGCGCCTTTTCAGAAAATTCTCCCAGTCGGTTAGGCTTAGAATATGCTGACTATATCTATTGTATTCCAAAATGGTGTCCGAAGGGTGTCCTGGGTATGGCACTCAACTGCATCTAGCGTTGAAACTCCAGGTCTGAAGCTCTGCGGTATTTGGAGTACCCCTTCATTGTCCTCCCAGGTCACCATACATTTATAAATAACTTCTACGTTTATCTTAAATGTAACACCATTTCCTTGGCAAAAAGTCTTATCTTTCTCCAGTATCGTTTATCATAAGTGTTACTCAGAAAGAAAAAGTAAACACCTGTATGCAGCTGAAACTTTGTGTTAAATACCACACGCATGAGGATAATAATCTGAAATTTTTTTAGATGAAGCTTGATAATTAGTATTATTTGGATTACTCGGACGCTTGTCCTCATCGTCATTGCTTATCTGTATGTTTCGGTCGATGTGCCTTCCGGCTTTCTTCAGGTATTTCTTGTCGGACTCGGGAACGTTCTCGGACTCTAGAACCTTCTTTTCGAAATCGGTAATCTTCTTGTCGTAATCGGGAGCCATCACAGAACTTTGAACCTAACCCTTTTTTTTCAATCTACGGGGGTATCCTGTTCTGATTCGGTAAACCATAGCTAGGTTACAGGTGTTAAGCCGTGTTAATTATTATTCTATGTTACTGCTGCCCCAACACAAAGCGTCAAATAAAAGATTTAATTGGGTGATATATATATATATATATATATATATATATATATATATATATATATATATATATATATATAAGGAGTGAATAAAAGTAAGAGGTGAGGGCGAGTATACGTTTAGAAATAGAGGTATCATTCAAGTCTATGAAAGATGGAATAATGAACTTACTTGCCGAACTGCCTTTATATCAAATTAGGAGCATCATATAACGACACCCGTTAGCAAATTGTGTAGATGATTAGATTGAATATAAATATAAAATAATTTCCCTTCAACGTACTGCTAAGATAATTTCAAGTCAACGAGGTCAGGAATTACAATTTGAAATAATAGATCACATAGTCAGGGGAGAAGAAATCGAATTTTAAAGATAACAATGATTAAAGAAAACAATAAAAAAGCTGTAAGAAGAAAAAAAGTATAAATTTAAGGTGTTCAGTCTCGTTTTCAAAACCTTATTGTTTAGTTTAGAATAAAAAAAAATGTTAATGTTTGGCCAATGAGTAATATTCTTCTCAGTGAGAACGACACATTATTTGTATTTTTCTAGGAAGAAATATTTCTAATATATGAACCCGTCATTTCTGTTGTCAGATCTTTTGTCGAAGTTTTACTTACATTTTTTCTCTTGAATCAATAGTTGATTATTTCTATCATCTAACTATTCCCTAACTTGTAATGCATAGTTGCTTAATAACATAATATTTGTAATATGTTTGATTCAACATTGATAAGGTTGCATCAAGATCAGACTGTTGAATAAATCAACGTACTACGTACTAATAAACACGCACATTTGTATATATATATATATATATATATATATATATATATATATATATATATATATATATATATATATAGATAGATAGATAGATAGATAGATAGAGACAGAGACAGACAGACAGACAGACAGACATATATTTATATATATAGTAAAGTCGAAGGCGTGGCCTATTGTCGGTATCAGCCAGACAGCGAGGGAGTCTATCCCCTTTTCACTAGCGCTAGAACAGGGATATTATTTTTGCGTTTGGGTTGGATCGCCACACCTACCATCAGATCCACACTTTACTGCACAGATCTCTGTGCTACTCATACGCTGAGTTGGTAAGAGCCGGTATCAAACCTGGAACCTTGTGGCTCCTTGTCCAACGCTCTACCGACCGTATATATATATATATATATATATATATATATATATATATATATATTACAGTAATAAGACTACTATTACCAGACATACAGAATTTTGAGGTCACAACGAGACATAGTTACAACCTCCAACTACCTTCTAGAATCTGTTTCTCCTTACTCGCTTGTAGTGACGCTTTTCCACCCCCAATTACGATTTTGCTCTATTTTAAACATATTTTTCCCTTTTTGTCGCATATTGAAGCGATATTAATCTACAGAACAGATTAGATCATTTCAAAATGCCGTGTTAACCACAGCAAAAAAACACGGTAAAAAGGGTTTAATTTTCCAAACGAAAATATTGGTTGATTAATGTTTCTTTTCAAAGTTATAGTTAATAAGTTGTAATTGTTGTGTAATAGAAAATTGTGGACTTGGATATTTGATATGTGAGTCAACTATTATGCTAATGTACGTCAAATTGACAAGCGTTGATAAAAAAAGATGCAAACATGAATGAATACGAAAGACACAGTGAATGAAAAACAAATTAAATAAGATAAAAAGGTCAGACATAAAGGAGGGAATTAGAAAGGAAGGAATAAAAAAGACAAAAAAAATACGTGAGAATAAAAAAATTTGTAGAGGGTGAGCAAATTGCCTGAAGTGGATTTCATCTTTTCAGCTTCTATTTCCGTCTTTGTAAAAAAAATAACTACAATTTTTATATATATCGTTGTTGTTGTTGTTGTTGTTGTTGTGTGTGTGTGTGTGTGTGTGTGTGTGTGTGTTCCTTTTCTTTTACAATTCTGCTTCCTGTTTCGGCTTAGACTCTTGTTGACGCCATTTTTTTCATCTGGCTTATTGCCGTACTTTTGTTTTTTGTTGTTGTTGACTTTTTTTATCTTCAATTCTTTTTCTACTTTATTTGTTTTTTTGTTTTTTTTTTTATATTTCGCTTGATGTCGTTGTTTATCACAATTGGCTTTTTATCCATTTAATTGTCTTCATTTTTATTTATATTTTTTTATTTTTTTATTTTTACTATCAATTTATCTCGATTTTCTTTTTGCAGTATTTTCCCGCCATAGGGAATCCTCTAAAATGCTTAAAAAATGTCTGAACTAAACAATTCTCAGTGTGGGTTAGGCTGTACTAATCCCGTCTTAGTTACTTAGCAACCATTAATACGAATGACGGACTTTAGAAAATCTCTCTATTCAGTGATTTTTTCACCATCGGCTTTTCCTGCTTGACTGTGATGATGCAGTCACTTGAGCACGTTATTATTCATTTATTGGGCTGATTATTTATTATTATTAGTAGGAGTATTATTATTATTATTATTATTATTATCATTATTATTATTATATTATTATTATTATTATTAATCTGGTATGCAAGCGACATTGCTATGGTGACACCATTATCCGGCCTAGGAAAAGGACGTCCCAACGGGGGAAGTCTCCCCGGAGATTCTTCATAATGGGAATTCAAATCCAATCCAAAGATTATAATCACTGACTAAGAAGAACATTAGTCCGTGTGTTCTAGTCAATGTGATTATGGTTAGGGGAAGAAAAATACAATCCCTTTGTGTCTATTAGAGATTAAGAAAATATGATCTAAAATAAACTTAGGTATAAGAGAGTGCTATGCACGGAAGTTCGTACCAAGACACATATATGCATAAGACTTCAGCAATTTAACCGCTTGAATTGTGTGATAGATTTTAGATCTGTTTAATTTTATTTGTTTTATTTTGTTTTGTTTTACGGCATATCAACCTCAGTGGGTTATTTAATGCCGATAAAGTTTTTAAATAAATCAATTCTTAATGGATGATACAATTTTGTTTATTAACTCATGTTTTTCTATATAACCCATAGATGGGACCCTAACATGTACTACCACTCCGGGTCAGAGTGGACCAGGGAGCAATGGTGATGAAGGGGTGCTCCACATTCCCCAAACCTCCAAAACTGGAACCTCACCATCAGATAGAATTTAACGTCGTTCCCAGGACATGTAGACCCTCAGTCACCGCCTTCTAGCACTCATATTATAAAAAAGGGTTTGGAGCTTGCCATAAGGGCAATTTGCTTAATTTTAGATAGTACGTAAATTTATGTAAATACATGGGAGTAGTAGTTTAAAATTCGGATTTTATATAAAATGTGTGTAATTGTGTACTAATTTTGATATTTAAAGGCAGTTGAGTTTTCTTATTATTGGATTCTGAAAACTTTTAGCATCGCTTTTGCCAAGAATGGGGATATTTTATAGAATCATAATCTTTGTTTAATCGTGTTATAAAAGGACTGACACTTTTTTTATTCAATATGTTAAATACTTTAACAGATATTCTTAATAAACAATATCACTAAGATTCGCTATTTCTGTTGATTTACGATAACAAATACAAAGAAATAGGATCATGGTAGCCTGGATTACAAAAATTATTAATATTTTCCTGGAAGACGTGGGTTTTTCAGAGATAATTGAGAATTATAAACGAAGTACACTTCTATGAATTTTTTGTGTAATTCTTTGAGGATTAGGGAATAAGACTCTGAAATGAAGATAGCCGGAGAACACGTCAATCAAAACGTAGATTTAAAAATGAACTTTCCTTATCTGAGATAATGTCTAAAATGATTGATATATATATATATATATATATATATATATATATATATATATATATATATATATATATATATATATATATATATATATATATATATATATAAAAGCATATGAAAGCACACAATGCTGTTAAAATGAAAATATTTTATATCATATTCAGAGTAGATCAGTCGGTAGAGCGTTCGGCTAGAAACCACAAGGTTCCTAGTTCGATACCGGTCCTCGCCAACTCACCGTATGTGTAGCACCGGGATCTGTGCGGTAAAGTAAGGAGCTGATGGTAGGTGTGGCGCTCCACCTCAGATTCTAAAATAATCTCCTTGGTCTAGCGCAATTGAAAAGGGGATAGACTCCCTCACTGATTGGCTGATACCGACATTAGGCCACCCCGGCGACTTTACTTATTATATATCATTTTATATCATATATATATATATATATATATATATATATATATACATATACTTATATATATATATACATACATATATATATATATATATATGTGTGTGTGTGTGTGTGTGTGTGTGTGTGTGCATTCAGTAGATGTCTCCAAGGTGATTCTTCATAATGGTAATCTAAATCCAATCCAAGATTTATATTCACCGATTAAGAAGAATATTAGTGCATACATTTAAGCCTTTGTCATTACGAGAGAGAGAGAGAGAGAGAGAGAGAGAGAGAGAGAGAGAGAGAGAGAGAGAGAAGAAAGCATGTTGTTTGTGTATAGAACAGATTAAGTAAATTGCTTTCTAAAATGTGCTTATATATGAAAGACTTACACACATCAGAAACCTAAAACCCATGTATTTATAGATATGTTCACGCTGTTTTGGTTCCCATAATGCAAACGTTGATGATTAACAAGATATGACACACATCTGATGATATCCGGAAACTAAACTGTTCAAAATTCTCCGAAGATCTGACGATTTTTCCAATCTGAGAACAAAATCGCAAAATAAAATGCCTTAACACTTAAGTAACTACTACTACTACTACTACTACTACTACTACTACTACCAAAATATTAATAATACTAATACTAATACTACTAATGATAATATTGTAAGTATAAAGTCTTAATATCCAATGACATATGCACCAACCAGAATCTGTCAAAGTGAATGAGCGGCATAAAACCCTCTGAGATTTTCAGACAAGCGAATCACCTAATCTAGGTCAAAAGACAGTTCATTAACAAGAAAAAAAGAACTATAATGTAGTGGAGTTTGCTGTTCCGGCAGACCACAGAGTGAAAATGTGTGGGAAGCTATTATAGTACATGATGCATATTTTTCATTGGAGAGAACGTTTAGTATTTAACATCCTAGCACTCAGTATTTGTGTTGCTATCTAGAAGTGCATCTAGACGGACGGACTAATTTTTGGCCGTGGAACCTCATTTTTGTACCGCTAATTCAATAAATCCAATATGGCTCTTAAACTGTAGTTTGCTTCCTTTGACATTTCCAACTATTTTTCAGTCCGAAGGCCAAGGTTAGTGTCAAGGAAAAATGAAGAAAAACGCAACTTCTACGTTTTAAGAAATTGTGTGTTTGATTAGTGATTGCAACTAAATGTGTTGGTACATGGCATGATTGAAACGGGAGTTTTCAATATTTTTAATTCAAAATCCAAGGAGAGATAATGAAATCAGGTATGGAGGAAAGAAAAAGTGCATATTTTCATACACATGACGTCAATTGGTTTATGTTTTGTTTTTTTAACTGAAGAGATAAGAATGAATGTTTATTTTTATGTAAATATTCTGAGATAAGGAATTATCATCATTATCATCCACGGAGAGATGAAGAAATCAGGAGCAGATGATAACATATGATTTACCAGAAATAGTTTTCAACTCTGTTTTAGTATTCAATATAGATGTTTACCAATGTATTTACCAAACTTTATGCACGGACAGGATGCGACACATGGTCAGTTTCTTAAACGGGGTTTAAACGGGTTTGAATTCAGAGTTTTCCTTCTCCTAAATTGATTGCCTAACCAGCGTAAAAGAGTCCGATCTGTCTTACTATTTACCTACCGCTGGAAGGATTATAGTTGGATGCATACCTTTCCCAAGGGTATTAATGGTATATGAAATGCAAACAGACCTGTCAAAGGTTTGAACTCGCGTCAACGAGTTCATTTCCTTAGACAATAGTCGTTACACTACGTGCCTCCGGAAACGGTTAAAAGAATATTAAATATTTAAAGTATATTTAAATATTTAAAGTATATCAAGAATATAGACAGATTACAATGAAATGGTATTATTTGCTCAAACCATCAGCCAGCCTCAACACATGACACACTATAATCGTTTTAAGTCTGACTTCAATGTTTTCCTTCTCCTATACTGGTTACCAGACCGAAAGTAAGGAGAGAAAAAAACTATGTCCTGCTATTTACCCATATGTATGGGAGAAGAGATAGATTCATATCTTTCGAAAGGCATTAACACAATTTCCTCTGACAATAACCGTTACACGGGCGCACCTCAACAGTACAATTAAAGGGTATGTCATTTCCGTCATATGAAGTGCGTGATTTTGTTTTCATTTGGTTTCTGAAAAATGGCACTGGATTGATTATAGTTGGTAAAATCCTTAGGCAATACTATTTATAGTATTCCACGCAAGTCGCTGTCGACACTGAAGTTACACAAAAAAGAGACGGCAAATTATATGCCAAGAATTATGCCACTTTTGCGGAGAAATTTTTTTTTTTAAATCGTAGTAGAACTGAATTTGACGCCAGAAGACATCATAGAATCAAGTATTTTCAATATCATTAAAAGAAAATTCAGAATCCTTCGAGATCAACATGACAAGGACATTTTTTGGATAAATCTGGAATGACTCATTTTATATAATTTACAAGGAAAAAGTAATTGAATAAATGTTTGTTTTTTTCTTCAAAATATATGGTTGATAAAATAGTTAGATAGTGAAATATCAAAATGAATACGTAAATAATATTACTTGAATACAATTGAATGCTATGAAATGCCTAGCGTATAATGAGTATCATTATATTCTTATTTAGTTTTTAGATACCACTCTTGAAAATGATTTTATATGAATTACTGTTAACTCGACCCGTAGTCCAGGGTATTGATAGTACTAGTACAGATATGCGCCCTCATATTAAATACTTATGTTAAATTTGGAGGATAATCCCAATAATAAGGTCTCCACAACACTGGGGACAAAGAAAAACATTTTCTGTGGCTATTGGCAAAATTGTGCTTGTTGTGAATGCGCCTGCGTCGGTCCCTTAGCTTGTCAGTCGTTTCAGATGAAGCCCCCGATTAATATAGCCACCAAATGTTAAGCTCGTATAGTTATTCGAATTTTGAACGCAAAAGGCATTACACTAATTGAAATTAATCGCCAACTAATGAGAGGGTTGTTAAGTATCTGGCAGCCATCCTTCGTTCCAGATGTAATGAATAAGTAAGCAAGCCAATAAGAATCCGGTGTTAACGTATTCCTTGTAAGTCCGTCGTCCAAGGGAATCCAAATATGAATGAAATAATCTCAAATTGGGGTCTATATTAATACAGCAGAAGCAGCAGCAGCAGTGCCAGTGATTGGACAATAAGAATCCTTCTCAGGTCACGTGTTTATAGTCGAGTCTATAAGTAGAAGTGACCATTTACCTTATGCCTTATATATATCACAAAATCCAACAAGGGTATGCCAAGTCATGCATAAATGTAAAAACCTGGTGCTATTTTTTGTAGTTATCTGTGGTAATAGTTGAATTCAGAACCTTGATATTGTTTGAAAAAAGAAAATGAATTGAAAATGCGAAATATGAAAGCATACCCAACAATAAGATGTAGGGCCACTTACATCCTATCGCATAAACCATACTAGTAAGACGAACACGAGATGCTAGACACTGTTTGGGAAGATTAGACGAATTCATAAGTGACGTACTCCCGAAGACCCATAGATATAGACACAGTAATATAGACGAACCAGCAAAAATGTATTTTCAGTGCGGATACTTGGCGCCGGGTGCAACACCAACCAGGGGCGATAACCGAGAAGAACGGATGACAAAAAATAGTTATGGAACTCCGTGGAGTCAGCATGAGCCAATGATGATGATGATGATGATGATAATGGAAAAGGGAGCATAGATATGAATAAATAAAATTGTTAAGGGCATATAATAATATATGAACAAAGTGCAAGAAAGAGAGAACTGAATAAATACAAATAATGAAAGTAATGAAGTTAAAAGTCAAATAAAGAATGTATAAATGGAAGAAGTAATTCAGAGAGAATGAAAACAATCTCGAAAAGGTCAGAAGGAAATGCAAAAGGGATTTATAATGAAATAAAATAATGAAGGAAAGAAAACAGCGGCATTGAATAAAGAGATGACCAGAAATTGAAAGAAAATGACAGATATGAGAAAATAGAGAAAGAAAAAGAAAGAAATTAAAACAGAGAATAATGATAGAAATTAAGAATAAAAAACAATACTAACAGAAATATGCGAAACACAAGAAAGAAAAGAAAAGAAATGCCAAAGGGATAAAACAAATGAGAAATGATGAAAAAGAATCCCCGGATGGAAAATGAAGGGAATTGAATGAATGAAAAGAGAATGAATGAGTGAATGAATTTACATATACAAAAAACGTTGACGATTAAGAAAAATACGAAAAGCTGAAATTTAAAAGACAGAATAAATACATTGAAAAGAAAACAAATGAAAGAATAAAAACAATAAGGAATGAAAGAACACGAAATTATTCAAAATAATAAAGTAAAATAGACTAACGATGACAATGAGAATGAAAGAAAGAAAGAAAGAAAGAAAGAAAGAAAGAAAGAGTAAGGAATGAAAGATGACGAACGTATTCCAAATAAGGCAGAGAGAAAAATGGAATGTGACTGACAGTGAGAAAGAAAATAAGAAAGAAAATAAAGAAAGATAGAAAGACAAATTAGGGAATGAAAAACGTTCAAGTATTCCAATAAATCAGAGAGAGAGACAGAGAGAGAGAGAGAGAGAGAGAGAGAGAGAGAGAGAGAGACAGAGAGACAGAGAGAGAGAGACAGACAGACAGAGAGAGAGAGAGAGAGAGAGAGAGAGAGAGAGAGGGGGGAATAAGGGTGACGATGAGGAATAAATGATTGAATGAATAAATCGTGAAACAAAAGGAAAGAAAGAAAGAAAAAGAGTAAAGAATGAAAGATGACGAACGTATTCCAAATAAGGCAAAGAGGAAAATGGAATAAATGTGAGTGAGAAAGAACGAAGAAGGAAAAAAAACGAAAAAAGAATTAATATTTTAAGAGAGGGATATTACGAAACAAGAGGTAAGAAGATGTAAGTAAAGTACAAAGAAAGAGAGACAGAAAGAAGGAAAGAAAGAGTAATAAATGTAAAACGGCGAAAGTAGTCCAAATAAAAATTAAATTAAAAAAGTACAGAGCATGATAAACAAAAAAACAAAGAAGTACCGATGAGAATGAAACCGATAAAAAAAAGGAATAAGTATGGAATGAAAAAAGAATAGAAAACCCGACGAATGAAAGAAAAAGGAATGTTTATTATGATTACAACTATTATGATGACGACGACGATAATGATGATGACGACGACAACGATGATGATGATGACGACGATGTTCGTTGGAATTAGAGACATCTAAAAAATGTCTCGAGCATAAGAATTTGAAAGAATGTGAACGAAGATAACGAAAATGAGATTTGAAAATAAAATAAAGGCTAAGACGAAAATTAAGATTATAAAATGGATTAAATAAGAAACGAAGGAATAAGAAGCTTAGGAAGGATAGAAAGAAAGAAGGACAAACGTAGAAGAAATAGATAAAAAAAGAGAAAACAAAATGAGTACAAGTGGAAATAAGAACGAGAGACTCAAAAATATTTTGCAAATGCCACGAAAGTACGAGAATGGTACTGATTAGACTAGGCAGAAGAAAAGAAAAAGTCCTGCAAGAAATGCAATAATTAGGGGAAAGAACTAGTCCAAGTAGAAAGAATTAATAAATGATCGACAGAAGTAGGAGAATCAGCTTCCACCCAACCCAAAAAAAATAATTGGAGTCGAATTAGAGCTCGTCGTCTTGCGTGGAGGACACGCATACCAGAGTTGGTTACGTTTCCAGTCTCAGACTGAAGAATTGAAATAATCAAAGTTCTTTAGTTGAGGGTGAAGTGGGGGTAAAATGTAAATGGATTATTGAAAGAGCGGCTACGCTCTAGAGAAAAAAAGCAACAAAATGCTGATGCATCAATTATTTATTAATTCATTTATGTATTTACAAGGATCAGCTAAAAGGTTTATAGGTCGTCCAAGATATTCTCAAGGAATGTGACTAAATGAGGGTTATTTTTTTAACATAGTCCACCTTTCGTTCCACACAGTTCTTTCAATCACTGTTTCAGTGCTTTGATCCAATTGGTCAAAAAGCTTCAACAGAATATATAACTATTTCTCTGGTATTCTTTGGATCATTCGGACTATTGTCCTCATCTTTATTGTAATCTATACAACGTTTCGGCCGATGTCCCCCCGGTCTTCTTCCAGTATTTTTTGTCGTAATCGGGAACCCAATTACAACAAAAAGGTTCCCGATTACAACAAGAATGGTCCCGATTACGACAAGGAGTTCCCGAGTCCGACAAAGTCTGAAGAAGGCCGGAGGGCACATTAGTCGAAAGTTTGTACAGATTACAATACAGATGAGGACAATAGTCTGAATAATCCAAATAGTACCAGAATATATGACGTTATCATATGAACTTTTCAGCCTAAGAAATCTTTAGCCTATGCACTTTCAGCCCACCGTGGTATTTATATTCCAAACTACAGAAGACAATCAATTTGTTTAAAAGTGTCAATAGCCATTCAACGATTGCTCTTAGATCAAAGGTTTTGGAAATGTGTCCCGGAGATTACAGGGCATCTACAATGTCAACTGCATGAGGCTGCAGAAACTAGGAGAGGTCTTGAAAATTTAAATTATCTGATGTGTGATAGAACAGCAAATTCATATTTCTAATTATTAGTACACACCTATAAAAATTCCGTTTGAACGTCAACCCCAAAATTGTTGGCTTATTGCGACTACTAATTATCCATTGTTGTCTAAAGAGTCATTCAAAATATACCGTATTTGACGGCATATAAGACGCACCCCCATTTCAGCAGGTCAGATTCAGGAAAATAGCTTTTAGTGTATTTAAGCATATATTGTTGAAAACAGTCTAGCTGTGCATTACACAAGCAGAAACATAGTTGTCGCAGCAATAAATTAAGGATGCATGGAGTTTACGGTAGGTAAAAGTACTGATCGTAAGCTGTGTTAGTGAGCATCATAGAGAAGATTATCCTAAGCCTACGGGAGGTCGCAAACTTCACCTATGATGTATAAGACGCAGGACAATCTTTGGTAAAAAAGTGCGTCCTATATACCATCAAATATGGTAGTTACTTTTTGAAACAACATATTTATGCGAAACAGAATGTTCAGAAGCTATCAATAATGTAACCAAATACAGACGTAGAGTTCTTGGAAAAGGGGGGGGGCATGTATCTTTGGCTAAGGTATCACCAAGAACTAACAATGTCTGCTAAACAAGGCATACGCATCCATATCACTCAATTTACTCAGTTAAAATATTGGCTGTGTTTTCATTAAATGATTTCATTTTTATTTATGTCGGGGTCGACGAGATTTCATTTTTATTTGTCTTATGGTCCACGGGATAAACTCTGAAATAGAAGAATATAGTTTCTTAGAGTAAAATATAAAATGGAACAAACGTCTCTCCTATAAACCCTTAAAAATTACTATTAGGAAGTAATGTAGTTCATAACTTTTAGAATAGAATTATTTTATTCAAAGAACTGGCTAAACATTTTCATTTAAATTTTCATTGTGGAAGTGTGAAAAACCGGAAGAGATAATTAAAACTCAGTACTTACTACTGTTGGTGTTTTCCTAATATAAGGTGTGTCCTAGACGCCCGCTTCTACTTATAGACTCGCCGAGAACCATTTGACCAACTTCTTGGCCAATCACTGGCAGTACTCTGCTGCTGATAATGTTATTTATAACGGCTGTTCTGCTCATACCTACGCACATTGCTTTGAACCTTCGTGGACGACGGAACTTAGGATTATATCACTGGACCTTTGACACTACGTAGGATTCCATAACTCAGGACTTATTCACTTACCAAAGGATTCCATAGCTCAAGACTTAACAACTACTAATAACTAGGAGCGGGGAGTCCCCGTAGTGATCTGGCTAATATAATTACCCAAGCTGTGCTACTCCTATGCTGAGTTGATGGGGACCGTTATTGAATATGCAAACTTACGATTATTAGAACACTATGTTTGAGTCACCGTGTTGCAGTGGCTAAGGTGCTGGATGCTAGTAAGCGTTCGAAATCCAGTTGGGCTGTTACGTTTCCTTTCGGACTAATATCATCGGAAAGGTGTGAAGCCCTCATCCACCAGCTATGGATTAAATAGCACCATTTGTTCCTCTACAAGTATTACTTTCGCATTAAATACCTCTCAAAGGTTTATATGTCATTAAACAAAGAAACGAAAAGACACCAAACCTGTGGTGAACGAGCTGACTTACCTCCGGCAACTTCATCTGCTTGTTTTTCAGGTCTTTCCTGAACTAAAATAAAAAAGCATGGCCGCCATTGACGGGAGGATTTATAGGGCGTGTTTTCGTTCTGGCGGGAGTTGGGTGACACCTATGTAAATTATGTTCACGGATAGCCACAATATAAAAGGAACTCGTTGTGTCATTTAGGCAATGGTAATTTTGGTACGAAGAAAGGCGGCAATGTGACGTGCACAACAGGCAAAGCGAATTGTTTTTTCCACAAACAATTAAAAAAAACAGTATCCGATAAGCGGAGCCTCGCTTAGCCTAATGGTTATTGTCATTTAGTGTCATTAGGTATCATTTAGAAAAACAGAAAGTGTCATGAATTTTAAATTTAAATGAGTTATTCCAGTATGTATTTAACCCAATTCCTGCCAAGAGCAGAATTTGACAGAGGGTCGAATTTTTAAGTAGAGTACATCTGGTTTCAATTCAGAGTTTAACTTATACTACACTGGTTGTCTTATCATTGTTAAAGGAACCAAGTAAACCCTAATATTTACCCATAGCAGCAGAGAGAACTGGTGCCTTTCTAACTTATCCCAATGGCTTGAAGCAAAGGGAAACGCTCTCCGCTTAGTCCAGGGTTTAAAACGAGTCGCCGATTAGGTTTTCGTCGATAATAATCGTTATATATGGCACGTTATTTATCCATGTAAACAGGAAAATTCCGAAGAACTTGGTGAGTATTTATATATCAATACGCTATTACCTACCTCCGTGTGTCCCACCGTGTCATCACCTCAAACGAATCATGAACCATTCCGTTTTCATTCATATGATAAGAATGCATGCACTCAAATGTTTTACCCTGTATATAACCTGAAATAAATAATAGAACATATAGTTGTAATTGTCATGAAGAAAGGAAATAAGAACATGCTACACGTCGGATGGGGAAAAGAGTTTAAAAATAAAGAATGAAAGGAGAGAGATAGAAAGTGGTAGCACATATCGTCTGTTTCCATAGAGGAGAAAAAAGCGGAAAAGAAATAGAAAGTACCAAAAATAAAGGTGAAAAAAGAGTGAAGTTAAAAAGAAATAAAGGATTCGACAGAAATTATTATACCTTTTACATACTGAACTGATATACAATAGCTCTTAAATAAACATATCAAACTTTGTATAAGTCAAATTACCATATCATTGTATATCCACAGTTCCCGCTAGTCTGTATGAACATATTGAATAAAAGTCAGCGCTTTTCTCCTCCAACATTACACCTTGACAAGATCATATATCACGGATCCAACGACCTTGACAAACGTGTGTCGTTTGTCAAGAAAATTCTCATTTAAGCCTTGTCGCTCGTGTTTTTTGTCAGCCTGAAGTATCTAATTGCATTATCTTCTCTTTTGTCACCCTCCTTCGTAAGGTATCATTATCCTTGTTCACCCAAGGATAACTAAAAAATGACTTCATTGTATAAAGAGATAGTGTCTCAGCTACGATAAGAACTTTTCGAAAATTAAGTGGTTTGTTTTTTGTGCATAAAATCAATTTGCTTTGAATTTGACTAAATCCAGTAAGCATAATCTTTATTTAGAAATTTAGAAAAAAAAATGGGTAAGTTTCTACTTGAACACTGTTGCCAGGTTGCCTGTTTTATTTTACGGCATATCAACACTTATGGGATCATTTAATGCTGAATCAAGTTATTTTGATCAGAAGGTTGCTTGTTCGAATTTCGTCGAGGTCACCATTATGGGGTAACAAGAGGTTTTATGTTTTTTTTTATTCTTGGTGCGTGTTCTGAGTATGTGCTTTTAACTCCATCATATTTGGAGTCAAGCTGAAAAGGAAGGAATTCAAGAAATGAAAGGAAAGACACAAAGATAGAAGGTGGTTTTATGATTTAGGCTTTATTCACGGGTCATAGCCACCACGTGGCAAGGAAATATCTCTCTGGTCAGTTGTTGTGACTAGACACAGTTAAGGATATTTGTCTCATACCCCACTTGTATGTTTTAACGTGGGCCAACCCACAAGCCAAAGCTCATGGGTGGGAAAGAACAAAAATTGCATCGATCCCTTCGGCATTCCCCCTCAAGGGGGCGCCTCAGGCGCTGGGCAATAAACCCAGCCCTGCCCATATAGGGCATATAATGCCTGGAGGGATGGCTCTCTGGGATCTACGCTAATAATTGTACTTTAACCCGGTCCAGTGGCCGAAGCACATTGGACCCCCCGAGGGAAATAGGTAAGTCTCAAAGTATAGTAACTGGAACAGATACTACACTTTGATTCCCAACCACAATAGTTAAGGCCTAAACTTGAATTACCAATTTATTCTTTGAAGGGTCTGGGGTCGCTCCTTTTACCCGCATATGTGCAGAGGGTTATTCCGGTGAGGGCTCATGGGAGGTTTTTATTTTTTTTTAAATTTATTTTATTTCTATTTAATTCCCCACAAAACAAAGTACACGGTATCTGCTGTTGCTTAAGTCGTCACCTAACAGAATATCGAGCTGGTTCATTGCTGCTTAAATTCGATGAGCTTGCGGCGCTTTGATGACACTTATTGACGACATTACTTAAAAAGGTTCATTACACATGAATATTACGTTGTGATTACATATTAAAAAAGGGGTTCCCAGACGTAGTGATTAACGTGCTGGACTCCTTTTATGCGAGTTAGATTTCACTCGCGATAATACGTTTACTTTCGCACTAATATCCGTGGGAAAGGTATGAACCGTCATTATTCTCCAGCTATAGGTTAAATTGTACCACTGCTGTTCTTCTATAAGGTCCTCGCTGCTTAACTTTGGTGATCTACTAGAAAACTGCGAAAACCTCGTAAACCTGCATTTTAGTATAAGCACGAACTAAAACAGAACTTAGCCTGCAATGAATCACTTTTAGGATTAACAAATTGGAATTAACAATGATAATAATTAACGGTGGTAGTTTTCGCGGGTCACATTAACGCAATCGATTTTACAATTCCGATGCCAAGCCACTAATATGAAAGTACAAAACGACGTGTGAAATCAAAGCCTCAATGTTGAAAATATACATTTTTTTTTAATTCGGAAATTGGCTTTTAATAAGAAGTAGATATTTCTAAACGTTTTGATAGATGTTTGAAATGAGTCAGTGTTAAATTGGGAAAAAACATTAACCGAATCTTCATACATTTCTAACGAAATGTTTCTGGTAAAACAAGATATATACCTATCCAAGGTCTCTGCTACTTTGTCTTATTACCTAAACTAAAAAGTATTATCAAAACTTACAACAGTGGGGCTTTATATGATACTAGAAGCGGCTACCCGGCATCGCCCGAGTAGAGGTAGCGGGGGGGGGGGAGCAACAAGTTAGTCTCACAGATCCAGTTTAACTGAATCACGATGGATGTCCCATTAAAATCCCATCGGGAAAATGACCTTGGGTTGATCCGACCTTGTGGGGAGTCAGAAAAAAAGTTTACAGAACCTCTGAAAAAAATAATATCTTCTATTTAAAATATCAAATGCAAAAAAAAAAAATTCATGATGTTCCAAGTTTAAATGTTAAATCGTGCCATATACATTTTAAATGGAATTTTACTGTTATAATCATATTAAAGGGAAAGCTCTATCCATTTTAATCGGAGCTATGCATATATATATATATATATATATATATATATATATATATATATATATATATATATTCTTTCTTGAAGTTGAATATTGCTTTTGAATATTATCATACATTGAGCTCTTTTTGGGATTTAAAAAAATCCTTGTAGGATTATATATGTTTGCACCAACCAGAGCATACACTATGGTTGTACAGTGAGGTTTCGATGATCACAAATAGAATCATAGCTTACTTACTAGTCATTTGGATTACCTTACACACACACACACACACACATACATATATATATATATATATATATATATATATATATATATATATATATATATATATAATTAATGTATCATATCGGTGACAATACTGTTATATATATTTACCAACTCCTCCGCACAAGCAGGATACGACACAAGGTCAATTTCTTAAGCGAAGTTTAACAGGTTTGATTTCAGAGTTTTCCCTATTCTAGACTGGTTACCTAGCCATGGTTAAAGAACCCCGTCTGCCCTGCTATTTACCCATAGCTGGAGGGAGAGTAAGATTCATACCTTTCCCAAGTGTATTAGCGCTAAGTGAAATGTAATTACCACGTCCAGGATTTGAACTCGGGGCGACGAGTCCATTTCCCATGACTTTAACTATTACACCACGCGCTTCCTACAATACTGTTATAGGTGATATCATTACGCTCACAGGGTAACCCCGTGTATATCTTCTCTTATTACTTTAAAGTCAAGTACAGCTTATCTATTTAATTGATGACTCGCAACAAATTATGTCAGTCTACTATTTTCTAGGGGCGCGATACTAAGTTTCTATCCATTATTCTATTGGGAGTACTTACTCAATCAGTTCGACACGAAGACAATGTAACACAAGGAACCAAGTATGAGGCAACCAATGATGATCGAAACTAGTAATGGCTTTGCCAAACTAGCTTGCTAAATATTACACCACGATGGATCAATGTCTGTGTGTCTGTGTGTCTGTGTTCGTCTGTACTTATATGGTCATTTAATAAGTGACGCTTAGACAAGCACAGACCAACAAACATAGTCATCATCTAATAGGAGTAATCAGTCGTAATTGAGTAAAAGCTTGTTACTGATTACATCATAGTGGGGGTGATCTCTTTATTTCCCCTTACCCCCTCCCTTTCTCACTATATATATATATATATATATATATATATATATATATATATATATATGGATTCATACCTTTCCCAATGGTATTAGCGATATGTGAAATGCAACAACTTCGTCTATGAATTGAACTCGAATCGACGAGTCTATTTTCCACGACTCCAACCACTAGCCCACGCGCCTCCATCATATATTCTCCCTCCAGCTATGGGTTAAATAGTAGGGCAGACTGGGCTCTTTAGCCTTGGGTAGGTAACCAGTCTAGGAGAGGGATAACTGAATTCAAAATTCCTGAGGTCGGTCGTTGATTGGGTTTGTGGCAACCCTTGATGCACCAATTCTTTCCTATCGACTGTGCCAAAAAGTGTGGATGGTCCAACACAAGCCTTCACCACTATAAACAAATCCCTGTATGGGAGTTCGTTGTGTGTATGAACCCTCATACGTCGAAAATCGACGGGAGAGTCCATATATATATATATATATATATATATATATATATATAGAGAGAGAGAGAGAGAGACAGAGAGACAGAGAGAGACAGAGAGGAGAGAGACAGAGACAGAAAGACAGAGACAGAGTTAGATATACGTGCACTTTAATTGTTACTATTAGGCACATAGATATATTATAATTTAGCTTTAATTTTGATTAATTTAGATCAAATTAAAACCCCACAGTAATGATAAGTTTCCATTCTGATTAATGCACAGTTTGCCTGTCCTAAAGATGTAACTTACTTTCCGTTTCTTTAAATCTTTGTAAAGCCAAATTTAAACTGGCTTGGATTAATTTATCGTAACAAGAAAGACTAGCCTAGGTCTATAGTCATTTCACTGAATGAAATTAAATTTCTGAAGTAGTCACTGTGCATAGTAGCATCCATAGTAGCGATTGCAGGATTGGTCTGTGCTCAGTCAAGGAATTGAGGCATAATAGTAATCAGGTCGATAGTAAGCCATGAAAATGTAGATACGGCTGTGGTATACGGCGTTGTTGTATTGCAAGAACTGCTGTAAATAGTCGTAGTGGTAATTACATCGGCCAAAGAGAAAGCAGGAGAGAGAGTTGCAAGATTATCGATTTGGGTCAAAAAAAGAAAAGAAGGAAAGAATGATCCCACGTGGAACGTTCCGGTTGAAAATAGAATTGCACATTGTCATAGTAGGTAGGTATATAATTAGTAGTGTTGCGGATAAGTCTAAAAGGCCGATAGAGAATGCATGCTTCGAGCAGTGAAACCACTTTTAATTTCAGTTAGGAAGTTATCGGCCGCGACCTCATTTTCGCAACATCTTCTAACCGAGTTGTGGACTTTGATCCTAAGTGGGTACTGTTGTGGTTATTAAATATTCAGATTTAATATTAATAGTTATGCAGGAACGTTTACATAGATAATTGGGAATTCGTGTTAATAGCTGCGAAATTAGTATTAACCTGAGCAAAGTAGGTAGCCTACCATAGCGTAATGTTACGCCATCTTTTCTGGCAGATTTATGGATCAGAATTGCATACTCGAGTGAATTCTAAAAATATAAAGGAAAATAACTCATGAATGGTGGTTTAATGAAGTCTGAAAGAATGATTAATTGATTGATTGACTGATTAATTTTAACGGCATGTCAAACCATCTGGGATTATTTTATGTCTACGTGTGATGGAAGCGCCTGGTGTAATGTTTAAAATCATGGGAAATGGATTCGTTGACCCAAGTTCAAAACCTGGACTTGGAAATTGGAGCTTCACTTAGCGCTATTACCCTTAGGTAATGTATGAATCCTATTCTCCCTCCAGCTATGGGTAAATAGTTGGACAGACTGGGCTCTTTGACCTTGGTTAGACAACCTGTCTAGGTGAAGGAAAACTCTGAATTCAAACCCGTTAAACTTCGTTTAATAAATTGACTTTGTCTCATTAACTGCTCTTGTGGAGGGGTTGGTACATAATTACATGTAAGGGAAACGCGTTCATTGCCCGTTCATACTTACATTTTGTATAGTTGATTTTTAAGATTTTTTTATACACGGAACTATAAAATGTGTATACATTTTAAACATATATATTTTGCCCATATATGAAACACTCACAGTTTCAAGAGTGGACCTGGGAGTAATGACAATAAAGGGGTATTCCACATCCTCCAGATCTTCAGAACTGGAGCCACATCATCAGATTCTGTTTAGTACCATACTCAGAATACCACTTTTTTTTTACGGTGAAGTCTTACCTTTTTGCATGTGATAGTGTCAGGGTATTCAAAGATCCGCCGACAAGGCGTGTGTATCCTAACTCGATATGTTAGTGAGTATAAAGCATTCAAAGGAGGAAAATATATAATAGACCTACAAACATAGTCTAAGTGTGATTAGACCTACAATAGACCTACAATAATAGACTATAATCTATTATATATTATTATAAGTAAAGTAAAGTCGTCGGGGCGGCCTAATATCGGTATCAGCCTGGCAGCGAGGGAGTCTATCCCCTTTTCACTAGCGCTAGACCAAGGATATTATTTTTAGCGTCTGAGGTGGTGCGCCACACCTACCATCACCTCCTTACTCTACCGCACAGATCCCTGTGCTACTCATACGCTGAGTCGGCGAGGGCCGGTAATCTAACCAAGAACCTTGAGGCTTCTAGCCGAACGATTTACCGACTGCGCTAACCCGGCCCACTATATCATTATAGTATTATTATATAGTATTATTATATAGTATATATTATTATACAGTATTATTATATTATAGTATTATATATAATCTACAACAATAAACCTATATTTGACCTACAAACATAGTCATCAACTAATAGGAGTAATCAGTCGTAATTGATATTCCAGAAACCGTCTTACTGATTACATAATAGTGGGAGATATCTCTTTATTTTCCCGCATATATATATATATATATATATAAAAGTAATTGGTAATTTGCTTGAAGCATTGTTAAGTATGTTATAAAATAATAAAATTCGAAGGCAATACAATGCGTAAAAAATAAAGACAAAAAGATGTTTTATATGTCTAATCGATTTCAAAGCAAAGCTTTATCATCAGAGTGTAATTTCAGAAATTTTTTTTCTGAAATTACACTCTGATGATAAAGCAAATTACACTCTGATGATAAAGCAATTTTTTTCTGAAATTACACTCTGATGATAAAGCTTTGCTTTGAAATCGATTAGACATATAAAACATCTTTTTGTCTTATTTTTTACGCATTGTATTGCTTTCGAATTTTATTATTTTATATATATATATATATATATATATATATATATATATATATATATATATATATATATATACTGCTGTCTATCATATCCAATGATGACACCACGCGAATCATTTTCCTCCTATTTAATCGGTCTCTAGTTGCGTCTTGCCAACTGCCTATGGGAATGTTCAAGTCCTTCAAGTTTCTCTTCATGTTGTCTTTGTACCTGAGCTTTGGTCTACCGATTCCACGTGATTTCTCTCTCAGTTGAGAGTACATGATCTTCTTTGGTGGTCTGTCATCTGTTTAAGTGGCCAGCCCATCTCAGGTTGCGTTGTACAAGTATTTCGTGCATGCCTGGGAGTCCAGTTCTCTTCAGGATGGTCCTGTTTGAAACATGTTGCCACCACCTGACATTTATATATATACATATATATATTTGGGAGAATATGTGCTTAATTGAAGTCGTACCAAATTTTGAAAGTTAATTAATTATTAGTTAATTAATTATTAATTAATTAATTAATTAATTAATTAGGCGGGCATACATATTAAACGTAAGGCTAAACAAATCGAAAAAATCAATCTCTGTATGTACATTTCGGCCTATTAGGCCTCATCAGCAGAGCTATAGATAGAAAGACCGCCTTGTGCGTGATTCGAAACCCGACTGTCAAGCTGACAGGCGAGCATCTTACCCCTACACCAAACGGACCTTCTTGGATTTTTTGAAGAAGTTCCGTTTGTGTGTGTGTGTGTGTGTGTGTGTGTGTGTGTGTGAGAGAGAGAGAGAGAGAGAGAGAGAGAGAGAGAGAGAGAGACGTGGTATTTCATTGTTACTATTAGCCACATAACTATATTAGAATTCAATATTTGGTTACTAATTTAGATCAAATTAAAATCCAAAAGTAATGATAAATTTCCATTATCATTAATTCAAAGTTTGCCTGTCCTAAAAATGTAACATACTTTCAGATTTAACCTGGCCTCGATTAATGGATTGTAACAAGGAAGAGAACCCAAAAGAAGAGGAACGTTTACATAGATAGAAAAGGAATACATATGTCAAGTTAGTATTAACCCGAGTATATCGGACGCCAACAATCGCATTATGCTTTGCAATATCTTCTTAGCGGTTTATATAGCTGAATAGGAAGCGTGTGGTGTAATTGTTAAAGTCATAGGAAATGGACTCGTCGCCCTGAGTTCGAATCCTGGACGTGGTAATTGCATTTCACTTAGCGCTAATACCCTTGGGAAAGGTATGAATTCTACTCTCCCTCCAGCTATGGGTAAATAGTAGTGCAGACTGGACTCTTTAACCTTGTTTAGGTAACCAGTCTAGGAGAAAGAAAACTCTGAATTCAAACCTGTTAAACTCCTCTCAAGAAGTTTACCTTGTGTCGCATCCTGTTCGTGCGGAGGAGTTGGTATATATATATATATATATATATATATATATATATATATATATATATATATATATATAGCTGAATGCTTAATCCAGTGAATTTAAAATGCCATTATCAGAAAATATGTTGTTAGTGGTGATACAATGTATGAAAGAATGATGACGATAACAGGCTTCTAGCTGTAAAATTGATTTTAAAAACAGCTAGTAGGGCGCCTACTGAGGTGTAATAGTTTGCAAGTTCTGACTAATTATGTACATAGATCCTTACTAGGTACTGCAATGAATTATAAGTAATCATTGAGGAGTCACAGTGACATAGTTGATAACAGATTGGACGGCATCTTCATAGTGAGTGAGTTAAAAACCCCATTCGTGCTATTAGGTTCCCTTTAGGACTAATACCCTTGGGGAAGTTAGAAAACCACTTATCCCACAAACTATGGTCAGGTTTGTTTTATTTTTTAATGGTATACGGATATTTTTGGATTATTCGAATGCCGAAGATATCCTTGCAGCAGTGGTAATATTTAACCCACAGCTGGGAAGATACTGGGCTTCATACCTACCCCAAGAGTATTAGTCCGAAAGTGAACTTAATAGCGGAGCTGGACTTCAAACTCACTTGATACGATGCTGCAGCCTAACATGGTATTCACGACACCACCTAAATACCTTCCCAGTTATTGGTTAAGTAGTAGCACTAATGTTCTTCGACAATAATGACTTTGGCATTAAACAACCCACGGAGGTTGATATACCATTAAAAAAAAACAACAAATCATAGTATGGAGATAATAGTGATCTAGTCGCGTCTAAAAGGATAATTAAGATAGCAGTATGCTTCTAGCTGTACCATTAGTACTAATCACAGCAATTAAGATGACATGAGTATCGTAATGGTGTGCAAATTCTGTTATGGAAAGATGCTAACCAAGCACTCCAATGAATTTCAAGTACACATAGTTGTTAATATGATGGTAATAGTAATGCCACGTTGCCGCTTACAATGGGGATGATAGCAGTGTGTAACATTAATTATAACTTTAATCAATGGGATATCTTAGTGACATTACTTGTATGCTCTGTTGAATTGTGTTGATATAAGGCATGGGGCAAATGGTCACTCCTAAATATAGACTCGTTGACTACCACGTGACCTGGGGTAGATTTCTATTGTCCAATCACTGGCACTGCTGCTGCTGCTTCTGCTGTATTAATAGAGCCACCAGAATGAGCTTATTTCATTTACATTTGGATTTTCTTGGACGTAGGACTTACAAAGAACACAGGATTCTTATTGGCTTGCTTACTTACTTATTACATCTGGAACCTAGGATGCCGACCAGATACTTAACATGCTCTACTTTGATTATTATTGTATAGTCACACTTTCTTTGATAATAGCACAGGTCCGCTGTGTTTAGAACATGTAAGGATACCACAAATTTGGACCTCGAAAAGTAGCCAAAAATAATTAAGTTATATCATTAATTTATTCGAACTTTAAAAAAATATTTTCCAATGATTTCTCGTCCTGGCGACTCAGCGGTGTTTAGAATATATATTTACCAACCCCTCCGCACGAGCAGGATGCGACACAAGGTCAATTTCTTAAGCGGAGTTTAACAGGTTTGAATACAGAGTTTTCCTTCTCCTAGACCGTTTGCCAAACCAAGGTTAAAGAACCCAGTCTGCCCTACTATTTACCCATAGCTGGAGGGAGAGTAGGATTCATACCTTTCCCAAGGGTATTAGTGCTAAGTGAAATGCAATTACCACGTCCAGGATTTGAACTCGGGGCGACGAGTCCATTTCCCATGACTTTAACCATTACACCACGCGCTTCCTACTCAACGGTGTGTAGAATAAGCTGACTGTAAATGGATAAGTCTATCCCCAATGTGCTGGGAATGTTGAATATTACTTACTTTTTAGTACTTTCAGGTCTACTCTGATCCGTAGTGGGAGTACCTTTAGGGCCTCTTTGTTTGAATACGCTGACTCTATCCCCTGTACCTAACCCGTTTACCACATCTAACATGCGAAAAAAGGTCGAAGTATGCAGCATCCAGCGAGGATCAAATTCGCTATTTAGTAGTAATGGATCAGCGAAACTAGCTTGCTAAACATTACACAACTATTAGACGCCCTGGTAAAGGTATTTGTCCAACTCGTTTGTCATGAGGTAGGATGTGACACAGGGTCGCAAGTATGCGGAATCCAGGCAGGATCGAACTCGGTATTCATTAGTAATGTATCTGTGAGACTCATGTTCTAACCTTTACACCACGATGACCCACCGTAATATTTACCCAACATGTTCGCCACGACGTAGTATTTGACACAAGGTCATAGATATGCGGCATCCTGTGAGGATCGCACTCTCTATTCAGTAGTACTGGATCTGTGAGATTTCATTGCTTACAATTACACGACGTTGGTACCAATACTTTCGCCACAGGTAGGATGTGACACATGTAGTTGTAATCAGGCGGCATCAATCGAGAATCGAACTACCCTAAGTTGTTATGGATCTGCGAGATTCGCTTGTTAACAATTAAACATGTACTTGATGCAGTGTTCATTACTAAGAATATAACATACATATTTTTACCCAACCTTTAAACAGATGAATGCTAAATAGATAAACGGTGAAATTTCTGCCTTAATTTGGGGAATCTTTTTTTTTTCTCCTCTTTGAACACCAGACGATCACACCAATGTTCGTTTCGCTCCAATTCACGCTAATCGGCATCCCCTTGACACTGTTGTCTTACCGTGCGAGACACATGGCAGCTGCTGCCTAGTATAGTACCTTTGAAAAGGGCGTTCTAACTATGTAATCGCCTTTTTGTATCTACTGCTGTGAGCGTTCTTCTTATGCAACGTATCGATTTTAATTGTTTCTATCAACTTATTTTATGCGTATATAAGAAGTACCAAAGTGGCAGTTAGAAAAAAAGGCATTCATTTTACTCAGTGACAGACGTGGCCTTCTTTTCCGATCCGTTCGTTTTCTTCTGGAAAATTCCGGGATCGATATGGTGGAATAAATTATTGTACTTTGTCTGTTTGTTTGTTTTGTTTTACGGCATATCAATAACGGTGGGTCATTTAAAGCCGGCATTAAAGTTTTGAATGATTCGTAGCAATATTTTTGAAGAAAATTGTTTTCACAATTTTCTGGTAAACAGATTTTTTATTTAACTCATAGATGTAATCCTAACAGGTACTACCACTCCGGGTCTGAGTGGACCTACTTGGAAGCAAGTTTAACGTCATTCTCAGGACATGAATACTCTCAGCCACTTCCTTCTAGCACCCTTATGATAAAAATGGTTGGGGCTCGCCATAACGGCAATAGGGTTGGGAATATTATACACGTGCTAGGGCTTGACGTCAAAGTTAACTGTTGCATGTCATGGACTGTTCCTCTTATGGGAATTATTGTTCCCGGAAAAGTACTGTTTAAACCCTACGTTTTGTAGGAGGATACACCGTAATTCGGTCGGAGTGAGGAGATGGGCGCTGCTTTTGAAGAAAGGAGACAAATGACTTTTTATGAAACAAATTATTTACTTTACATGTAAAACATAAAACAAATATCAACAGGGGTATCAATATACATAAAATTAAACAACCAAACAAGTTTTAATGAATGTTCATAGAGTTCAGTTCAAGTTAAAAAGCACCAAAGTATGGTATAGCCGTAATTAGTTAGAAATTTAGGTATAGTTTAGTTAAGAGTTCAATGAGTTTGGTTGGTAAAGAATATTAAGGAGAATTGAATGTAGTTAAAAGGTAGGTTGCAGATAAATAAGCCTGCGGAAGTTAGCTGAAATCTTCTAGTTCTGTTCCTCGTAACCTTTTGAGCCCTGCAGAATGGGTTTTAGGTGTTCGTTTGTCACTCCAGCTTCTAACACCGTCTGGGGACTTTTAATGATGCGGAGAGGTGAGGGATCCGATTCGTCACCGTCTGGGGGCTTTTAACGATACGGAACAAGCAACTCTTTCGAAGTATTGGTTTAGAGTGTAAAAAAACAGGCCCTTAACTCCGAACGCCAGAGTACAGACGCTCAGAACGTTTTATTTATTTTAATCTTATTTTAATTTAATTTTACTTAAATTTCCACAGGCCGGCACCGGCGTCCGTTGAAAGACGATCACCGTTCCTTTAATAAATTTTCACACTCTACTAGGATTCTGTTCGTAAACATCAATGGTCGCCACCCACGCCTCACAGGTGGCTTCATTTGGGGGATCTTACCTCTCTGCATAGGTGCAGTCGGTGTATTCTAAAGCCCCATTCGCAGGGCTGATTGTACTTCGTGGAAGCAGACGTAGTAAGTAGAGGAAAACAATATTTACTGAAGGATTTAATTGTAGCTTAGAAGAGTTATCATATAGTTGTTTTAAAAGAAGTGCAATAAGAAGGACCTAACAAACTATGAGGATAAGTCAAAAAATGTCTGCACTTTTGTTTCATGGAAGCCGAGCTCTTCCTAGATGATTTGATAGACAATCATTAGTAATCGACAGAGAACAAGCTACCTCATCAATGAAATCTCACCTGTTCACCATTAACCCTCTCTGAAGCTAGCCGAATCCTCTCATCAGTGGTGGAATTTGACGGGAATCTCACTCCCTTTACGCTCACACATACACACATGTGCATTATTGCACCTCAGTTTAGCTTAATCGTTAGAGTGTGCGCTTGGGAACCGCACGATTTGTGGTTTGATACTAACCCTTGTCAACTCAGCGGATGAGTACCACAGGTTTCTCTGCGGTAAAGCGTGGAGCTGATGGTAGGTGTGACGTTCCACATCAGATGCTAAAATCAACTCAGACCTCAGATGCTAAAATCTCCTTGTCTAGCGGAGGTGAAAATGGGATAAATTCTCTTGCTGATAGGCACCCGACTACATTTACTTCATGTGCTCGCCCAGGAATCGCCAATACAGCGCATGAATAGCACAGCCTGGTTAATCTGCTATGTGGAGGGCTGACGGTTGGTATGACGCTCCACCTCAGAAAAACGATCTCCCTAGTTTAGCGAAAAATATAGTCTCTCGGGCTGTCCGGCTGATACTCACAATAGCGCTCTTCGCCGACTTTACATACTACTACGGACACAAGAGCTTATACTATCAAATATATTGTTGGATTATTTTCTATATATAAGGCGTGCTGTAATCCACCACTTAAACCTATAGACCCAGCGAGGTCTCGTGGTTTAAACCCCAGCTAATCAACAGCCCAAATACGTGGTTAGTTAACTATTTAATCGCTGATATTGACATCCCTTTATTTGCACGTTATTCGACATTGACGAACGGACCTTCAACCAAAGGATCATACCCAACAGTAAAGTACCCAAGGAACAAAAAAATGATCATACCCAACACAGCGGGACACCAAGGAGCAACCAAAGGTTTCTTCACTAAGGGATCTCCGCTGGATAGTGCTCTTGCTTGAAGCCTAAGGATGGCCACAAAAATCATAACAGATATTAGACATAGTTTTCAGACAGGATGGTATTAATGTGTAACTAATCTGGTAAAAAATACGTTCCAGATAACTATAGGCACACTAGAACTAAGGCTAAATACAGATGCATACTAAGATTTGATTTTGCAGTCAAATGTAAACCACATATATTGTGAGTTTCAAATTCACTATTAATGGCCTGTGAGATGAGTGGACTAGCCACTATACTACAGCAACCTGAAACTGTCATATTTTCTATTAATGTAAGTCAGGGAAGGAAAAGTAACAGTGATTGAAAGTGATATTGGCAGATGATCGATTTAATCACACAAACACACATGAATCTATATAAAAAGAAGAAAAGAAGTAACACGTGCGGTATTCGGATCATAAAAAGCAAGCAAAAATCTAGGTTGTCTGTGAAGTTGGTCTGCACTTCATTCCCTCCTCATTTCTCTCTCTCTCTCTCTCTCTCTCTCTCTCTCTCCCTCTCTCTCCTTATATTTCCTATCTCTCTCTCTCTCTCTCTCTCTTTATCTGTTTCCTCTCTCTCTCTCTTCATATGTCTCTCTCTCTCTCTCTCTTTCTCTCTCTCTCTTCCTCGTGTTACTCAGTCTGTATGTCTAACACAGCCACAGCCAGAGGCATTAAAAACATATCTCCCATTACTCAATATGACCAAGCGGTGAAAGCATAATGGTTGATGTAGAATGACAAGAGACGGGCTAGAGTCTAAGAAATTGAGGTGGGCCTCCAGGAAATGGTTCTATGGAAGCACGGAAGCGACAAAAAATAACCACGCTGATTAATTTGTAGAGTGTATTTCTCCAAATGCCATGTCCGCAAAAGCTCTCAGGTGAGGAAATCGTAACAGAAATCAAAAGGCAGTAATTGTATGAATCAGAACGAGCTTAGACACACGTATACACACGCGCGCGCGCATTATTGTCCATTTGAACAGACTGACAGACAGACAAAAAGAACACACACACACACACACACACACAACACACACACATATATATATATATATATATATATATATATATATAATTGTATGGATCAGTACGCACGTACGCTCTCACACCCAGAAACTCACATGGATAATCCCGGCGAGAGGTAGCTGTTAAAGTATAGCCACACTGATGAGAGGTGACACCTATAAACACATGTCTGCGGATAACTTATTTATTAATATATACACCCACTTTGGTTGCGTTCTCTAAATAGGGATTTAATTGTAAAATTCACCGTTCTGGTGAGTAGCTAACCGCCACTTTGTTTAAAAGTTAGAGGACTCTAGTGAATTCATTTCTGCTTAGAAACGTATCAATTAAATAGTCTCCTATATATGACAGCCGCTAATGGCCGCATGGATAAGAGACTTGGCAGACGAAAATTCATTCAGGTTTCAATCCAGGCTAGAGGTAGCTGTTAAAGTGTAGCCACACTGATGAGAGGTGAAACCTCGAAACACGTGTCTGTGGATAACTTATTTATATATATATATATATATATATATATATATATATATATTATAAATCGTAATTTTACTATAGAAATTCATTGAAAAACTGAAAAACAGTTTATTGGTGATTCGAACGTAATGCAAAATACTGACAATTAATGCCACTACTTTACAGCAATTTAGAGGCTTAGATACCATCACTTTTTATATAAGTTCGGAAGACCAGCTTAACCAAGCAGTTGGGCAACTGCCTAGGAACCACAATATTCTGGATTCGATATCGGCCGTCAGCACCCAAGTGGAAAGTGGTGTACTGATTTGGCGTTCCACCTTAGATGCAAAAATCTCTCTTGTTTAGCGATAGTGAAAAAGGTATAGACTCCCTGACTGGCTGATCCCACTACTTTATTTACTACTAGTTTATATAAGTTACTCATCTGTACACGTGTTTTCATTGAAATGTTTATAGTTTTATAAATCAGTCACGATGTGTTGATCATATCTTATGTTTAACACCAACTCGAAAAAAAAGAAAATTCTTGTTTGGATCGGCAAATATTTGACCACCTCCTATTAATTGTGAGACAAGTTGTCAAATAGTTATTTATTTCTTTATGTGTTGACAGTGATGCACAGGAAAATATACGAGTGGCGAACATTTTATAGAGGCGGGAAAACTTGGTTTGTAAATTGGCCATCTTGTCAGACATGCTAGCAAAATCTCCATCATGTTCTTGAGATTTTGTTACTTATTAAGTCAAGATATCTCTTTCTTTTGTATTTTATTCTGTTCTGAGTGTTGTTTGTTTTGTTTTTCTATGGAAAAAGGATGTTTGAGTTTAGTACTCTGTCACCTTCACCTTGTAGGATTGTCTGCCTTTGTTTGACTGGAGAAATTATCTTCCCTTGTTTTCTGGATTTCCCCACCGGGCGCTTTGACTATTTAAGCAGGCAAGCGCCAAGTTTGAATCCTCTTCCTTCTGAGGGACTTGACGAACACACATGGGTTAGACAGTTTATCTACACCCTTCTTGTGTGGGGGTGAAAACCCCCACACAGACAACGTAGTAAGTGACTTTGACTTATGGACTCTCCATAACTTTTATACTTCCATTTTGTATCTTGTCTCATATATGTGTTACTCATATATCCTCCATGTTGTTTCTTATGTATCTCGTTATATGTATCTTCTCCGTATGCTGTCAGGTATTAAAGTCCATTGTTATATTTAACACCCTCGGTCGGAGTTGACTGTTCAACTAATTATAATTAACATTATTACCTTTGAACCCAACAACCTCTATCTTCTTATTTCGGTAATGCTGATCACATCTCAAGATGTTTCAGATGTCATCTTCAAGGCTGGCTAAATGATTGGATGTGAGAGAAATTCTGACGCTGTGTATTGCAATGAAACATTTCTAAGACATTTTTGGACGTTTGTACTGACATATTTAAAGCACGGTGTTCTTTCTTGCTGGGGGACATGTTGCCTTGTGCCATTTAGAGTTTTTAGTAATAACAGAAGGCCACTTTTTTTTTCTCATGAGATGTTTTATTTTGCCCGAGCCAAAATTGCCATAGAGCAAGATCTCACGTCTCACTCTCGACGCATAATTCCAAACTCACTCAACAATATCTCCTCTCACTGCTCCTCTCTATCACTTTGCCACGTCTCGTGGCTCGTCCAATAGAAACAATGGCATTGTGCCTCTGGTGATTCATCCTTAAACTCTTCCATTTTCATATAACCCGTAATTAATATAACCTGTAATTTACATGTCAGTGTTATCTCATGCTCACCTTCCCCATTATGTTACATTTGGAAGTGCGCATCTAACGGTCGACTTTATTCTTATATTATTGCACTAATAAAATCCCCAAAACTTGTGTAGAAACCGTTAAAACTTACAGAATAACATTGAATCTGTTTTTCTTGTGCCTTGGATTAAATCCACAGATTCATCAAACTGTGGAGACCAATTATGAATGTCATCATTTAGGATTTTTACTACAGTGAGTCAAATATGTTGGTGCTTGCTAGTTAATGACACCTATTATGGCTTGGAGACGCGTGGTGTAATGTGTATCCTAGTAGGAATTGGACTCAGTGAACCGAGTTCAACTCCTGGACGTGGTTGTTTGCTTTTCACGTAGCGCTAATACATTGGATAATGTTATGCATCCAACTATTCTCCCACCAGCTATGGGTAAATAGTTTAGGCAGACTGGACTCTTTAATATTGCTGGGGCACCAAGTCTAGGTGACGAATATCTCTAAATTAAAACCTGTTAAACTCCGATTCAAAAATTGGCCTTCAATCACACCCTACTTATGCGGCTGGGTATATATATATATATATATATATATATATATATATATATATATATATATATATATGACGGTACATGGCCTCAATATCATTTTAGGCCGACCTGAACTTGTCTGATTGTCGACGTCCTTGAACCCTAGGTGGACCGCTTCGTGGCCAAAAAAATAGCATTGCATTGTATAAGAACATATATAAAATAGAACGTAAGGAATTATGTCCTGTACTATATTTTAATGTTTATTTCATTGTAAATAGTATTCTTCTTTTACGTAATTAATTTGGGTATTTAAATGTTTATTAACATAAGCGTATTTGAATACGCTCGTACCTCAAATTTAAGCTCGCAACACAAAGAAAACAATCGAACGATTGACAGCTCGTAACTCGGAAAAATTGTAATTTGGGACACTGGTACCAGTGTACAGTCTTTTAAACCTACACTCGAGTTACGTCTGTAATATTCAGCTTTGTATTTATTTTATGAATGCAAATTAAACGATCATTTTTTTCCGCAATTTATAATTCATTATTTTTCTCTACATAGTTTATTTAAGGTAGATCATAGGAAGCTATAGCTTTCAGCTACCAATGTAAAAATATTTTGTGTCCCATGTATAATTATTTTGTTTACTACAAAATACTAATAAAAAACACTATAAGAAAATATCCCCTAGGAGTATCAAATCAGCTATTTTTTCTAAGGTTAGTATAATTCGAATTTTGAAAGACAAACTTTTACTGAAAATAATTTGTGTCGAACTATACATGAATTAATAAGGTTAAAATACAAATAGAATCTAGGATCCCGTCTGTGTTGATATCCTAGTACTCCTACTCGAACTCCATTCGCGGTATTACGTTCACTTTCGAATTAATACCCTAGCTATGTGTTAAATATTGCAACCACTGTTCTTCTACAAGGATAAGGTGGCATTAAATAACCCACGATGGTTGATATGCCATTAAACAATGAAACCAAATTTAACCACCATTGCAATATTTTTTCCTCGTAATGTTTTCTGTATGATATGATTGGCTTGTATAAGGTTATAAATGGAATGTTTTATCAAACAATAAAATAATATGTAGTTACGGTCAAGCAACATGTCTTCTTCAAAGCCAGATACACTGTCCGATGCTTTGGTATCAGAAGAAATAAAAAAAATGCTGTCCACTGCACTGTTTGTGGGGCAAGGCTGAAGAGATCCTTGAGAGGACTTAAAGGTCAGGGAATTTGAATTGAGAAAAGCCAATTTCTCAGAGACTGGTAACTTTGGATTTGGAATCAAAGAACACATATTTTCGGAATCAAGTAATGATCCCAACATTGTATCTATGGTATGGATTTCTACATTGTCCTTGGACCTCCAAGGTTACAATGTGAGTCTCCGTAGAAGGAGAACTGTAAAATTCGGTATCAAACACAAAGTCACAAAAGAAGAAGCCATGAAATGTTTCAACAGAAGTTTGATGGTATCATTCTCACTGAAGTAAATTACATTTTTAAATTGAAATAAAAGCACTTTACGTGGTGAAAAAGCAATATCCGAATCCAAATAAGCAATAATTTATTCATGTGCAGTTATATTAGTTTATGTATTCCGTTCTAACTCAATATTCGTTCACTTTATACTAAATATATATAATATATATACCAACTCCTCCGAACAAGCAGGATGCGACACAAGATCAATTTCTTAAGCGGAGTTTAACATATTTTGAATTCAGAGTGTTCCTTTTCCTAGACTGGTTAACTAGCCATGGTTTAAAGAGTCCAGTCTATCTGCTATTTACCCATAGCTGGAGGGAGAATCTGATTCATACCTTTCCTAAGGGTATAGAGCCATGTGAAATGCTTACAGCTTCGTCCAGGAATTGGAACTCGGGTTGACGTGTTCATTTCCTGCGACTCTAACCATTAGACCAGGCACGCACTTGTACTATTAGTTCTTAAAAGCGCACATGGGGAAAGTCCCCATGGCATAGTGACTAATTATCGTACTGTGATATCTTACCGAGCTATTTAGAACTCCAGTTGTGCTATTGCGCTCCATATAAACTGATACGCCTGGAAAGGTGTGAACTCCTTCACCATTAACTTTTGTTAAATATAACCACTATCTGTTCATCTACAAGGAGGGCTTTGGCATTCAATAACTACAAAGGTGATAAGTCATTAAACAAGAAAAAAATCGAATATAATTGGAGAAGATTATTGGTTGAAATATGTCTTCAATAAATTAACAATTAACAAGATAAATCAACATAAAAGAAATCGACTTGTCAGCGAGTATAACGACTTGAATATATATAGTATTTATCTCATAATGTTTTGTCTTTTCTTTTGCTTGACTGATGCGCCCGTTAAATTACATTAGAAACAAAACTACGTGGATGGTTAATATTGCAATGGATATAATCGATACAGAATCAGAGAAACAGGTCAGGTTATTTTCTGCTTTAGAGTGGATAATGCATCTGTTGTTCCTCGCATAAGAAAAAACAGGTTAACTCTCTCAGTTTCAAAATCTTTTTATCTGCCTTCTTATTTAGTTTCAATAGCCTTCTAAATTAACTAATATCTTATTACGAAACGTAATACTTGCACCCGGAGGGTTGCATACATTTGCTAGTATAATAATAGAGATTCGGTCTCTATTTGTCTGTAACCAACACTACGTCACAGTTACCAAAATCGCCTACTTAGAAATAAAGAACAGTTATATTAATAGAATAAATAAAAGCTGTTCCTTATATTCAACGTTTTGAATAGTTTCGATTGTAATAAAATACACTCAATACTTATTAAATAAAGAAACAATATAAACTATGAATTAAATTAAAAATGTAATTATTTAAATGGAAAAATTAGTTTGGCGAAATTTCTAATCAATTTTTTACAATTATTTTTACTCTCGCCGTTTCTTCAGTAACAAGAAGTTAACTAAAAGTTTTTAAATAAACTAATACTTACAACTTTGTGTAAATTTATTTGTAACATAATTCAAAATAATTATTTAATAATAAATAGATACGCGCAATATTTTAGTTGAGGGGAAATCGAAACAAATTTAATTTTAAATGTTTTAATTTAAAACTTTTAATGAATTTGATGATTTTACTTACTTATATAAAATCCTTTGACTTTTTTAATTTTAACCCCCACCCCAGGCTTTTAAAAAAAATAAATTTTTGAACCGCCCGGGGGGTTTTTTTTTTTTTTTATTTTTGCTAAGTATAAATTATAATATTTTATAATTTGTTTGTGCGTAATTCCCAATAACCTCCTATATATATCAAAAAAATTTGACCCGCAGTTTCTGCGTCTTAAATGACGGCCTTTAACGGTTGATTCCCATTGGTGTTACGGTTCAGCCATGATGAATGAGCCAAAAAAAAAAAAATGCTGCAGTTTTCCAATCCGACTTTTCCTAATTTTTGCTATAATTAGAAATTCCAAAGGCTTACGATTTTGGCATTTCACCGGGGGTTGGGGCCTGGGGGCTGGGGGACGTGTAAATAGAGCAATGTGTTTTGTTTATGTTTATACGACTGTGAGATGTCCAATTGCTTTTGGGTTGTACATGATTTAATTTTTTCTTTTTTAGGGTTGGTGAAGGACTTACGTGTAGTGAGCAGGGTATGGTGTCGGTTGCGAGTAGGGAAAGGGAAGCAGCTTTGTCGTTCCTTGATGGATTGCTTCTTCGGATAGAGTTTTATTTAAAAAACGGATAAAAAGAGGGTGCCAGAGAGAGAGAGAGAGAGAGAGAGAGAGAGAGAGAGAGAGAGAGAGAGAGAGAGGAGAGAGAGAAGAGAGAGAGAGAGAGAGAGTTCAGGGAAATAAAATAATAAACGATAACAAGCCTTATTGTGCAGGGAAAATGTAATACGCGAGTTCGATCCTCAATTATTGCTGTTTTGGCACCGTATAAACTAAAACTTAGTATATAACTGATTTTTTACAAATGGACTGTCCCCATTTTTATCAGATTGAGCAATAAGGTAGGTATTTACCCAATGTGATCTGGCATTTGGGGCCGGGGAGGGGAGCAAAGCCACTGGACCCCCTTGGACTTAACTCGTTGATATCCAGGGGGCCATCCCCCAAGCAAAACTTGCCCTTGATTTTAAAGGGCATGCAGGTTTTATTGCCAGTGCTGAGGCGCCCCCTGTGAGGGATCGACGGGATCAACGCATTTTTTGCGCCCGGCCACCCATGAGCTCGTCTTGTGGTGGCCCCACATAATTTAGGGCCTTTGCCTAACCGTAACGTGGTAAATATCTAGGTATTTACCCAAAACGTTTGGTTAAAGAATTGGGCCTAAGGTCGCAATAATGGGGCATACAGTAAGGATCGAACTGTATTCAGTAGTAAGGATCTGCGACAATGGCTT
>CM042140.1:98289662-98358198 GCA_023376005.1 Doryteuthis pealeii | reverse complement strand
TTTTTTTTTTCTTTTTCATTTTAAGATGTTTTTATTTTGGCCCGAAAAAGCCAAAACAATTTGGCCATAGAAGGCCCAAGATTCCTTTTTTCCACGGGTCTCACCTCCGGGACGGGCATTAATTCCCCAAAACTTTTTCCTCAAAAAAAAAAACAATTTTATTCTTTCCTTCTTTTCCAACTTGGCTCCTCTCTTATTTCCCAAAAACTTTGGGCCCAACGGTTCCTCGTGGGGGCCTCGGGGGTTTTTTCCCCCAAATAGGGAAAAAAACAATTTGGGGGCAATTGTTTGGCCCTTCTGGTGGAAAAAATTTTCATGTTTCGTTAAAAAAAACTCTTCCCATTTTTTTTTTTCCAAATATTAACCCCCGTTAAAATTTTTTAATATTTAACCCGGTTTAAATTTAACCCCCATGGGTCAGTTTGTTTTTACCCTCTCCATTGGGGGGGCCTTTTTTTTTTCAAACCTTCCCCATTTATGGTTTACAAAATTTGGGGGAAAAGTTTTTGCACAAAATTTCTTTAACGGGGGTCGAACCTTTTTATTTCTTTAATAATATTTTTGGGCACTTAATTTTTAAAAAAAAAATCCCCCAAAAAAAACTTTGTGTTAAAAGAAACCCCGTTAAAAAAACTTTAAACCAGAAATTTTTTTTAAAACATTGAATCTGTTTTTTTCTTTTGTTGGGCCTTTGGAAATTAAAAAAATTCCAACAGATTCCATCAAAAAAACTGTGAGACCCAAATTATTGAAGATTTTTGGGTTTTTCATCAATTTAGGGGGGGAAATTTTTTTACTTTTTAACAGGTGAGGGTCAAAAATTAATTGTTGGTTTTTGGCTTTGGATAGTTTAAATGGGGGACCCCCACCTTTTGTTAATTATTTTTTGGGGGCTTGGGAAGGGGGGAAACCACCGTGGGGGGTTTTTGTAATGGTTTGTGTAAAAATTCGTGGGGGTAGGAAAAATTTTGGGAACTTTTCAGTGAAACGGAGTTTCCCCAATAAATTTTTTTTTTTCCTGGGACTTGGGTTGTTTTGCTTTTTCCCCCCCACCTCGTTTTAAAAAAAGCGCTTAAAATTTACCAGTGATTAATTTGTTATTTTGGCAATTCCCAAAAAACTTATTTTTTCTTCCCCCAAACCCCAGCTGGGGTTTAAAATTTAGGTTTAGGGCAAAAGACTGGGGGGACTCTTTTTTAATTATTGCTTTGGGGGGCCCACCAAAAAGTCTTTTTAGGTTGGGGACTGGAAATAAATCTTCTTGAAAAAATAAAAAAAAAAAACCCTGGTTAGAAAAAAAAAAAAAACTCGCCGACAAAAAAAAAAAATAATTTGGGGGGGGGGGGCCTTGCAAATCCACCCACCCTTAAACTTATGGCGGGCTGCGGTAATATATTATATAAATATTATTATAAATTATATATTTAATTATATATATAAATATATATTATTTATTATATATATATATATTTTATTATTTTTGACCGGGTTTAACATTTTTTGGCCCCTTTCAAATTAATCATTTTTAGGGTCCCGGGACCCCTTGGGAAACTTGTTTCTTGAAATTGGGTCGAACCCGGTTCCTTGAACCCCTAGGTGGGGGGCGACCGCTTTTCGTGGCCCAAAAAAAAAATTAAAAAAGCATTTTGGCATTGTTGTATTAAAAAGAAAAAAAAAAAAAAAACATTTTATTAAAAAAATAATTTAGAACCGTAAGGGGAAATTATAGTTTTTTTCCCGATTAACTATATTTTTTTAATTTTTGTTTTATTTTTTTCATTTTTTGTAAATAGGTTTATTTTCTGTTTCTTTTACGTAAAAATTTAAAAAATTTTGTGGGGGTTATTTTTTAAAAAATGGTTTTTAATTTTAAAAAAAAACATTTTTTAAAAAAAAAGGCGTATTTTGGAAAGTACGCTCGGTTAAAACCCTTCAAAAAAAAATTTAAAAAAGCTTGTCCGCAAAAACAACAAAAAGGGAAAAACCAATCGGGGGGGAAAAAAAAACGATTTGGACCAGACTTTTTCGGTTAAAACTCGGGAAAAAAAAAAAAATTGTTAATTTTTGGGGGGACCCCCAACTGGTTTTTTTACCAGTGTTTACCCAGTTCCTTTTTAAACCTACGCTCGGAGGGTTTTAACGTCATCAGGTTAAATATTCAGCCTTTGTTTATTTTTTATTTTTTTTTCATTTTGAAAAATTTGCAAAAAAATTAAAAAAAAAAACCGGATCATTTTTTCTTTGCCAATTTATTAAATGTGCATTAAAATTTTTTTTTCTCTTTACCATTAGTTTTATTTGTAAGGTAAGGAAATTCATTTTTTAGGGAAAAAAAAAAAAAAAAAAAAAAAAAGGGGCTATAAAGCTTTAGCTACCGATGTAAAAAGAAAATTTATTTTTTGTTGGTTCCCATTTGTATAATTTATTTTGTTTAACTTTACCCCAAAAAAATTACTAATTAAAAAAAAGAAAACAACTTTATAAAAAAGAAAAATTTAATTTTTTCCCCTAGGAAAGTATTTTTTCAAAAATCAAAAAGGGCTATTTTTTTTTTTTGTTAAAGGTGAGAATTTAAATTTCTGGGGGAATTTTTGGGAAAAAAAAAGGGGGGGGGGGACCAAAAAAAAAAAAAAAAACCTTTTTTACTTTGAAAAAAATAATTTTGTTTCCCGGGAAAAACTTATTTTTTTATTTATACAATGAAATTAAATTTTTTTTAAGGGTTTAAAAAAAATTTTTACCCAAATTTAAGAAAAATCCTTTAAGGGGGTGATTTCCCGTCTGTGTTGGTTTGATTTTTTTATTTTTCCTAGGTAACTTCCTTTACTCGAAAAAACTCCATTCCGCCGTAATTAACGTGTCCCAAACTTTTTCCGAAAAAATTTAAAATTTTTTTTTTTTTTTTTTTACCCTTTAGCTAATTTTGTTGTTAAAATAATTTGCCAACCACTGTTTTTCTTCTTTTTACAAAAGGGATTTAAAGGGGGGTTGGGGCATTAAATAAAACCCCCACGGGGATTGTTTTTTGAATTATTTTTTTTGCCCATTTAAAAAAAAAACAAATGGAAAAACCCAAATTTAAAAAAAAAAAACCCCAAACCATTTATGCAATTTATTTTTCCTCCCGTTAAAAATGTTTTTCTTGGTATTTGGAATTATGATTTGGCTTTGTATTTAAAAGGTTATAAATTAGAAATTGGTTTTTTTTATCCAAAACCCAATTTTAAAATTTAATTTTATTTTTTTTTTGAAGTTACGGGATTTCAAAAAAAAGCAAAAACATTGTCTTCTTTCCAAAAAAAAAGGGCCCCAAGATACCCCAACTGTTTTTTTCCGATATATTGGCTTTTTGGTATCAGAAAGAAAAAAATTTTATTTAAAAAAAAAAAAAAATTTTTTTTTGCTGTTGTTTTTTCCCCCACTTTTGCCCCACTTGGTTGGTTTTTTTGGGCGGGGTGCCCCCAAGGCTGAAAGGGAAGAATCCCCCTTGAAGAGGGGGACTTAAAGGTCAGGGAATTTTGAATGGAAAAGGGAAAAAAAAAAAAAGCCAAATTTTTTCTCAGAAGGGACTTGGGGTAAAAAAAAACTTTTGGATTTGGGAATTCAAAAAAAAAAAAAAAAAGAAAAAAAAAAAAACCCAAACATATATTTCCGGGGGGGGAAAATCAAAAGGTATTGGATTTTTCCCAAAAAAAAACATTTTTTGGGTATTTCTAATTTTTTTGTTATTTGGATTTCTTTACCCAAAGTTTGGGTTTTCTTGGGAACGGGGGTTCCCAGTTACCCCCCCCAAATGTTTGGGAGGGGTTTCTTCCGGTAGGGGGAAGGGATGGGAAAACTGTTTTAAAAAAAAAATTGGGTTTATCAAAAAACCCCCAACCAAAAAAGTTTTCCACAAAAAAAAAAAAAAAAGAAAGGGGAAAAGCCATTGGAAATGGTTTTTCCAAAATACAAAAAAAAGAAATGTTTTTGATGGGTTTTAATTTCATTCTTCACTGGGGGAAGGTAAAAATTTACATTTTTTTTAAAAATTGAAAAAAATAAAAAAACAGGGCACTTTTTACGTGATTAAAAAAAAAAAAAAGGCCCAAAAAATATAAACCCAAATCCAATAAAAAAAAAAAACAATTTTTAAAAATTATTTCATTGTTTGCAAGCTTTATATAGTGTTTATTTGTATTTTCTGTTCTAACATTCCAAAGTATTTTTTTCGTTCCACTTTATAACCCACTTAAATTAAAATTTTTTAAAAAAATATATTAATATATTAATTATATATTATTTATATTTATTATATTAGTTATAATATATAATAATATATTATACCAAAAAACTTCTTTTTCGGCCCCAAAACAAAAGGGCCAGATTGCCGACCCAAAACCCCAGAATCAAAAAATTTCTTAAGGGCGGGGAGAGTTTTAAAAAACAAGATTTTTTTGAAATTTCAAAGGAGTGGGTTCCCTTCTTTCCTAGGGGGACTGGGGGTTTGGCCTAAAGGCCCATTGGGTTTTTAAAATTTAGTTTTTCCCAGTTTATTCTCCTTTCTTTTTTTTTCCCCTCCTTTTCCCCGGTTGTGTTGTTTGTTGAAGCAGAAGGATACTGGCTTAAAATTTTTAACCATGGCTATAAGGCAAAACCAGTCTAGGGAGAAGGGGGAAAAAAAAACCAAACCTTCTGAAATTTTTCAAAAAAAATCTGTTTTTAAAAAAAACTTCGGCTTTTAAGGAAAAATTTTGATCTTTGTTTGTTTTTCGCCATCCCTGCTTTGTTTTTTTTGCGGGAAAAGGGGGAGTTGGTTAATTATTTATATATATAATATATATTATTATATGTATATATATTAATATATTAATTATTATTATTAATTTTAATTTTTATTTTAGTGTTTTAAAGTTTTTGGAAAACGGAAATAATTGGATGAGAGTTTTTAGAAAAAAACCAAGAAAATACATTTAAAAAAAAAAAACTATATTTAAAACTTTTGCGCAACATGAAATTAAAAGATATTTGCTTTTTATTGATTTGTAGTTATTTTGCTTTTTTCACGTAAAAAAGTGCTTTTAAATTTTTCAATTTAAAAAATGTTTTTAAAATTTTACTTTTCCCCAGTTTTTTTTTGGAAGGGAATTGGATTTTTTTTTACCCAATCAAAAAAAACTTTTTCTTGGGTTGGAAAAACATTTTCATTGGGGCTTTCTTCTTTTTTGTTTTTGGGGGGACTTTGTGTTTTGATACCCAAATTTTTTTTAACAGGTTTTTCTCCCTGTTCCTAACGGAGGGGAAACCTCAAACCCATTGTTTAAAAAACCTGGGAACGGGGGTCCCAAAAGGGGGGACAAAATGGTAAGGAAAAAATTTCATTTACAATTAAAGGATTTTAAACAAAACCAAATTTTTGTTGGGGGAATTCATAAAACCTTTGATTTTTTCCAAAAATATATGGGTGTTTTTCTTTTGATTTTCCAAAAAATCCCAAAAAAAAAGTTTACCCCCCAAGGGGGGTTTTCCCTTCTTTGAAGGAAAAATGGGCTTTTTTTTTCTCGCAATTTTTTTCCCAAAATTCCCTTTTGGACCTTTTAAGTCCCCCTCTTTCCAAAAGGGATCTCTTTTTCCCAGGCCTTGGCCCCAAAAAAAAAAAAAAACAGTGCCCAAGTTGGGGGGACAGCATTTTTTTTTTTTATTTTTTTCTTTCTGATTTTTTTACCCGCAAAAAAGGGGGGCCCATTTTTCGGGACAGTTTTGTATTCTGGCTTTTGGGAAAAGGGAAAAGGGTACATGGGTTGCTTTTGAATTTCCGTAACTTTTTACATATTAATTTTATTGGTTTGATAAAAAAAAACATTTTCCATTTATAAAAAAAAAAAACCTTATTTTTACCAAGGCCCAAATTTTTTCAATTTTAAAAAAATTCATAACAAATGGAAAAAAAAAAAACCAATTTACGAGGGAAAAAAAAAAAAAATAATTTTTGCCAATGGGTGGGTTTAATTTGGGGTTTCATTGGTTTAAAATTTGGCATATTGTTCCAAAAAAAAAAAAAAACCCATCGTGGGTTATTTAAGGGCCCCAAAACTTTATTTCCTTTAGGGGGAAAAAAGAAACAGTTGGGTTTTTGCCAATTATAAAAAAAAAAACACAATAAAGGGCCTAGGGTATTTAATTTTTCGAAAAGTGAAAAAACGTTAAAAATTTACGCCGGATGGGGAGTTCGGAGGTAGGGGGAAAGTTTACCGTTTAGGCGATAAGTTCAACCCCACAAAAAGGACCGGGGAATCCCTAGAATTTTTAATTTGTATTTTAACCCTTAATTTAATTTTGTGTTTCATGTTATAGTTTCGACCACAAAATTATTTTTTCAGTAAAAAAAAAAGGTTTGTCTTTTTTTCAAAAAAAAAACAAAATTCGGGGGAAATTATTGACTTTTTAACCTTTAACAAAAAAATAAGCTGGGAAATTTTTGATACTCCCTTAGGGGATTTTTTTTGCTTATAGGTGTTTTTTATTTAAGTTATTTTTGTTTTTAGTAAAAACCCAAAAAAAAAAATTAAATTATTTACATGGGGGACCCAACCCAAAAAATTAATTTTCTTTACAACCGGGTAGCTGAAAAAAAAAAAAAAAGCTAGATTTTTCAAGCTTTTTCCTATGACTAACCTTTAAAAAAAATAAAAAAAAAACTAAATGTAGAAAGGGAAAAAATTAATTTGGGAATTATAAATTGCAGAAAAAAAAAAAAAAAATGGAATTTTCGGTGTTTTTTTTAATTTTGCAATTCATGGGGAAAAATTAAAAAATTTTTTTAACCAAAAAAAAGCTTTGGAATAATAATTTACTGGGGGAACGGGTTTTAAACTTCGGAGGCGTTTTTTTAAGGTTTTAAAAAAAAAAAAGACTGTTTTTTAACCCCCACTTGGTTTTAACCAGTTTTGTCCCAAAAAATTTAACCAATTTTTTTTCCGCGAGTTACGAGGCTTGGTTCAAAAAAAAAATCCCGTTCGATTGTTTTTCCTTTGTTTGTTTGCCGAGGGCTTTAAAAAAAACTTTGAGTTACGGGGGAAAGCGTTTACTTTCCAAAATACGCTTATGTTTTTTTAAAATTTAAAAACATGGTTTTAAAATTTTTACCCAAAAAAAAATTTATATACGTAAAAAAAAAAAGAAAAAAGGAATTTTTAACTTATTTACCCCAATTTTGGGGAAAAAATTTAAAAAAAAAAACATTTTAAAAATATAGTACATTGAAAAAAAACATTTAAAATTCCTTTACGTTTCTATTTTTTTTTTTTATTTTAATTGTTTCTATACAAGGGCAATTTTTGGCTATTTTTGTTTTGGGCCACGGAAAAAAGCGGTTCCACCTTAGGGGTTTCAAAAAAGGGGGGAACGTCGGGGGGGGACAACAAAAATCAGGGGACCAAAGTTCAAGGGTTCCGGCCCTTTAAAATGAATATTGAGGGCCATTTTTTTTTGTTTTTAACCGGTCATAATATTTTATATTTTATTATATTAATTATTTATTAATATATATTATTATAAATTATTATAATATTAATATTTATATATATATATAATTTTTTATTAAAAAACCCAGGCCGGGGGGCATAAGTTTAAGGGTGTGTGATTTTGAAGGCCCCCAATTGTTTTTTGGGGAATTTTTTCAGGAGTTTAACAGGTTTTAATTCAGGAGATATTTCGTCACCTAGACTTGGCTGCCCCAGCAAAATATTAAAGAGGTCAGTCTGCCTAAACTATTGTACCCAAGCATGGTGCGAGAAATAGTTGGAGCATAAAACATATCCAATGTATTAGCGCTTACGTGGAAAAGCAAAAACAACCACGTCCAGCATTGAACTCGGTTCACTGAGTCCAATTCCTACCACGATACACATTACACACGTGTCTCCAAAGCCATTAATAGTGTCATTAACATCAAGCCACCAACATATTTGACCACTGTAGTAAAAATCCTAAATGATACATTCAAATTGTCTCCACGTTTGATGAATCTGTGGATTAATCCAAGGCACAAGAAAAACAGATTCAATGTTATTCTGTAAGTTTTTAACGGTTTCTACACAAGTTTTGGGGATTTTATTAGTGCAATAATGATAAAGAATTAAAAGTCGACCGTTAGCATGGCACTTCCAAATGTAACATAATGCGGGAAGGTGAGCCATGAGAGTAACACTGACATGTAATTACGGGTTATATTAATTACGGGTTATATGAAAATGGAAGAAGTTAAGGATGAATCACCAGAGGCCCACATGCCATTGTTTCTATTGGACGAGCCACGAGACGTGGCCAAAGTGATAGAAGAGAGAGCAGTGAGAGGAGATATTGTTGAGTGAGTTTGGAATTATTCGTCGAGAGTGAGACGTGAGATTCTTTAGCTCTAGGGCAATTTGGCTCGGGGCAAAATAAACATCTAATGAGAAAAAAAAAGTGGCTTCTGTTATTTGCTAAAAACTCTAAATGGCACAAGGCAACATGTCCCCAGCAGAAAGAACACGCCCTGCTTTTTAAATTATGTCAGGTACAAACGTCCAAAAATGTCTTTAGAAATGTTTCATTGCAATACACAGCGTTCAGAATTCTCGTCACATCCCAAAAAAAAAATCATTTAGCAGCCTGTGAAGATGACATCTGAAACATCTTGAGCTGTGATCAGCATTACCGAAATAAGAAGATAGAGGTTGTTTGGTTCAAAAAGCCGTAATAATGTTATTTTTAATTAGTTGAACAGTCAACTCCGACGAGGGTGTTCAAATATAACAATGACTTTAATACATGACAGCACGTGGGAGAAGATACTATAACGAGATACATTAAGAAAACAACATGGAGGATATATGAGTAACACATATTAGAGACAAGATACAAAAATGGAAGTTATAACAGTTATTGGAGAGTCCATTAAGTCAAAAGTCACTTACACGTGTTCTGTGTGGGGGTGAAACCCCCACACAAGAAGGGTGTAGATAAAACTGTTCTAACCCATGTGTGTTCGTCAAGTCCGGAGAAGAAAGAGGATTCAAACTTGCGCTTGCTTGCTTGAATAGTCAAGCGCCTGGTTGGGAAAATCCAGAAAACAAGGGGAGATAACGATTCCAGCCAAACAAAGACATACTAATCCTACGAAGGTGGAAGGTGACAGAGTACTAACTCAAACATCCTTTTTCATAGAAAAAACAAAAACAAAACAGACACTCAGAAACAGAATAAAATGCAAAAGAAAGAGATATCTTGACTTAATAAGTAAACAAAATCTCAAGAACAGATGGAGATTTTGCAAGCATGGGTCTGACAAGATGGCCAATTTACAACCAAGCTTTCCCGCCTCTAAAAATGTTTCGCCACTCGTATATTTTTCCTGCTGCATCACTGTCAACACATTAAAGAATAAAATAAACTATTTGACAACGTTGTCTCACAATTAATTAGGAGGTGGTCAAAAAATTTTCCGATCCAAACAAGAATTTTCTTTTTTTTCGAGTGTGTGTGTTAAACATTAAGATATGATCAACACATCGTGACTGATATTATAAAAACTATAAACATTTCAATGAAAACACGTGTAACAAATGAGTAACTTATATAAACAGCTAGTAAATAAAGTAGGGATCAGCCAGTCAGGGAGTCTATTACTTTTTCACTATCGCTAAAACCAGAGAGAGTTTTTGCATCTAAGTGGGAACGCCAAATCAGTACACCACTTTACACTGTGTGCTGAAGGCCGATATCGGGAATCCAGAATATTGTGGTTCCTAGGCCAGTTGCCCAACTGCCTGGTAGCTGGTCTTCCGAACTTATATAAAAAAGTGATGGTATCTAGGCCTCTAGATTGCTGTAAAGTAGTGCATAATTGTCCAGTATTTGCATTACGTTCACATCACCAAAAACTGTTTTCAGTTTTTTCAATGAATTCTATAGTAAAATGTACGATTTGATAATAATATATTATTATATATATATATATAATATATATAATATTAATAAATAAGTTATCCACAGGACACGTGTTCGAGTTTCACCTCTCATCAGTGTGGCTACACTTTAACAGCTACCTCTAGCGGGATTGTAACCTGAATGAATTTTCGTTCTGCCCAAGTCTCTATCCAGCGGCCTATTAAGCGGCTGTCATATTATAGGAGGCTATTTAATTGATATGTTCTAAGCCAGAAATGAATTCACGTAAGAGTCCTCTAACTTAACAAAGTGGGTTAGCTTACTCACCAGAAGGTGAAATTTTACAATTAAATCCCTATTTAGAAGAACGCAACCAAAGTGGGTGTATATATAATAAAATTAAGTTATCGCAGACATGTGTTTATAGTGTCACCTCTCATCAGTGGGCCTACACTTTAACAGCTACCTCTTCGCGGGATATCCATGTTGAGTTTCATAGGTGTGAGGCGTTAACGCTGGCGTACTGACCATACAATTATATATATATATATATAATTATATGTGGGTGTGTGTTTGTGTGTTGGTGATATGTGTTGTTTCTTTCTTGTCTGGCTGTCAGTCTGTTTCAAATGGACAATAATGCGCGGCGTGTGTAGACGTGTGTCTAAGCTCGTTCTGATTCATACAATTACTTAGCCCTACCATTTTGATTTCTGTACGATTTCCTCACCTGAGAGCTTTGCGTGACATGGCATTTGGAGAAAATACACTCTTACAAATTAATCAGCGTGGTTATTTTTTGTCGCTTCCGTGCTTCGCATAGAACCATTCCTGGGGCCACCTCAATTGTCTTTAGACTTAAGCCGTCTTCTGTCATTTCTACATCAAAACCCATTATGCTTTCACCGCTGGTCATATTGAGTAATGGAAGATAATGTTTTTAATGCCTTCTGGTCTGTGCTGTGTTAGACATACAGACTGAGTAACACGAGGAAGAGAGAGAGAGAAAAGAGAGAGAGAGAGAGACTATGAAGGAGAGAGGCGAGGCAAAACAGATAAAGAGAGAGAGAGAGAGAGATAGGGAAAATTATAAGGAGAGAAGAGGAGAGAGAGAGAGAGAGAGAAGAGGAGGAGAAATAGGAGGGAATGAAGTGCAGACCAACTTTCACAGACAACCTTAGATTTTGCCTTGCTTTTTATGATCCGAATACCGCACGTGTTACTTTCTTTTCATTTCTTTTTCTCTATATAGATTCATGTGTGTTTGTGTGAATTAAATCGATCATCTGCCAATATCACTTTACAATCACTGTTACTTTCCTTCCCTGACTTACATAATAGAAAATATTGACAGTCAGGTTGCTGTAGTTATTGTGTAGTCCACTCATCTCACAGGCCATTAATAGTGAATTTGAAACTCACAATATATGTGGTTTAACATTTGACTGCAAAAATCAAATCTTAGTATTGCATCTGTATTTCGCCTATTCTAGTGTGCCTATAGTTATCTGGAACGTGTTTTTTACCATATTAGTTACACATTAATACCATCCTGTCTGAAAACTATGTCTAATATTGTTATGATTTTTTTGTGGCTATCCTTAGGCTTCAAGCAAGAGCACTATCCAGCGGAGATCCCTTAGTAAAGAAACCTTTGGTTGCTCCTTGGTGTCCCGCTGTGTTGGGTATGATCATTTTTTGTTCCTTGGGTTCTTTACTGTTGGGTATGATCCTTTGTTGAAGATCGCGTTCGTCAATGTCGAATAACGTGCAAATAAAGGATGTCAATATCAGCGATTAAATAGTTAACTAACCACGTATTCGGATGTGATTAGCTGGGGTTAAACCACGAGACCTCGCTGAGTCTATAGGGTGTAATCGTTGGATTACAGCACATCTTATATATAGAAAATTATCCACAATAATTATTGATAGTTAATAAGCTCTTGTGTCCGTAGTAGTATGTAAAGTCGGGCGAAGAGCGCTGATTGTGAGTATCAGCCGGACAGCCGAGAGCATATTTTTCGCTAAACTAGGGAATTCGTTTTCTTGAGGTGGAGCGTCATACCAACGTCAGCCCTCCACATAGCAGATTAACCAGGCTGTGCTATTCATGCGCTGTATGGCGATTCCTGGGCGAGCACATGAAGTAAATGTAGTCGGGTGCCTATCAGCAAGAGAATTTTATCCCATTTTCACCTCCGCTAGACAAGTAGATTTTAGCATCTGAGGTCTGAGTTATTTTAGCATCTCAGGTGAACGTCACACCTACCATCAGCTACACGATTTACCGCACATAAAACCTGTGGTACTCATCCGCTGAGTGACAAGGGTTAATACCAAACCAGAAATATGTCGTCAGTTCCCAAGCGGACACTCTAACGATTAAGCGAAGCCGAGTGCAATAATGCACATGCTGTATGTGTGAGCGTAAAGGGAGTGATATCCCGTCAAATTCCACCACTGATGAGAGGATTTGGCTAGCTTCAGAGATGGTAATAGGTGAACAGGTGAGATTTCATTGATGAGGTAGCTTGTTCTCTGTCGATTACTAATGGTTGTCTATCAAATTCACTAGGAAGAGCTTCGGCTTCCATGAAACAAAAGTGCAGACATTCTTGACTGTATCCTCATAGTTTGTTAGGTCCTCTTATTGCACTTCTTTTAAACAAACTATATGATAACCTTATAATCTACAATTAAATCCTTCAGGAAATATCTTTTTTCTCTACTTACTACGTCTGCTACTACGAAGTACAATCAGCCCTGCGGGTGGAGCTTTAGAATGAACCGGCTGCACCTGTTGCAGAGAGGTAGGATCCCCCAAAATGAAGCCACCTGTAGGCGTGGGTGGCGACCATGATGTTTTACGAACAGAATCCTAGTAGAGTGTGAAAATGTATTAAAGGAACGGTGATCGTCTTTCACCGGACGCCGGTGGCGGCCTGTGGAAATTTAAGTAAAATTAAATTAAAATAGATTAAAATAAATAAAACGTTCGGAGTTAGCGGCTGTTTTTTTTACACTCTAACCTATACTCGAAAGAGGTTGCTTGTTCCGCTATCGTTAAAAGCCCCAGACGGTGACGCGAATCGGATCCCTCACCTCTTCCGCATCATTAAAAGTCCCCAGACGGTGTTAGAAGCTGAGCGACAACGAACACCTAAAACCATTCTGCAGGGCTCAAAAGGTTACGAGGAACAGAACTAGAAGAATTTAGCTAACTTCCGCAGGCTTATTTATCTGCAACCCTACCTTTTAACTACATTCAATCCCTTAATATTCTTTACCAACCAAACGCATTGAACTCTTAACAAAACTATACCAAAATTTCTAACTAATTACGGCTATACCATACTTTGGTGCTTTTTAACTTGAACTGAACACTATGAACATTCATTAAAACTCGTTTGGTTGTTCATTTTATGTATATTGATACCCCTGTTGTATTTGTGTTATGTTTTACATGTAAAGTAAATATTTGTTTATAAAAAGTCATTTGTCTCCTTTCTTTCTTAAAAGCAGCGCCCATCTCCTCACTGCGGCCGAATTACGGGTATCCCTCTATGGTTTAAACAGAGCTTTTTCGGGACAATAATCCCCACAAGAAGAAACAGTCCATGGACATGCAACAGTTAACTTTGACGTCAAGCCCTAGCACGTGTATAATTGTCCCAACCCTATTGACGTTATGGCATGCCCCAACACTTTTTATCATATGGGTGCTAGAAGGCAGTGGCTGAGGTTATTCATGTCCCGAGAATGACGTTAAACTCGATGGTGAGTTTCCAGTTCTGGGGGTCTGGGGAATGTGGAACACACCTTCATCACCATTGCTTCTAAGTCCACTCAGACCCGGAGTGGTAGTACCTGTTAGGATTACATCTATGGGTTAAGTAGAAAAATCTGTTTACCAGAAAATTGTGAAAAAAATTTATTCAAAAATATCGCTACGAATCATTCAAAACTTTGCCGGCATTAAATGACCCACCGTTGTTGATATGCCGTAAAACAAAACAAAACAAACAAATAGACAAGTACAATAATTTATTCCGCCATATCGATCCCGGAATTTTCCAGAAGAAAACGAACGGATCGGAAAAGAAGGCCACGTCTGTCACTGAGTAAAATGAATGCCTTTTTTTCTAACTGCCACTTTGGTACTTCTTATATACACATAAAATAAGTTGATAGAAAACAATTAAAATCGATACGTTGCATAAGAAGAACGCTCACAGCAGTATATACAAAAAGGCGATTGCATAGAACGCCCTTTTCAAAGGTACTATACTAGGCAGCAGCTGCCATGTGTCTCGCACGGTAAGACAACAGTGTCAAGGGGATGCCGATTAGCGTGAACTGGAGCGAACGAACATTGGTGTGATCGTCTGGTGTTCAAAGAGGAGTGAAAAAAAAGATTCCCCAAATTAAGGCAGAAATTTCACCGTTTATCTATTTAGCATTCATCTGTTTAAATGGTTGGTAAAAATATGTATGTTATATTCTTAGTAAGGAACACTGCATCAAGTACATGTTTAATTGTTAACAAGCGAATCTCGCAGTCCATTACAACTGAAGAGTAGTTTTGATTCTCGAAACCACAAGGTTCCTAGTTCGATACCGGTCCTCGCCAACTCAGGCGTATGAGTAGCACAGGGATCTGTGCGGTAAAGTAAGGAGCTAACAGTATTTGTGGCTCTCCACCTCAGAGGCTAAAATAATCTCCTTGGTCTAGCGCACGTGAAAAGGGGATAGACTCCGACGACTTTTACTTTACTTACTTGTGACCATGTGTCTCATCCTACCTGTGGCGAAAGTATTGGTACCAACGTCGTGTAATTGTAAGCAATGAAATCTCACAGACCCAGTACTACTGAATAGAGAGTGCGATCCTCAGAGGATGCCGCATATCTATGACCTTGTGTCACATCCTACATCGTGGCGAACATGTTGGGTAAATATTACGGTGGGTCACCGTGCTGTAAAGGTTAGAACATGAGTCTCACAGATACATTACTAATGAATACCGAGTTCGATCCTGCCTGGATTCTGCATACTTGCGACCCTGTGTCACATCCTACCTCATGACAAACGAGTTGGACAAATACCTTTACCAGGGCGTCTAATAGTTGTGTAATGTTTAGCAAGCTAGTTTCGCTGATCCATTACTACTAAATAGCGAATTTGATCCTCGCTGGATGCTGCATACTTCGACCTTTTTTCGCATGTTAGATGTGGTAAACGGTTAGGTACAGGGGAATAGAGTCAGCGTATTCAAACAAAGAGGCCCTAAAGGTACTCCCCACTACGGATCAGAGTAGACCTGAAAGTACTAAAAAGTAAGTAATATTCAACATTCCCAGCACATTGGGGATAGACTTATCCATTTACAGTCAGCTTATTCTACACACCGTTGAGTAGGAAGCGCGTGGTGTAATGGTTAAAGTCATGGGAAATGGACTCGTCGCCCGAGTTCAAATCCTGGACGTGGTAATTGCATTTCACTTAGCGCTAATACCCTTGGAAGGTATGCATCCTACTCTCCCTCCAGCTATGGGTAAATAGTAGGGCAGACCGGGTTCTTTAACCTTGGTTTGGCAAACGGTCTAGGAGAAGGAAAACTCTGTATTCAAACCTGTTAAACTCCGCTCAAGAAGTTTACCTTGTGTCGCATCCTGCTCGTGCGAGGGTTGGTAAATATATATTCTAAACACCGCTGAGTCGCCAGGACGAGAAATCATTGGAAAATATTTTGTTAAAGTTCGAATAAATTAATGATATGACTTAATTATTTTTGGCTACTTTTCGAGGTCCACATTTGTGGTATCCTTACATTTTCTAAACACAGCGGACCTGTGCTATTATCAAAGAAAGTGTGACTATACAATAATCATCAAAGTAGAGCATACAAGTGATGTCACTAAGATATCCCATTGATTAAAGTTATAATTAATGTTACACACTGCTATCATCCCATTGTAAGCGGCAACGTGGCATTACTATTAACATCATATTAACAACTATGTGTACTTGAAATTCATTGGAGTGCTTGGTTAGCATCTTTCCATAACAGAATTTGCACCACCATTACGATACTCATGTCATCTTAATTGCTTGATTAGTACTAATGGTACAGCTAGAAAGCATACTGCTATCTTAATTATCCTTTTAGACGTGACTAGATCACTATTATCTCCATACTATGATTTGGTTTTTTTTAATGGTATATCAACCTCCGTGGGTTGTTTAAATGCCAAAGCCATTATTGTCGAAGAACATTAGTGCTACTAATTAACCAATAACTCGGAAGGTATTTAGGTGTGTCGTGAATACCATGTTAGGCTGCAGCATCGTATCAAGTGAGTTTGAAGTCCAGCTCGCCTATAAGTTCACTTTCGGACTAATACTCTTGGGTAGGTATGAAGCCCAGTATCCTCCCAGCTGTGGGTTAAATATTACCACTGCTGCAAGGATATCTTCGGCATTCGAATAATCCAAAAATATCCGTATACCATTAAAAAATAAAACAAACCTGACCATGTTTGTGGGATAAGAGGTTTCCTAACTTTCCAAGGGATCAGTCCTAAAGGGAACCTAATAGCACGAATGGGGTTTCTAACTCACTCACTATGAAGATGCAGTCCAATCTGTTATCAACTATGTCACTGTGACTCCTCAATGATTACTTATAATTCATTGCAGTAGTACCTAGTAAGGATCTATGTACATAAATTAGTCAGAACTTGCAAAACTATTACACCTCAGTAGCGCCCTACTAACTGTTTTTAAAATCAATTTTTACAGCTAGAAGCCTGTTATCGTCATCATTCTTTCATACATTGTATCACCGCTAACAACATATTTTCTGATTATGGCATTTTAAATTCACTGGATTAAGCATTCAGCTATATATATATATATATATATATATATATATATATATATAATATATATATATATATATACCAACTCCTCTGCACGAGCAGGATGCGACACAAGGTAATCTTCTTGAGCGGAGTTTAACAGGTTTGAATTCAGAGTTTTCTTTCTCCTAGACTGGTTACCTAAACAAGGTTAAAGAGTCAAGTCTGCACTACTATTTACCCATAGCTGGAGGGAGAGTAGAATTCATACCTTTCCCAAGGGTATTAGCGCTAAGTGAAATGCAATTACCACGTCCAGGATTCGAACTCAGGGCGACGAGTCCATTTCCTCACACTTTAACAATTACACCACACGCTACCTATTCAGCTATATAGACCGCTAAGAAGATATTGCAAAGCATAATGCGATTTTTGGCGCCCGATATACTCGGGTTAATACTAACTTGACATATGTATTCCTTTTCTTTCTATGTAAACGTTCCTCTTCTTTTGGGTACTCTTCCTTGTCACAATCCATTAATCGAGGCCAGGTTAAATTTGGCTTTAAAGGATGTAATGTATCTGAAAGTATGTTACATTTTTAGGACAGGCAAACTTTGAATTAATGATAATGGAAATTTATCATTACTTTTGGGTTTTAATTTGATCTAAATTAGTAACCAAAAGTTGAATTCTAATATAGTTATGTGGCTAATAGTACAATGAAATACCACGTCTCTCTCTCTCTCTCTCTCTCTCTCTCTCTCTCTCTCTCTCTCTTCTCTCTCTCACACCACACACACACACACACACACACACACAGACACCAAACGGAACTTCTTCAAAAAATCCAAGAAGGTCCGTTTGGTGTAGGGAAGATGCTCGCCTGTCAGCTTGACAGTTGGGTTTCGAATCACGCACAAGGCGGTCTTTCTATCTATAGCTCTGCTGATGAGGCCTAATAGGCCGAAATGTACATACAGAGATTGATTTTTTTCGATTTGTTTAGCCTTACGTTTAAAATGTATGCCCGCCTAATTAATTAATTAATTGATTAATTATTAATTAATTAACTTTCAAAATTTGGTACGACTTCAATTAAGCACATATTCTCCCAAATATATATATGTATATATATAAATGTCAGGTGGTGGCAACATGTTTCAAACAGGACCATCCTGAAGAGAACTGGACTCCCAGGCATGCACGAAATACTTGTACAACGCAACCTGAGATGGGCTGGCCACTTAAACAGATGACAGACCACCAAAGAAGATCATGTACTTCAACTGAGAGAGAAATCACGTGGAATCGGTAGACCAAAGCTCAGGTACAAAAGACAACATGAAGAGAAACTTGAAGGACTTGAACATTCCCATAGGCAGTTGGCAAGACGCAACCAGAAACCGAATAAATTGGAAGAAAATGATTCGCGTGGTGTCATCATCGGATACGATGGACAGCAAATAGTATATATTATATATATATATATATATATATATATATATAACATAATAAAAATTCGAAGGCAATACAATGCGTAAAAAATAATGACAAAAAGATGTTTTATATGTCTAATCGATTTCAAAGCAAAGCTTTATCATCAGAGTGTAATTTCAGAAAAAAAATTATGAAATTACACTCTGATGATAAAGCTTTGCCTTGAAATTTGCTTTATCATCAGAGTGTAATTTCAGAAAAAAATTGCTTTATCATCAGAGTGTAATTTGCTTTATCATCAGAGTGTAATTTCAGAAAAAATTTCTGAAATTACACTCTGATTATAAAGCTTTGCTTTGAAATCAATTAGACATATAAAACATCTTTTTGTCCTTATTTTTTACGCATTGTATTGCCTTCGAATTTTATTATTTTATAACATACTTAACAATGCTTCAAGCAAATTACCAATTACTTTTATATATATATATATATATATATATATATATATATGCGGGAAAATAAAGAGATATCTCCCACTATGATGTAATCAGTAAGACGGTTTCTGGACTATCAATTACGACTGATTACTCCTAATAGTTGATGACTATGTTTGTAGGTCTATTATAGGTTTATTGTTGTAGATTATATATAATACTATAATATAATAATACTATATAATAATATATACTATATAATAATACTATATAATAATACTGTAATATAATATAATAATATTATAATGATATAGTGGGCCGGGTTAGCGCAGTCGGTAAATCGTTCGGCTAGAAGCCACAAGGTTCCTGGTTAGATTACCGGCCCTCGCCAACTCAGCGTATGAGTAGCACAGGGATCTGTGCGGTAAAGTAAGGAGGTGATGGTAGGTGTAGCGCTCCACCTCAGATGCTAAAAATAATATCCTTGGTCTAGAGCTATTGAAAGGGGCATAGACTCCCTCGCTGTCAGGCTGATACCGATATTAGGCCGCCCCGACGACTTTACTTTACTTTACTTATAATAATATATAATAGATTATAGTCTATTATTGTAGGTCTATTGTAGGTCTAATCACACTTAGACTATGTTTGTAGGTCTATTATATATTTTCCTCCTGTGAATGCTTTGATACTAACATATCGAGTTAGGATCCACGCATTGTCGGTGGATCTTTGAATACCCTGACACTATCACATGCAAAAAGGTAAGACTTCACCGTAAAAAAAAGTGGGATTCTGAGTATGGTACTAAACAGAATCTGATGATGTGGCTCCAGTTCTGAAGATCTGGAGGATGTGGAATACCCCTTTATTGTCATTAATCCCAGGTCCACTCTTGAAACTGTGAGTGTTTCATATATGGGCAAAATATATATGTTTAAAATGTATTCACATTTTATAGTTCCGTGTATAAAAAAATCTTCAAAATCAACTATACAAAAAAATGTAAGTATGAACGGGCAATAAACGCGTTTCCCTTACATGTAATTATGTACCAACCCCTCCACAAGAGCAGTTAGTGAGACAAAGTCAATTTATTAAGCGAAGTTTAACGGGTTTGAATTCAGAGTTTTCCTTCACCTAGACAGGTTGTCTAACCAAGGTCAAAGAGCCCAGTCTGTCCAACTATTTACCCATAGCTGGAGGGAGAATAGGATTCAAAATTACCTAAGGGTAATAGCGCTAAGTGAAGCTCCAATTTCCACATCCAGGTTTTGAACTTGGGTCAACGAATCCATTTCCCATGATTTTAAACATTACACCAGGCGCTCCCATCACACGTAGACATAAAATAATCCCAGATGGTTTGACATGCCGTTAAAATTAATCAGTCAATCAATCAATTAATCATTCTTTCAGACTTCATTAAACCACCATTCATGAGTTATTTTCCTTTATATTTTTAGAATTCACTCGAGTATGCATTCTGATCCATAACTCTGCCAGAAAAGATGGCGTAACATTACGCTATGGTAGGCTACCTACTTTGCTCAGGTTAATACTAATTTCGCAGCTATTAACACGAATTCCCAATTTCTATGTAAACGTTCCTGCATAACTATTAATATTAAATCTGAATATTTATAACCACAACAGTACCCACTTAGGATCAAAGTCCACAACTCGGTTAGAAGATGTTGCGAAAATGAGGTCGCGGCCGATAACTTCCTAACTGAAATTAAAAGTGGTTTCACTGCTCGAAGCATGCATTCTCTATCGGCCTTTTAGACTTATCCGCAACACTACTAATTATATACCTACCTACTATGACAATGTGCAATTCTATTTTCAACCGGAACGTTCCACGTGGGATCATTCTTTCCTTCTTTTCTTTTTTTGACCCAAATCGATAATCTTGCAACTCTCTCTCTCTCTCTCTCCTGCTTTCTCTTTGGCCGATGTAATTACCACTACGACTATTTACAGCAGTTCTTGCAATACAACAACGCCGTATACCACAGCCGTATCTACATTTTCATGGCTTACTATCGACCTGATTACTATTATGCCTCAATTCCTTGACTGAGCACCAACCAATCCTGCAATCGCTACTATGGATGCTACTATGCACAGTGACTACTTCAGAAATTTAATTTCATTCAGTGAAATGACTATGGACCTAGGCTACTCTTTCTTGTTACGATAAATTAATCCAAGCCAGTTTAAATTTGGCTTTACAAAGATTTAAAGAAACGGAAAGTAAGTTACATCTTTAGGACAGGCAAACTGTGCATTAATCAGAATGGAAACTTATCATTACTGTGGGGTTTTAATTTGATCTAAATTAATCAAAATTAAAGCTAAATTATAATATATCTATGTGCCTAATAGTAACAATTAAAGTGCACGTATATCTAACTCTGTCTCTGTCTTTCTGTCTCTGTCTCTCTCCTCTCTGTCTCTCTCTGTCTCTCTGTCTCTCTCTCTCTCTCTCTCTCTCTATATATATATATATATATGGACTCTCCCGTCGATTTTCGACGTATGAGAGTTCATACACACAACGAACTCCCATACAGGGATTTGTTTATAGTGCTGAAGGCTTGTGTTGGACCATCCACACTTTTTAGCACAGTCGATAGGAAAGAATTGGTGCATCAAGGGTTGCCACAAACCCAATCAACGACCGACCTCAGGAATTTTGAATTCAGTTATCCCTCTCCTAGACTGGTTACCTACCCAAGGCTAAAGAGCCCAGTCTGCCCTACTATTTAACCCATAGCTGGAGGGAGAATATATGATGGAGGCGCGTGGGCTAGTGGTTGGAGTCGTGGAAAATAGACTCGTCGATTCGAGTTCAATTCATAGACGAAGCTGTTGCATTTCACATATCGCTAATTACCCTTGGGAAAGGTATGAATCCATATATATATATATATATATATATATATATATATATATATATATATATAGTGAGAAAGGGAGGGGGTAAGGGGAAATAAAGAGATCACCCACTATGATGTAATCAGTAACAAGCTTTTACTCAATTACGACTTGATTACTCCTATTAGATGATGACTATGTTTGTTGGTCTGTGCTTGTCTAAGCGTCACTTATTAAATGACCATATAAGTACAGACGAACACAGACACACAGACACACAGATATTGATCCATCGTGGTGTAATATTTAGCAAGCTAGTTTGGCAAAGCCATTACTAGTTTCGATCATCATTGGTTGCCTCATACTTGGTTCCTTGCGTTACATTGTCTTTGTGTCGAACTGATTGAGTAAGTACTCCCAATAGAATAATGGATAGAAACTTAGTATCGCGCCCCTAGAAAATAGTAGACTGACATAATTTGTTGCGAGTCATCAATTAAATAGATAAGCTGTACTTGACTTTAAAGTAATAAGAGAAGATATACACGGGGTTACCCGGTGAGCGTAATGATATCACCTATAACAGTATTGTAGGAAGCGCGTGGTATAATGGTTAAAGTCATGGGAAATGGACTCGTCGCCCCGAGTTCAAATCCTGGACGAGGTAATTACATTTCACTTAGCGCTAATACCCTTGGGAAAGGTATGAATCCTACTCTCCCTCCAGCTATGGGTAAATAGCAGGGCAGACGGGGTTCTTTAACCATGGCTAGGTAACCAGTCTAGAATAGGGAAAACTCTGAAATCAAACCTGTTAAACTTCGCTTAAGAAATTGACCTTGTGTCGTATCCTGCTTGTGCGGAGGAGTTGGTAAATATATATACAGTATTGTCACCGATATGATAATATATATATATATATATATATATATATATATATATATATATATGTAATGTATGTATGTGTGTGTGTGTGTGTGTGTAAGGTAATCCAAATGACTAGTAAGTAAGCTATGATTCTATTTGTGATCATCGAAACCTCACTGTACAACCATAGTGTATGCTCTGGTTGGTGCAAACATATAATCCTACAAGTATTTTTTTTAAATCCCAAAAAGAGCTCAATGTATGATAATATTCAAAAGCAATATTCAACTTCAAAGAAAAGAATATATATATATATATATATATAATATATATATATATATATATATATATATATATATATATATATATATATATACATGCATAGCTCCGATTAAAACGGATAGAGCTTTCCCTTTATATATGATTACAACAGCAAAATTCCATTTAAAATGTATATGGCACGATTTAACATTTAAACTTGTAACATCATGAATTTTTTTTTTTTTGCATTTTGATATTTTAATAGAAGATATTAATTTTTTTCAGAGGTTCTGTAGACTTTTTTCTGACTCCCCACAAGGTCGGATCAACCAAGGTCATTTTCACGAGGGTATTTAATGGGACATTCATCGGGATTCAGTAAAACTGGGATCTTCGAGATTACCCCCCCCCCGCTACCTCTACTCGGGCGATGCCGGGTAGCCGCTTCTAGTATCATATAAAGCCCCACTGTTGTAAGTTTTGATAATACTTTTAGTTTAGGTAATAAGACAAAGTAGCAGAGACCTTGGATAGGTATATATCTTGTTTTACCAGAAACATTTCGTAGAAATGTATGAAGAATTCGGTTAATGTTTTTTCCCAATTTAACACTGACTCATTTCAAACATCTATCAAAACGTTTAGAAATATCTACTTCTTATTAAAAGCCAATTTCCGAATTTAAAAAAAATGTATATTTTCAACATTGAGGCTTTGATTTCACACGTCGTATTGTACTTTCATATTAGTGGCTTGGCATCGGAATTGTAAAATCGATAGCGTTAATGTGACTCGCGAAAACTACCATCGTTAATTATTATCATTGTTAATTCCAATTTGTTAATCCTAAAAGTGATTCGTTGCAGGCTAAGTTCTGTTTCAGATCATGCTTATATCGGTTTACGAGGTTTTCTGTTTTCAAGTAGATCACCGAAGTTAAGCAGCGAGGACCTTGTAGAAGAACAGTAGTGGTACAATTTAACCTGTATCTGGAGAATAATGACGGTTCATACCTTTCCCACGGATATTAGTGCGAAAGTAAACGTATTATCGCGAGTGAAATCTAACTCGCATAAAAGGATGATGGAGTCCAGCACGTTAATCACTACGTCTGGGAACCCCGTTTTTTAATATGTAATCACAACGTAATATTCATGTGTAATGAACCTTTTTAAGTAATGTCGTCAATAAGTGTCATCAAAGCGCCGCAAGCTCATCGAATTTAAGCAGCAATGAACCAGCTCGATATTCTGTTAGGTGACGACTTAAGCAACAGCAGATACCGTGTACTTTGTTTTGTGGGAAATTAAATAGAAATAAAATAAATAAAAAAAAAAAAAAAAAACCTCCCATGAGCCCTCACCGCGAATAACCCTCTGCCACATATGCGCGGTAAAAGGACGACCCCGACCCTTCAAAGAATAAATGTAATTCAAGTTTAGGCCTTAACTGTTGTGGTGGGAATCAAAGTGTAGTATCTGTTCCAGTTACTATACTTTGAGACTTACCTATTTCCCTCGGGGTCCAATGTGCTTCGGCCACTGGACCGCGGTTAAAGTACAATTTATTAGCGTAGATCCCAGAGAAGCCATCCCTCCAGGCATTATATGCCCTATAGGGCAGGGCTGGGTTTATTGCCCAGCGCCTGAGGCGCCCCCTTGAGGGGGAATGCCGAAGGGATCGATGCAATTTTTGTTCTTTCCCACCATGAGCTTTGGCTTGTGGGTTGGCCCACGTTAAAACATACAAGTGGGTTATTGAGACAATTATCCTAACTGTGTCTAGGCTCACAACAACTGACCAGAGAGATATTTCCTTGCCACGTGGTGGCTATGACCCGTGAATAAAGCCTAAATCATAAAAACCACCTTCTATCTTTGTGTCTTTCCTTTCATTTCTTGAATTCCTTCCTTTTCAGCTTGACTCCAAATATGATGGAGTTTAAAACACATGCTCAGAAAACACGCACCCAAGAATAAAAAAAAACAAAAACCTCTTTGTTACCCCATAATGGTGACCTCGACGAAATTCGAACAAAGCAACCTTCTGATCAAAATAACTTGATTCAGCATTAAATGATCCCATAAGTGTGATATGCCGTAAAATAAAACAGGGCAACCTGGCAACAGTGTTCAAGTAGAAACTGAACATTTTTTTTCTAAATTTCTAAATAAAGATTATGCTTACTGGATTAGTCAAATTCAAGCAAATTGATTTTATGCAAAAAAAAAACACTTAATTTTCGAAAGTTCTTATCTAGCGCAGACACTATCTCTTTGTCAAGAAGTCATTTTTTAGTTATCCTTGGGTGAACAAGGATAATTGATACCTACGAAGGAGGGTGACAAAAGAAGATAATGCAATTAGATACTCAGGCTGACAAAAAACACGAGCGACAAGCGCTAAATGCAGATTTTCTTGACAAACGACACACGTTTGTCAAGGTCGTGGATCCGTATATATGATCTTGTCAAGCTGTAATGTTGGAGGAGAAAAGCGCTGACTTTTATCAATATGTTCATACAGACTACGCAGGGAACTGTGGATATACAATGATATGGTAATTTGACTTATACAAAGTTCCCGCTAGTCTGTATGAACATATGAATAAAAGTCAGCGCTTTTCTCCTCCAACATTACACCTTGACAAGATTATATATCACCGATCCAACGACCTGACAACGTGTCGTTTGTCAAGAGAAAAATGTCTCATTTAAGACCTTGTCGCTCGTGTTTTTTGTCAGCACTGAAGTATCTTAATTGCATTACTTCTCTTTGTCACCCTCCTTCGTAAGTATCATTATCCTTGTTTCAACCCAAGGATAACTAAAAAATGAATTCATTGTTATAAAAGAAGATAGGTATCTCAGCTACGAATAAGAACTTTCCGAAAATTAAGTGTCTTTTTTTTGCATAAAATCAACTTTGCTTGAATTTGACTAAATCCAAGTAAGCATAATCTTATATTAGAAATTAGAAAAAAAAAATTGCGTTCAGTTTCTACTTGAACACTGTTGCCAGTTGCCTGTTTTATTATACGGCATATCAACAACTTATGGGATCATTTAATGCTGAATCAAGTTTATTTTGATCAGAAAAGGTTGCTTGTTCGAATTTCGCGAGGTACCATTATGTCAGGTAACAAGAGGTTTTTTTTATGTTTTTTTTTATTCTTGGTCGTGTCTGAGCATGTGCTTTTAAACTCCATCATATTAGTCAAGCTGAAAAGGAAGGAATTCATAGGAAATGAAAGAAAGACACAAAGAAGAAAGGTGTTTATTGATTAGCTTTATTCACGGGTTCATACCACCACGTAGGCAAGGAAATATCTCTGCTGGTCATTTGTTTGACTAGACCCACAGTTAAGATATTTGGTCTCATACCCCACTTGTATGTATTAACGTGGCCAACCCACAAGCCAAAGCTCAATGCGGTGGGAAAGACACAAAAAATGCATCGACCCTTCGCATTCCCCCTCAAGGAGGGCGGCCTCAGGCGCGGGCAATAAACCCAGCCCTTTCCCATATAGGGCATATAATGCCCTGCGAGGAGTGGCTCTCTGGGATCTACGCTAAAATTGTACTTAAACCGGTCCAGTGGCCGAAGCACATCATTGGACCCCCCGAGGGAAAATAGGTAAGTCTCAAAGTATTAGTAACTGACAACAGATACTACACTTTGATTCCCAACCACAACAGTAAGGCCTAAACTTGAATACCAACTATTCTTTGAAGGTCGGGGGTTCCTCCTTTTACCCGCATATGATCAGAGGGTTATTCCAGGTGAGGGCTCCAGGGAGTTTTTATTTTTTTTTATTTATTTTATTTCTAATTTAATTCACCAACAAAACAAAGTAACACGGTATCTAGCTGTTGCTTTTAAGGTCACCTAACAGAATATCGAGCTGAGTTCATCTGCTAAATTCGATGCAGTTGCGGCGCTTTGATGACACTTATTGACGACATACTTAAAAGTTCATACACTATAATCATTACGTTGTGATTACATATTAAAAAACGGGTTACCAAACGTAGTGATTAACGTGCTGGACTCCATCATCCTTTATGCGAGCATAGTTAGATTTCACTCGCGATAAACGTATACTTTTCGCACTAATATCTGGGAAAGTATGAACCTCATATTCTCCAGCATACAGCGTTAAATTCTACCACGGACTGTTCTTCTACAAAGTCCTCGCTGCTTAACTTCGGTGATTACTGAAACAGAAAACCTTCGTAAACCGATATAAGCATGATCTGAAACAGAACTGGGTAGCCTGCATACGAATCACTTTTAGATTAAACAAATTGAAATTAAACAATGATAATAATTAACGCATTGTAGTTTTCGCGAGCTTCACCATTAACGCTATCGATTTTAACAATTGCGATTGCCAAGCACTAATATGAAAGTACAATACGACGTGTGAACAAAGCCTCAATGTTGAAATATACATTTTTTTTTAAAAATTCGGAAAATTGGTTTTAATAAGAAGTAGATTTTTTTAAAAAAAAAAAAAAAAACCGTTTTGGAATAGATGTTTGAAAATGAGCAGTGTTAAATTGGGAAAAAACATAAACCAATCATTCATACATTTCTAACGAAATGTTTCTGAAAACAAGATAGTTATACCTATCCAAGGTCTCTGCTACTTTGTCTTATTACCTAAACAAAAAGTATTACAAAACTTACAACAGTGAGGGCTTATATGATTACTTAGAAGCGGCGACCGCCAATCGCCCCGAAGTAGAGGTACGGGGGGGGGTAATCTCGAAGATCCAGTTTTACTGCGAATCCCGCCATGAATGTCCCATTAAAATACATCCTCGTAAAATGAACCTTGGGTTGATCCGACCTTGTGGAGTCAAGAAAAAAAGTCTACAGAACCTCCTGAAAAACTTTAATTATCCTTCTATAAAATATCAAATGCCAAAAAAAAAAAATTCATGATGTTACAAAGGTTTAAAGTTTTAAATCGGCCATTACATTATTAAATGGAATTTTGCCTGTGTAATCATAGAAAGAAAAAAAGGCCTCTTATTTTTTCCCGTTTTTAAAAATTTTTTTTTTTCCGGGGAAGGGGGGGCTTAGGGGGGCCAATGTTTTAATATATATATATATATATATATATATATATATATATTATACTATATATATATACAAGATATATATATATATATTCTTCTTGAAGTTGAATAAATGCTTTTGAATATTATCGAATTGAGCTCTTTTTGGGATTTAAAAAAAATACTTGTAGGATTATATGTTTGCACCAATCCAGAGCATACACTTATGGTTGACAGTTGAGGTTTCGATGATCACAAATAGAATCATAGCTTACTTACTAGTTCATTTGGATTACCCTTACACACACCACACACACACACATACATACATATCATATATTATATTATATATATATATATATATATATATATATATATATATCATATCGGTGACAATACTGTTATATATATTTACCAACTCCTCCGCACAAGCAGGATACGACACAAGGTCAATTCTTAAGCGAAGTTAACAGGTTTGATTTCAGAGTTTCCCTATTCTAGACTGGTTACCTAGCCATGGTAAAGAACCCCGTCTGCCCTGCTATTTACCCATAGCTGGAGGGAGAGTAAGGATTCATACCTTTCCAAGGGTATTAGCGCTAAGCGAAATGTAATTACCTCGTCCAGGATTTTGAACTCGGGGCGACGAGTCCATTTCCCATGACTTTAACCATATACCACCGTTCCTAACAATACTGTTATATTAGTGATTATCATTACGCTCACCGGGTAACCCCGTGTATATCTTCTCTATTACTTTAAAAGTCAAGTACAGCTTATCTATTTAAGTGATGACTCGCAACAAATTATGTCAGTTCTACTATTTCTTTAGAGGGCGCATACTAAGTTTCTATCCATTATTCTATTGAACTTACTCAATCAGTTCGACACAAGACAATGTAACGCGCAAGGAACCAAGTATGAGGCAACCAATGATGATCGAAACTAGTAATGGCTTTGCCAAACTAGCTTGCTAAATATTACACCACGATGGATCAAATATCTGTGGTCTGTGTGTCTGTGTTCGTCTGTACTTATATGGTCATTTAATAAGTGACGCTTAGACAAGCACAGACCAACAAACATAGCATCATCTAATAGAGTAATCAGTCGTAATTGAGTAAAAGCTTGTTACTTATTACATCATAGTGGGGTGATCTCTTTATTCCCCTTACCCCCTCCCTTTCTCACTATAATATATATATATATATAATATATATATATAATATATATAATATATATGGATTCATACCTTTCCCAAGTGGTATTAGCGATATGTTGAAAATGCAACAGCTTCGTCTATGAATTGAACTCGAATCGACGAGTCTATTTTCCACGACTCCAACACTAGCCCACGCGCCTCCATCATATATTCTCCCTCCAAGCTATGGTAAATAGTAGGGCAGACTGGGCTCTTTAGCCTTGGGTAGGTAACCAGTCTAGGAGGGGATAACTGAATTCAAAATTCCTGAGGTCGGTCGTTGATTGGTTTTGTGCAACCCTTGATGCACCAATTCTTTCCTATCGACTGTGCTAAAAAGTGTGGATGGTCCAACACAAGCCTTCACACTATAAACAAATCCCTGTATGGGAGTTCGTTGTGTGTATGAACTCTCATACGTCGAAAATCGACGGGAGAGTCCATATATATATATATATATAGAGAGAGATGAGAGAGAGAGAGAGACAGAAGAGACAGAGAGAGACAGAGAGGAGAGAACAGAGACAGAAAGACAGAGACAGAGTTAGATATACGTGCACTTTAATTGTTACTATTAGGCACATAGATATATTAAATAAATTAGCTTAATTTTGATTAATTTAGATCCAAATTAAAACCCCACAGTAATGATAAGTTTCCATTCTGATTAATGCACAGTTTGCCTGTCCTAAAGATGTAACTTACTTTCCGTTTCTTTAAAATTCTTTGTAAAGCCAAAATTTAAACTGGCTTGGATTAATTTATCGTAACAAGAAAGAGTAGCCTAGGTCCATAGTCATTTCACTGAATGAAATTTAAATTTCTGAAGTAGTCACTGTGCATAGTAGCATCCATAGTAGCGATTGCAGGATTGGTTTGTGCTCAGTCAAGGAATTGAGCATAATAGTAATCAGGTCGATAGTAAGCCATGAAAATGTAAGATACGGCTGTGGTATACGGCGTTTTGTATTTGCAAGAACTGCTGTAAATATCGTCGTAGTGGTAATTACATCGGCCAAAGAGAAAGCAGAAGAGAGAAGAGAAGAGAGTTGCAGATTATCGATTTGGGTCAAAAAAAGAAAAGAAGGAAAGAATGATCCCACGTGGAACGTTCCGCGTTGAAAATAGAATTGCACATTGTCATAGTAGGTAGGTATATAATTAGTAGTGTTGCGGATAAGTCTAAAAGGCCGATAGAGAATGCATGCTTCGAGCAGTGAAACCACTTTTAATTTCAGTTAGGAATTATCGGCCGCGACCTCATTTTCGCAACATCTTCTAACCGAGTTGTGGACTTTGATCCTAAGTGGTACTGTTGTGGTTATTAAATATTCAGATTTAATATTAATAGTTATGCAGGAACGTTTACATAGATAATTGGGAATTCGTGTTAATAGCTGCGAAATTAGATTAACCTGAGCAAAGTAGGTAGCCTACCATAGCGTAATGTTACGCCCATCTTTTCTGCAGAGTGATGGATCAAATGCATACTCGAGGAATTCTAAAAATATAAAAGGAAAATAACTCATGAATGTGTGGTTTAATGAAGTCTGAAAGAATGATTAATTGATTGATTGACTGATTAATTTTTAACGGCATGTCAAACCATCTGGGATTATTTATGTCTACGTGTGATGGGAGCGCCTGGTGTAATGTTTAAAATCATGGGAAATGGATTCGTTGACCCAAGTTTCAAAACCGGATGTGGAAATTGGAGCTTCACTTAGCGCTATACCCTTAGGTAATTTTGAATCCTATTCTCCCTCCAGCTATGGGTAAATAGTTGGACAGACTGCGGCTCTTGACCTTGGTTAACAACCTGTCTAGGTGAAGGAAAACTCTGAATTCAAACCCGTTAAACTTCGCTTAATAAATTGACTTTGTCTCACTAACTGCTCTTGTGGAGGGGTTGTACATAATTACATGTAAGGGAACGCGTTTATTGCCCCGTTCATACTTACATTTTTTTGTATAGTTGATTTTGAAGATTTTTTTATACACGGAACTATAAAATGTGAATACATTTTAAACATATATATTTTGCCCATATATGAAACACTCACAGTTTCAAGAGTGACCTGGATTAATGACAATAAAGGTATTCCACATCCTCCAGATCTTCAGAAACTGGAGCCACATCATCAGATTCTGTTTAGTACCATACTCAGAATCCCACTTTTTTTACGGTGAAGTCTTACCTTTTGCATGTGATAGTGTCAGGGTATTCAAAGATCCACCGACAATGCGTGGATCCTAACTCGATATGTTAGTATCAAAGCATTCACAGGAGGAAAATATATAATAGACCTACAAAACATAGTCTAAGTTGATTAGACCTACAATAGACTACAAATAATAGACTATAATCTATTATATATTATTATAAGTAAAGTAAAGTAAAGTCGTCGGGCGGCCTAATATCGTATCAGCCTACAGCGAGGGAGTCTATGCCCCTTTCAATAGCTCTAGACCAAGGATATTTATTTTAGCATCTGAGGTGGAGCGCTACACCTACCATCACCTCCTTACTTACCGCACAGATCCCTGTGCTACTCATACGCTGAGTTGGCGAGGGCCGGTAATCTAACCAGGAACCTTGGGCTTCTAGCGAACGATTTACCGACTGCGCTAACCCGGCCCAACTATATCATTATAATATTATTATATATATTACAGTATTATTATATATATATTATAAGTATATATTATTATAAGTATTATTATATTATATATTATATATAATCTACAACAATAAACCTATAATAGACCTACAAACATAGTCATCAACTATTAGGAGTAATCAGTCGTAATTGATAGTCCAGAAACCGTCTACTGATTACATCATAGTGGGAGATATCTCTTTATTTTCCCGCATATAATATATATATATATATATATATATATATAAAAGTAATTGGTAATTTGCTTGAAGCATTGTTAAGTATGTTATAAAATAATAAAATTCGAAGGCAATACAATGCGTAAAAAATAAGGACAAAAAGATGTTTTATATGTCTAATTGATTTCAAAGCAAAGCTTTATAATCAGAGTGTAATTTCAGAAAATCTTTTTCTGAAATTACACTCTGATGATAAAGCAAATTACACTCTGATGATAAAGCAATTTTTTTCTGAAATTACACTCTGATGATAAAGCAAATTTCAAGGCAAAGCTTTATCATCAGAGTGTAATTTCATAATTTTTTTTCTGAAATTACCACTCGGATGAATAAAGCTTTGCTTTGAAATCGATTAGACATATAAAACATCTTTTTGTCATTTATTTTTTACGCATTGTATTGCCTGCGAATTATTATTTATATATATATATATATATATATATATATATATATATACTATTTCTGTCCATCGTATCCGAATGACACCACCGCGAATCATTTCTTCCAATTATTCGGTTTCTGTTGCGTCTTGCCAACTGCCTATGGGGAATGTTCAAAGTCCTTCAAGTTTCTCTTCATGTTGTCTTTGTACCTGAGCTTTGTCTACCGATTCCACGTGATTTCTCTCTCAGTTGAGAGTTACATGATCTTCTTTGGTGGTCTGTCATCTGTTTAAGTGGCCAGCCCATCTCAGGTTGCGTTGTAAAGTATTTCGTGCATGCCTGGGAGTCCAGTTCTCTTCAGGATGGTCCTGTTTGAAACATGTTGCCACCACCTGACATTTATATATAACATATATATATTTGGCAGAATATGTGCTTAATTGAAGTCGTACCAAATTTTGAAAGTTAATTAATTAATTAATTAATCCAATTAATTAATTAATTAGGCGGGCATACATTTTAAACGTAAGGCTAAACAAATCGAAAAAATCAATCTCTGTATGTACATTTCGGCCTATTAGGCCTCATCAGCAGAGCTATAGATAGAAAGACCGCCTTGTGCGTGATTCGAAACCCAACTGTCAAGCTGACAGGCGAGCATCTTACCCCTACACCAAACGGACCTTCTTGGATTTTTTGAAGAAGTTCCGTTTGGTGTCTGTGTGTGTGGTGTGTGTGTGTGTGTGTGTGAGAGAGAGAGAGAGAGAGAGATGAGAGAGAGAGAGAGAGAGAGAGAGAGAGAGAAGACGTGGTATTTTCATTGTTACTATTAGCCACATAACTATATTAGAATCAACTTTGGTTCTAATTTAGATCAAATTAAAACCAAAAGTAATGATAAATTTCCATTATCATTAATTCAAAGTTTGCCTGTCCTAAAAATGTAACATACTTTCAGATACATACATCCTTTAAAGCCAAATTAAACCTGGCCTCGATAATGGATTGTGACAAGAAGAGTACCCAAAAAAGAAGAGGAAACGTTTACATAGAAAGAAAGGAATACATATGTCAAGTTAGTATTAACCGAGTATATCGGGCGCCAAAAAATCGCATTATGCTTTGCAATATCTTCTAGCGGTCTATATAGCTGAATAGGTAGCGTGTGGTGTAATTGTTAAAGTGTGAGAAATGGACTCGTCGCCCTGAGTTCGAATCCTGGACGTGGTAATTGCATTTCACTTAGCGCTAATACCCTTGGGAAAGGTATGAATTCTTACTCTCCCTCCAGCTATGGCGTAAATAGTAGTGCAGACTTGACTCTTTAACCTTGTTTAGGTAACCAGTCTAGGAGAAAGAAAACTCTGAATTCAAACCTGTTAAACTCCGCTCAAGGAAGATTACCTTGTGTCGCATCCTGCTCGTGCAGAGGAGTTGGTATATATATAATATATATTATATATATAATATATATATATATATATATATAAATATAGCTGAATGCTTAATCCAGTGAATTTAAAAGCCATTAATCAGAAAATATGTTGTTAGGTGTGATACAATGTATGAAAGAATGATGACGATAACAGGCTTCTAGCTGTAAAATTGATTTTAAAAACAGTTAGTAGGGCGCCTACTGAGGTGTAATAGTTTGCAAGTTCTGACTAATTATGTACATAGATCCTTACTAGGTACTGCAATGAATTATAAGTAATCATTGAGGAGTCACAGTGACATAGTTGATAACAGATTGGACTGCATCTTCATAGTGAGTGAGTTAGAAACCCCATTCGTGCTATTAGGTTCCCTTTAGGACTGATACCCTTGGGAAAGTTAGGAAACCTCTTATCCCACAAACTATGGTCAGGTTTGTTTTATTTTTTAATGGTATACGGATATTTTTGGATTATTCGAATGCCGAAGATATCCTTGCAGCAGTGGTAATATTTAACCCACAGCTGGGAGGATACTGGGCTTCATACCTACCCCAAGAGTATTAGTCCGAAAGTGAACTTAATAGCGGAGCTGGACTTCAAACTCACTTGATACGATGCTGCAGCCTAACATGGTATTCACGACACCACCTAAATACCTTCCGAGTTATTGGTTAATTAGTAGCACTAATGTTCTTCGACAATAATGGCTTTGGCATTAAACAACCCACGGAGGTTGATATACCATTAAAAAAACAAACCAAATCATAGTATGGAGATAATAGTGATCTAGTCACGTCTAAAAGGATAATTAAGATAGCAGTATGCTTCTAGCTGTACCATTAGTACTAATCACAGCAATTAAGATGACATGAGTATCGTAATGGTGTGCAAATTCTGTTATGGAAAGATGCTAACCAAGCACTCCAATGAATTTCAAGTACACATAGTTGTTAATATGATGTTAATAGTAATGCCACGTTGCCGCTTACAATGGGGATGATAGCAGTGTGTAACATTAATTATAACTTTAATCAATGGATATCTTAGTGACATCACTTGTTATGCTCTACTTTGATTATTGTATAGTCCACACTTTCTTTGATATAGCACAGGTCCGCTGTGTTTAGAAAATGTAAGGGATACCACAAATGTGACCTCGAAAAGTAGCCAAAAATAATTAAGTCATATCATTAATTTTATTCGAACTTTAACAAAATATTTTCCAATGATTTCTCGTCCTGGCGACTCAGCGGTGTTTAGAATATATATTTACCAACCCCTCCGCACGAGCAGGATGCGACACAAGGTAAACTTCTTGAGCGGAGTTTAACAGGTTTGAATACAGAGTTTTCCTTCTCCTAGACCGTTTGCCAAACCAAGGTTAAAGAACCCGGTCTGCCCTACTATTTACCCATAGCTGGAGGGAGAGTAGGATGCATACCTTTCCCAAGGGTATTAGCGCTAGTGAAATTGCAATTACCACGTCCAGGATTTGAACTCGGGGCGACGAGTCCATTTCCCATGACTTTAACCATTACACCACGCGCTTCCTACTCAACGGTGTGTAGAATAAGCTGACTGTAAATGGATAAGTCTATCCCCAATGTGCTGGAATGTGAATATTACTTACTTTTTAGTACTTTCAGGTCTACTCTGATCCGTAGTGGGAGTACCTTTAGGGCCTCTTTGTTTGAATACGCTGACTCTATCCCCTGTACCTAAACCCGTTACCACATCTAACATGCGAAAAAAGGTCGAAGTATGCAGCATCCAGCGAGGATCAAATTCGCTATTTAGTAGTAATGGATCAGCGAAACTAGCTTGCTAAACATTACACAACTATTAGACGCCCTGGTAAAGGTATTTGTCCAACTCGTTTGTCATGAGGTAGGATGTGACACAGGTCGCAAGTATGCAAATCCAGGCAGGATCGAACTCGGTATTCATTAGTAATGTATCTGTGAGACTCATGTTCTAACCTTTACAGCACGGTGACCCACCGTAATATTTACCCAACATGTTCGCCACGATGTAGATGTGACACAAGGTCATAGATATGCGGCATCCTCTGAGGATCGCACTCTCTATTCAGTAGTACTGGGTCTGTGAGATTTCATTGCTTACAATTACACGACGTTGGTACCAATACTTTCGCCACAGGTAGGATGAGACACATGGTCACAAGTAAGTAAAGTAAAAGTCGTCGGAGTCATTCCCCTTTTCACGTGCGCTAGACCAAGGAGATTATTAGCCTCTGAGGTGGAGAGCCACAAATACTGTTAGCTCCTTACTTTACCGCACAGATCCCTGTGCTACTCATACGCTGAGTTGGCGAGGACCGGTATCGAACTAGGAACCTTGTGGTTTCGAGAATCAAACTACTCTTCAGTTGTAATGGATCTGCGAGATTCGCTTGTTAACAATTAAACATGTACTTGATGCAGTGTTCATTACTAAGAATATAACATACATATTTTTACCCAACCATTAAACAGATGAATGCTAAATAGATAAACGGTGAAATTTCTGCCTTAATTTGGGGAATCTTTTTTTTCACTCCTCTTTGAACACCAGACGATCACACCAATGTTCGTTTCGCTCCAGTTCACGCTAATCGGCATCCCCTTGACACTGTTGTCTTACCGTGCGAGACACATGGCAGCTGCTGCCTAGTATAGTACCTTTGAAAAGGGCGTTCTATGCAATCGCCTTTTTGTATATACTGCTTGAGCGTTCTTCTTATGCAACGTATCGATTTTAATTGTTTCTATCAACTTATTTGTGTATATAAGAAGTACCAAAAGTGGCAGTTAGAAAAAAAAGGCATTCATTTTACTCAGTGACAGACGTGGCCTTCTTTTTTCCGATCCGTTCGTTTTCTTCTGGAAAATTCCGGATCGATATGGCGGAATAAATTATTGTACTTTGTCTATGTTTGTTTGTTTTGTTTTACGCATATCAACAACGGTGGGTCATTTAATGCCGGCAAAAGTTTTGAATGATTCGTAGCGATATTTTTGAATAAATTTTTTTCACAATTTTCTAAACAGATTTTTCTACTTAACCATAGATGTAATCCTAACAGGTACTACCACTCCGGGTCTGAGTGGACTTAAAGCAATGTTGATGAAGTACATTCCCCAGAACCCCCAGAACTGGAAACTCACCATCGAGTTTAACGTCATTCTCGGACATGAATAACCTCAGCCACTGCCTTCTAGCACCCATATGATAAAAAGTGTTGGGGCATGCCATAACGTCAATAGGGTTGGGACAATTATACACGTGCTAGGGCTTGACGTCAAAGTTAACTGTTGCATGTCATGGACTGTTTCTCTTGTGGGGATTATTGTCCCCGGAAAAGCTCTGTTTAAACCCTACGTTTTGTAGGAGGATACACCGTAATTCGGCCGCAGTGAGGAGATGGGCGCTGCTTTTGAAGAAAGGAGACAAATGACTTTTTATAAAACAAAATATTTACTTTACATGTAAAACATAACACAAATATCAACAGGGGTATCAATATACATAAAATGAAACAACCAAACAAGTTTTAATGAATGTTCATAGTGTTCAGTTCAAGTTAAAAAGCACCAAAGTATGGTATAGCCGTAATTAGTTAGAAATTTTGGTATAGTTTTGTTAAGAGTTCAATGCGTTTGGTTGGTAAAGAATATTAAGGAGAATTGAATGTAGTTAAAAGGTAGGGTTGCAGATAAATAAGCCTGCGGAAGTTAGCTAAAATCTTCTAGTTCTGTTCCTCGTAACCTTTTGAGCCCTGCAGAATGGGTTTTAGGTGTTCGTTTGTCGCTCCAGCTTCTAACACCGTCTGGGGACTTTTAATGATGCGGAGAGGTGAGGGATCCGATTCGTCACCGTCTGGGGGCTTTTAACGATACGGAACAAGCAACTCTTTCGAAGTATAGGTTGAGAGTGTAAAAAAACAGGCCGCTAACTCCGAACGTTTTATTTATTTTAATCTTATTTTAATTTAATTTTACTTAAATTTCCACAGGCCGCCACCGGCGTCCGGTGAAAGACGATCACCGTTCCTTTAATACATTTTCACACTCTACTAGGATTCTGTTCGTAAACATCAATGGTCGCCACCCACGCCTAACAGGTGGCTTCATTTGGGGGATCCTACCTCTCTGCACAGGTGCAGCCGGTTCATTCTAAAGCTCCACCCGCAGGGCTGATTGTACTTCGTAGTAGCAGACGTAGTAAGTAGAGGAAAAAAGATATTTCCTGAAGGATTTAATTGTAGATTATAAGAGTTATCATATAGTTGTTTTAAAAGAAGTGCAATAAGAAGGACCTAACAAACTATGAGGATAAGTCAAAAAATGTCTGCACTTTTGTTTCATGGAAGCCGAGCTCTTCCTAGATGATTTGATAGACAACCATTAGTAATCGACAGAGAACAAGCTACCTCATCAATGAAATCTCACCTGTTCACCATTAACCATCTCTGAAGCTAGCCAAATCCTCTCATCAGTGGTGGAATTTGACGGGAATATCACTCCCTTTACGCTCACACATACACGCATGTGCATTATTGCAACTCGGCTTCGCTTAATCGTTAGAGTGTCCGCTTGGGAACCACAATATTTCTGGTTTGGTATTAACCCTTGTCAACTCAGCGGATGAGTACCACAGGGTTATGTGCGGTAAATCGTGTAGCTGATGGTAGGTGTGACGTTCACCTGAGATGCTAAAATCAACTCAGACCTCAGATGCTAAAATCTACTTGTCTAGCGGAGGTGAAAATGGGATAAATTCTCTTGCTGATAGGCACCCGACTACATTTACTTCATGTGCTCGCCCAGGAATCGCCAATACAGCGCATGAATAGCACAGCCTGGTTAATCTGCTATGTGGAGGGCTGACGGTTGGTATGACGCTCCACCTCAGAAAAACGATCTCCCTAGTTTAGCGAAAAATATAGTCTCTCGGGCTGTCCGGCTGATACTCACAATAGCGCTCTTCGCCGACTTTACATACTACTACGGACACAAGAGCTTATACTATCAAATATATTGTTGGATAATTTTCTATATATAAGATGTGCTGTAATCCACGACTTACACCTATAGACTCAGCGAGGTCTCGTGGTTTAAACCCCAGCTAATCAACATCCCGAATACGTGGTTAGTTAACTATTTAATCGCTGATATTGACATCCCTTTATTTGCACGTTATTCGACATTGACGAACGGATCTTCAACCAAAGGATCATACCCAACAGTAAAGAACCCAAGGAACAAAAAATGATCATACCCAACACAGCGGGACACCAAGGAGCAACCAAAGGTTTCTTCACTAAGGGATCTCCGCTGGATAGTGCTCTTGCTTGAAGCCTAAGGATAGCCACAAAAATCATAACAGATATTAGACATAGTTTTCAGACAGGATGGTATTAATGTGTAACTAATATGGTAAAAAACACGTTCCAGATAACTATAGGCACACTAGAACTAAGGCTAAATACAGATGCATACTAAGATTTGATTTTGCAGTCAAATGTAAACCACATATATTGTGAGTTTCAAATTCACTATTAATGGCCTGTGAGATGTGGACTAGCCACTATACTACAGCAACCTGAAACTGTCATATTTTCTATTAATGTAAGTCAGGAAGGAAAAAGTAACAGTGATTGAAAGTGATATTGGCAGATGATCGATTTAATCACACACAAACACACATGAATCTATATAGAAAAAAAAGAAGAAAAGAAGTAACACGTGCGGTATTCGGATCATAAAAAGCAAGCAAAAATCTAGGTTGTCTGTGAAGTTGGTCTGCACTTCATTCCCTCCTCATTTCTCTCTCTCTCTCTCTCTCTCTCTCTCTCCCTCTCTCTCCTTATATTTCCTATCTCTCTCTCTCTCTCTCTTATCTGTTTCCTCGCTCTCTCTTCATATGTCTCTCTCTCTCTCTCTTTCTCTCTCTCTCTTCCTCGTGTTACTCAGTCTGTATGTCTAACACAGCCACAGCCAGAGGCATTAAAAACATATCTCCCATTACTCAATATGACCAAGCGGTGAAAGCATAATGGTTGATGTAGAATGACAAGAGACGGGCTAGAGTCTAAGAAATTGAGGTGGGCCTCCAGGAAATGGTTCTATGGAAGCACGGAAGCGACAAAAAATAACCACGCTGATTAATTTGTAGAGTGTATTTCTCCAAATGCCATGTCCGCAAAAGCTCTCAGGTGAGGAAATCGTAACAGAAATCAAAAGGCAGTAATTGTATGAATCAGAACGAGCTTAGACACACGTATACACCGCGCGCGCGCATTATTGTCCATTTGAACAGACTGACAGACAGACAAAAAGAAACACACACACACCACACACACACACACACCACACACATATATATATATATATATATATATATAATTGTATGGATCAGTACGCACGTACGCTCTCACACCCAGAAACTCACATGGATAATCCCGGCGAGAGGTAGCTGTTAAAGTGTAGCCACACTGATGAGAGGTGACACCTATAAACACATGTCTGCGGATAACTTATTTATTAATATATACACCCACTTTGGTTGCGTTCTCTAAATAGGGATTTAATTGTAAAATTCACCGTTCTGGTGTGAGTAGCTAACCCCACTTTGTTTAAAAGTTAGAGGACTCTAGTGAATTCATTTCTGCTTAGAAAACATATCAATTAAATAGTCTCCTATATATGACAGCCGCTAATGGCCGCATGGATAAGAGACTTGGCAGACGAAAATTCATTCAGTTACAATCCAGGCTAGAGGTAGCTGTTAAAGTGTAGCCACACTGATGAGAGGTGAAACCTCGAAAACACGTGTCTGTGGATAACTTATTTATTATATTATATATATATATATATATATATATATAATATATATTATAAATCGTAATTTTACTATAGAAATTCATTGAAAAAACTGAAAAACAGTTTATTGGTGATGTGAACGTAATGCAAATACTGACAATTAATGCCACTACTTTACAGCAATCTAGAGGCCTAGATACCATCACTTTTTATATAAGTTCGGAAGACCAGCTTAACCAGGCAGTTGGGCAACTGCCTAGGAACCACAATATTCTGGATTCGATATCGGCCTTCAGCACACAAGTGTAAAGTGGTGTACTGATTTGGCGTTCCACCTTAGATGCAAAAAATCTCTCTGGTTTAGCGATAGTGAAAAAGGTATAGACTCCCTGACTGGCTGATCCCACTACTTTATTTACTACTAGTTTATATAAGTTACTCATTTGTACACGTGTTTTCATTGAAATGTTTATAGTTTTATAAATCAGTCACGATGTGTTGATCATATCTTATGTTTAACACCAACTCGAAAAAAAAGAAAATTCTTGTTTGGATCGGGAAATTTTTGACCACCTCCTATTAATTGTGAGACAAGTTGTCAAATAGTTATTTATTTCTTTATGTGTTGACAGTGATGCACAGGAAAATATACGAGTGGCGAACATTTTATAGAGGCGGGAAAGCTTGGTTTGTAAATTGGCCATCTTGTCAGACATGCTTGCAAAATCTCCATCCTGTTCTTGAGATTTTGTTACTTATTAAGTCAAGATATCTCTTTCTTTTGCATTTTATTCTGTTCTGAGTGTTGTTTGTTTTGTTTTTCTATGGAAAAAGGATGTTTGAGTTTAGTACTCTGTCACCTTCACCTTGTAGGATTGTATGTCTTTGTTTGGCTGGAATAGTTATCTTCCCTTGTTTTCTGGATTTCCCAACCAGGCGCTTTGACTATTCAAGCAAGCAAGCGCCAAGTTTGAATCCTCTTTCTTCTCCGGGACTTGACGAACACACATGGGTTAGACAGTTTATCTACACCCTTCTTGTGTGGGGGTTTTCACCCCCACACAGACAACGTAGTAAGTGACTTTGACTTATGGACTCTCCATAACTGTTATACTTCCATTTTTGTATCTTGTCTCATATATGTGTTACTCATATATCCTCCATGTTGTTTCTTATGTATCTCGTTATATGTATCTTCTCCCACGTGCTGTCATGTATTAAAGTCCATTGTTATATTTAACACCCTCGGTCGGAGTTGACTGTTCAACTAATTATAAATAACATTATTACCTTTTTGAACCCAACAACCTCTATCTTCTTATTTCGGTAATGCTGATCACAGCTCAAGATGTTTCAGATGTCATCTTCAAGGCTGGCTAAATGATTTGGATGTGAGAGAATTCTGACGCTGTGTATTGCAATGAAAACATTTCTAAGACATTTTTGGACGTTTGTACTGACATATTTAAAGCACGGTGTTCTTTCTTGCTGGGGGACATGTTGCCTTGTGCCATTTAGAGTTTTTAGCAATAACAGAAGGCCACTTTTTTTTTCTCATTAGATGTTTTATTTTGCCCGAGCCAAAATTGCCATAGAGCAAGATCTCACGTCTCACTCTCGACGCATAATTCCAAACTCACTCAACAATATCTCCTCTCACTGCTCCTCTCTATCACTTTGCCACGTCTCGTGGCTCGTCCAATAGAAACAATGGCATGTGGCCTCTGGTGATTCATCCTTAAACTCTTCCATTTTCATATAACCCGTAATTAATATAACCTGTAATTTACATGTCAGTGTTACTCTCATGGCTCACCTTCCCCATTATGTTACATTTGGAAGTGCACATCTAACGGTCGACTTTATTCTTATATTATTGCACTAATAAAATCCCCAAAACTTGTGTAGAAACCGTTAAAACTTACAGAATAACATTGAATCTGTTTTTCTTGTGCCTTGGATTAAATCCACAGATTCATCAAACTGTGGAGACCAATTATGAATGTCATCATTTAGGATTTTTACTACAGTGAGTCAAATATGTTGGTGCTTGCTAGTTAATGACACCTATTATGGCTTGGAGACACGTGGTGTAATGTGTATCTGGTAGGAATTGGACTCAGTGAACCGAGTTCAAATCCTGGACGTGGTTGTTTGCTTTTCACGTAGCGCTAATACATTGGATAATGTTATGCATCCAACTATTCTCCCACCAGCTTGGGTAAATAGTTTAGGCAGACTGGACTCTTTAATATTGCTGGGGCACCAAGTCTAGGTGACGAATATCTCTGAATTAAAACCTGTTAAACTCCGATTCAAAAATTGGCCTTCAATCACACCCTACTTATGCGGCTGGGTATATATATATATATATATATATATATATATATATATATATATATATATATATATATATACGGTACATGGCCTCAATATCATTTTAGGCCGACCTGAACTTGTCTGATTGTCGACGTCCTTGAACCCTAGGTGGACCGCTTCGTGCCAAAAAAATAGCATTGCATTGTATAAGAACATTATAAAATAGAACGTAAGGAATTATGTCATGTACTATATTTTAATGTTTATTTCATTGTAAATAGTATTCTTCTTTTACGTAATAAATTTGGGTATTTAAATGTTTATTAACATAAGCGTATTTGAAGTACGCTCGTACCTCAAATTTAAGCTCGCAACACAAAGAAAACAATCGAACGATTGACAGCTCGTAACTCGGAAAAATTGTAATTTGGGACACTGGTACCAGTGTACAGTCTTTTAAACCTACGCTCGAGTTACGTCAGTAATATTCAGCTTTGTATTTATTTCATGAATGCAAATTAAACGATCATTTTTTCTGCAATTTATAATTCATTATTTTTCTCTACATAGTTTATTTAAGGTAGATCATAGGAAGCTATAGCTTTCAGCTACCGATGTAAAGATATTTTGTGTCCCATGTATAATTATTTTGTTTACTACAAAATACTAATAAAAAACACTATAAGAAAATATCCCCTAGGAGTATCAAATCAGCTATTTTTTGTAAGGTTAGTATAATTCGAATTTTGAAAGACAAACTTTTACTGAAAATAATTTGTGTCGAACTATACATGAATTAATAAGGTTAAAATACAAATAGAATCTAGGATCCCGTCTGTGTTGATATCCTAGTACTCCTACTCGAACTCCATTCGCGTATTACGTTCACTTTCGAATTAATACCCTAGCTATGTGTTAAATATTGCAACCACTGTTCTTCTACAAGGATAAGTTGGCATTAAATAACCCACGATGGTTGATATGCCATTAAACAATGAAACCAAATTAAACCACCCATTGCAATATTTTTTCCTCGTAATGTTTTCTGTATGATTATGATTGGCTTGTATAAGGTTATAAATGGAATGTTTTTATCAAACAATAAAATAATATGTAGTTACGGATTCAAGCAACATGTCTTCTTCAAAGCCAGATACACTGTCCGATGCTTTGGTATCAGAAGAAATAAAAAAAATGCTGTCCACTGCACTGTTTGTGGGGCCAAGGCTGAAGAGATCCTTGAGAGGGACTTAAAGGTCAGGGAATTTGAATTGAGAAAAGCCAATTTCTCAGAGACTGGTAACTTTGGATTTGGAATCAAAGAACACATATATTTCGGAATCAAGTATGATCCCAACATTGGTATCTATGTATGGATTTCTACATTGTCCTTGGACGTCCAGGTTACAATGTGAGTCTCCGTAGAAGGAGAAACTGTAAAATTGGTATCAAACACAAAGTCACAAAAGAAGAAGCCATGAAATGTTTTCAACAGAAGTTTGATGGTATCATTCTCACTGGGAAGTAAATTACATTTTTAAATTGAAATAAAAGCACTTTACGTGAAAAAGCAAATATACAAATCCAATAAAAGCAATAATTTATTCATGTGCAGTTATATAGTTTTATGTATTCCGTTCTAACATCAATATTCGTTCACTTTACACTAAATAAATAAATATATATATATATATATATATATATATATACCAACTCCTTCGCACAAGCAGGATGCGACACAAGATCAATTTCTTAAGCGGAGTTTAACATATTTGAATTCAGAGTGTTCCTTCTCCTAGACTGGTTGCCTAGCCATGGTTAAATAGTCCAGTCTACTCTGTTATTTACCCATAGCTGGAGGGAGAATCTGATTCATACCTTTCCTAAGGGTATTAGAGCCATGTGAAATGCTTACAGCTTCGTCCAGGAATTGAACTCGGGTTGACGTGTCCATTTCCTGCGACTCTAACCATTAGACCAGGCACCACTTTGTACTATAAGTTCTTAAAAGCGCACATGGGGAAGTCCCCATGGCATAGTGACTAATTATGTACTGTGATATCTTACCGAGCTATTTAGAACTCCAGTTGTGCTATTACGCTCCCTATAAAACTGATACGCTCGGGAAAGGTGTGAACCCCTTCATCCATTAAGCTTTATGTTAAATATAACCACTACTGTTCATCTACAAGGAGGGCTTTGGCATTCAATAACCTACAAAGGCTAATAAGTCATTAAACAAGAAAAAAAATCGAATATAATTTGGAGAAGATATTGGTTGAAATATGTCTTCAATAAATTAACAATTAACAAGATAAATCAACATACGAAATCGACTTGTACACGAGTATATACGACTTGAATATATATAGTATTTATCTCATAATGTTTTGTCTTTTCTTTTGCTTGACTGATGCGCCCGTTAAAATTACATTAGACAAAACTATACGTGGATGGTATAATATTGCAATGATATAATCGATACAGAATCAGAGAAACAGGTCAGGTACTTTTCCTGCTTTAGAGTTGGATGAATGCACTGTGTTCCTCGGCATAAGAAAAAACAGGTTAATGTATTCTCATAGAAGACGATTAATACGTACAGAGAAATTTATGAACGTAATTCCGAATTTCATTGTCGTCATTAAAACTGAAATCTTATGGGAAGAAAACGAAAAATATGAAATTTACAGACATAACAAAAAGGCAATATTTTTCGTCTGTTTCTGTTTGACATTATCGAATGGATTTCAGAAATACGTTCATCTCGTTATTCGGCTTTCTCTAGTAGAAAAAAAAAGTATCCATATATATATATATATATATATATATATATATATATATATATATATATATATATATGTGTGTGTGTGTGTGTGTGTGTGTGTGTGTGTTTGAAAGGTTACATAATCCATAATACGTTTTGAACATAATTTGATTTATTCAAATATATTTTTAAAACAAAAAATATAGAGTTGATAGGGTAAAAGCAAAAAATAAAAAAAATTAAGGAAAGATTAAGTACGTTTTGTCTTCACTTGTCAGAGTTAAATGTAGGATTAAAAGTCATACGTACACACAAACACACACACACACACACACACACACACACACACACACACATATATATATATAAGGAACTTGGCAGACAAAAATTCTGTCGGATTTCGATCCCGGCTAGAGTTAGCTTTTAAAAATCGAGCCGCACTGATGAGAAGTAAACTTCGAAACACGTGTCTGTGGATGACTAATATATATATATATATATATATATATATATATATATATATATATATATATATATATATATATATATATATATATATATATATATTATATATATATATATATATATATATATATATATATATATATATATATACAGTGTTTGTTAAAAAAACAAATATTCAAAAATATAAATCGACGTTAAAACTTACATATCGTCCGATTTATATATATATATATATACAGCACATAATCCGTACAATCCCTAAATATATTTCTTATTCTAAAACATTCTATTCTAACTGCACCAAAATATTTTTAAAATCTCAACACACAGATTTATAAAAGTTACTTCGCTTTAATTACAACCAAATATATTCAACTTAGTTGCCTTTTATTCAGTATTATGAACACGTGCTGTTTATCAGCAGTTCGAAATAATTAGATATTTAGATACTATTCCCTCTGTACACACAAGATTATCAATGCAATACCGTGCACGTGTTTCCCTTGAAACACACGCTCAAGAATCCAGGTACCCTGCATCTCTCTTTATCTCTCCCTCTTACTTTCATATATATATATATATATAATATATATATATATATATATATGTGTGTGTTGTGTGTGTGTGTGTGTGTATGTGTATTATGTGTGTGTGTGTGCCTATGTGCGTGCATACATATTTTAGATAAGCATATATGTAATACAAATTTAATATAGTATGACTCAGTATTAAATAACTTATCGAGAGTTGCTCGAATCTTACATGAAGCTTATTTGCATTAAACGTCAGCATTCTAATACATGTCCAAAAGGAGTTCATGAGGTATACTTGCTATTTCTACCAACTAAACATTTCTCTCTCTCTCTCTCTCTCTCTCTCTCTCTCTATATATATATATATATATATATATTATATATATATATATATATATATATATATATATATGGTATGTACGTGTCGATATATAACGTGAAAAAGATGACATTGAGCAATAAAATCGCCTCTACAATTCAATATGTTTATAATAAAGAAAAATACAAAATTTTCTTTACGATTTTTACCGATTGAATGTTGTAATTTAAAAGTTGGAAATTAATGTATTTGTGTGACTCTTTGCAGTTTTTCAAAAATAAGTACACAAAGCACGTGCGACTCCGCAGTTTTTTTAACACCTGCCATGTTTAAATATCACAGAGATTCCATAAGTAAATAGTAAGGTAAATTAAATCACCTCAACTTGGTAATGTCTCCTGGCATAGAATTCACCGCATAGTAAGCCGATATGAACTACAACCTTATGGTGAAAAACAAACAGAAGTTATAATGTGGATTTGCAAAACCAACACTGACATTAAGACCATTTTGTATAGCATCTGCATGCTTCTTTTGAGAACATCCATGTTGTGGTGAAGGAAGTTCTTCTGCATGAGCAACTGACCATCTTCCATACAACCCTACAACTGTGCCCAGATCTAGTCGCAGATATTTAGAAAGTGTACGGATGACATAATCTACATCTCTCTCCCTCTCTCTTTCTTTCTTTCTCTCTCTCTTTATATATATATATATATATATATATATAATATATATATACATGTAGAATTAAACAAAAGACACATCTCCTGTTTAACAATTTTATTTTATTTTTGATCTTTTCGAGTTTTCTGGCCAACTTTTTAGTGTTTGGGTGGAATTCGTGAATAAGTCCACCAAATTTCAGGTCTCAGTACTTTCGGCACTGCGAAGTGCTATCATCAGGGGAGATGTGTTCAATTTTTTTTTTAATTAAATTAATCTGGAGGCTGGAAGGAGAAGAATTGATGAGAAAGGTCTTATAGGCATTTTAAAATGTGGTTACTGCATTGGAAATACATATATATATATATATATATATATATATATATATATATATATATATATATATATATTGCTTAGGCAGATACTGTTAAAGACGAGGTTATATTTCTTTTTTCCTGCTTCCACAATCCCTTTCACAGTTTATTTATCTAATATTGTTCCGAAGGTTCCAACTGTAATTGCTAGGTATTTACCCAACCCATTCGCAACGGCTATGATGTGACTCTTAGTCGCAAGTATGAATTATTCAGCGGGGATCGAATTTATATTTTCAATTTGCCATAATATAGCCGTAGTGTAAGCTACTGGACGCATACGTAACAAATACCAAATTGAAAAGATTACAATTGTCATAAATTCTAATTATTTCTGTGGTTACAATAATAATAATAATAATAATAATAATAATAATAATAATAATAATAATAAGAAGAAGAAGAAGAAGAAGATGATGATGAGGATGATGAGGATGAAGATGATGATGATGAACTGTGTTCTGGATGTAGCTGCAAAAGTATTATATGAAAAGAATCAATGTATTCCTGCATACTCACGAAAAAAGCATGAGGACTAATTATGTGAAAGTAAAACAAAAATGAAAATCACTGCAGTATATCTCTCGGTGAGGGAACATAAGAAATATTTCAGAATAGGAATTTCATTATAGAATCGAAAGGAACCCCCAAAAAAGTGTATATCTGATATCCGTCAGAATTCTCGGGACATTTTTTTTTTAGATTTGTTTCTTTCCTGATCACCGATAAAAGTAACCAGATACCAGGCTGGTTGGTTGGTTGGTTGGTTGGTTGGTTGGTTGTTTACTTTGTTTAACGGCATTTCAACCCTTTTCAGGTCATCTAATGCCGAATCAAGTTATTTTTTTATATCAAGTCCCTTGCAGTACCTACCATCGCTTAAACGGTCATCCATCTAAGTATTGAATAGGTTCGTCGTTGGTTAACTTCGGTGATCAAGCGGGAACCGGTGCTTTCAAACGTGATTCGACTGTGAGCCCAGATACCAGGAGTGTAAAAACTTAGCAAATATCAATATTACGAATGAAATAAATATTTAGTACAAGATACGAGGGTACATATTTACCAACCTTTCCCATGAGCAGGATGTGACACAAGGTAAATTTTTTAGGCGGGGTTTAACGGGTTGGAATTCAGACTTGTATTTCCCCTAAACCGGTTGCCTAACCAAGGTTAAAGAGCCCAGTCTACCCTGCTATTTACCCATAGCTTTCTTAAAAGTATTAGCGCCATGTGAAATGTAGCAGCCTCGTCTAGGATTTGAACTCGAGTCGACGAGTCCATTTCCTACGACTCTAGCCATTACACCAGCGCCTCCATAGGAGGATAAGTATTCGCAAAAGTATTCAAAATATATAGAAATCATAGATACAATTTCAATGATGCTTAAATCATTTAAAAAATGTTATAAAGTTTTTAAGTGCCATCCTTGGCCAGTTGAAAAGGGCTTATGTCATGGAATCCTTTGGTAAGCATATAAGTCCTATCCTGTGTATTGGTAAAGGTCCAGAGATTTAATCCTATGCCCGTCGTCCCTGAATGTTACAGTAATTATAACCAGTAGGGTCGCTTAAGTATTGTATCAGCCTCAGATTACTGCCAGTGATTGGCCAAGAAATAGATCACATGATCTCGCCTAGTCTATAAGTAAGAGCGAGGATCTAGCACACATCTTATAAACTAGAAATTCTCAAAAAACATTATATATTTTTCTTCATAATCGCCATTTCAGTCGATGTATTTTTGTAGCTGCGGTGGCAGGTTTTGTATGCCCATGTCATACCAACTCACCACATGTCGTTGAAGAAGCGTTCGTCCTTATCGTCGTTGCAAACTCCCTACACAACTTGCGGGCGTTTTTGTCATCGCTGTATGACTTGCCCTACGCTTCCGTTAACTGGTGATAAATTTCAATCGCTTTGTTTGTTTTGGTGTACCATTTTCATTCACCGTAAATCTACACTGAAAATATGAATTTGATCAGAGTCAATACAACTGCATATTTTCACAGGAAAATATCATAAAATTTGTTCTTAATTGTGCTTGTGCATTATTTGAAATGAACTTAATTGTTATTAAGAAGACATTTTATGATATTTTCCTGTTAAAACATGCTGTTGTATTGATTCGAACAAATTCATATTTTCAGTGTAGATTTACGGTGAAATGAAAATGACCGACCAAAACAAACGGCCTGCTCAAAGGGAAACAAACAAGGGTATGTAACTCTCATTTATGTAGCTAATGTTCAGATTATCCACCTTATGTAGTTGTCTATCTGTAACCGAAAATGGCCGCATCCGAAAAGATCTTTTGTATGGCGAATTAGTAAAAGGCTCCCAATCGGTAGGTAGACCATGTCTACACTTTAAAGACATCTGCGGGAGAGACATGAGGATAGTAACTGCGCAAACGTTACACATAGCAGTAGTGTAAATCAGGAGCTGCATCAGAAACGACTGCCAAGGCAAGAATGCACGTGACAGCGAGGCGTGTGCAGAGTCATACACAGGAGCATGCACAACAAACACAACAGCGTTGCCACACGAAAAGTTTCCCTGTGTCCAGAGCTTTGGAGACCTTACTTTTGGTATTACCCTAGTATACATTATACACGTGTGAATGTGCGTGGTGTAATGGTTATCAGCGTAGGAAATAAACAGGGCGAGACAAGTTCAAATCTTAGGCGAGGCTGTTTGAATTTCACATAGTACTAATACCCTTGTAAGAGGAATGAATGAAACAATTCTACCTCCAGCTCCGGGTAAATAGTAGGACAGACAAGAATCTTTAATCTTGATATGGAAACTCGCCAAAGAGAAGGGAAATGGAATTAAACCGGTTAAACCCCGCTTAAAAAATGGAATTGTGTCGCATCCTACTCGTGCAGAGCAGTTGGGTAAAAATGTATATAATGTATACTCATTTGATATGTATATTATTCACATAAAATCATTCACCACAACGATAAAATTTGAATATATAGCTAAAAAAAATAAACAAATAAATAAATAAATAAATTTCAAAAAGTGTAATTAAAAAAAGCATCACAGGGAATATGAGCGTGTCGAAAAAATTGTGAAAGGACAGCTTGTGGCGACAATAAAAAGTCCTATGAGTTCAACACAATCATTAATTTCTAATTCCTTTACGCAATTTAATTTGCTGTCTGCATTAATTTTTAATTAATGTTATTGTTCTTTAAAAAATTAATAAAAATATTTCCAAACATCCCACAAATATCTTTTCGACAATATTATTGAAAATAAAAACAAACAAAAACAAATGAAAAACAAACAAAAATTAATCGAAAATAATTACTTCTTGAAATTTATAAACACAAATGTAAACATTTGTTCCAATTTCGTTTTTTTTTTTAACTGATTTCACGAAGATTTGTTTAAAATAATTCTCCCCGTCCTCGAAAGTCATCTTTAGTATTTAAAAAATCAACGGAGTTTATACAGTAAATATCAGTTTGTTACGACATTGCCAAATCTTATTAGTACGAAGCCAAATGCTGTTGTGTTGGCCTTCAGAGCCTGTATCATGGCACACAAGCTACTAATGATGTTACTGGTACTCCTACTAAATAAAGCAGCTTGCGTTGGTTTAGTTGTTGTTTGAATGAGAGCGTTCTAAGCAATTATATCACAACTTTCTGGTTCAGATTACGTGATCTTCGTAATTTTTGTTCAGATTTCATTTAGAGTACGAAGTCCGTTAGATAAGTCCTATCTTCCCTAAGATATATATGTATATCTAAGTTATGGTAACTAATACATAAACCCAACAGCCCTTGTTTAACTTTCAGTTTCTTGTCAGTACGATTTTCTACCAAAAATTTTATTATCACTCCGAGTCAGAGTGGATCTGGGAGTAATGACAAAGAAGAGATAATCCATACCCCCAAACCTGGTTTTCAGATAAGAGACAAACTGACAGTTACCAAGCGTCATTGAATGTATGTATCCTTTGCCATAATTTAGATATACATGCTCTATCAATGATATTGACATTCTTTAGTCATAAATATGGCAAACTATATATATATATATATATATATATATATAATTAAAAGAGCAAGGTGAGATTAATTACGGCAACCAATATCAACGACTGTAACATAAGGACAAACAGAAAAACAACTAAAACGAGAAAATATAAACGGGAAGAAAAACAAATATGAGGATATGACAAATTGCGGGGGTGGATAGCACATGAAAAGACTTGGGCATGGTTAAGAAGACGACATATCAAGAGAGAAACCGAATCACTAATAATTGCTGCACAAAACAATGCCATAAGAACAAATTATATCAAAGCACAAATTGATAAAACACAACAAAACAGCAAATGTAGGGTGTGTGGTGACAGAGATGAGACAATAAACCATGTATGAATCGAATATAGCACACTAGCACAGCGAGAATACAATGCTAGGCACGACTGGGTTGGAAAAGTAATGGACTGGGAATTGTGCAAAAAATAAATTTGAATCATACAACAAAATGAAATATGCATAAACCAGAATATGTTCTTGAGAATGAAATGCCTAATATTCTCTGGTACTTTGATATAAAGAAGGTTCGCCATATTCCAGCCATAAGACCAGACCTAGTATTTATTAACAATAAAAAAGACAACTTGTTAACTGGTAGATTTTGCAAGTCCAGCAGATCACAGGGTGAAGATGAAAGAAAACGCAAAGATAGGAAAATTCCTGGACCTTGCTAGAGTATTGAAAAAACTGCGGAATGTGAGGTTAAATGTGATACCAATTGTAGTTGACGCGCTTGGAAATGTCCCCAAAAGATTAGAAAAGAGACTAGGAGAACTGGAAATCATAAGAAGAATTGAGACCAACCAAACAACAGCATTGTCAAAGATCGGTTCGAATACCCAGAAGAGTCCTGGATATCTGAGCAGACATTGTTTTGGTGTCTGAGGTGGGGCGCCACCTACCAGCACCTCCTTACTTTACTTTAGAATTGAAAAAAAACCCTGGAATATGAAGGTGATATTGATACCAAGTGTTGTTATTTTCCCCTTGGAATGGTTCCCAAAAGTATAGAAAACTGACTTGGGGAGTCGGAAATCAGACAGAATCGAGACCATCCAGACAACAGGATTGTCAAGTTTGACTAGAATACTAAATTATTGGAGATCTGGGGAGAATAGTTTTCATTCAGGCTCCAATAATTAAGCAACAGCTATCGGTAATGTGAAAAACTCGCAAGGATTGAAATAATAATAATAATAATAATAATAATAATAATAAGAAGAAGAAGAAGAAGAAGAAGAAGAAGAAGAGATGGGGATAAAAATTACCGAGAGTGAAAGAGGAAGAGAAGAAAAGACGACAAGGATGAAAATAAGGTTTACACATAAAGAGAGAGAGAGAGAGAGAGAGAGAGAGAGAGAGAGAGAGAGAGAGAGAGAGAGAGAGAGAAGAAGAAGAAGAAGAAGAAGAAGAAGAAGAAGATATGTATGAGAATTGCTGTAATAAAATTTTCAAAGGACAATTGCTATGGGCATGTCTTGTTCAACGAGTTATGTTGCTTCTTCGATTGTGTATAATGTTGTTCCTTTTCCTTCATTGTTATTTCTAGTTCTCTCATTATTTCTCTTATGAATTGTCATAACTGAAGGAAGAATGCTCTAATGCTCGTTAATGCTTTCTTTATATACGTGTGTGTGTATTACATACATGTTTCCTCAATAGGATCTAACATATAAGTGCTTAGCAGTAGAAACAATCCTTTTGTTAAGAGTAAACTTTGAACGTCTGTATAAAAATATGCCCAATGCGATTACTCCGAAGTGGAAATTTGAAAGTAGCTTTTAAGAATATATTTTTTTCATCGTAAAATTATGGAATATTTTGTTATCATTCCGTGTATAAACAAATGTACATGATAGGGGCGAGGTGTACTGGTTATCGTCTAAGAAAATGGATACGGTGACACGTATTTAAATCCTGGTCGAGGCTGGATTTCGTAAAGCGTTATTACCCTTGAGATAGGTACAAGGTGTGTCATAAAAGTATCGAGATTTAAGCTGTATTTACCAAGATAGAAATGAACCTTGAATGGAACGTTATTTTTTTCCAGAATACAAGGTGCGTCTTAAAAGTGCCGAGTTTGACGCTGTATTTACCAGGATAGAAATGAAGAAGGAATGGAAGTACAAAAAATCTCAATACTTTTTTGATACACCTTGTAGATTGGTGCTTTTTTAACACCGCCGATTCAAACTTGATCGGAATTTTGTCAAAGGTGACCCGTATTCCTGGAGACCGTTCACAATCTGAACATCCGAAAACATGGATCAAAAGTGTGATACAAAAAAGAAAATTGGTGGTTGACAAGTATAAGAAGATGATTTGGTTATACTTGAAATAATCTGGAAAAACTTTTTTTATTAATTTGTACAAATTTCAATTGAATTTCTACCAATCACAAACATCACCCTCAAGGCGTAAAATCCCCCATTAGTCTTTTTCAATATTTTCATTTTTAAAAATAATTCACTTTAAAAAATGATTCAGCCTTTTTTAATGATTGGTTTTCATATTGTGTTCATCTCTATTCTTGGTCTACTCAATAGGTCACTACAGCCCAACACAGCTGCTTCTTTAAGACGTCTTGTTTTCCAATGTTCTTCCCTATATATTATTTCAACTTTAAAACATAACTTTAATATACAATAGTATATAAAATATAATACAGATATCAAGTGAGGGGTCATTGTAAAATATCTACATATATTTGCTGATAAAAAGCAAGAAAGACCACACTGTAAATATTTGAACTTTGAATTTATTGAAAATTGTACAATTCAATAAAAAAAAGCATTGGGTGGGGGTGTAGAATACTTGAAATAATTCGGAAATTCTCCACCCGATTTGAATATGGTGATTATACTTTTGCCACATTTGTGAAGTTTTGATATTTTGGGAACAACATATCACATCCCAATGGATATCATTGTAGAAACTTAGATTAATCTGATGTATCATTCTTCATAAAGAAGATTGCTTCAGAAATGGATATTTCTGACCGTGAATTAGATTAAGAAGATCATGATGAGATAGTTCATTAGGTAACAGTTTGCTGGGGGCAAATAATCTACACTGACGAATGCATGAGGCTCGTCGAAGAGTCTTTTAAGAAACAAGTACACAAATAATGTAAATATGAACGTACTATTTTTAGCAATAGCCTAACTACAACGTATAAGTCAACCATTGATAGATTGAAATGCAATGATAATTCAATCAATAAATCCAATGTAGCAAGTGAGGGTCATGCTCACAATCGTAATAATCATTTTCATATAAGTTAGCAGGAAATTATACCTTAGATTGGTATCGGATTTCAAAATATGAACGATAATAATGTGGTATATTAAGTTCACAAAAACACGTTGTGAGAATAAAAACCCATCATAATTTGCCTAAATAATTTGAGAGTCACTTCCACACAGATTAGAAACTTTCCGGAATCTAGATTTATGAAAATTAACATTTTCGTAAACATCTAAAAAAATGAGAATTAAAAAAAATGTTTATCTATATAGAATTGAATGATGCGAAATATTTGTTTTTAAATTAGGCTGAAATAATAATAATAATAATAATAATAATAATAATAATAATAATAATAATAATAATAAAATGAAATCAGCCTTTAAAAAGGAGGATCCGTTAGGGAAAACAGAATAGAAAGAATGGGTAACATCGGTTGAAAAAAAAAAAAACAATCAACAGAAAGAACAAAATAGCAAAAAACAAAGAGCAAAAAACGAGAAAGGAAGATCTGAGTGGGATTTTCGAGAATCAAACAAACGAGTGATCGCTTATGGCAGATCTTTAAGTACAGATGAACTGAAACAAAGGAAAAACAAAATGAAAAGCTCATCAGGCTACAAGTAATCAATGATTCGTTTTCCGGAGGCGAATTATCAATGTTTCTTTGGTCTTTCACCTGAGTTTGTCTGTTTTATGTCAGTCTGTTCCCATCAATCCATTCATCTATCTATCTATCTATCTAGCTAGCTATCTGTCTGTCTGTCTATATATTTATCTATTGGTATGTATGTATGTCTGTCACTGTGTATAAATATATCTCTATCTCTCTCTATCTCTCTCTCACACACACACACACACATACACATATATATATGTATGTATATATATAATATATATATATATATATATATGAGTGTGTGTTTGTGTGTGTTATAAATAGTCATAGACATATATGAAGACAGTGAGTACGATACATACATATATACATACATACATATATACATACATATCACAAAAAATTATGTTATAACACATAGATATAAACACACACACACACACACACACACATATATATATATATATATATATATATATATATATATATATATATATATATAGTCAGTGTGTATTTGTGTGCGGGTGTGTACGTTCTAATGTATTGTTGCCTGGTTCATATATATATATATATATATATATATATAAACATAATGAGTAAGATATATCTACTAAAAGCTTCGCTTAGTGCTCTTCAGGGCTAAGATCGGATATATGTGTGTGTGTATGTGTCTGTGTGTGTGTATGTGTTTATTTATCTATCTATATACCGATCTAAGTACATATATATATATATATATATATATATATATATATATATATATATATATAATATATTACATATATACATATATATCCTTTCTCTTCTCCCCCACTTCTCTACGCACACACACACACACAGACACACACACACACACATATATATAATATATATATTAGTGATGAGTGAGTGAGTGAATGCGTGCGTGAGTGAGTGAGAGCTCTTCATTTCTATATACGTGTGTGTGTGTGTGTGTGTGTGTGTGTGTGTGTGTGTGTGTGTGTGTGTCCCAGCGTTCGCGTGCGTGCGTGCGTAATCATATGTATTTGTACATTGATATATATGTATCAGGGAGTTTCACATTGGTTTACAGAACGATACTTTCATTATCAGTTTCTTTTTTTCATCATGAATCCATTCGGATTATATTCCATTCTTTATGTTTTACACATAGACTGAAATTAATACAATTTTTCTGAAATGTTTTACTTTAAATATTCCTTGATATCCATCTGACACAATCTGAAATATCTATTTAGTTACAATCCTTAGGAAAATGCCGTTCCGTTTAACGAAGAGAATCTGCTATATTTTATAACATATTCCTCCGTATGTGGAGTTATCAATCCTATTCTAAACTTAGCAGAAATAGGAAAAATCGTTTTTGAATGCAGTTTGAAGGGTACACGAGTCCGATGTTATGAGTTATCTCCCTTTGTTCAAATGAGGATCTGATGACCCAAGATATTGTGTGTCAATTTATATTTTGGGGTTTGATATATTGACACGCATTTTATGCATCTATTTATGTAAATCCTATTACGTTGCAAAGTATATACATATAATCCTATTACATTACATATTATAATATATATATAGATACATATTTATAATCCTCTTATGTTACATATTATGAATATATATATGTACATGTATATATATGTATACATATATGCATATACATATGTATATATATACAAATATATATATATATGTATATACATATGTATATATATATAAATATATATACATATATATATACATACATATATATACATACATATATAAATATATATATATACATATATACATACATATACATATATATACATACATATATATACATACATACATATATATATAATACATATATATATACACAATATATATATACGTACATATACATACATACATATGTATATACCCATATATTTACATACATATGCATACATATACATACATACACATACATACATATACATACACATACATATACATATATATATATATTTCATTTCGAGTAGGTGGTTAAATGTACTATTATTTGTGGTTCGATAAATACAACAATGATATATACTGGTAGATGTAGTATTCCTTGAAAATGTGATATTATTAATTCATCAATCTACATTAATTATATGTGTCTTTACGTATGTGTGTCTATGTGCATTTGCTTGTATTTGCGCGTTTTTGTATGTATACATGTGTATACTTCTACGTGTGTGGGCACGATCAGGTGTGTGTGTGTGTATGCTGACAAGAAGGATCATACAGTGGCATGATTTTGACATTTTATTATTTTTCCTCCATGACTGGGTCTTTTACCTTGGTTAGAAATCCAGTCTAATACACACTCAAATACAGGCATACATATATACATATATATATATATTATATATATATATATATATATATTTATATATATATATATATATATATATGTGTGTGTGTGTGTGTGTCTGTGTGTCTGTGTGTCTGTGTGTGTGTGTGTAAAAATCATCATTAGGTGACGCTGACAGCAAGTATTCCCAGATTTTTCACAGAGCTGATTGATGTAGCATTTAGCTAGTCGGTCTACACGGGTGGGTTTATGTGCAAGTGTCCACAGGAGAACATCATTTATAAGATCGTCCTTGTTTTACCAGCAGTACCATCATATCTTGTTACACCTTATTCGGATGTTTTGTGTGATAGGAGAAGGATCCAGGCCATATTATTACATAAGATAGAATACTTAGATGAGTTGCAGAGACTTCTTAATGAGATATGCTATGACTCAAACTTCTGTTAAAAAACAGTTAAAGCTGGTGTAAAAAAAAAAAAAAAACACCCACGGAGTCAAATACCAATAAGAAGAAAAATTACATATTCTTTTTCGAAAATCGAATTAAAGCGTTTTCGCTGCTTGAAATATTTTTGTATTCTATTTTATACGAAAGCTCATGAATCTCTATTAATATCCATTCAATATATATATATATATATATAGCTGGGTTAGCTCAGTCGGTAGAGCGTTCGGCTAGAAACCACAAGGTTCCTAGTTCGATACCGGTCCTCGCCAACTTAGCGTATGAGTAGCACATAGATCTGTGCGATAAAGTAAGGAGCTGATGGTAGGTGTGGCGCTCCACCTCATACGCTAAAATAATCTCCTTGGTCTAGCGCAAGTGAAAAGGGGATAGACTCCTTCGCTTATTGGTTGATACCAACTTTAGGCCGCCTCGATGACTTTACTTTTTTTTTTACACACACACACACACATAATATATATATATATATATATATATATATACATATATATATATACATATATATATATATATATATATATATGTGTGTGTGTGTGTGTGTATAAGGCGCACGTTGCGTAACATTTATCATCATAAGGAAATGGACTAGAAACCCAGTTCACACACACACACACACACACACACACACACATATATATATATATATATATATATAGTTGTATAGACAGAGAGAGAGAGGTAGAGGAAGGGAGATCTATATGTGTGTGTGCGGGTACATACACTGACACACACGCACATATATATGTATATATGACATAATATATATATATATATATATATATATATATGTGTGTGTGTGTGTGTGTGTGTGTGTGTGTGTGTGTGTGTGTGTGTGTGTGACATAAATATCTGATGAATCACAAATGATACCCCTCTGAAATTCCTTGAATATAACACAGTGTTTGTATAAATGGTTAAGATGTTTCAAAGATACGGTACCTATAAATCATAAAAATATTTTGGATTTACATAAAATGACATGTATACATCATAAATATTGCATGAATCCCGCAACGTTTTATCTATTTATGTATTTTGTTTGTTTTCCACTCGGCGTATTTTGACAAAATCATTGTTTCGTAAGAAATCTGCAAACATAATCGTAGATCGATCGATAAAAGAAATTATAATTCTCTGTCATTTTCCTCGGCTTCGTGTGCCAACGATTTCGACGACAGAACGTTATTCCTAACTCGTTCATTGTCATCCTTTCAAGGGAAATAGAAACGGTACGTTATTTAAAGGTCTTTTGTGGTTTTGGGTGGGTGCGTGAAAAAACAACTACATTTAGGTATTTATTGATATAATGTCCTCAACGAAATGTAAGTCTAAAAAAAGCAAAAACTAAAAACAAACAAACAATGCCATGATTTGACCAGGAATTCGATATAGGAAAATATGTGTCTAATTCCTGTTCTGTGGAGTATCGTGATGGCTAACATAGCGAACTCAGACATCGTAGTAAGTGAATCAGACCTTGATTCGCGCTATTACCTTCACTTTCGGGTTATCTCGTTTGAGAACGGTATGAGCGCCTTCAACCCTCCTTGCTATGGATTATATAGTACCACTCCTGTTATTTTACAAAGATGGTTTTGGAATTAAATAACCCACTGAAGTTGATATGCCATTAAAAACAACAACAAAAAATTAAAAAACAAACCAAACCTAATTCGTGCTTTGAATTATTTTTGTAAAAACTTTTTAACACTTATTAAAAATCAGAATTGTAAATGTCTACATTTACCGAATCCCCACACGTCCCGTGTCGGTGGGGTTTAGAATACAGTGACTGTATCAGCTGCAGAGATGTTGTCACACTCTCCAAAATGGAATTTCTTTTTATAAGAAAATATCTGATGGCGAGGTTATAACTCTGGAAAATTTAGTAGCCTGTAGTCTACTCTAATCCAGGGTTTGGAGTCTACGCAGTCTCTGAGTACAAGTGATTTCAAGGTCCCATATGTTTGAAAATGTAGAGGTATAAGATGTACGCAAAATGTTATCTATGAACTTTCCCAGCGCAGGCACTTCCGGTAAAAATTGGCTAATGAGAGACGAGGACAGAAAGCATTTAATATTGTTTGCAACTGTTTTCAAATCAATTGCTAATTGAAATTACAGCAAGACTTACCTTTTAGATTACCACCATAGGAAACCTATAGACTAAGTGTGACTAACTCACTAAAAACTTAGACTTATATATTACAAAGAAACCTACAAACTAGGATTACTGAAGTGGATTTCATGAACAACAGAACAACTGAACCCATACAATGGCGACAAAGATTTTACACCATATTTGGGTTAAATGAATCTGTTTAAAAATTATTCGTATTAGATAGCATCGAGTGCCTCCGGAAAACCTATCAAGAAACTAATATAAAAATCTTAATTGAACTTGTATCTCTAACGTCTAGGCATAAAAATATCGGAAGCTGATATGTCGTTAAATCCAATCTATTAACATACATGTATGTATGTATGTATGTATGTATGTATATGTACTTGGAGAAGCTAGCTTGTAATAGACCTGGCTCGAGAGCCACCATCTACTAATCTATGAAAGAATTTGAGTCCGACCAAATTAAACACCAAAAATTGAAGCGGACTATCAAAAAAGGTAATTTTCAGTTCAGCAACATTCAAAGTGGAGAAGTTCCAACATGCAATTCATGTGGAAGAGTATGTCTCTCTATGGCTAGCCTAGTGGGTCATCTGAGAAAACACAATGCTACAGTGTCAAATGCTACTGGCACTCAAGTTATCATTTTGTCTATTTGTGTGGGATTCATTTATCCATTTATCCATATATATATATATATATATATATATATATATATATATATATATATATATATATATATATATATATATATATATATACCCGCACTAAAGATCTTTAGTTGACTGGCTGATAGTTATTGTATTTCTTGATCACCTTCTTCTATGATGTAAGTAAGTAAAGTCGTCGGGGCGGCCTAATGTCGGTATCAGCCATGCAGCGAGGGAGTCTATCCCCTTTTCCCTAGCGCCAGACCAAGGAGATTATTCTAGCGTCTGAGGTGGAGCACCACACCTACCATCAGCTTCTTACTTTACCGCACAAATCCCTGTGCTACTCATACGCTGAGTTGGCAAAGGTGGGTATCGAACTAGGAACCTTGTGGTTTCTAGCCGAACGCTCAATCGACTGAGCTAACCCGGCCCTATACTGTAATGAATATAATTTCACACAACTAAACATTTTTCCTCAATACAACAGGAGAGTATAGTCTAGGAGAACAGGTGGAGGATCTGATTCAGTGAATAGCTACACCGTCACATAAGTTACATGATGCGAATGGTGTTGCGTAGATGCAACTAATGAATAATAATCAATGTCCATTGATGGATGTATCACAAGAAAATGGAATCGATGCGCCGGGTTCAAATCCTGCTCGAAGTGGGTTTTTTCACTTCGACCTAATGCCTCGGGATATGCATGAATTGATCTGTAACCCCTCCTGAAAAACTCTGAATTCAAACCAATATTTCTTCTCTTAGTTGGTTGCCATGCCAAGACTAGAGTACTTGGATAGCTCTACTGCTTTCTCATACATGACTGGATCAGTTAAAAACAAATAGATTCATATATTTCCTAGTGTATTAACGCGAAAGCTAAACAACCTCGTTCAGGATTTGAACTTGGCTCGCCGAATTCATTTTCCCTTCGGATAAAAGCATTATTTCACCCGTTCGACCATGGTTTGTGGTGTATAGATCCGAGTAGACCTGCTGTAACTTTATGTCTTGTGAAAGATACTAAATAGGATAGATGCGAAAATCTAATGTGCATAAACAGAGTGAAGATGCGAATCAAATAAACATCCAGAAAATAACAAGGCCTCGCACGACAAGTGAAAAAGAAACTGAAACATTTGGTTTAAAGCCATGATCCAAATAAATGGCACAATTGGCACTGCTCCAAAAGCAATCGACGCAAGCCTTGCAGAAAATAGAGATTCGAGGAATTCTTTATCTATCTAATTTATCTATCTATCTAGTTATTCCTTTTATATGTATCCATCTCAGCGACTTTATGTCTATGTTCGTTGACATCTATCTATCTCACTCTTTTCATATTTATCTGTCTATTTTCTCTCCTTTCACCCCTCTCTCTCTCTCTCTCTCTCTCTCTCTCTCTCTCTCTCTCTCTCTCTCTGTCTCTGACCCTGTCTCTGTATCTCTGACCCTGTCTCTGTCTGTCTGTCTGTCTGTCTGTCTCTCTCTCTCTCTCTCTATATATATATATATATATATAAGTTCGAGTAGCGTAGACATAATGTCAACGGTAAATTAACAATTGCCTACACTATCCTAACAAGAATATATAGGCCACATCACTGATCTGTTTTTATAAATATAGCTAACTATATATATATATATATATATATATATATATATATATATATGTGTGTGTTGTGTGTGGGGTGTGTGTGTGTGGGTGTGTGTGGGTGTGGTGGGTGTGTGTGTGGATAGAGATATATATAGATAGAGGGGAGGGACAGAGAGGGACAGAGATAGAGAGGGATAGATAGGTAGGTAGTTTGGTACATAAAATCAATCAGTTCCTTTCTCCATATGTTTATATCTGCTAATATAATTTGGTACATATATGACTATCTGTCTATCTATCTATCTATCAAGTTATCTCGGTCAGTTAATATCTTCCTATCGTTCTCTATTTTCATAATAAAACATTTGAACTCGTGAACAGATTGTAAGTTTGTATTTCAACACATTTGATTTTTTCCATTGTTCGAAGTGCATCTGACTTTCCCCTTTTATGAAACTGCTTCTTCGCTACAAAGTCAATGCAAAGCGAAGGGAAAAGACTAGATAGTAGTGTGGACATGTTGTACTTAAGCACCAGCGAAACCTACCAATCCTCACTTGCGGATATCAATATACAGCGAGGAAGGGAAAGACAAAAAAAGAAAAGAAAGAAAATTAGCAAATTTGACGTTAAATAGAGAAAACAAAAAGATTGCGAAATATATTATTCTTGCTAATTGGGACATAAAAAAAGGAATATAGGAGGAAAATAAAAATGATATTCGTGATTATATTACGATGTAGGAAAAGAGAAAATATTGTTGATGTTAATTATAAAATGGGGTGTGAATGAAATGAGGACGAAGAAGGAACTAATAATAGCAATGATGCTCGCAATAATGTAAAAAAAAATAATGGTACTAATCCAACTCTGTCTCATCTTCCTTCTTCTTCTCTTACTACTACTACTACTACTACTACTACTACTACTACTAATAATAATAATAATAATAATAATAATCGAGACTACTCAGACCCTGTCGAAATCATATGGACACGAGTACTTTCAAGATCAGCGACAATATTTATTATATTGACTTGGTTACTTTGTTTAATGGCATGTCGACATTCCTGGCGTATTTGATGCCAAATACAGCTTTGCATAGGAATAGTAGTGGTACAATTTTACGTTGAAATTTAGCTGGGACATCCCTTTTCCGAAAGGTATTTGTCAGAATGTGAACCAAATAGCACAACCGAAGGTCGAATTCACTTACAACAATGTCGCAGTTCAGCAGCAGATTAACCACTACGACACGGGATTCGCCAATACTTGGAAGAGTTCTTGAGATGTGGTAAGACTTGCTGCTACTGAGACTTCAGAGGAAAACACCAGTTAAAATATGTGTAAAAAATAACTCGCATGCAAGTAAAGTCGTCGGGGCAGCCTAGTGTCGGTACCAGCCATGTAGCGAGGGAGTCTATCCCCTTTTCAATAGCGTTAAACCAAGGATATTATTTTAGCATTTGAGGTGGAGAGCCACACCTACCACCAGCTCCTTACTTTACTGCACAGATCCATGTGCTACTCATAGGCTGAGTTGGCGAGGGCGGGTATCGAACTAGGAACCTTGTGGTTTCTAGCCGAACGCTCTACCGACTGAGCTAACCCGCAAGTAGTAAAATAAAATAATAAAAGCAAAAATTCATAATATGCAGAATTGCAAGTGTAGATTCAATTGTGAAAGAGATGAAACAGTTAATCACGTAATAATCGAATGTGGTAAACTACCACAAATGGATTACAAGACGAACCATAGCCCGGTAGGAAAGGTAATCCATGCAAATTCTGCAAGCGATTAAAGTGTTACCAGGCTGACAAATGGCATACGCACAAACCAGAATCTCTGCTAGAAAATGAGTTGCTAAAAATTACTTAGAACTTTCAGATACACACGGGTTACCAATCCAACTAGATGAAAATGCCTAGTATTAATTAAAAGAAATCTCATGTTGTTAGTGTTAAGTATCTGGCCGCCATCCTTGGCCAGTTGCAAAAGAACTTAAAGTAAATAAGTAAGTCAATAAGTCCTTTGGTATAGTATCATTTGGTAGGTCAATAAGTCCTGTGGTATAGTATCCTTTGATAAGTCAATAAGTCCTGTGGTATAGTATCCTTTGGTAAGTCAATAAGTCCTGTGGTATAGTATCCTTTATGTCCTACGTCTAAGAAGATCCAAGTAGGAGTGAGCTAAGATTAGAATCAGCCAGTATAAATACAACAACAGCAGCAGCAGAGCACTGCCAGTGATTGGACCGTAGTGGTCACGTGCTTATCGTCAAGTCTATAAGTAGAAGTGACCGTCTGGCACATGCCTTATAATACCAAAATCTCCAACAGTTTTGCTATTTTCCGCTGGAACGGTCTTCAAAGACTTGTAAAAGAGACTGGGGAGATTGCAGCTAACATTAAGACCCATGACCATACCGGACTACAGCACTATTAAAATCAGAATACTTAGTGAAATACTACTACTACTGCTACTACTACTACTACTACTACTACTACTACTAAGCAGAAGATAAACAAGATGAACAAGAACAAGATCAAGAAGTCAAGAAGGGGAAGGTGGGTGAGGGAGGGGCAGAGAGGACGAGAAATGAATAGGAAATCACTGTGGAAGAAATGTTACAAAAGACCAACAAAGAAGGTGTGTCCAAAAAGTATCGAGATTTTTTTAAATTTTTTTTTTAACTTTTTTGACACGCCTTTTATTCTGAAAAAAAAAATAACGTTATATTCATTGTTCATTTCAATCTCGATAAATTCTGCTTCAATCTCGATACTTTTATGACACACCTTGTAAACAAGGGGATTAAAAGAGTAAATATTGCTGTATCAGAATTAGCAGTACCAGTAATTATGTGATTAAGAAACCTTTGAAGAAGAAAATAAAGGATGGGGAATAATGTTCAGAAAGAAGATCATATCAGAATATGACATGCCAGTGTTTGAGTCCAGCTAAAGGCCAGGATCTGGATGTTGGTTTTCAAGACAATCCAGCTCTCCACACTTAAAAGATTAACGCAAGACAATCTACCTACTATCTTTTTTATCTGTCATGACTAAGTAAGCTCAATCGAGAAATAACAGTAGCTCAGCTGATGTTGAGAAAAGAAAATTCAAGGAAAATACAGGAATATTTGAGCGGGAGAGGAGAAATTAGGTTAGAAAGAAAGGAATAAAGAAGGAAAGGGAAAACGGTAAAGATTGGGGAACATATTAAGAAATTGGCGAAAAGTGTAAAAAATTAACGAAAAAATGGGAAAGATGGAATGAAAGGAAAAAAGAAATAAAAAAAGCAAAAAGAAAATTAATGTAATAAAATAAGTTACATTTTTGAAAAAAAAGAAGAATGAATCCATAAAAGTGAATGATATAAGAATAAAAGAAAGAAACGTAAAATAATTCTTAAACATTCTATGAAGAAGGTTGGAAATTAGCTAAGAATAATAAAGGAAGGAATAAGAAGTATAAAAGAATAAAATAAGGAAATATAATGGAATGAAGAGAAATGAATGAAGAAAAAGAAAATTAGATTTAAAAAATAAAGAAATAAAGATTAAGGAATAAAGAAAGAAAAAGTTAACCAAAAATGGAAAGACCCGTGAAAAAGTAAAAATTTAAAAAAAAAAACGAACAAAGGAAGACAGAAGGAAAAGAAAAGAAAAGAAACATAAATAATTAAAGAAAGACACTGACAGATAATATAAGAAATAAAATATAAATAAAAGAAATTGCATTAATTGGTGCAGAAACGGCAAATTAAACAAGAATGAAAGAAAAAAAAACGAACGAATAAAAAAAAGAGGGAAAAAGTAATGAAATTAGAAAGTGTAAAAAATGTGATTCATAAGACTAAAGTTAAAAATATGAACACACAGAAAGAAAGATATAATGATAGAAAAAGAAAAAAGAAAAAAAAATCTACTGAAAGAAGAAGAAAAGAAATAAAGAAAGAACCTACAAAAAGAAAAAAAGGAAAACGTATAGAACGTAAATAAATGAATAAATAGCATACATAAAGAAAGAAAAAAATGAATGAAAAAAAAAGGAACAAGAGCCAGAACATACCGAATGCAGAGAGTGTAATGAAATAAAGGAATAATGTAAGGAAAGAAGAAAATAGAAAGAAAGAAAGAACAAAAGAAAAAAAAGAAGGTAAAGATATAAATCGATAGTGTACAAAAAAAAGAAAGAAAGAACGTAAAGAAAGAAATAAAGAAAGAAAGAACATGAATAGAACGTAAATAAATAAAAGAATAAATATACAACGTCCAGAAAGAAAGAAAGAAAGAAAGAAAGAAAGAAAGAAAGAATAAACGTTCAAAACGTAAATAAATAAATAACGTACAGAAATAAATAAAGAACGTACAGAAATTAAAGGAAGAAAGAAAAAAACTCACAGAAAGAAAGGAAGAAAGAAAGAAGAAAGAATAAACGTTCGAACGTAAATAAATAAATAACGTACAGAAAGAAAGAAAGAACATACAGAAATTAAAGAAAGCAAGAAAAAAAACGCAAAGAAAGAGAGAAATAAAGAAAGAATAAACGTACAGAACGTAAATAAATAAATAACGTACAGAAAGAAAGAAAAAGAAGAAAGAAAGAAAGAAAAAGAAGAAAGAAAGAAAGAAAAAGAAGAGAATGTACAGGAATTAAAGAAAGAAAGAAAAAACGCACAGAAAGGAAGAAAGGAAGAAAAAAGAGCAAGAGAAATAACGGACAAAACGTAAATAAATAAACAAATAATGTACAGAAAGAAAGAAGAAAGTAAATGTCTAGAGAAAAGATAATAAATCGATGAGGAGAAAAAATCGAAAATCCAAATGGAAAGAGACCCTTCGGGTGCAGCAGCAGCAGCAGCAGCAGCAGCCGATGTCAGACTCCGTAGACAGGGAGGGAAGTGAGGTAGAAAAAGTGCAGGGGAAAAGAAGGTGGTGTCGAAGACAACGACCGACCTTGAGCAAGACTTGCAAATAGCGGAAGCGGTGGAGATGGCGTGGTGCTTGGATCAAATGAAACTAAAAGTTTAGGAAGGATGGAGTGTGTGGGGAGAGGGAGAGGAAGGAGAGTGATAGAGTAAAATGAATAAATAAGAATATTAATAAAAAAAGCAAGGAAAAGAAAAGAAAAGAAAAGAGAAGAGAAAAAATGCATCAATAACGCCCCCAACAATGGTTGCGAGTGTATCTTATAAGCATGTACGATACATTTATTTTAGCAAGTAATTCTGCGACGCTGTACGTGACTTGAAATATTATTTCAATTTTGTTTTCCCTTAAAGTTGAACGTCCGTTCCTTTTGACAATTACTACAATAATGTGATCCATTATTATCAATATTATTATATTATTATTATTATTTTTTTTATTATTATTATTCCGGTGTAGCTCAGTCGGTAGAGCGTTCGGCTAGGAACACAAGGTTCCTGGTTCGATACCGGCCCTCGCCAACTCAGCGTATGAGTAGCACAGGGATCTATGCGGTAAAGTGATGAGCTGATGGTAGGTGTGGCTCTCCACCTCA
>CM042140.1:98274662-98282162 GCA_023376005.1 Doryteuthis pealeii | reverse complement strand
TCTCATTGGTTTTGTTAATTGCTTCCATTTTCATATAATAATTATCTTCTTTCTCCTGTTTCCTCTTTGTACCCGTTTCCCCGCAAGATTGCCAACTTTACCTGTGAGCTCCTTACACCACTCGAATTATCCTTAATTTTCCGCCTCTATTTAATTTAATACAATAACATCATTGGAGACGCGTGCTCACACACCAGGCCAAGTTGTTTTCTTCACTTTTTCCCCCGATTTCACGTATACCTTACTCACGGAACCGAATCAGCCACAGTTAACGCCTTTACACAACACTTTCGCTTTCATGCGTGACCCGCTCCAATTTAAACGCTCGTTTTCGATTCCGCATTATGATGCATAAAAAGCATGACTTAAAGTTAGATCCAAATATAAATAATACATTGATAATATATTTATAATATATATATATATATAATATATAAATAAATATTAATTTATATATGTGTAAGAAATAACTACGCATTATTATGTACACACTTTATATAAAATCTGCTCTTTACGTATTGAGCATTATATGTAATAACGCTGATATCATACATTTACAACAATATAGACACTAAAACTATTTTACGTAAGCATTCTAACACACACACACCACACACACACCATATATATATATAAATTATATGTATATATATTACCAAGCCTTCCACACGTGAAGGATGACGCAGTAATTTCAACGAGACTCTATTATTGACTGAGCTTATTCTTCTACTAAGACTAAATTACCGAGCCTAATCCACCCTAAGTATTGCCTGCGGGTAGTTGTTGTTGGATTCATACAATAAATCAAAAGTTGTTCAGGATTTGAACTGTTCAACGAGAGTCCTTTCTTGATCTACATGACTAGTTCCAGAAAAATTCAAGGATATGGTTACCTAGGAAAGTGAAGCGAAATATTTTTATTCTTTGTTTCGCAATAGAAGTCAATAAAGAAAGTTCTAATTGATCTCAGTGGTATAAAAGAAGGAATTGGACTGGTTGGGCCGTCGCTTTAGACTGTCATAAATCCTGTTATTAACGTGCTTTAAAACTGAGATCTACTTTGATGATGCTGGAGGAAACCAATAACATCTCTTTCACAACGCAGACAGAAATACAAGAATGTCTACTCTTTCTTCTATAATTAATATATATTATATTAATATATAATATTGACAACAGAGGAGAGAGAAGAGGATAAGGGAGGGGGACGATGAAATAGAGAGAAAGAGTATGAGAGAGAGAGAGGAGAGTGAGATCTAATAGAGAATAAGATTAGAATTAAGTGTTGTAGAATGATGTGTGATTGGCGTGTAGTGTGTGTTGTCAACTAACAGCATAATAAACTATAGTAAGTGAAAATATAATGTTAGGAAAAGAAATTAGGAAGGAGAGAGTTAATGGTTAGGTTAGAACTGAAGAGGGGTGGGGCACTTTGAGAGAGGGGTCATAGACATAGAAGAGCGAGAAGAGAGAAGAGAATGTGGGACGTTGATGACCCTTGATGAGAAAGGAGTGATTTAGAGGTATGGACCACACACACTTTCACACACATTAACAATAATATATTGATAAAATATATAAATTTAATATATAAAGAAGGGGGAAGGAGAAGTAGTTAGATAGATAGATTGTAGATAGATACTGACAGTCAGATAGAGATAATAACGTACAATCAAGTAGAGATAAAATGGCAATTAGAAGAGATAATCCGTAATATATGGAATAGATTGTAAACTAATGTCTAATGTGTTGATAATTTTCTAACCCGAAAATATATTCAAAGTGTCTCTGTCTGGACCAAAACGTAAATGGTTTGATATTCCCGCTAACCAATAAGTGTAATCCATGTAACGCTTAATAAAGTTTAATAGAAATATAGAGAAGGAAGAAAATTATAAAATAATATAAATATATAATATATGAAGCTGAGGAGACGCTCACCGACCGGGACATCATCTAAACATGATGAACCAAAGGAGTATTATATTTAAAATAAAAGATATAATAATTATAAAATATATAGACACAGGGTGATAGAAAATGCATACTGACCTTGCAGGAATTGATAAAGTAGAATGAGAAGTGATACAAGAGTGCTGGACGGTCCAACAAATCGAAAAAAGACTGGAGAATCTGAAATCGGAAAAGGTTCGGGAATAGCTGGCATAACAGTGAAACTACAAAGATGGACCAGAGCTGTTTCCTCAACCAGAAATAAATCAGTTCGCTGGAGAAATATAATGAAAATATATGTATGTCGGGCGCTAATAGGTACAGCAGGCTTTTCACTGGTTAGCGGGCCACCATCTAGTAACACTTAAGGATAGAAGGGTCATTATAATACATACTTGAAAAGTGTCGGGGTGAATATTCGTACTGTTCAGTCGAAATATCTGTCCAATATAGTGCCAGCGCCATTGACTACGTATCGGTTGGTTCACGTTTCTTATACTAGCTTTCCTCTATCACCTTATTCTCTCTCCTATTCCACCATCAAACTCAATCCTTCTACTAAATTAGTTAGTTCTATATTATGATCAATAGAGTCACGCATCTCACATGTTGCGCATTTGTGACGTATCTTGGCTCGTCGTCGGTCTTCGCAATGTTCACCGTCCCTGCTTTTTACCTATCACTACTCCCTTTACGGAGTCGATGGCTGGCTCGCCTGCTGCTGCTGCACCGAAGGGTCTTTTCACTTTGGATTTCGATTTTGTTATCTCATCGAATTATTATCTTCTCTAGACATTTACTCTTTTCTTTCTTTCTGTACATTTTGTTTATTTTATTTCGTTTTTTCGTTTTCTCTTGACTCCTTTATTTCTTTCTTTTTCCTTTTGTGCGTTTTTCTTTCTATTCTTTAATTTCCTGTACATACTTTCTTCTTTTTCTTCTTTCTTTCTTTTTTTCTCTTTCTTTCTCTTTTTCTTCTTTCTGTAGTTATTTTTATTACGGTTCTGTAAGTTTATTCTTTCTTTATTTCTATCTTTCTTTGCGTTTTTTTTCTTGCTTTCTAAATTTCTGATGTTCTTTCCTCTTTCTGACGTTGAATTTTTATTTACGTTTCGAACGTTTATTCTTCTTTCTTTTTTCTTTCTTTTCTGTGAGTTTTTTCTTTCTTCCTTAATTTCTGGGTACTTCTTTATTATTTCTGTACGTTATATTTATTTAGTTTTGAACGTTTTTTTTCTTCTTCTTCTTTTTTTTTCTTTCCTTCTGGAGGATTTAATTCTTTTATTTATTTACGTTCATTATGTTCTTTTCTTTCTTAATTTCTTTCTTTACGTCTTTTTTCTTTTTTTGGTAATATCAGATTATATCTTTACCTTCTTTTTCTTTGTTCTGTCTCTTTCTATTCTCTTCTTACATTATTCTTTTTCATTTACAACTCTCTGACTTCGGTATGTTCGGTTTGTTCTTATTTTTTCATTCATTTTTTTTATTCTATTTCTTATATGTATGCTATTACATTTATTTACGTTCTATATAATACTGATTAATAATTTATCTTATGTGTGCTCGTTTTATTTTAATCTTTTTATGTGTGTAATGCCATGTAATAGTTCGTTTCCTTATTTAATTCATTATTCATATTACTTTATTCTTATCAGTAGATTTTTTTCTGTTCTATTTATTTTATAATATTATATAATTTCTATTTACCTGTTTAGTACTATTTGTTACTTTGTCTTATGTGAATTATGTTTAAGTGCATTGTCATAATATTATACAAATTATACTTATATTTTCTACCTATCTTATATTTATATTATTATTATGATAATGTTTGTATTATTAAGCTATAAGGTCGATCGGTCTAATCCAATTGAATTGAAATCTCTGATTGTCTACGTGTTTTGCCTTTCTGTCTGCTCGTCACTATTCCTTCCATCATCCTCCTTCTCTCTCTCACATGATATTTTTTTTTTCTTTAACTCTACTTCTTTGAGACCGTTATTGCGGCACACTTATGCACACATTTCATTTTTTTCTTTTTTTTACTATTTTCTATACGTGTCTTTCTTTTACTATTTAGTTTTTTTCCTTTCTTTATACCTATACTGCTCATTTACACTTATTGTTTACTAGTTATTTTTATTTTACATAATATTAACTTTTTTAACGGGTCCTTTATATCATCAATATTTTGGATTCACTTATTTTCCTTTCTGATTTATGTACTGGTAAAAGTACGAGAGAGAGGTAGATATAATATTAGGTAGATATATTACTGATATATCTTATTATATTTTAAATTTATTAGATATATACATCACACACAACACACATACACTACGTCACCTACACTCAACCACCCCATATAGTATTTACACTTATTATATCCCTTCCTATTCCTAAATTTTAAATTTATTACTCATAATTTATTATTTTTTATTAATATACTCTTATGTCTACTTCCCTATTTATATTATTTATTACTTAGCTATTAATTTACCAGTAATTTCACTAGAAGTTTTGGCACCAAATCCAAAAGAGAGAATAACTGTTAATTTCATTGCAAAATAACTTTACATGGATCACGTCATCATATATTTCACGTATATTTATACATAGTGGGATAAGAATTTAGATATTAGCAGCATATTTGACTGGGATTTACTGTGTTTCCACATTAGGGAAAAGAATGTCAGTCACTTGTACGTGTAATGACATATGTATGTATTATATATATATATAATATATATATATATATATAGTGTGTGGGTGTGTGTGTGTGTGTGTGTGTGTGTGTGTGTGTGGGTGTGGAGTGTGTGGTATGTGCGTTTATATATATAATATATATTTATATATATTATATGTATATATATGTTGTGTGGTGTGTGTGTGTGTGTGTGTGTGATATATTTCGATTAGTACAAAAACAAAGCTAATAAATATTTCAATTCAAAATCCAGAGCTTGCAATGTCCAATATCTTTCACTTATGATGGATCAGCAGGTTCCTAAATATTAGCAGAATATATTGGCTGAATAATCCTTAGAGTGTTTTTTCCCATTATTAGATTACACACACGCATATATATATATATATATATATATATATATATATATATATATTATATATATAAATATATACCAAATCTCTCAATCCATCTATATTTATCTCATATCTACTTACCAATGTAACTTGTAACAACCTTCCTGTATATATATGTGTGTGAGTGTGTGAGTGTGTGCGCGCGCACGCTTGCGTGTGTGTTTTTTCTCAGTCTGTTTGCCTCTATTTATTAATTCAATTTTATTCGCATCTATATCTCTCTTACTGATCCTTCATTCCCCCCTCTCTCTCTCTCTCTCTCTCTCTCTCTCTCTCTCAATATCTCTCTCTTCTCTCTCTCTCTATATATATATATCTTTTCTCTCTCTCTCTCAATATCTCTCTTTTCTCTCTCTCTCTCTTTCTCTCTCTCTCTAGAGAGAGGGAGAAAAGAGAGAGAGAAATGGATAGTTTAGATCAGTCGTTAGAGCACCCCCTCTTCTCTCTCTCTATATATATATATAATATATATATATATATATATATATATATATATCATATAGGTGATAATCCGTCAGTAACCAAGCGCTGTTGACTTCATGTTCAGCCTAGTCTATCATTTAACCCTTTATTCAGTCTACGGGGGTATCCTGTTCTTATTCCGCTGGGATAGGGGCGTTAAGCTGTGTTAATTATTATTCTATGTTACTGCTTCCCTTGATCAGGATTGAACCTGCAATCTAGAGATAACTGTCACTTAGAACTATTTTAACCTAACTACCTTATCCACTAGGCCATGTGTCCAATTGTACTATAGTTAGTGGAATGAGAACAGGATACCCCCGTGGACTGAATAAAGGGTTAGGTTCAAAGTTCTGTGATAGCTCTCGATTACGACAAGAAGGTTCCCGAGTCGAAAAGAAGGTTCCCAAGTCTGAGAAGGTTCCCGGGTCCGAGAAGAAATACCTGAAGAAGGCCGGAGAGCATATCGCCGAAACGTTGTACAATGAAGATGAGGACAATAGTCCGAATAACGCAGATAATACTAATCATCAAGCCTCATCTCAAACATTCAGAGAAATGCTAAGCATTTCCTCAATTTCGCTCTTATTCTATTTATTTCCCCAGCTAGTTTAGCCTGGCTAAAGAAGCAATGATAAATAGTACTGCAGGAATATTGAACTCTGATACTAGCTTCTTCATCATTGAATCAGAGAATAGATCCAAGCTGTGAATCACACTGTCGCATTTGAGACCACTCTATGTGTTTTATCCTGTGTGGCTATCTTCTTAATTATAACTTCACGTTCTTGTATTCACGAGAAAGCAAGTCGATAATGTTGTAAATATGGCAATGCTCAGCACTTAATAAACTCGTGATAAATTGTGAAATATATAATTTCACTAGTATCATTTCAGACGTAGCTATTTCTAATATCATCCATACGATAATTATGTCGTGTTAGGTCTTTATAAACAGAAGAAATGTTTATTAATTCCTTCGATTCTTGAAAGATAACCAGATTAACTGATTTTACAAGAATACGTGATCCATATATTTGACAAACTTAACAGTCAAATAGTTTGTTTAAAATGATCGATTACTTTTTAGAGTACGAGAATGGTCTATTACTTTTTAGAGTACGAGAATGGTTTATTACTTTTTAGAGTACTAATACTTTTTAGAGTACCAGAATGGTCTATTACTTTTTAGAATACTATTACTTTTTAGAGTACGAGAATGGTCTATTACTTTTTAGAGTACTATTACTTTTTAGAGTACGTGAATAGTCTATTAATTTTAGAATACTACTAGCTTTTAGAGTACGAGAATGGTATATTACTTTTTAGAGTACTATTACCTTTTAGAGTACCAGAATGGTCTATTGCTTTTTAGCGCACTATTACTTTTAGAGTACGAGAATGGTCTATTACTTTTTAGAGTACGAGAATGGTATATTACTTTTTAGAGTACGAGAATGGTCTATTACTTTTTAGAGTACTATTACTTTTTAGAGTACGAGAATGGTCTATTACTTTTTAGCGTACTATTACTTTTAGAGTACCAGTACGTTCTATTACTTTTTATAGTACTATTACTTTTTAGAGTACGAGAATGGTATATTACTTTTTATAATATTATTACTTTTTAGAGTACGAGAATAGTCTATTAATTCTTAGAGTACTATCACATTTTAGAGTACGAGAATCGATTGGACTTTAACCAAGAGCGAACATTTATACACTTACTGTTAGAATAATCTGACTCGGTTATGTAACCAGTCAAGGAGAAAGATAACTTTGTATTCCAGCAAGCTAATTAATAATTGACGTTGTCTCACATCCTGTCCATGTTGAGGGTGTTTGATAAATGTATACACTCTATAATAATGCTTATATGGAGGCACGTCGTGTTATGGTTAAACTCGTAGAAAATGGACACGGCAAGACGAGTCCAAATCATAGACGAAGCTGTTTGAATTTCGCATATCGCTAATACGC
>CM042140.1:98264662-98267162 GCA_023376005.1 Doryteuthis pealeii | reverse complement strand
TAAATTTACAACTTAGTTTCTCTTAATCGAATTCTATATATCTATCTCTATCTATCTATCTATCAATCTATCTCGGTTGTTCATATCTGCTTTGCTCTCTTCTCTGTTCATACATATCTTCTCTTCATCTTTTCATGTCTATCTATCAGTCAACCTACATTTCTCTTATTCTCTACAAATCTATCAACCTCAGTCTGTTTATATCAGAGTCTATTCTTATCTATCTATCTATCTCCCTATCTACCAAAGTCTATTTTTGTATATCATATCATCATCATCATCAGTCGCGCTATTAGCACGGATATCCATGACAATCTCTCGCCAACCTTTCCTATCATTCATTTTCCCAGGGAGCTCCTCTGTGCAGCAACCTGCGTCTTTGCTTAGTTTGGTCAATGTAGTCCTTGCTGGCGGCCCACTAGCATGTCCGTGTGTTGGCTTCCACAGGAGAACGTCACTTATGAGCTCATCCTTGCTTCTCCAGCAGTGCCCGGCATGTCTTGTCCGTCTCACTCGAATGGTTTGTGAGATGGGGGCCAAGTGGCCATTAGCTGTTTCGTCGTGGGGTGCTGCTTCCACGATTTGTTCAGGACTGCACGCAGCATTCTTGTGCAGCTCCCATCCAACTTATTCTCAAGGCGCCTCGTTAGGGTCCATGTGGTGCATCCGTACAGCAACACTGATACAACCACCGCCTGGAAAGAATTGTCGCTTTAGCTTGTCAGTGAGATCGGATTTCCATATTACTGATAATTTGTTTGTGGCCGACCACGCTTTTCCTATTCGTGTATTTACATCGCTTTCTGTGGATAGGATATTACACCTAGGTATGTGAATTGTTCTACTGGCTTAAGGGGCTTACCGTGAGTATGTCTCCTTTCCTTTTGAAACATATGTACTCCTGTTTTATCGGAGTTTACATGAAGGCCAATATTATTTGCAGCCTTCTCTAGGCTATGCAGTAGTGACTCGGCCTGTGGTGGTGTATCTGCAAGGAGTGCAAGGTCATCAGCGTAGTCCGCATCTGTGATTTTCTGTGCGGGATATCGCCTGCTTCTTGCATTTTTTAGTGTGAAGCCTTCTTCTTTTGGGTATCTAATGATGTTCGAGTACATAGTCTAAGCATATGATAAATATATGGTGCTAGTGTATCTCCTTGTAGGACTCCAGTTCCGATGTCGAAGAAATCTGTGTCGCCATCGGGTGAGCGTACCATTGCTTGTGTATCTTTGTAGAGCATCATTATAGCAGCAACAGTTCTTCTGTAGCCCATGCTAGTAGTATTTTGTTCCATTTTTCCTCTGTGTATGGAATCAAATGCCTTGGAAAAATCTACGAATAGTAGCGTTGCCTCTAGATTCTTTGCTCGAATCCCTTCTATGATTCGTCGTATAGTCAGGATCTGAGAGGTTGTGGAACGGTTCTACGGAATCCGTTTTGGTTTTTCCTAAGAATTTTCTCTATTTCGGGTCGATGCGATTAAGAAGAAGGGCATTATAGATCTTGGCTGCGATAGCCGTAAGAGTTATGCCTCTGTAGTTTTTAGCTATTCCTAGGTCTCCCTTTTTGGGGAACGGGAGGATGCATCCTTTTGTCCATTTATCTATTCTATTTTGTCTATATACTGCATTGCATAGCCTAAGCAGTATGTCGCTGAACTGCCCATTTTCCATACCTCGGGGGTATTTCGTCAAGACCCGCCGCCCTCTACTTTTTAGTTTATTTAAGACTACGTGGAGTGTAAATCCCCCAGTTTTATGTCTAGTTGTCTATCTATGATCTTTGAGTGTTATTTACCATGATTTTAGGTGTGTTCCCAGAAGTTTCTGGAAGTGGTCTTTCCATTTTGGAGTCTTTCTTTTTGGCTGTTTGCTTTAATTTTGATCTAGAGTACTTTTTCCTGCACTAATTTCTTTACTGTTTGCCATGCTAATCGCGACGTCTGTCTCTTCTACCGATGATCTATATTATTTATTTGGCTGTATATATTCTGTTTGTTCTTTTTTGTATGTTTGGTTAATTCTATTTGGCTTTCCTAAGGTGTGTAAATTGGTGTTAGTTGGGTTTGTTTTATTGAGTTGGGCTGCTTTTTTATTAGTTTCTTTTTTCCCTAACTGCTTCTGTCTCCCGGGAACAGAGTGTTCGGCTTTTAATTTGGTTGGTATGCACTCGGCTGCCGCTTCTAAGTGAGCACTAACAAAGTTTTCGTATTCCTCGTTTGGTGTGGAGCTTGGATGTTCTCCTGGAGGATATCGAATTTATTTCTTACTGTAACAGCGTAGCGATTGCAAATATCGCTGTTGGTAAGTGTTCGACCAGTCGTATCGTTCAGATTTGCTGGTTTGTTTTTTGTTTCTACGTAGGCTAAGTCGTAATTTTGCTGTGACTATTCTGTGATCGGAGATACTCCTTCAAAGGAAATACGCTTCACAGTTCATTGCAGTCCATTTTTTGTTTATTAGGATGTAGTCTAGTTGCGCTTTTGTGCTATTTGGTACGT
>CM042140.1:98259662-98262162 GCA_023376005.1 Doryteuthis pealeii | reverse complement strand
CCGTCAGAAATTGAAACCGAGACCTCAGCAGGCATAGTCAAAGACCATATTGCCACGGCCACAGTACACAGCGAACAATCCCTGCGAAATTAACCTTGTCAATGATATTTATATTTAAACATTAATGTAAAAATTAATTAGAGTATATAATAAAAAATGAATGGAATGAATAGAATAATAGAAGAAACATATTTTCCAAAAGAAAAAAAAATGAAAGAGGTCATTAATGGAAAAAACCCTTTTCACATCCTATAGGACTCTCTATTGAAGCATTCTATTAATATGATTATTATATAAAATACTCGAGAAGATAAAATATGCCTTACCTTTGTGAAGTTATGTTGGAAGTAATTCGAATTATTTTCTAATATTGTCTGTCGTATTCCCGTTAAAAAATACAACAATGTATACTTTTGAATTTAAGATAAAAACGGTCAAATGAAAGATAAAATTTTGAATAACTTTTACAGTTATTAAAATATTTAAAAAATTTAAAAATTATTTATTAGAGAAATGTATGGATTATTTACTCAGACTTAAATTGATGAATGATTTAAGGATATATTTTAAATTTAAATAGACGAAATAAAATAAAATAAAATGTCCAATCTATAAATGGCTAAGTGTTAATTTTCTTTATCAATAATTCTAGATTGACTTGAATTTCAAGTGGTATGACATTTTCTTGAATAAAAATTAATTATATATAAAGATAAAAATTATCATTATTATAGATATATTTCATAATTTAAAATTGTCACTATAAAGTGTTCGACTTGAACTTATTGCTTTAGGGAACAAAGTAAAAATATGCCAAAAGTTAGCCCTTATAGAGCTTAAGAACTCCTATGTTATTATATTATTATTCTAAATTGTATCCTCCTAGGATCTTTCCAGGTTAGAATCTTTTTGAATATAATACAGTTTTAAGTGTTACTTTCCAATTGTGTCTCATCAGATCGATTCCCACCTTCAAACGTGGTTTCCGAGCTTTAAATCGATGACCACTCGTAAATTGGGCGTTCCATTAATATAACCTAGTTAAATTACTTGACATATTGGAAAGAATTACATATATTATTGTAATATTGTTAGTAATTTTTATAATCTAATAGACATCAAAGCGCGAGTTTATTTATTTTCTGAGATATTGTGGTATATAATATTAGTTTTCGCGTATGATTCTAAATTATTTAGTTAAGAATTACTGCAAAAATGAATATAATAAAAAATGAATGGAATAAAGAGAATAATTGAAAAAGTGTTGTGATGTTAATTCAACGGTAAAAAAGAAGTCAAGTCGAGGTAGGGTAAAATGAGACAAGTGTATTTACAATAAGGTACAAGAACGGCTAGCTTGCCGCTAAACGGTAACCATACAAACTTTTCACTCGGTGTCTCACTATTTATAGTGAGAACCGGTGTATATTCTCCACTGTAGGAACGGCTGGTACAACAAAAAGATATTTTCCGAAAGACCTATCCCGAAAGAAAAAAGTACTTATAATAAATTTTGAGAGAGGTCATCAAGATATATATATATATATATATATATATATATATATATATATATATATATATATATAATGACCTCTCTCAAAAATTATTATAATTATTTTCTTTTGCGATTCTCTCAACGCTCAGTGTAATAAGTATAGCAGTGGCATGTTTATCATTGACAGGTTAATTTGGCGTGTTTTGTGTGCGACGTTCCGGTAGCCCAGAGGTAGAGTCTCTGACTATCTGGGTTCTCGGGTTCGATCGCTGTCGGAGGGAGATCGTAGGTATACACCGCTGATGAGACTTAATAAAGTTCAAACAGCTGTATGGTGTTCCACACGTCACACGCGTTATTCACCGGGTTTGCTTATCATGGATTATTTTCAATAATCATTGAATTTTATACGATACACGCATTGTAATTGCCTTCAAATATATAAATAATAATAATAATATATAATATAATATATATATATTATATATATATATATATGCGAGTATATGTGCGTGTGCGTCTGTGTTTATGTGGGTGTGTGGTGGCGCGTTGTTAAATCGCTATTGTCGTAGGAAATCTACACTGCGAGATGAGTTCAAATCCTGGACAAGGCTTTTAGCATTTCCCTAAGTACGAATTCTCTTTTCTCCCTAAAGCTATCGGTAAATCGTGGACGGTCTGGCCTCTCTAACACCGGTTAGGCAACCAGTCTAGGAGAAGGAATACTCTGAATTCAAAGCTGCTAATTTCCGCTGAAGAAATTGATTCACAGCCTACTCGTATGCACCCCACCCCTCACACACATATCCTCTCTCTCTCTCTCTCTCTCTCTCTCTATATATATATTATATATATATTATATAATATATATACATACATATGTGTGTGTGTGCGTGGTGTGTGCGTATGTGTGTGTGTGTGTGTGTGTGTGCATGTATGTGTGTGTGTTCCCGACTCCTTGTTGGTTGAGCTTTCTAGGGTAAAAACTTGATTGTCGGTCGTAAA
>CM042140.1:98214662-98249662 GCA_023376005.1 Doryteuthis pealeii | reverse complement strand
TCCTCTCTTTCGATCGTTTCAGTTTGCTTTCTTTCCTTATAAAAGCCCTGCTCACTTTTACGCGAACGTTCAAGTATCACGATAGATGTTTACGTTAACAACATAAGCGGCCCATTTAATGTTCAAAGGATCTATCTTCAGGTACGGACCCGTAAAGAGATAACACTACTATTTGGCAAGGTCGTATCTTTAACGTGCGCTCATTAAGGCAGGCTGGGTCTAAATATAACTAAAGGCTTTATTCGCAGTATTATTCGTATAAATGTTTAAACGACATAAGATATTGCTTGGTGCGCGATGCTTTGAACTTGTTAATTAAAATTAATCCACCAAACATAAAGAATTTATAAACTTCGTTTAACCTTACGTAATGAATAGCAAGATTGTCTCGGAGTCTATATTGCGGAGATGTGAAGGGTTACTCCGTGATGTACCCATATAAATTTGAGGTAGCTTGTTATAGAGCTATGTTTAGTAAGATAATTATATATATATATGTATATATATATATATATATATATATATATATATATTATATATGATTTTGGGTGTTTGTTTTTTTAGAAGCATTGTTGAATAAAGTATATATTATTATTTATATTTTTGCTTGAAGGCAATTACAATGCGGATATCGTATACAATTGGACAATCATAGAAAATAACCATGACAAGTGAATTTCGCAAACGATCATGCGATGCTAGAACACCGTACAGTCTGTTTCAACTTTATTAAGTCTCATCAGCGATGACTTACTATATATATATATATATATATATATATATATATATATATATGTGTGTGTGTGTGTGTGTGTGTGTGTGTGTGTGTGTGTGTGTGTAACAATGTTCTTGAGCCAAACAACGCGAAACCTTACATTAATTCTTATGAATTCTGATATGGCTATTTCACATAGTGCAAATTTTAGAAATCTCAACTCTTAGACACCTTGATAAAATAATGGGTTCTATCTTATAGGGAGTCCTCCTTCAAATAATTGGTTGAATTTAAACGCATGCCAACCCGTGTAGGGTTATTTTATGCCAATATGTATTTACCAACTCCTCCGCCATGAGCAGAATGTGGAAAACATTCTGACTTTTTAAGAGAGATTAACATGCTTGAATTAAGTTTTCCTTCTCCTACAACAGTATCCATAGCAAGGGTAAAGAGTCCAGTCAGCCCTACTATTTAGCTAAAAGTTGTTTTTAACAACGCTCTCTTTGATAGCTGGTGATAACTTTGAGAGAAGCGGTAGCGTAGACAGAAAGCTATCGAATTATTCAAAGATAGGTGAATAGCTAGTTCCTACTAGAAAGAAGTATCAACAGTGTTTATGGAGTCCGTTATTCGTTTTCGAAATTTTGTCTACGGCCTCAGAAAATAAACAATGGTGCAACATTTGAGGTGAGTTGCAAATTTGTGTTTTTCTCCTCCATCATAATCATAGCACTACTCGGTGACTATTCTAAAATGTCCAATCCATTACCGGCTCTCAACAGACACCTGAAGATAATTGTATAGACTATCAAAATAAAAAACGACCCCCGGGCGATATAAAAATAGATTTTTGAAACATATTGCCTGAGGGGCGGGAGTAAAAAATTCAATGTCAGCGAGTTTGTACCCTAAGTAAGTAAAATCATCAAATTCATTAAAGGATTAAAAAATAGAACAATTTGAAATGTAAACTTTAAATAAGAATTAAAATAAAACAAACTGTATATAGATATATAATACCAGTCATGTATTTATTAAAACTTGTTTTAAAAAAGAATGAGGACTGTCTAATGTTGTAAGTTCAAATTTTGAGTGTATTTATTCTATGTTATGACGATTTGGGGTAATGTGACGTAAGCAGTGACGTACTTTTTGTTCCAGACAAAAACCGGAAGCGAATCTCCATTATTAATAGATTAACGGCTGTTACTCATGCAGCAGCTACTCCCCTATTCATGACAATGACAATGGTCAATGGAAGTGAAAGTTACTATACAACTTGGCATCCGTATAATAGTCGATGATACCAGTAGATGGGCAAAGATAACGTCTGTTGCCTTGGGTAGATCAGCTCCTGCTTTTGAATTCAGAGTGTTCATTCTCTAAGATTGGTTAAACTGACATGGTTAGAGTGTTCATTTTGTCCTATCATTTAGTAGCTGAGGTGATGAGTCGATGAAATGAGTTTATGTTTTCCACCAGGCGAATAACGCGAAATGAAACAAAAACAGTAATCTACAGTATCTGAACTTGGTTTGACGTAGTGGCTAACGTGCTACACTGCAACATGATATTAAGTGATTCTAAACTCCAGTCCACTTATTCCGTTTTCTTTCGGACTAATACCATTGAGAAAGTATGAACCGCTCAAACTCCAATTATATGTTAAATAATATCACTACTGTTAATCTTCAAGGATAGCTCTCTCATTAAATAACCCACAAAGTTTAGTATGCCATTAGACAAAGAAATTAAATCAAACCTTTGATGATAATTTTTTTGTCATTCTTTTTGCCTGTCAAATACTGAACATCAAGTGAATCCTTTTTATCTTCATCCGATTATCTATTTCAGTAAGTAATATTTAGTAAGTAATATTTTAGTAAGTAATATTTCCAATGGATGCGTCAATAGAGTAGGCTTGTTTCACGTTAAGATAACTATTTCAAATAACAATATTCAATACTAAGAACACTTTATATGTGAACACTTCTTTCTTTACTACTAATAAGATTACTCTACTGATCGGAAAAAAATATTCTTGTCGTTCGAAAAAAAGTATAAATAAAAGAAACGACTGAATTAACCAGTTAAATTTATTTCTGTCCCCTAATTCGCCTGCTTTATAAAAACATTGTTTGGTAGACTGTACTATTTACTCAACGTATAGTACAAATGCAATTCTAATGACAGATAGTTATGATGTCACCAATTTACAGAAATTTAGCTTGGTTAAATGGGTTCGATATAGAAGACAAAAAGTAAGAAATTCAAATTCTTAGACATTTTGGATAAATTTGTCAAAGAGATGTCTACTATGTCTACAACTACGTACGTATGCGTGGTGCAAAGTAGACCAAATGCGTCTAGTACACTACTAATTGCAAATCAGATTGTTATTCATTTGGTTAGTTATTATTTTTATTCATTTATGGCATATCAACCTTTGAGGGCGATTTAATACCTTTTTTGTATATTTGATTTTGAAGCGAATAGTTTCCTGGTAAATATTTAGTTTGGTTTGTTTGTATAAACTAGTAGAGATATTTTTAATAACTTCCGATGTATTAACAAATTGGTAGAATTAATAAACTGGTGGTTGAACCTCAGCTATCGCCTTCAGGAACTTATATGATAAAAAGGTTGGGTATTTATCATGAGAGCAATTTGAAGAATACGGTGAGGACAATCATATATGGTCTATGACTTGTCATTACCAGTCGATTGAGTAGGCTACCTGTTTAGTTCAATAAGAGCTGAAGGGGGTGTTGCATGTCATCAGACCACTTAGTACCCGGGTCACAGACGAATTAGCCAACACAATCATATCCTTAGACATAAAGATTGACCATCACCGACAAACAGGTGGAACTGCTGGGGATTGTCTTCTCTTGGGTCTGGAAGATTTATCTTCCCCATGGGTTCCCGGTTTTGACCACCAGGGGTCTGTCGTATTTAAGCGCCTGATTCAAACACTCTCACTCTCTTTTCTCCTTCTTCTCGGGCTGAACGACATGGGTTAGACATTTGTGTCTACACCCCACCCTCGTAGGGGTCTCTATCCCCACGTACGGTCTAAGTCAGTAAGTGACTTCAATCTAATGGACTATCCATAACTCCTTCTATATTTTATATGTACATTTAGGTATCTCTTTTATACCTAAATATTGTATTTCCATTCATGAATGTGTCCTTTTATTATATCTTATTTGTATTATCTACTATGTATCTAATATTCCATGTTATATGTCATTCCATGTGCCTGTATTAAAGTCCATGTTATGTTTAACACCCTTGTCTGAGTTTGTTTGTTTCAACAAGTTATACCAAATATTATAACCTTGAACCTTACAGAACCATTAGAGGTCTTACCCCTCTGCAGATGTGCAGGCGGCGAATTGTACTGACCCATCCGACAATGTGGTCTTATTTAGTGACACATAGATTAGTCCTTTGACAGACTAAGTTAAGCTTGATCTATAAACTACTGCATTGTTTTGCAGGGACAAGAAAAGAGATGCGACATGAAGAAAAAACGACGAAATGTCATCACGCAGAGAGCTTTGCTTTGAAATAGTTTATTCTCATAAAATTGTTTTGTGTTGCAATTATGAACGATTAGTTTTTCTCTTGAGGTTTCCTTTCCTTAAATATATCCGGGTAATTTCATGTGTAATATTCCCAATGTGTCGCTTTAATTATCCATATAATTGTTTTTCTTGCCATTTTTATTTTCTTGTTTTTTGTTGTTTTTCTGTTTGTCCATGAGGAAATTATATAGTATTATAAGCGAATGGTACCGATGAGTGAATAGATAAGTTATTTAAACAAAAATAACTCCCAGATAAAGTTCAATATCATGTCCGGTTGTTAGATATAACAAGGTTGTCTATTGAAAGAATAGAAGATGTTATGGATAGTCCATAAGATTGAATTCACTTACTGACTTAGTCCTTACGTGGGGGATAGAGATCCCCACAAGGGTGGCGTGTAGACACAAATGTCTAACCCATGTCGTTCAGCCCGAGAAGAAGGAGAAAAGAGAGTGTGAGTGTTTGAACCAGTGGGAAATACTCATTAAGTGTGAGAATCAGACACAAAAATCACTGGGACGTTGAGATACAGACGAATCAGGATAGCAGACCTAATGTTAATTTTAATTAAAAAGAAGAGCACTTGGCATCATATGGATTTCGCCACACATAAAAAATACCTGCATCTTGGACGAGAGTTGAAACAAGTGTGGAACTTAAGATTGAAGGAGATAACAATTTAATCGGCCTCTTGGAACGTTCCCCAACGGTTTGGAATAGAGAATGGATGAATTGGAAAACCAGGGAAGAACAGCGATCATGCAAACAACGACATTGTTAAGATCGACTACAATACTCACAAGATTGCTGGAGACAATAGGGGACTTTTTGTAGTCCATACTCCCGTAAAAGACCACCAGCTAACGCTAGTGTGAAAAATAGGAAAGACATGATATACTACTACTACTACTACTACTACTACTAATAATAATAATAATAATAATAATAATAATAATAATAATAACAGAGAGGATGTCACAAGGGAAAAAGAGGAACACACGACTTACTGTATATAGACCAATACATTCTTAAGGAAGTAAAAAATAGACGGGAAAATATTGCAATGGCGTGGATCGATTACAGAAACGCCTATGATATGGTCCCACATACCTGCATTTTAAAAATGTAAAAAAATTCCAACAACATCATAAACTTAATTTAAAAGGCAATGAAAACTGGCGAGTTCAATTAAAAGCTGGAAAACAATCTCTGGCAGAAGTAAAAATCCAAAGAGGTATCTTCCAAGGAGACTCGTTATCACCACTACTATTTATTATTGCAATGCTGCCACTCAATCATATACTTAAAAAATGTACAGGGGGGATACAAATTCACTAACTCACAAGAAAAGATAAACCACCTTATGTACATGGATGACATATTTTTTTGCAAAAAATGAAAAAGAATTAGAAACCCTAGTACAAACTATTAGAATATATAGCCAGGATATAGGGATGGAATTTGGAATTGAGGTATGTGCTATGGTAGTAATAAGAGAAGGTGAAAGAAAATTAATGGACGGAATACAACTACCAAATCAGGACACTATAAAATCACTTGATGAAAATGAAAGTTATAAATACTTAGGAATTTTAGAAGCAGACAATATCAAGCAAGCAGAAATGAAAGGAAAAGTTAAAAAAGAATATCTCAGGAGAACTAGAAAACTTCTAGAAACCAAACTTAACAGCAGAAATCTGATCAAAGGAATCAATATCTTAATTATAACATACTCAGGACCATTCTTAAAATGGACAAAAGAAGAACTCAGACAGATTTATCAAAAGGATGAGAAAATTAATGACCATGCACAAGGCTCTCCACCCTAGAGACGATAGAGATAGTATATATGTGTCAAGAAAGGAAGGGGGAAGAGGTCTTGCCAACATAGAGGACTGTGTAGAAACCACTATCCAACAACTCAAAGACTACACAAAAAAGAGCAAATACAAATTACTTATGGCGGCCATCAATAGTAGATGTGACATATGGACAAACAGAAAAATAACAAAGTCTAGAAAACAAAATTGGAAAAAAAAATTATATGGACACTTCAAACGACAAATCGGAGAGGTTGCACATGAAAAAACTGGACGTGGTTAAGAAAAGGAAACCTTAAAAGAGAAACTGAATCACTAATAATTACTGCACAGAATAATGCCATAAGGACAAACAAGCAAAAATTGATAAGACCCAACGGAATAGTAAATGTAGACTATGCGGTAATAGAGATGAGACCGTAAACCATGTACTATGCGAATGTAGTAAATTAGCACAACGAGAGTAAAAAACTAGACACGACTGGGTTGGGAAGGTGACCCACTGGGAATTAGGCAAAACATTAAATTTTGACCATAAAAATGGTATATGCATAAACCAGAATCTGTTCTTGAGAACGAAACGCATAAACTTTTCTGGAGCTTTGAAATAAAAACGGATCACCTTATCCCAGCAAGAAGACCAGACCTAGAGTTGATTAACAAAAAAGAAAGAACTTGTCAACTGGTGGATTTTGCAGTTCCAGCAGATCACAGGGTGAAGCTAAAGGAAAATGAAAAAATGGACAAATTCCTGGACCTTGCCAAAGAACTGAAAAAGTTATGGAATATGAAAGTCAAAGTGATACCAATTGTAGTTGGTGCACTTGGAACGGTCCCAAAAGGATTGGAAAAGGGTGGAATTTTGGAAATCAGAGGAAATTGAACCATCCAGAACACTGCACTGCTGCAATCTGCCAGAATACTCAGAAGAGTCCTAGAGACCTGAGGAGACTTGCTGTCACTCAGACTCCAGTGAAAACCATCAGCTAATGCTGATGTGAAAACTCAAAAGGAGTAAATAATAATAATAATAAGTAATTAGCCGGACCTGTGGATATATCACCGTGTGATAATCTAATTAATACAACGTTTTATATGTTTATTTAAGAGTTATTGGAGATAGTTCCATATATAAAAAAGTATAATAATCTTGATTTAACACTGTCTTACTCTTTTTGTTTCTTTCCTTCTTTTCATATTTTCATTATGTTCGGTTGAAACAGATTAGAGTTATGGCTTCCACGCGCTGACCCCTCTCTATCTTTCCTCTACTCTTTCTTTTTCTCTTTCTTTCTCGTTATATATTCAGTCATTCTTCCTTTCTTACTATTTTATAATAAATAGGGAATGGTCAATTATTTAGCTGAGTTTACGACACTCATAATAAATAAGAATTCGGTGGATAAGCAACACCAGATAGTCAAGTTTTACATTCTTGCATTTCATTTTGGACAATTTGTACGGTTTGATTTTTAACCAGAGAGTTACAAGATGTTAACGTTCGGAAGATTAAGGAACAAACGTATTAATGCATAATGATGATGATAATAATAATAATAATAATAATAATAATAATAATAATAATAATAATAATAATAATAATAAACTAGCACAACGAGAATACAAAACTAGACACGACTGGGTTGGGAAGGTGATCCACTGGGAATTATGCAAGAAATTAAATTTTGACCACACAACAAAATGGTATATGCATAAACCAGAATCTGTTCTTGAGAACGAAACGCACAAAATTCTCTGGGACTTTGAAATTAAAACGGATCACCTTATCCCAGCAAGAAGACCAGACCTAGTGTTGATTAACAAAAAAAAGAACTTGTCAACTGGTGGATTTTGCAGTGCCAGAGGATCACAGGGTGAAGTTAAAGGAAAATGAAAAAATTGAAAAATATCTGTACCTTGCCAGAGAACTGAAAAAGTTATGGAATATGAAAGTGAAAGTTATACCAATTGTAGTTGGTGCACTTGGAACAGTCCCAAAAGCATTAGAAAAGGGTTTGGAAAGTTTGGATATCAGAGGAAGGATTGAAACCATTCAGAACACTGCACTTCTGCAATCTGCCAGAATACTCAGAAGAGTCCTGGAGACCTGAGGAGACTTGCTGTCACTCAGACTCCAGTAAAAGACCATCAGCTAACACTGATGTGAAAACTCAAATAATAATAATAATAATAATAATACAGACTAAGGATAGCAAAGTCTTGACAAAAAATTATTTCGATTAAAAAAAAAGATACATTTGCACAAAATATAGAAAAATAAATTCGAAGTACAATATGACGGATGACACTATTGTATGGTCTGTAATCCGGCATTATAAAACTAATTCGCAGCTGTTACAATGTAAGCTGAATAGAGTGAAGAAATTTTGCAGTGAACGCGAAAAGGCTCGATTAGATGCGAGGCAGCTGCAAACAACGTGCTTCATAATGCTAAAACAATGTCCGTGCCCACGATTAAAATGTCGTCATTGTTTTCTACATTGTAAGGGTTGGCAGTGATGCAGCTGGGGAGAGATGCGTGCGAAGAAGTCGATGGCCGAAGGTTATCGGGTTAAAATTGAAATGAAAAAGGACAAAAATATATTATGGTTTCATTTTAGCGGTTGTTTTATTTATTCGTTTTTTTTGTGTTTGTTTTTGTTTTGTGTACTTGTTATGTTTTATTTTTGTTTTCTTTTAAATCTCAGGTCATTTCTAATTTAAAAATTTAAAAAAAAATTATTTTCTCATTGTAAATATTTGAGTGAGATGAATCCTCCGATGCAAAGAATGTACTTAGGAGAATAATGGATTGATGAATTCCGAGGGAGAATTGTACCGATTAGGGAAATTGGCAAGTTGCGAATTAAGAAAAACACGGGCGATTAAAATGATTAAATTTACACGGACAAAATGATACATACACACACTAACACAATAATACACACACTCAACTCACACACACACACAACACACATAGAGAAACCTTGAGAAGTCATTTTCCCTCCAAAGGACTCTTATATATATATATGGAGAGAGAGAGAGGGGGAGAAACAGAGAGAGAGAGAGAAGAGAAACAGAGAGAAAAACAGAGAGAGACAGATACAGAGAGAGAGAGAGAGAGAGAGAGAGTGCGAGGGGGCATGGATTTAAAGGTACTTGAGGGACAGTTGCTCACTACAAAAATTTTTTTTCTATTTTTGAATTTGAAGTATTTCTTAGTCTTTCAAAAACTGTTACACTGACGAAATAAAATGTAGCGACATGTACATGACGTTAGCGAAACACGCAGCGAATGAAGCGAACGCATGGCTTACACGCTTTTTAGAAAAACAATGTTTCCGATTTGAATTTAAATTATTTTCTGCTTCTCTCTCGATGAGTCCGGATTAAAAACATTTACATCTAAAAACGGATCTATTTATCATTATGCTCTGATGACGATTTTTTTATAAATCGAAATATTGTCAATATTAGCAATGAAAATGATATAAAATATATTCATGTTAACAACATTGTGTGTTTTCATACCCTTTTATCTCTCTCTCTCTCTCTCTCTCTCTCTCTCTATATATATATATATATATATATTATATATATATATATATATATATATATATATATATACTGCACAAGAATGCTGCGAGTAGTCCTGAATAGGTCGTGGAAACAGCACCCAACCAAGAAGCAGCTGTGTGACCACCTGCCTCCCATATCACAAACCATACGAGTAAGGAGGGCTAGACATGCGGGGCACTGCTGGAGAAGTAGGGATGAGCTCGTAAGCGACGTATTACTGTGGAGGCCAACACATGGACATGCTAACGTAGGTCGCCCAACCAGGACCTACATTGACCAACTATGTAAAGATACTGGATGCTGCGCGGAGGAGCTCCCAGAGTCGATGAGTGATAGGGAGGGTTGGCGAGAGACCGTCATGGATATCCGTGCAAATTGCCCGACATGATGACGATGATATATATATATATATGGAGAGAGAGAGAGAGAATGAAACAGAGAGAGAGACAGAGTCAGAGACAGAGAGACAGAGACACAGACACAGAGGGACAGAGAGAGAGAGAAAAAAGGGGCATGGATTTAAAGATACTTGAGGGAAAGCTGCTCACTACAACAATTCAACAGCTGTTGATAGCAATTTGCAATAGATAAACCACTAGGTATAGGACAAGCTCTTCGTGAGAGCAGCATAAGATCACGTTGTGATACTGGCATATAATTATTTCAATGCTAAACTTACGTCGTATAAGCCGTAAAAAATGTCACAGTGGTCCCGGACGTTGTCGGTATGAAATAAATTCAATCGTTCTCATTAATAAACAGCTGATACACCCACGCAAAAGCACTGTCTTAGTCTTTCATTCCGAGAAATCGCATATATTTCTTCCCTGTCAAAACTACACAACGGCTATACTCTAACACACAGAGACATTACATCTTCAGATATTAACCTTTCTATGCGTATTTCAAATATTCTTATTTTGAAATATTCGTTTTTCTAGACAGATACACGAAAACATCCAGATATAAGCACACGCGTACACAAACATGCACACATACGTACACATGTACATTTACAATTTATCAAGAAAAAACAAAAAAGCCGTAAAAAGTAAACGCAGATTAAAGGAAGTCAGACCTGAAAGGAAAGGGTCGTAAGGGTCAGATGGTTTTTGAAATTGGAAACTATGAAAACGACTGTTACAATTAAACTTTAAAGATTATCTAACACACACACACACACACACACACATATATATATATATAATATATATATATATATATTATATATGTATGTGTGTGTGTGTGTGTGTGTGTGTGTGTAGTAAAAGACATAAATACACACACACACACATATATGTATATTTGTGTGTGTATGTCTCAAGAATTCAGAGAAATTATATATATATATATATATATATATATGTGTGTGTGTGTGTGTGTGTGTGTGTGTGTCTGTCTGTGTGTGTGTGTGTGTGTGTGTGTGTAAAGTAATAATGATGTTTGCTATATTTACAAGTAAAGAGTACTCAGTATCATTAATATTACATATATATCTATGTCAGGGTAGCAAAGACATAAGTACACACACACACACACTTATTATATATATATATATATATATATATATATATATGTGTGTGTGTGTGTGTGTGTGTGTGTGTGTGTGTGTGTGGATTTCAGATAAATAATATATATATATATATTATATATATATATATATAATTTTAATTAATCATGACAAGCAAATTCGGCGAATACCATGTGCGACGTGAGGATCACTGTACAGCTGTTTCGACCTAATTATGGTCTCATCAGCAGTGTATACCTTTGAGACCAAAATTAGGTCGAAACAGCTGTACAGTGTTCCTCGCGTCGCACATGGTATTCGCCGAATTTGCTTGTCATGATTAATTAAAATTATATAAATAAAATTTCTCTCCACAAAAAAAAATAAAAAATAAAAAAATAAAAATTTACATATATATATATATATATATAAACTTTACCGCATCCTCCATACTCACCAGATTTACCCCCTTCAGAATATATCTTCGGCCCCATGTTAGAGGATTTGAGAGGCAAACACCATTCCAGTGACGAGGAAGTGAAATCTGTAGTAACGCGGGGGCTCAAAGAACAGTCAACATAATTTTAAGGGGCAGGGATACATGCCCTCGTTTATAGTTGGAACATTGCTATTGAGAGAAACAATGACTATGTAGAGAAGTAGGGATGTGATCCACAGAGAACCAGCTTCATTTTGATGCATGATACATGTTTCTGCGTAGGTAATTATACCTGTCCTAAACAAAATGGCATTACTTTTTGACTCACCCTCGTAGATAAAAAAAAATGCTACGAATATGAAGACAATAGAAATCGAGAGATGAGTTTTGATTTGCTGCTCGGTGGTTCTTCGTAGTTTAGTTCTTCTGAGAAAGTTGAGCGTTTCTTGCAATTAAAGGTAAAGTAAGTTCGAATCTCACCGAAAGATAATCGTTTATTTTTTCCTATCAAGTATGTAGACATTGATTTTTAGGGTCTCTGATATTTTGTTTACAATTGCAATTCCGTTGAAGCCTACATTTTAGGAATTGGCAACGACCAATAGAAACCTCGTTCTAATTTGAATACTGACCAAAGGTCCGTAAAGATATATGCAAATATGTGATGAAATAATGCTGAAAATAAATGGGGTAATTTATGAGGAAGTGCGTCCCGGTCTCCTGCCTCAAAAATTGCTACCCGGTGACTATTAGAATACTGTCCAAGCTCAGTCTATTCAAAACTATCCATCTTCATATATCTATCTTTCTATCTATCTATCTCAATTTGTTCATATTTATCTATATTACTTTAAATACTAAGATTTTTTTTATTCATGTTTGTTTAATGTCTTGTTTTTAGTTTAAATAAACAAAAATTACGACAAAAAAAGATGCGCCCCCCCAATACATTTACTTGTCGAAAATATCTATCTCCATTTGTTCATATTTATCTATATTATTTTGTTTGTTTATCTATCTATCTATCTCAGTCTACTCCCAACTATATATCCATCTTCATATCTAAACAAGAATTACGACAATTCGATAAATAAACAAGAATTACGACGAGCTGGGGTTGTTATTTTGATGGTCACCGGGTAGCAATTTTTGAGGCAGGAGACCGGGATGCACTTCCTCATAAATTACCATAAATCGTTTTAAACAGTTAAGAAATATGGAGATTGTAATAATAAATGAACACACACGGCTGGAATTGAGAAAGCTGTTCTTAAATCAAGACATTTGTTCTCAAGAAGATGCTGTCTTATCTGTACATTCTGAAGCTCGTTGATAAAGGAGTCAATTATTTGTTCGTCTCGAATTTCTTTTGCATTCATAGACCGGAAATTTCAGTCCTTGCTTAAACTTAAGTAGATTGTAGAACTCCAGTTGCTTCTTCATACATAGTGCAATCCATAATTATTTCGTGTATCGTGTAAGATACGTAATTAGTCAATAGTCCAAGCTTGTTTATTGGCCGCTGTGGGTTTTCAGTATATAGTGTTTGTAGAAAGTTTTCAAATGTCCCTAGCCAATGAGTCAAGCTTTTTTCAGCATCTAGAGTTTCCGGTTCCACTTCGAATCGCTGTGGGCGCATTAATTGTTCCATACTGATTCTAAGTAGAATAAAGTTGTAGTTTCTTGGGAGTTTATATACTTTCAGAAAGTTAAAGAATTACACAAAGGGGAGGTAATAATAAAACAGGGGAAGTAACTCTCAATTACTTATTACAGAGAGTTTATGCGAATGACTTATTGAATTGTTGTTTATATCTGAAATAGAGTCACTTGGCGTTCATATTTTTTATGGCCATTGTTGTCTGTTTCGACAATTCACTTTCTAATAAACTAACCATTCTGAAATTAACTTTGGTGCCATTGTCTTGGCTAAATGAAGATATGCTGATTTCTTATGAAAGCCTGTCAAAATAGAAATCTGCTATGCAGGAATTTTATTTACACGAAATAGTAAGCATTGTTTTACTATATATATATATATATATATATATATATATATATTACATTTTTACTTGAAGGCACTTACAACGCATGTATCGCATAAAATTCGATACTTTTTCTTATAGAAAATGAAATTGACAAGTGTAATCCCAGCAAAGGATCGCTCGGAGTGTAGAATATCGTACAGACTGTTTCGACTTTATTAAGTCTCATCAGTGATATATACTAACGACTTCCCTCCGACAGAAATCGAAACCGGGACTTCAGCAGACACAGTGAAACACTAGTGAATCACTATATCGCCTCGGCCACAGTACACAGCTAACAATCCCAGTGAAATTAAGCTATAGTAATTCTTTTATTAATAATATGTTTTTGGCGTAATAATTTTGGAAAATTAAATGTCTTTAGTGAGCTTATTAACATAAGCGTATCTGAAGCTTGTTCGCGTCTCAAATTGTAGTTCTCTGCACAAAGGAAAAAAATTGACCGAGTGACATGGATCCATTTCATTATGCATTATTCAATTCGAAAGTTTATCCTCATCTTTGTTGTTACAGTCAGACCGTTTCACCCGCTACACCCTCCAGTCTTATTTCAGTCTCTGTCGATTTAATAAATTGTAGTGAATTAAATGGGAAAATAACTTATTATTCAATCCACTGAGTTATATCGTTCTCATTCCACTATCCATGCCAGGGGATATCTTGCGTCGCCTACTTATAACATATGAAACACTCACTTAATGAAAATTGACGTTGATTATGTGTATGTTGATACCAGGTGGTCGTTGGTTCAAGCCTAGGGTCATCCAGTGAAATCACATTTTCTGGTTAAAGGGGAAATCGGCAACTCAAGGAATTAAGAACCAACTGATACGAGTTATCCTCTGGCAGGAACAGTGGAATCAAAGCAATCTATCTTCGGAAATTGAATTATCTGTTTGGTCCAAAATTTCCAGAAAGTTCCTGCATGCGAAAAACATATGAATAACGCACTTCACTAATAAGAATTATACGATTAAGAATGATATCCGATGGTGAGGCTCCAGATCTGAAGATCTTGGGTGAGATTTCCATTGCTATTACTCATAGCTCTGCTCAGACCCGAATTCCGAGTATCTGTTAAAGTCCCGTCTATGGGTCAAGTAGATATATCTGGAAAGGTTTATTATAATTAGTTTAAATACGCTGACTGTATCCCTTGTAACTGTCACGCTTGGAACGGTCCTCAATAGTCTGGAAAAGAATTTGGGTGAATTGAAAATCAGAGGAAGAATCGAGACCATCCAAACTACAGCACTGTTAAGATCGGCGAGAATACTCAGAATAGTCCTGGAGACCTGAGGAGACTTGCTGTCACTCAGCATCCAGTAAACCAACGGCTACGGCAGGTGTAAAAAACTCGATGATAATAATATAATGGAGAGTCAGAACTAAAGAAATAAACTAAGGCGACCAATAATGTGTATTGTCAATTGATGATTAAGAAAATGAAGGTAAATCTTATTATAATGGAGATTGTGTGTTTGTTTGTCTGTAACCGAAACTATATTACTACACAAATCACAATTCCCTTAGTTATTTACGTCACATTTTCCATGATTTTATTTTTATCTAAACATCAATTATTAATAAAATTGTTTTACATTATCAATACTGTTGAACTTATCTTCATACTCACAATATACAATTTTATCTATATATAAAACAAAATAGCCGTTGTGGACGGGAAAGCTAATTTACATATTGATATTAAAAATTTGATTTTAATAGATATGTGCTTACTATTATTGATTTCTAATTGTTTGGTTATATTTTAATAAATATGAGCAAAAATCTATTCAATAAAACTTTAAAGAATTCTATTAATAAGATTAAATAACTATCATTTTATTATTTGCCTCTTATTTTAACTAAATAGTTAAATCCCCCCCCCAAAAAAAAAATAGCAATAAAAGAAGGGAGTGATGGAAGGTTAACTTTCAGTTGTTGTACATTTCGATTATACCTTCCTGTTTTAAATCTTTTTATCTGTATACTTATCTAGTTTCATTCGCCTTTCTAATTTAATATAATATTTTATTACATTCAAAATTAAATACTTACAACCGATGTGTTCATATATGAGCTATTTATCTATAACCTAGGTATACGAGGGTAATCCTAATGGTAAGGTCTCGAAAATATTCAGAAATCACAAAGGTTTTTTTTTATTTTTATCTAATGTCAAAGGTTTTTTTTTACAGTTTTACATGTTTAAAGTTTGAATACATGGTTGTCATTCCGGTCGATGCAGTTTTGTAGGCGCTGTGATACTTTTTGTATGCCCAGCTCATTGCCATGTCGTTGAAAAAGCGTTGAACCTCGTTATCGTTGGTTCAAACTCCCTACACACTTTTGAATGTTTTCGGCATCCATGCACGGCTTGACGTACATATTCGTTAAGTAGCGATCAATTTCAATCGGTTTAATGCCTTTTGCATTCTAAATCTGGATAACTGCGTGAACGTCACACTGAGCGGTAGCGTCAATCGGGAGCACAACCAGAAACGACTACCAAGTCAAGACTGAGCGTGACAGCGAAGGGCATGCAGTGTCAGTGGCAGACTCTTGCACAACAAAACCATCAGTGTTGCCAATAGGCACACGAAGAGTCTAACGGTGTCTCCAACGCTTTGGAGACCTTACTTTTAAGATTACTCTTGTAATTATTCTTTTTTCAAACGACTGTGCGTTTAGATAAAAACGAACTGTCTCGCCCAGAATTTGAACTTGGGGACCATATGACATTTAGGCACGCCTTTTGCGATCTCGATTCATAAGGACATGTTATTAATTTACACCGTCAAAATCCGGTTGTTTGTTAAGGGTTAGGGGTTAGGGTTAGGGGTAAGGGTTAGGGGTTTAGTTTTATAATTTAAAAATAAACTCTAAATATGGTCTGTTAACAAACAACCGATGTAAATTAAAAACATGTCCTTATGAATTGAGATCGCAAAAAGGGTGCCTAAAGGTCATATGATCCGAACTTGGTTCACCAGTTCTTTTTTGTTACTCTGATAACCATGACACTACTTCTGCCTCCGGATTAAACGAGAATCTCTGATCATGTTGTTGCGTTCATGAATTAGTTTAGTGTTACAAATATGTAACCTTGTACTGATTTACGTAAAAAAAAAAATTCTTTAAAATCTTAAAGATAGAAGTTCCCAGTTAGAAGCATTTGCCTTAGTGCTAAAGCTAACAGGATTATTTCTCAGGCTATCTTTGTCTCTGGTGTACTGTTTCGTCTTATTTTTCCTTTACTGACACCCCCCCTCCCCTCCACTCTCTCTCTCTCTCTCTCTCTCTCTTTCTCCCCCCTCTCTCTCTCTCTCTCCCTTTCTCACTTTCTCTCTTTCCCCCTCCCTCGTTCTTTTCAGCTTGATGAAGCAACGATGGCAACCCAATAATTCCGAACCTGTTAAGAAAGAAATCACTGAACTGACTGCATAACGTGGGAGGATTTGGCAGCAAAGCAAAAGAGAAGAAAAGAAAAGAGAGCAGAAAGTTGAGCGAGAAAAATAAACAGAAAAGAAAGAAAGGAGAAAGGAAATAAAGAAATAAAAGATTACGAAATAAGTATATAAATAAATAATGAAAGCGAAAGAAATTATACAAAAAATAAAAGAAACATAAAAGTGGAGAACGACATTCTAGAAAAAGAAAGAAAAAGGAAAACTAAAGAATGGATGAAAGGTATAGAATAAAGATAGAAGGAAAATGAATGTAAAAACAGAAAGAAAAGAAAAAGAATCAATCAAAGAAAGAAAGAAAGAAAGAAAGAAAGAAATATGTATATATATATATATATATATATATAATTTATAATATATATAATATATATATATATATATATATATATATTTATATACAGAGAGAGAGAGAGAGAGAGAGAGAGAGAAGTTATAAAGAAAGAAAGAAAAAAGATGAAAAGTGAGAAGTAAGGATAAAGAAGAAAATAGATACAAAATGATGGAATAAAATACAATAAATATGACAAATAAAAGAAAAGAAGAAAGAAGCAACGTGCAAAGCACTAAGAAAAGAATAAGAGTAGACGTTTAATTAAATGGAGAAAATAGGAAAGAAAGAAAGAAAGAAATAAAGAAAGAAAGAATTAAAAAATAAAGAAACATAAGGAAAGAATGAAAGAAAAAATACTAAACACAAAAGGGAATGAATAAAATAAATAGACTAAGAAAATAAAAAAAAATCAAAATCAAATCTATGAAGCACGAGAAAATAAGAAAGAAAGAGAAAAATAAGCTAAAGAAAGAAAGAAATGAAAACAAGAAAGAAAGAAAGAAAGAAAGAACTGAAAGAAAGAAAGAAAGAATAGAAAAATAAAGAAAATAAGGGAAAGAAAAATGAGTGAAAAGAAATAAACCAAAAAGTAGTAAAAGAATGAAAAAAAAATGAAATCATGGAAGAAGAATATGAAAAAATAAAATAAGTAAAGAAAGAAAGTCATGTACAATAAGAGGAAAAAAGACATAAACATAAAAGCAAAGAAGTAAATAAATAAGTAAATAAATAAATCAGTAATGGAAAAATAGAAAAATTAAAAAATTAAAAGAATAGTAAGAGAAATGAAAAATAAAAAAAATAAAAGAAAGAAATAGAGTTATGAAATAGCAAATTAAAAAAAGAAGAAAAATGTTCGAGGAAAGCAGAAAGAATCATAAAGCGAACGAAATAAATAAATAAATAAATAAACTGTATGAATCATGAGGAAAGGTGTAATAATCATAAAGATATGAAAGAAAGAAGGGAAAAGAAGGAAGAAAGAAGGAAAGAAAGAAAGAAAGAAGGAAAAAGAAAGAAATAAAGAAAGAAGGAAAGAAAGAAAGAAAGAAAGAAAGAAAACAGAAAGAAAACAGAAAGAAGGAAAGAAAGAGAGAAAGATGGAAAAAAGAAAGAAAAAAAGAAAGAAGGAATGAAATAAAGAAAGAAGGAAAGACATAAAGAAAGAAGGAAAAAGAACGAAAAAAGAAATGAAAAAAAGAAAGAAGGAAAAAGAAAGAAAGACAAAAGAAAGAAAGAATAAAGAAAGAAGGAAAAAAAGAAAGAAAAAAGTAAGAAGGAAAGAAATAAAGAAAGAAGGAAAAAAGAAAGAAAAAAGAAGGAAAAAGAAGAAGAAAAAGAAGGAAAGAAATAAAGAAAGAAGAAAAAAGAAAGAAGTAAAGAATAAAGAAAGAAGGAAAAAGAAGAAAAAAAGAAAGAAGGAAAAGAAAGAAAGGAAGAAAGAAACCATGAAAAACAAAAGCGTAAAAAGCGATAAGTAAAAGCGCATTTGCATTGGCTCTGACCCAATTGATCAATCAGGGATACTCGATAAAGATAAACAATAATATGCATGAAACGCTGCGCTACCAAGGCAACAGGCATAGGAGTGTTCGACCTGCGGGCAAAAATTCTGCTGTGTAAGAAGGCTGTGAATTGAGCCGAATCACTCAGCAAAAAAAAATCATACCCTGCCGCTTTGTAAATAAATGCGGGTACAAATGAATTCCAGACGGGTTATCGTCCCCATATTTATTAACAGAACAAATTGAAAGACTGCCTATTTAAGAGTAGCTGATATAACTTTGTAAATAATTGGTTCTGTATCACGTAATCAATTTTTTTTAAATCAGAAAAAGGAACCTCTCATTTTGACTATAGCAGCATTTCGTTACTATTCCCTCTATCAGCATTCATTGGGGTTATTTCTGTTTAGTTTTATGTACCAAATAGACGACCCGTTTGCTCTTCGATTTGAACAGTGTTCCACGTTCATACCGATGCTTGAATTTAACAGGAATTGTGGCGATTATTATCAGTGTTTCGTGGTTATCTCCCTTGTATAAAGAATTTTGATGTTTCAGTTGCAAATTGGACGGGGAATTGAATTATCCCCTAAGCGAAAGAAATAAATTGAAGAAGAAAGAAAAAAAGGAATAAAAGAAGAAATAAAAGGTACTGACAAATGCAAAAGAGAAAAAAAGAAACAGAAAGAGAATATAAAGGAATAAAAATAAAGAAAGGTAGAAAAAGAAACAGAAAGAGAATATAAAGGAATAAAATAAACAGAAAGTAGAAAAAGAAACAGAAAGATATAAAGAAATAAAATAAACAGAAAGGTAGAAAAAGAAACAGAAGAGAATAAAAGGAATAAATAAACAGAAAGGTAGAAAAAGAAACAGAAAGAGAATATAAAGGAAATAAAATAAACAGAAAGGTAGAAAAAGAAACAGAAAGAGAATATAAAGGAATAAATAAACAGAAAGGTAGAAAAAGAAACAGAAAGAGAATAGGAATAAAATAAACAGAAAGGTAGAAAAAGAAACAGAAAGAGAATATAAAGGAATAAAATAAACAGAAAGGTAGAAAAAGAAACAGAAAGAGAATATAAAGAATTAAAAGAAACAGAAAGAGAATAAAAGAATAAAAGAAACAAAAAGGTAGAAAAAGAAATAATAGTTTAAAAGAAAGATGAAAAGGAAACAATAAACATAAGAAAGGGAAATATATATATATATAAGTGCCTTGCTCTAACACAAATGATGCTTTTCTTCCTTGATTAATCTTACACACACACACACACACACACACGCGCGCACGCACGCACGCACACATACACACACACATACACACACACACACACACACACACACACACATATATATATATAATATATATATATATATATATATATATATATATATAAGTGCTTAATTGGAGTCGTACCTAATTTTGAAAATTAATTAATTAATAATGAATTAGGCGGGAATACCTATTAAATGTATGGCTAAACAAATCGAGAAAAATCAATGATTTTTCTCGATTGGTTTAGCCATACATTTAATAGGTATTCCCGCCTAATTCATTATTAATTAATTAATTTTCAAAATTAGGTACGACTCCAATTAAGCACTTATTCTCCCAAAAATTATCGGCAAAAAGCCATTCAAAACAAACCGTGTTTACAACATATATATATATATATTAATTCATGCTGGATCTGGCCACATTAGAGAGACGTGAAACGTTGAAACACGGTGTCTGTGGATAACTATTATATGCTCAAAAAACCCGTTAGAGCTCTCTAAGAGCGACTTTAATTACTTTCACCGCTGGAGTAATAAAGTAAGGCTCCTCTGTTGTTTACATCTTTGAGCTCTCCGGTGACTTAAAATATACACACCGATGAATGTATTTATCAATTAAGACACCGCTTCTTAATGGCAGCTGCCGACGGTAGACAGGTAAAGAAACCGGACTGACGAAAAGTCAGTCGGGTGTCGCTCCCGGTTAGAAGAATTTGCTTGGTCTAGCCCCACTGAAAAGACCTGAAACGTCGAAACACGTCCGTGGATGACTATATATATATATATATATATATATATATATGTATATATTATATATATATATATGGGTGTTAATTATCCTGTTTCTTAATCTCCCGATAGTTATCATCTTGCAACACCTTCAGGTTAAAAATGAGACCGTCCAAATCATCCAAGATGAAGTGCAAAAATGTAAATTCTGATTATCTGCTTATCAACCGAATTCTTATTTGTTATGAGGATCGTCACCACAGCTAAATAAGGTTTTGGTTTGGTTTTGTTTGTTTTGTTTTACGGCATATAAACCTCAGTGGGTCATTTAATGCCGATAAAGTTTTGAAATAAATCAATTCTTAATGGATAATACAATTTTTTTATTAATACATTTTTCTATTTAAACCATAGATGTGACCCTAACAGGAACTTCCACTCCGGGTCAGAGTGGACCATGGAGCAATGGTGATGAAGGGGTGCTCCACATTCCCCAAACCTCCAAAACTGGAACCTCACCATCAGATAGAGTTTAACGTTAATCACAGGACATGTAGACACGCAGCCACCGCCTTCTAGCACCCATATGATAAAAAGGGGTTGGGCTTGCCATGAAGGCAATAGGGTTGGGAAAATCATATAGGTGCTAGGGCTTGACGTGACCAGCCGTCTAGCCCAAGATAGGGCCAAACTGGAGTATTGCATGTCATGAACTGCTCATCCACCTGGGCTCTAATCCGTAAGCATCACGGGTCGCCACCCATGGCCAACAGGTAGCCCCATTGGGGGAGTCTTACCCCTCTGCAGAGGTGCAGTCGGTGCATTCTAACGCCCCAGCCGACAGGGCGGACTAAATAAGGGACCATTCCGTTTGTATTATAATAAAATAAATGGAAGAAACAGGACATGCTACATAGAAATATGACGAGAAAAAAGAAAAAAAAGAAAGAAAGATAGAGATTAAAGGAAAGAGAGTGAGTTGGGTGAGCACCCGGAAGCGATAACGCTAATCTGTTTCAATCGAGTATTATGAAAAAAGATGAAAAAGTAGAAGAAATCATTAATCTTTTACATATTGAATTTATTTTCATTCAATGGATTAAGCAAAGGTTTACGTTCGAATTTCCGTGAAGCCTCCCGATTACGACATCAAGATTACCGAATTAGACATTAAGATCCCGAATGCGAACATCTGAACTAGACCAGAGGATATCTCGGCCGAAACGTTGTGTATATCAAAACAAAGATGAGAACAACAATAAACATATCTAAGTAATAGAAAATAGTGTATACATTCATGATATTTTTTCTATAGGCAAAAAAATGTTATGTTCTGTAAATATATGGATTCTTACCTTTCCCAAGGGTATTAGTGCTATGTGAAATGCAAACAGGCTTGTCTAGGATTTGAACTCGGGTCGACGAGTCCATTTCCTACGACTCTAACCATTATGGCAGGCGCATCCTCTTTTTTCCACGTCCCTATCATCTACGTTTGTCTACTTCCTTCTTTATACAAGTCACCAAGTACTTCTCATCATCCCGAAAATGTGAACATCTGTACGACTGAATACTTATGTCTCAACACCGATCATTCTTTTACGAATTCATTCTTCTTTTCTGCTCGATTGATTTTTTCTTTCTTTTTGAAATAAAAATTAAACCGACGACTTCCACCTTCGTCTCCCGTTTTTTTTTTTTTGTTTTTTCGTTTCTTTCTCTTCCCCATGTAGCGACTTATTTCGAATGGCGTCATTCATCTTCTATTCATTTATTATTTTTCCTCCGAAAAGGTGTTCGGGCATCAACAAATGAAGTCTCAACTGGGATCTTTTATTCTCTTTGCCGAAGTGTTTGATGTCAAGAGAATTGATTCGAATAATTTGGTTAAGCGGACTCAAAGGAATAATTCCGAGAGAGAAGAAAGTATCAGGTGACATATTAAAAAAAAAACATAAACCGAAAATATAAAATAAAGATTGAGTCGGATGCCATGTAAAATCGAAGGATCGTGAAATTAAATAGAACAGGGTAAAAAAAAGTGGACGATGTCAAGTATTTCCTTGAGAGGATTCAACTAAATCAGAGAACTCAAAAGTACGTATAAATATATGCGTATATATTTTTTACATATTCCTGGTCTCACTGGTATGATCTCCCATTTTCCTGATTTATTATTTATTCTTTATTTCAAATTCCGCGTCTGTTAAATCCGCCAGTTCACGGGCACGCGAACACTCGTGATTTTTATGAATTTTCGTAGTTTTTAAATTTCAATTTTTATTGTGAATATGCATGTTCTAATTTCATGTATTTTATGTATTTCATTTTCCGACTTTTGGGGTTTTGTATGTGTATATATAGGTACGAAATGGTTCATATATTTTAAAAGTTTTATTTTTTTTAATATATTTAATATATGATATATTTATATAAGTTATTAGAAAGTTTACATTTGAATATAAGTAATTCGGTGGAATGATCTATAGTCGACTCAGCCGGACAGCGAAGGAGTTTTTTCGCTATTGCTAGACCAGGGAGATGTATTTATTTATTTGTTTTTTTCTGCGTTGGAGCGCTACAGCTACTGAGAGCTACCTACATTACCACACATTTGGGACGCCATTTGTCGGTAAAAATTTAACCAAACCTTTCACCGCAGGTAGGATGTGACCCAAAGTCACAATTATTGGCCACCCACCCAGGATCGAACTCGCTATTCAGCAGTAATGGATGTCCGAGACTATCTTGTTAACCATTACACCACGATAGGTCGCCCTCTTGGAAATTTTATATAGGTATTTACCCTAGCCGTTCGCCACGAATGGGATATTACACAAAGTCACAAGTATGGGGCTCGACTTAGATATTCTGAAGTAAAGTATCTGCGACACAAACTTGCTAGCCATTACACATATTTGACGCCCATTGTAAATAGGGATTTCCACAACATACCCATTGATCAGGGTAGGATTTAACACAAGACGTCAAATATAGGGCAGTAACGACAATCGAAATCGTTATTCAGTAAGAAAAAGAATCTGCAAGACTAACTTCCTAACCACTAAACCACGATGGAACGCCTATTGTAGGTAGGTATTTACCCCAACTCTTCACTGCGGACAGGATGTGACACAAGGTCGCAAACATGGAACATCCATGGAGGACCAAAAACGCTGTTCAGTAGTAATGCATATGCGAGACTAGCTTGCAAACCATTTCACTACGATGTGGTGCTCATTGTATTTAGATGTTTACTCTACCCGTCAACAACGGGTAGGATGTAACACAAGGTCTAATGTATGGGGATTCAGTGAGAATCGAACTCGTATTCAGTTGTAAAGAAAATGCGGAATTTTCTTGCTAGCTATTAAACCAGAATAAGGCGAATATTGTAAGTAGGTATTGAGCGTAACCTGTTCATCGCAAGGATGTGATATAATGTCGCAAGTATTGAGCATCCAGTGATTATCAAACTCGCTATTTAGTAGGAATACATCTGCAAAAGTAACTTGCAACCTATCACAACACGATAGGATGCCCTTTTAACCAGACCATGATCAACACGTTATACAGTAGTAATGAGTCAGCGGTAATACCTTTAGAAAAAATATGAATCCAAATATTCTCTCCCGCTATGGATAAATAGTAAAACAGACTGGGCTATTTTCTCTTGGTACGGCAACTGGTCCAGAAGGAAAATTCTGAATTCAAACCTGTTAAACTCCACTTAAAAATTGACCTTGTGTCCCATACTGTTTGTACGGAGGGTGGTTAATTACACTCAGAAAAGTCCTTGACATTACATAGCCCATGAATGATGATATGCCATTAAAAAACCCAGGTATAATATGGCCCAAATGATTGATTAAAAATCAAAGGTCAATTTTTTTATGTGTATATTAAAATAAGTAGAAAGAAAAAATATCTACCCTATGGTAGTGTAGCATACTCCGGAACGATATATGTCGTATGGGTCAATTCAAGTTTTAGTAGTAGTCGTCGTTAAGAGAGAAACAACGCGCGCGGTTGTATCGTCACAAGTGTTTATTTCCAGGCTCGTGGACTCAGAGAGAGAGAGAGAGAGAGAGAGAGAGAGAGAGAGAGAGAGAGAGAGAGAGAGAGAGAGAGAGAGAGTTTAAATTATTTTACCTTCTAACATGGTATCAACTTCCATATTGCTGTCCCACGCGAGGTACAAGGAGCCCACCTGACCCCTGCTACGACCGAAAGGAAAAGAGAACGATTTTCTTCTTCTTCTTACTCATCCCTGCGTCACATTCGCTTCCGGTCAACACACGAAACTTCCGTTTTTGCTTTCAAATCCACTTCCGGGGCCATTCCTCAACCAAGTTACTGGCACCCCGTTGTGTGTTTATTCTTCCAAATTTTAACCTTTGTTTGCCCTTATTTCTTTTTCCTCTCTTTCTCTTTCAATGCACGTAGACCACAATAATTACGCTACTGTAGGAATTAACACAAGGTTCACAATATGAGATATCCAGCGAGGATCGAACTCGCTTTTCAATAGCAACGCATCTCTGAGATTAGACTGCTGACCATTACCCAATGTAAAGAAGTTGAGGACAGAGTAACCTGGATCGAGTGATAATGGAGACGAGGAGAGGAGAATTCCAATAGGAAATATAAGAGAAAATAATGCAATATCATTTAGCGAAAAAGAGAAAAGAATTACAACAATATGAAAATAATATATAATATAGATAGTTAATATTAGTATAAGTCTTATGGATAGACGCATATATAAATCGATTTGTAGAGATTCTTGACAAGGGAATTTTCTGCTAAATCAAATTTAGATGATTCCAACAGCACTGATTAACACAACATTAATTTCCTCCCGTAGAGAACACAACGATCGTCTTCAGATAATTGCATCAATACACTTACGCACAAAAAGTATATATCTACATAGATTAAATGTATGTTAATAAGTATCCTTCGTAAGAAAAGGCAAGGTCTTGCATTGACCTCATTCTCACTGCTATTGGAACCTTCCCCTTTTTAGACAAGCTTAGAAGCCGTAATTTAATCTAAACCAACACAATTAGAAAAAATGTAAAATAGATTAATAGACATTGGTCCGAATTCTGATTAAGTTTGGGAAAAGATGTACATCCTTGCCTTAGATAGTTTCGCACAATTTTTAAATGTAAGTAAAAGTAAAGTCGTCGGGGCGGCCTAATGTCGGTATCAGCCAATCAGCGAGGGAGTATATCCCCTTTTCACTAACGCTAGACCAAGGAGATTATTTTAGCATCTGAGGTGGAGCGCCACACCTACCATCAGCTCCTCACTTTACCGCACAAATCCCTTATGCTACTTATACGCTGAGTTGGCGGGGGCCGATATCGAACCAAGAACCTTGTGATTCCTAGCCGAATACTCTACTGACTGAGCTCAGTCGGTAGAGCTTTCGGCTAGAAACCACAAAGTTCCTAGTTCGATACCGGTCCCCGCCAACTCAGCGTATGAGTAGCACAGGAATCTGTGCGGTAAAGTAAGGAGCTGATGGAAGGTGTGGCGCTCCACCTCAGATGCTAAAAACAATCTCCTTGGTCTAGCGCTTTTGAAAAGGGGATAGACACCCTCGCTGTCTGGCTGATACCGACTTTAGGCCGCCCCGTCGACTTTACTTTTAAATGTAAGCAAAACTATTTTTCGTCTTAACCGGAGTGGTTGACGTGGTACATTCGTTTCGCGAATTAGGAGCAGATCCATTACTACAGAATAACTAGTTGGATTATCGAATAACGATATGGATCTTGTATGCCACATACTTGAGACTTTGTATCACATTCTATTTCTTTTTAGGGGATTTATTAACATATAAATAGTCTGGCATCATACGGGTATTACATTCTAAGTAATATTCAATATTCCTGGGTGTACGAATAATTTCGTTGTCAATTATATATATATATATATATATATATATATATATATATATATATGTGTGTGTGTGTGTGTGTGCACGTGTGTGTGTGTATAAATTTATTCCATATATACTTTCATTCAAACAAACCTGCGTGCGTGTACACACATGTGTCTCTTTTTCTCTCTCTGTTTAACGCGGAGTGTATGTATAACATTGATAAAGAAAAAAACCAAAAGATTATTTTCTTTAGCACGTTGTTTAGAAAATCTCAGAATTGTCTTTCATGTTTTTTCAGGAGCTTTGCCTATGCAATCAGTAGACTCCAATCGTCACTTGAAAAAAAAAAAATCAGAAAAATTTCGAAGGTAAGAAAATTGTTTAAATCTGAACATCTCAAAGAACACGTTTTAAATTCTTTTTTTGTTTTTTTGTTTTTGTTTTCGTGGTTTTATTTTTCGTGAATGATAAATTGAAAAATGGACTTTTGGTAAGGATAATCACTAAAGATGTAAAATGCTTACTTGCGAGAATAAAAATGAGGGAAACTGTTCCTGGTTTCAGATATAATACTATGAACTGGGGCACCGTCTCACTGTATGTAGCACCTGGTCGCCGCACTAATATAGTAACATAAGTTGGGGCACAGGGTTCGAATTATGTTATGGGAACGATGCTCCGGCACAGTATTACAGTCCTCGAAACCGCCCGTTCCAACCTCCCGTTCTTATGTTGTCTGTTGATTTACAGGAAGGCTGAAAAAGAGCTGGTTTCGTCCCTTTTACCAACTCGGCTGAAATAAGATTAAATAACCAAAAGCTGTCAACGGATCAACAAAACAATTGAACACAGCGCCTTTTTTATGCTTATGTATAAAATATATACATTTATTTTACAAAGGAGCGAGGTGATTTCTTGTCCAGCTGATTGGCGATCTACAGCTAGTTTTTGGCTAAGTTATCAATTTCGTAACGAGTGGCAAGGCATCAGAGTGTATCGGTAAAGTTTTATCAAGGGCCCAGAGCCATGGCAAGCTCTCTTCTCCGGTCTTCGTTCTGTCCCGGTCTCTCCCGCTCTCTCCTCTCTTCTATCGCTTCTGTCGGTCTGTGATTTATGGGATCAAGACCTCCCCACCCCTAACATATGCCTCTGATTGGCCAGCCACTCGATACTATTGCCTACGTGTCTAAATGGTCTTGTGCCAGCCTAGCTTGTATCTTTCCATTTGGAGTCAAGGCCAACCATTGTTTTATTTATCTAAGTTTTTGAAATTGTTGCCGAACTTTTCAAAAACTGGAATCTTATTTATTAAATTTATTATTTCATTTTGTGAAATTTAAAATTCCGATGATGTATATCAAATTCCATAATTTAAGGAATCTCTTTGTCTAGGTGAAAATTCTTTGCTTAGATGAATTTATATTTTTGATATAAACAATTATTATTATTATTATTGTTTTTCTTATTTTTACTTTTAATTTTAACAAACCACCATAATTAATAATTAGGGTAGTTTTAATTAATTAGTACTTAATAGGTCGCCAATCAACCCATAACACAATAGTGTTACACAGAACAGCCTTTCACAATTTAATCTAATATGGACGTGCATGGCCAAAATCGTCAATGATGGAATGAATAAAAAAGCTTTTATTATAAATAGGAATATTGTTATTCCTGAAACCTACAGTGAGCAATTGGATTATCTGACCGTTTGTTTCACGGTATATCAACGCTTTTCGAGTGATTCAATGCCGTATAAAGTCATTTTGGTAAACATATGACTCATCGCTTACTGTACCTGCTGCTGCTTAAGTGGTTATCCAATTAAGTATTGAACAGACTCACTTCTTAACTTCGATGATCTAGCAGTGTGGCTTTACCGTAATAGTAATATCCTTTTCACAACATCTATTCAGCTATCTCTTTGTGATAAGTCCTCTGTTTATATTGGCTTCTTCATTTTTGGTCTATCTAACAATCTATCGATCTCTATCTCTCTCTCTTCTCTCTCTCTCTCTCTCTATATATATATATATATATATATATATATATATATATATATATATATATATATGTGTGTGTGTGTGTGTGTGTGTGTGTGTGTGTGTGTGTGTTGAGGTAAACAAGTAGAAGCAAAGAACAACCTCCTCTTCTCATCTTCCCACACAAACCACAGTCCTCTGAACTCCCCCTCCACATTATATGATGTTATTCTCGTTTCAATCAAATCCTCCCTAACCTCCCTACCCCTCAATTCCACCACTAACTCACTTTCTCTTCTATAAACACAAATGTACGGATTTTGCTTTGAATAAAGTCAGACTGAAGATGTTATTCCCTTGAGAAGGACGAAATATTTCTCTTCTACTTCTACTTGTTTGAGTCATTATTTTTGTTCATTTTTCCTTTTACCCCACCTCATAGGATTTTACTCCAACCCTCCTATAATCATATATATATATATATATATATATATATATGTGTGTGTGTGTGTGTGTGTGTGTGTGTGTATAAGCTTCCTTTAATCACTGTCTGTCCATCTGATAATGAATGAAACTTAAACATGTGTGCATACATTATATTTATGAATATAGAAATTGGCGGTTAGTTGGTTAATTGATTGTTTAATGGCCGGTATAGCTCAGTCGGTAGAGTGTTCGGCTGGGAACCTCAAGGTTCCATGTACAATACCGGCCCTCACCGCTCAGAGTATGTGTAGCTCAGGGATATGTGTGCTAAAGCAAGGAGCTGATGGTCGGTATGGCGCTCCACCGCAGACGCAAAAACAATCTCCTTGGTCTAGCACTAGTGAAAAGGGAATAGAATCCCCTCGTGATTGGCTAATACCGAGTTTAGGCCACCCTGACGACTTACTTACTTTACGGTATATCAGCACTTTTCGGGACAGTTAATGCTTAATCTAGTCATTCTAATAAAGAAGATTACTCAGTTTGTCTACAGTACCTACTTTTGCTTAAGGGATCATCAAATTAAGCATTGAAGAAGCCCGTCGCTGCTTAACTTTGATGATCTATCAGAAACCGGTGGTTTCAGAGCGACTTGAACGTAAATTGACTGTGAAATGGGAAGTGAAACTACCTGTTTTCGGGAAATATCGACTGTTAATTTTCAAGGCTCATTCTCTATCACAATAACTTTCATGTGCTTTGAATGCCCTTAATCTGGAACGGAGCAACTTATTGGTTCTTAGGATCACGTGACCAACGACGCTGGGAAAGTAGAATTATAATTGAGGGTTGAGGTTAGATATCCTTTTTACAGAGTCGTGTCTTTCTGTCTCTGTCCCCCCTCATATTCTTGCTGGTTAAAATGTTCCTAAGGAACAAAAAGTAGTACACAAGAAAAGGGTTATGCATTGTTTTCTTATTAAAGAACACAAAACGGAACATAGAGACAAGATGAGGGTATGACGAACACATAAGCGAAGTGCTCCTGTGGATGACTCTATATGGACCAACCAGAGTGGACCGACAAGCAAAAATTTACTTTCTTCTGTGCGGATACCGGGTGCCCTCAGGATGACTTTGTCAGAAACCATGTCCAACAGGGACGACTGGCCAGAAAGAGTCATGGAAAACCATGCTGTTATTCTTATATATGTATGTACATGTTCATATCAGAAAAAATATCTTTATGGGTTTTGCTGGTAGCCCGGTGGGTAGAGATTCTGACTGACGAAAAATCGGCCGAGTTTCGATCTCAGCCTGAAACATCCTAGAGGGTCTAATCGCACTGAAGAGCCATGATACGACGAAATTGTACAGTACGTGGTTTGAAAATCGCATAGACGAGAACCTGTTACCAAACGTCTCTGAGTTCATGTCCACGCTACCCTAACTTATATATATATATATATATATATATATATATATATATATTTGGTGTTGATGATTATTCCATGTGGTTCATCTGTAAGAATACAGATCATACATGGTGAGACCTCGATGTGCCTTGTTTCATGTGTGTCAATAGACAGCAATACAATGATTAAATGAAGAAAAAACTTAACATTTGCTCTATGTAATAACTTATATATATATATATATATATATATATATTATGTATGTGTGTGTGTGTGTGTGTGTGTGTCATGTGTGTGTGTGTGTGTAGCTAATTATATGATATGCGTGTTATAACATTTTCAAATACACAAACGTAGCGAACAACGATAAAATGTTTAATATAATAAATATTCCAATGCATTAGATTCCGTCCTCTCTTTTTTTTTTTCTAAATAAATTTGTTGTCGGAATCACCGTAGCTCTGTAGCTCTGAATCAGCTAGTTGATATGTCTTCTTTTTTTCATAAATTAATTACGCTTAAGTAAGGATCCTGCTTAATTAAAAACATCTTGAACTAAAATAATTAATTATGTCTAATAAAAGTATTTTAAAACTGTTAATGAAAAATGTTATTCTAAGCTGACCGTTGTTCTTTTTAGACACAGCAAAGAGCATGAAGGGCTCTGTTGCTACTGCAAATACAGCATCTTCCACCAAATATTGACAACCAGTGCTTTTACTTCTGTAACGCTTTTTAAGCACAGAAGAGTACATGGACCATCGCGTTGAGAGCAATCTCACTTATTCACTTAATCGAATTACGTAAGCGTTATCTCGGACGAGGAGCACAAATTCGAGGGATGAATTACGTATTTCAAATGAGTTCATTTTTTCAGTCAGTTTTTATTGTTTTAGATTTTTTTTGTTTTTTTAATTATTTTTATATTTTTGAATCCTTTTCATTTTTTCTGTTTATTATTTTTTTCAATTTCTCATTTTTATTATTATTCTCTTATTCAGCTGATCATTATTCTATTACTCTAGTATCATTATTAATTTTTTAACGGATTTTCTTTATAATATGATTTCTTATTCTTTATATTTTTCTTTTACTATAGTTTAGGCTTATGTCTAATAATTTTGTTTAGATGTGAATAAGATTCGATTCTTGATTGTATTGTTGTTTGTGAGAATTGTATAAATGCTACTTTATTAATGTAATGACCATAGATATTTTTTGAAATGTCTTAAGCTCGAAAGTTGATTTCCTAGTTGAGTAACATGATATTACAGGATGACCCAGAAAAACAGAACCCAGATTATTTATTTTCCCATTAAACCAACCCTAAACCCCAACCCCAACCCAAAGCCTAAGCCTAAACCTAACCCTAAAACCTAACCCTACCCCCTAGTTGAGTAACATAATATTAAAGGGTAACCCAGAAAAAACAGAACCCACACATTTTGTAATGATATATATATAATATGTAATGTTATTCTGTTATTGATTGTCAATATAAGCTGTTAAAACTGGGTTTTTTTAAGTTTAAGTTCAACAAGGGTTAGGGTGAGGGTTTGGGGTTAGGAGTTAGGGTAAGGGTTAGTGTTGGGCTTTAGGGTTAGTTTAAAGGGAAAATAAATAATTAATTTAGGTTCTGTTTTTTTCTGGGTCACTCATGTTACTTAACTAGGAAATAACCCAAACGTTTAAATTATAGTTAAACGATTAAATCATAATGTCTAACTATATTATGTTTCTCTTATTTTAGCCCTAGGGGCGGCTGCCCGACATTGCCTGGGTAGAGGGGGGTATAATGAATGTTAATGACGCAGATCCATTTATTGTGTTGATCTTGCATAATTGGTTTATGTTTTAATCACGAATGCAACCAATGATTTTCCATTCTCTTACTATTCAAATTCTAATTTTTAAATATCTTCAGAAATATAAATAAAATGTTCATTAAATTTGCACAAAAAGCAATATCTGGTGATAGTGGATGTGTATGTATATTTATTTTGTCGTTAATTGTTTAACGCCCTTTATGTATGTATAGATAACCCGATGAGGGGTATCCTCAGTGGTTTATTCCTCACTTAAATAAGAAGGATTCTCGTGAAATTGTATTTAGTGCCAAATTGAATGAAACAGGGAATCTCAAAGAAATCTGTTAGTAAATGGGTAGCGTGGAGTATTACTTTCTAATTTTAGCTGCAAATTAATATAGCCTTGTGCCATACTAAGCTTGTCCCAATAAACCCTTAAATTAGAATACGTTTACAAATTTAAGCATCGTGTTTTATATTCATGATAAAATTCATACATTTTCACAGTAAAATGAAAAAAATGTTTCGATACTTTTGCGAATGCAATAGAATGTTTAGCTGAGTCGGTAGAACAACCGGCTCGGAAATACAAAGTTCCGGGTTCAATACCGGTTCTCGCCAACTCGGCGCATAAGTAGCACAGGAATATGTGTGGTATAATGGGTAGCTGATGGTAGGTGTGGCGGTGCACATCAGACGTAAAATAATCTCCCTGGTCTAGCGCTTGTGAAAAGGGGATGGACTCGGTTTCTTGCTCATACCAACAATAGGCCACTCCATCGACTTTCATATTATTATTTTTGTTATTGTTAAACATCAACAAGATTTTTCATCATGGAAAATTAGAGTCCACTTGAAATAACATCAGAACGACACTAGACAAAACAAAGGATGACGAATTACAGGTGACAAAATTTGCATATTAATTAATGCGAGGACAAATATAACCTCAAAACCTGGAAACAAGAATTTAAAATATAGAAAGAAACACATTGACATAGACTGTTAAAAAAAAACGATAATATTACTATGGGAGTTCATGTATGATAGTATGATTTGAACTTCTGAACCTTTTCACCATCCCTGTTAACAAATTATTAAAATCCTCCACAGCTGGTCTCCGTAATCAGTTCTGCTTTTCTAATAAAGATATTCCCGTAGAAATAATAACATCTTTAATCACCCATGAGAGATTACAAGTTACGATTTGAAATTAAACTTACTCCCATCAGGATATAAACATTTTTATTATCCCCACATTTTAATCATGCCATATATTCAGGAACAAATTGAATGGCTTGCAGGTCACACGCCAAGAATATGAATTTTAAGGAGAAAACGAAACAGAAAAAAAAACGAACCATTGCCATAGGCGACACATTAAAATAACATTAGAAGCAATTATTCAAAGATTTCGATAGATAGAAAGCAGATGAATAACTCATGCAAACGACAGGCACATACACGATGCGCTTTAAAGAGAAACATTACGCACATAGTCATATCGATATGAAAAAGATTACCACTTGTTATTGTGTAAATATTTTGTGATATACTATTGAAAAACAAAACGTACAGACAAATTCAAAGCCGTTTTTTCTTTCTGATTAAATGAAAATCTCCGCATCATCTGAAACAGAGGTCACTAAACTTTTTCACGGTGGGCCGCATAATTAAAAAAAATGACGAGCGCGGTCCACATTATTTTTGTGTTCAATACTTGCTAGACAAAACTAAGGCTCTAAGAAAATGATATAAAACAACATTTATCTTTCGACGTTATATTCATGGATGTGTGGCGTAAGATACACAAAAACAAATTTACGCAACATATTTATTTTCAAAACATTATCAAAGAACTCAACATTAGCAGAAAGGTTTAGTGAGATTTGTGAAACTGAACTTTGATTTTGCTACATCCAATCAAGAGAATTGCTTTCAAATGTTTATCAGTCAATTTCATTCGACGGGTTGATTTCAAATATTTCAATTTTGAAAAGACCTGCTCGCGTACATAATTTGTTCCAAAGAATGATCCCAAACACTGATGCCAAACAAATTCAACTACCGTCACCGGACCCGATAGAATGCCTTCGCTGTCCAGATCCAGTTTGGTGACCTCTGCCCAGGAACTTTAAAATAGAAATAGAAATCACTCAAATTAAAAGAGAAACACTCAAAATACTCATGAACCATCTGCAATAAGGAACACACTGATTGACCATATCCAAATACTACAGATTTCCAAAGGTAAATAGAAATAGTCAATTAGCACTGTCGGTAGAGCTCCCGACTAGGAATCAGAAGGATCCGGGTTCGATACCGGCCCTCGCCAACTCAGCGTATGAGTAGCAAAGTTGTTTGTGCAGTAAAGTGAGGAGCTGATGTTAGGTGTCACTCTCCACCTCAGACGCAAATACAATCTCATTGGTCTCGCTGTACGGCTG
>CM042140.1:98179662-98207162 GCA_023376005.1 Doryteuthis pealeii | reverse complement strand
TTGTGTCTACTGACCTATTTATCTCCCTAACTACCTATCTATCTATTCCTGGTGTGTCTTACTCTTCCAGTTATTAATTTATGTAAGGAGTCGGCTGATTTTGTAAAACTTAATGTTTTAACACAAGCAAAAGATAAATGTTTCTTAAACAAAGGAAAGGACATTGATGGAGTAGGAATATAATTTGCCGAGAGGAAAAAGATTTTAGGGAAGAAGAAGGGTTAGGGTGATAGAATGAGGGTGATAGAATACAGGATAAAGATAAAGGGATTGGTACAAGCAGGAGTGGATGAAAAAAAAGTATTAGAACAGTTTCTGGTTTGTGCATATATATTTGACAGTATTTTGAAGTTTTAATATCTTGCGTAATTCCCAGTAAACTGTCTATTCCACCCACTCGTGCTTAGTATTTTTTCCTTTTGTGCCAGTTTGTTGAATTCACTTATTATATGAATAAGCGTTTCATCTATTTCGCCATATTCCCTATCCTTCTGCGTTCTATCAGTTTTGGTTTTTATGTAAGTATTTTGTGGGGCTATTGAAGGAGAGTACACTTTTTTGGTTAGGTTCACAAAATCTCGTGTGCAATTTCCTTTCTTTGAAGTAATACTATATCTCGCTATAATTGTTTTTCTTTTTTTTTTGATTGTTTTTTCTTAAGTTATTTATGTTATTTATTACTGTTACTGGCTGAGATAGTTTTTCTTTATATTTCGAATCCTGGATTCTTGTTATTCTTTATATTAATTCTGTTATAATTATTCTGTTATTCTGATTTATTCTGTTATTCTGTTATTGTTATTTTATTTTCTTATATTCTGTTATTATTATTATTCTTATTTCTTATTCTGTTATTCTTTATTCTTATATTCTATTCTTATTTGTTTATTCTGTTATTCTGTTATTCTGTTATTATTCTTGTTGTTATTCTTTTATTTCTATTATTATTCTTGGTTGTTCTGAAATGAAAAATCTTCATGGGAACTACACAAGAATGTCGTGTGCTATTTAAGTAAATCCTGAAAGCAGCACCCACAAAACAGCAGCTAAACGGCCCCTTATTTCCCATATCACAAACAATCCATCTAAGACTGGGCACGGTTGCAGAAATAAAGACGAACTCTAAAGCAACGTTCTCCTATGGACTCATGCACACGGGCACACCAATTACGTCTGGTTACGGATATATTACCACTACTGGAGAGTAACACCCTTACAAGACTTTTCACCGATGATGTGTCTATTCACAAACTTGAGTATTTAAATTATAAACTTGTTCATGTGAATCAAAATAAGTCATTTTTAAACAGGTCTTCACCGCAATTTAACTAACTTAGGGCCGGGTTAGCTCAGTTAGTAGAGCGTTCAGCTAGAAACCACAAGGTTCCTAGTTCGATAACGGCCCTCTCTAACTCAGCGTATGAGTAGCACAGGGAATGTGTGCAGTAAAGTACTCGTGGCGTATTGGCTAACGTGCTGGTCTGCTACACCGTAGTAACTGAGTACGAACTCTAGTCACACTGTTAAATTATCTTTCGGTCTAATACCCTTGGGAAAGGTATGAACCTTCTCATTTCCTCGGGTATCAGTTAACCTGAACCTTATAAAGCTGATTGTAGGTATGGCGCTCCAACTCTGACGCCATAACAATCTCCTTGATCTAGTGCTAATCAAAAGAGGAAATACTCCCTCGCTGATTGGCTGATACCGACTTTAGGCGACACCGACGACGTTACTTACTTTACTTGCCTTCCAATTGGTCTGATGTGACAGAAGAGACATTTTTTTCATGAGCAGTAAAGCTGGTTTGAATTCATAGTCTTCCTTCTCTTTTTTTCTGGTTGTCTAACCAAGGCAATAAATCCGATTTACCATGCTATTTACCCATAGCTAAGAATATAGATTGAAACATGCCATTTTAGAGATTAATGCGAAGTGAAACGCTACCTTGTCGAGGATTTGAACTCGAATTGCAGATTTCATTTTATACTGCGATAACCATGAGGTTAGGCTAACCTTTTAAATTGTACTTACGTCGCATATTACACGCAAATGGTAAAAAGTAAAGGTTTTGGTGGAGTGGCCTACTGTAGATATAAGCAGGACAGCAAGCGAGACGACCCCTTTTTTGCTTGTGCTAGACCAGGGAAATCGTTCTGGTGTGGTGGAGCGGTACACCAACCATCCGCTCCTAGTTTCTTTATCACGCAGATCAGATTAACCCAGCGGTGCTACTCATGAGTTGGGTTGGCGATAACTGATATCGAAACAAGAACCTTATGATACCTAAGTGAATTCTCTACCGATTGAGCTAAGACGAAATGTATAATATTGAACACTGGAAAAAAATCAGCTACTGCCAAAAAATGTAAAGGGAAGTTTGCCAATGGAGAATAAAGAGCTAAAAAGAGTTTTATTGAACTACTATATAAGCAAATTTAAAACTTGAATTCATGTAAAAATGTACAATTCCGAACGATTCTTTAAGAATAATATATATATATATATATATATATATATATATATATGAGAGAGAGAGAGAGAGAGAGAGAGAGAGAGAGAGAGAGAGAGAGAGAGAGAGAGAGAGAGAGAGAGAAGGAGAGAAATCCAAGGAAACAGATTGTTTTCTTTTTAAATGTCTGGATATTGCCCTTTTCGCTATTGTTGGTAATAAAAATCGATAAATAAAAATCTACGAAGTAATTATTTTTCGCCATTAATGCCTATTTACATTTGCGTTCATTGTTCCATCAATAAACCGTTTCAATTTGGCCCGGCTGCCTCTGTTTTCAGTGAACGTAGATATTTCGTTAAAAGCGACATAATCATTGGTAGGCAATGATTCTATTGAAATGATTCGTCTAAGAAAGCCTATTAACAAGCACAAACATATGCTGCTCTCTGTCTTCACGGTCTATCTTTATCACTATACTCACAAATTCACCCTGACACGTACACATACAGACACACATACAAAGACACGCACGCGCAAACTAAGACACACACAGACACACACAGACACATATATATATATATATATATATATATATATATATATATATATATATATATATATATATATAGTTTGCAATATTGATAAATAAAGATTTCACTATCTCGGTTATAGACCAAATATATATATATATATATATATATATATATATATATATATATATGAATGATATAAAATATTTACATTTTAACAATATTGTGTGTTTTCATACCCTTTTATTTATACATATATATAAGTATATTTTGGCAGCATTTTTTCTTTTAAACATGTTTTGTTAAACTCTACGGACAATTCTTGTCGGACGAGTTTTTGTTCGATCCTCTCTAACTGCGTTGCCATCTTATAAATATCCGGGTGGAATTGGTTTAGAAATCAACCAAAGGTTTTTTTCTCGAGTGCTCTCTGCACGACGTTGCGCCATCATCAGGTGTGGAACTCGTGGGATGTTTCCGTTGGCTCGCTTTTACAACAAACAGTAGCAGTATGGTTTTAGTTGTAGGAGGGGCTCACAGGTTTCATTTAAACAGACAGTAGCAGTAGGAATTTGTACAGCGTGTTCGGGATAAATTTGACATACTTATATATGGTTATTTTTCTCCGTAGCTTGGGGGTATTGACGCACACTACCCACCATTTAAGAGCTTGAACTCTTCTTCATTTATATACATGATGAGATAGAAAGGATGACTGGAACCCACCTTATTCATGGAAGAGAATAACTTGTATCACGATGATCTGCGCCGGCCATCAAAATAAGTAGACTATGGTTGCTGCCCAATGCCCCTTGAACACTATAAAAACAATGAGGCATGGACTGGAGAATTGCAATAGAGACTACGATGCTATGGCTAGATGAAAGCAACATAACAGACGATCTGATTGCGTTAGTACTGCAGAATTCCTCGAAAATATGCAGAAAAAGTGCCCTCAGATGCCTACGTGTAGTTGCTAATCACTGTAGTCAAGCCCTAGATAACAAGGGTTGACAATGGTAGGCCGTATGTATGGCAGCAGAATTCGGCTTCTTGCCCCACCTCCGGGAAAAGTATAAAATATTTGTAGGCGAATTATTACTACTATAATAGTCCAATTGTTTGGCCTCCGAACCCTTTAGATTTTAACCCCCTAGATCATTATGTATGTGTACCTCGACGCCCCCGCCCCAACAACAACAACAGCAACAACAACAAAAACAGATTCGTCTGTCGGAAGCTGAGGACACATTTTCCTCTACAGAGGAGGATATAGCATTTTCAAAAACGAAGAACACTTTTTGATTTTTTAAAATTATTTTACTTTTTGTCATGGTGGAAAAATGATTATTTTAACAAGAATATTTATTTAACTTATTTCAATTTTCTCGAGTAGTATTTCATGTTTTGAACATTTATTTAACATAATCTCTCCTTATTTATATAATGTTTTCCTGGATATTTCTTTTCTCTAAAAAATACGATCGATCTGCTGTCTTTTCTAAAAAAACAAATTTGTAGCAATGACGTCAGAACGAAAAAAGGTTTGTTTAAAAAAAAAAATTATAACATTTCATGACACACTCACACACATAAATACACACACATACATGTGCACACACACACACACACACACACACACATATATATATGCGTATGTGAATCTCTCTCTCTCTCTCTCTCTCTCTATCTCTATCTATCTATCTATCTATCTCTCTCTCTGTATATGTGTGTCTCTGTGTGTTTCAAGACTGACGACCTATGCAAGCCATGGGGTTGGCTTCTCGTATGTATTAAATCTGAACTGTAAAAATTACCGATATAAATAATTCACTTTATATTTGTTTATTAACAGTTTCTAAAGTGTTTTTTCTTCTCTCGGAGATGGCGTTAAGAGAGGAAGAAAATATTCATGAAAAACTTTTTTCCTACATTTTAAAATGTATTTGACGGTAAAAGATCAGTGTTTGTGGGTGGTTTAGTCAGTGGTTAAATTTATTTGGTGTGCGGAATTTAAGGCTTAATATCAATCAAGCTGCATATATTCACGCACCGTTTATAGTCTGATATATATATATATATATATATATATATATATATATATATATATATATATATATATATATATATATATATATATATATATATATATATATATATATATATATATATATATATATATATATATATATATATAGTTTGCTATGTACAAGTCGACGTATAACTCAGAAAATTCGAAATATTACATATACCTTATTACTTCTATAACTAAGAGACTCGCAATTTTTTTATTGATTTCTACTGATTACGGGTTATAATTAATTAATCAAACAAAAATCAAAGGATTTTCGATAATCTTGGCATGACTGATGCTGCTAATTATATATATATATATATATATATATAATATATATATAAATCGCTAGTTGCTGCCTATTTCAGCAGCAATACAAAATGGCCGCACGGCGTCGCCTGCTGATGATTTGAAATAGACAAATTCGTGCCTTAATCGTTTCAGCTCGGATTTTTTTGCGTATTCCCGGTCCAATCTTAGAAATAATTATTTGGTTAGAAATAAAATAAAATAATCTTTCTGAATATGTAATTTGTATGTGGTTTTAATGATTGAATTAATTTCTTTGTACAGCGAATTAAACAATAATAATAAACGAAAACATTTAACGGTTAATAATAACTCAACTTTTTTAAATTATTAATTCTTTCATTTTAGAATAAAATATATCCATTCTTAATTAGTATAACTAAAGCCTATATATTTCACCTACAAATAACGTAACGTTTAGTTGTTACTTTTTTGTTACTTTTAGGGGGCTAAAAAGGAAATAAATTAAACTGATAAACTTCCTCAATTTGTCGTATGTACAAAAGAGTTTTAGAAAAAATGAGAAAAAAAAACAAAAAAAAACACACTATTATAAACCAAAACCCCAGAAAAAAAAGAAAAAAAAGAAATTGTAATATAGACAATTGTAAGTTTTTAATTCTTAGCATTTTATTGTTACGGTAAAAAAATGAAACGAATACATTTCTGCTATGGAAATCAACAGGCAAGGAAGCTCACTTAAAAAAAAATTGTTTAAAAAATGTAGACATTAAACAAAAATAAATAAAATCATAAACGAATATTAGAATACACTAATTATCATATATATATATATTATAATTTTGCTTATTTGGGCAGCAAATTATTCTTAAGACATGTGTTATTGAACAACACGGAGTATTCTTTTTTCATTTTTTGTATAGATATTTTTTCCAGTCTTCTGGCTATCCTTTTTGAATCTGGATCGAGTTGATTCATGATATTTTTCATACTAATTTCCCGAGCGCTTTCAACTGTTTCTCCAGTCGTCTTCATGCGGTTACGTAATTTGTTTTTTAGTTAATTTTTAGTTCTGTTATCTATGTTTTTATCAAATTCGGAGAGTCTATTATTTTTAAGAGGGGGTAGGTAAGTGTTATATATATATATATATATATATATATATATATATATATATATATATATATATATATATATAAAGAAAATTTGAAAAAACAAGTGTTCCGAAAATGGGATGAATTTAATTATCGATGTTTAAAACATTTCGGTTACATTGAACCTTCATCAGGATGTCCCTTGGGTGAAGAAAATGATGGATGTTTTTATATGTGACATAACTAAAAAGATTTTCATCTCCTGTCACATATAAAAACATCCATCATTTTCTTCACCCCAAGAGACATCCTGATGAAGGTTCAATGTAACCGAAATGTTTTAAACATCGATAATTAAATTCATCCCATTTTCGGAACACTTGTTTTTTCAAATTTTCTTTATATTGTCGGATTTAATTTCCATATTTACTCCCATATATATATATATATATATATATATATATATATATATATATATATATCGTTGGGGCGGCCAAATGTCTGTATCAGCCATGCAGCGAAGGAGCATATTACCTTTTCACTAGCGCTAGACCAAGGACATTATCTTAGCGCTTTACCATATATATATATAATGCACTAATTCTTGGATTTGTTTATCGTCAAATCCTTAATAAAGTTTACGAATGCATTTTTAAGAATAATATCTTAATATAAAAGAAATTCCTAAAATAAACAAACATTCTACTATACAAATTCTCGGCGATTTAAAAAAAAAATTGATAATCATTTTCTTCTTATTTTCTCTCTTCTCATTCACTCTCCAGCGTTTTTTTTCTAGTCCGGTCATGGACCGGGTACTTTGGCTATTGTATATATATATATATATATATATATATATATATATATATATACAAGGTGTGTCAAAAAAGTATCGCGTCTTTTTATACTTTTTGACACACCTAGTATTCTGAGAAAAAAATAACGTTCAATTCATTATTCAATTTTATTTTGTTAAATACAGCTTCAAAATCGGCAGTCTTATGATACACCTTATATTCTGAAAAAAAAAGTTCCATACATTGTTCATTTATATCTTGGTAAATACAGCTCAATCTCGATATTTTTATCATACACACACACACACACACACACACACACACACATATATATATATATATATATATATATATATATATATATATATATATATAGAGAGAGAGAGAGAGAGAGTGAGAGAGAGAGAGAGAGAGAGAGAGAGAGTGAGAGAGAAGAATTACAGTTTTGACCATTTTGATGTTGAATTATATATTATTTCAGTAATGTACGTACGAATGTATTTTGTAAAATATTCAAAGAAAGTACCAATTTTTTTAACTAACTAGTATATAAGTAAATATTTGTGGGTATAGATATAATCAGACTCATCTATTTGCAAATTACGATTGTTGAATCAACTGTGCATATACATGTGCATTAATATTTGGCAACAACACGTTTAAATAATGTTTTCCCGCCTCCGGTGAGATTTTTTTTTTTATCTTTTTTTTTTTTTTACAGACATATATCATTTAATTTCTTTCGTCCACTAATTTTTTTCCTCTTGACAAAAAAATCTCCTGTCCCATCAGACAATTTTTTTTTCTTTCGTTTTTTTTTCTTTTTTTTTTCTTTGAGATTTACTTCAATCAGAAAGCCAGTGCTTTGTAGTGGTTCTCGTTTCACACGAGATAATACCCGATCTAAAAAAAAAAAAAAACACACACAAAAAAAAAAAACACATTTAGAGACGACTTTGACAAAATTATTTTTCAGCTTTTAGCGATTTTTGCTTTGAAGTTTGTTTTGAAGACTTTTTCCGTTAATACTTAAGATATCAGGGGAAATAATGCAAAATAAAAGAAAATTAGGAAATGCGGATAAATTAAGAAAATGTATAGGGTTGAAATTTTTGAGCACTTTCTATAAAAAAAATTCCAGGTATTTTTGTGTCATCTCACAACATATTATTTTCCCTAGCTTATGATTACATTGATTAAGTGATTGATTTCAACGGCACCACAATCTGTCCAGGTTTTTGTTAAGTCTAGAATTTAATAAATTGCACTAATTGTACATTTACAGTTTTGTGTGGTTGTTTCTTAAGATTTTTTGCACACATTCATATTATTATTCATATCTTATACAAATAACTTGCACATATTTAAATCTAAATCCTCATTGTATTTCTTTAGGGCCCATTTAGCTCACTCGCTACAGCGTCCGCCTAGGAACCACAAGGTTCCAGGTTCGATACCGGCCCTCGCCTACTCACCGTATAAGTAGCACGGGGATATGTGAGGTAAAGTGAGGAGCTGATGGTAATTGTAGCGCTCCACCTCAGACGCCCAATACAATATCATTGGTCTAGTGCTAGTGAAAAGGGGATTGACTCCCTCGCTGTCTGACTGATACCGACTATTGGCCATTCCAACGACTACTACTTTTTAATTTTACATGTATTATATTAGATATTCATAGCTAATACAAATAACTTGCACATAGTTAAATGTTCTCAAGTATTCATATTTAATACGAATACCTATATTGTTTTAAGTAATTATTTTTGTTTAATATAGGTAATTTGTTTGCTAACAGTTATACAGATACTTAATAATTCTTAGTGAACAATTATAGCTTTGAATAAGTTGTCTTAATACAAATTATCTACTATTATATAGGAAGAAGTATTCCTATAAAATACGAATAATTTTTAACATGTCTATTTGACCCATATGACTAGAACGAGTATTCACACTCTAGACCACAATGGTCCAGGGAATATTTGGAATGAATCGATTCTCCACATCTTCTCTCGGATCTCTATCACTGGAACCTCACCTTCAGATATAGTTTAGTGACATACCTACCCACCCTTTTTTCCCAGGTGCAACAGATACATTCAGCTTATTTTAACTCCCAGTGACAGTGATAAGCCATCGGTAGATAATCCAAACAAAATTAAATAGTACAACATTAAAATTAATAGGCAATGGAAAATTTCAAGACACTGGCCTGATTCAAGTGCTCTCAGTTTTTGAATGTAAACAAATCTTTAAATCCCCCAAAATGTTTTCCTTTTCCTAAACTGGTTACTTTAGCAAGACTAAAAAAAACCTAGTGTTACGCTATGATACCACTTAAGAGGTGGGGACGTTATATTTTAAAGGATGTGTTCGTTTTCCGTTGTAACCGCGTTAGAAAGAATCGAACACTAATCATTTCGTTTGCTTGTCAAATAATAACTTTATATCGCCGTGGCAAATTGCCTAGCAGTCAACCATACACACAGCGAGGAAGTGAGGATGGAAGCGGCTAAAATGTTGTTCATGCTCATAAGATCAGAAATAAATAAATATAGAAAGTGAGAAAAGCGTATTAATTTTTTGGCTTATCAGCTTAGGTCAACGGTTTAGCGCGCGTGCTTCCACCCAGTGGACTTTCTCTCCCATCTGTTGTCTACCGTCTCTCGTTTCTTCTGTAGGTCTACCCACTTCTTCCAAAACTCGGCCCTTTATAATATCCTAAAAAATTTAATTATTTCTTAATTTACTCTAACCGGTTTGGTGCTCGTCAGCGTTTAAACAAAAATATCAGCTGATTATTTCTGAGAATATTATAGAAAATAGTCATAAGCAATTAGTGTCTGTCACTAGATCATTTCTGATTATAATGTATCACCTATCTGTTCACATACAACATTTTCTTTCGACAATGACCTTTTCTCTTGCAGGGACATTCTCTCTCACATACACTATTCTTTATAGATAAATAACACTGATAATTTCTTTTTCATATATACATATATATCTTTTAAGGTGTGATTGCTTTGTACGGAACATTTGCTGGTATGATCAATAGAACTTTTACCACTTGGTGCCACTTGGAACTCCTTTACTGACAGTAAGTAGTCCTGAATTATTATCTTTATTAGAAGACGAGTTTTACCGCCAAAATATGGCGGCTATATTTAAGTAATTTTACAATTATTAGTGATTTGTATACTGTCATTCCGTCGTCGGATACTTTTGCATTCCAGCATTCTTTAGTATGTTACATTTAGAAACACCACGTTGACACTTGGATTGCTTACATTGCAATAAAATATGTTTCTAACATTATTTTTCCCTTTTCTTACTTCTAAAATCCAAATCAAATTTTCAAACTTGAAAACTATCAGGCATCATTAGACCCGTTAGGGGCTTGCTAAAAATACCAAATTCAATGTTATTTTATTAATTTTCGATAGTGTTACATGTTTTTTTTTGTTTTTTTTTAATAGCCAGTTTGGAAGTAAAAAAATCCCTTCAAACCTCAATTTCAAAAATTTCCCCAAAGTTTTCCAACGTACCAACTATCAGGCAAGGAGTGGGGGCATAGCCCCTAACTAGAAACAACAGTTGGAATGTTAATTTCATAGTTTTAAGGGGTCCGCCAGGCGTTTTTAAGTTTTTTTACATGCGTCAAAACAACTTGAAAAAAGGCCTGTTTGGAATGCCTTTTCAAGTGTTTTTCACGCTCGATTTTCAGTATATGAATTTAAGCAAAATTTTAAAAGTTAACCAAAATTTTAAAACTTGCAAACTATCAGGCATCATTAGACCCGTTAGGGGCTTGCTAAAAATACATATGGGTTTATCTCTTTCCTAAGCACGAAGGAAAACGCAAACAACCGTGTCCATTATTTGAACTTGGTTCACAGATGCCAATTCCTACGACTGTAATCATTACGTTAATAGTGCCTCCTACCAGAGATTTTTTACTTTAAAATCATAATTCATGTTACTCAAACAATGGGCACTGACAGCCAATACGAAAGTCCTAAGTGAATTTTTTATCAAAGAGGAACACATTATACAATGCACTTACGAGGTAGTAAGACTTGAGTAAATATAATTTTTGAATAAACAAGAGTTTTACATAGAAAAGAATTACTCTTACTCGTTTATCAAGTATTTACCATATGTTAGAGTTATCGTTTACGTCTGGTGAGCCGAAAATAACAGATGATTGCTGTTATGGATACAATGACAATGTGCTATTATGTTAAAATAGTTTCGTCACGGATAATCATATTTATGATAAATATTCATAAACCCAAAAAGAACATATATATACATAAACACACACACACACACACACACACACAACAAATATATATATATATATATATATATATATATATATATATATATATATGTGTGTGTGTGTGTGTGTGTGTGTGTGTGTGTGTATGTGTGTGTGTGTATGTATGTAAGTATGTATATATTAAGTATTTCGTGAACAAGACAGGATTTAGTACTTTTGTATTTTTTTTTAATTTCAGAAAGATCAATTCTTTAAAAGGAATGACATTATATTATTTGTAACCACTCTACTGACAATAATATATAATATACATAATAAGCACCATTTTTGTTTGGTTATTTTCGCTAATCTACTAACGAAAATATTTGTGCGTCGATTAAGATACACTTTATTCATACTAAAAATGTAATCCTACTGTGACTGAGCGAAAAAAAAGTATGTGTCAGTATATACAAAGTTTGTGCAAGATAAAATGCTCTTCAACGGCATTTTTGGCAATATTCCTGTCAAAGTTGTCATCGTAAGAAATGGATCGCAATAGCCGAGTTCAAATTCTGATCGTGAATTGTTTGTGTTTCACTTTGTGAAAGGAATGAATCTCTGCCGTCACATTCACGAAAGGAATGCATCCTTAACTTCAGCTTCCTCAAGGGAATCAATCCTTACCTTCACTTTCGTGACAGGAATGCATCCTTAATTTCAGGAAAGTGAAAAGAATATAGCATTACCTTCACTATCGTAAATTGAATGAATCCTTACCTTCACTTTCTTGACAGGAATTAATTCTTAACTTCAGCAAAGTAAGAATAATGCAGCTTAGTATTTACCTTCGCAAAATGAATTAACCATTATCTTCATCTTCGTGAAAGAAATGAATCCTTACCTTCAGATTCATAATAAAAATACATCTTTACCTTCACTTTCCCGAAGGAAATTAATCCTTACCTTCACCTTCGTGAAAGGAATGAATACTTACCTCCATCTTCGTGAAAGGAACGAATCCTTTACTTCAGCTTCGTTAACGGAATGAATCGTTACCTTCAGCTTCGTAAAAGGAATAAAGCCTTACCTTCACCTTCCTAAAAGAAATGAATCCTCAACTTCAGCTTCGTGAACGGAATCGTTACCTCCAGCTTCATGAACGGAATACATCCTTACCTTCACATTCGTAAAAGGAATGAATAATAAAAATTCACCATACTATGTTAATTAATAGAGCAGATTTGGCTCTTGGAAAAACAACTAGACTAAGAGAAGAGGAAACACTGAATTTGAATACAAGTTACATGGGAAATATGGTACTCTCTTGTCCCATTCTTCTCATATAATCTAACTCTAAAAATTCATCTGGTATTTATATTTACTACCCTCTTCGCATGGGCAGGATATGGCGCAAGATCAAATCTTTTCAGCGTTTAATCAGAATTTAATAGGTTTGAATTCAGAGTTTTTTTTGTTGTTTTTTTTTTACTGCATTCAATTCACAAGGGTATTAGTGTTATGTGAAATTTAAACAACTTTGTCCAGGATTTGAACTCGGGTCTCCCTGTTCATTTCCTACGACGATGTTCATTAAGATATAAGCGCCTCAAAGGGTAGCATGTATTACAGAAATGTTCACCATAATCACCTATGTAAGCAGTTTAACTATTCTCAACTTAAACACAATTAGTATTATTTTGATTATTCGGACAAATGTACTCATCTGTATTGTTATCTGTGCAATGTTTCGGTCGATGTGCCCTATGGCATTCTTCATGTATTTCTTGCTGGACTCGGGAGCCTTCTTAAACTCAGGGACCTTCTTTTTGAACTCGGACACCTTCTTGGTGTAATCGGAAGCCATCACGGAACTTTGAACCCAACCCTTTATTCAGACCACGGGAATATCTTGTTCTCATTCCGTTAGCCATAGCTGGATACAGGTGTTAAGTTGTGTTAATTATTATAAACATAATTGTTTTGTACTTGTTACAAGAGTAATAGGAATACAGATAATGAGTGTTTTTTTAATTGTTTTTTTAACAAAATAGCTTAATAAACAGAGAGGTTTTTCGGGTACAATCATAAAGAGGGCTAATTTTTTTTTTCTTTGCAAAATACATCACGAAGCTTCGGTGGGATGAATATTGGGTGTTGTCTTTAGGGAATTAAGCGTTTCAAGTCTTTATGGCCTCACACACCACAAGCTAAAGTTACCTGCCCAAAACTGATCATCCCCTAAGCCTGCATCTAGCATCATTAGCACTTCTGGTAAACTTTTAAATTCGGAATTCGTCCTTTATATTTCACTAATCTTAATCTTATATGTGTTTTGGATGTTATTTTGACCAATGCGCAGCTGTTTCCGGTTTGCTAATATTGTAAATTTATTAGTCTTTAGTGAATCAGTTTCTTCCCCTGTTGAATATTGATCGTAACAAGTTATTAACATAACACCAACTGTGTTTTGCTGCTGATGGATTTTACGACCATTTTGGTATGTGTTTAACTCTAATTTATTTCACAAACGTTTCTATTCGTTATTTCTTTGTAAACTTTTATTTTACTGATATGAATTAGAAAGAAAACGGGGAAATAGTAAAACCAAGAGATTGAATTTAATAGATTTTAGATTTTTAAGTATTATTTTGGAAATAAGCAATAATTCGAAAAATCAGTTTTGCTATTACAATCTGTGAACGTGTGCAGTGTTTGAAATCGTTTTTTGTATTATGTTCTCATTGTTTTACCTGTGTGTCAATTCTAAATTTATTTGAGTATAAAACTTTTTTTTTATCGGCACGATTTTCGAATAGTTAGTTCAGCTTTGGGTATCTAATGTCTGTCTTCTTCGATTACTGGACTGCTACTCTCCAGGGGAATAACGCGGTCATTGGCGACAAAATAAGAAGTTAATTTGTTCTGCCTTTTGGTCTCTTTAAACTTTGTAAAAAGTTAGTTTAGTGTCGTGTTTTAATATTGCAGCATAAATTCACGCGTACGTAAATATTTCCCATATATCTACTGGGATGCGTAATTCATAAAATACTTTTTCTCATAAAAAATACGGTTAGTTACGTTTGAATAAACATCTCTAATATCACAATAGGAGAATAGCACAGCTGTTCTACAACTTCTAACGATAGAACACAACATATCGACAAGAACAGGTAACACATGTAGGGATGGCAAGCTAGACTTGTAGGTTATTGTTAGTGAGTTTGATTCTCTCTGAGGGCCCTCAATTTAAGATATTGTACTAAACAAATATTCGTTTAATAAACGCTCCCAACAATAAACAAGCATTCACAAAAGAAAATCGCTAACTAATATTCCCGTTAATTAACTGACCATTTTCTTTATACCTAAATCTCGTGTTTGACGTCCCTAGCTCCTTTGGTGACGTTTTTGTGATTGTTATGTCATTGGTCACACACTTGTGAATCAGGATCAATGTTAGTAGCAGCTGGCTCTAGATTATAATTGACGCGTTGCCTGAAGTATGGAGTACTCAGTGAGAATCGATCTCATTAGTTTTGCTCTCTACCCATTAGATAACGTGAGGTGTCCGGACTCCTATAAAGAGACGGATAATGTTTTATCGCCTGGAGACACCAACATACTCCAGAGTGAGCCATAATTGTTATGGAGGGACATTTCCCGCTGGAAATGACATAATTTGAGTTTGAAATAAGTTGTAGAATGGTTGGGGGTTCGTTGGAAGCATTTTAATGAAATAAGTTTTTAAAAATCAGATTGAATAAAAGAATTAGTATAATTCAGAGGTCTGGGACGAAGTTTACATATTTGTTAATTTTTGTAAAATTTGACCCAAAAAGCTTAAAATAACATTATTCAAAGTTAGTTGGTTGGGGCGATTTTTCGGCATTTCATCCCTTGGGGACCAAAGAAGATTTTGTTTTATTCATTCCATTATATTCATTCGTGTTCAGTATTAACTCATTTAAACACATTTTATCTATTTAATACATAGATATGACCTGGGACAGAGTAGATCTGGTATTAATGGCAATTAAGGGTATTCCACACTCCACAGAGTTCCAGAATTAAAACCATACCACTAGAATCAGTTAAAGACCATGCCCAGGACACTAAGACTCTCGAACACTGCATTCTAATACATATAGGATAAAAAGCTTTGGGATTTGTCATAGGAGCAATAGGGATCGGGAAATCATATAGATGAAGGGTTGACGTCTCCTTAACGGGGCCTCTCCGATCGCCCGTCTACCTCAAGTAAGAACCGAAGTTGAGTGTTTCAGGTAATAAATTCCTCACCCACCAGGATTCCCTTCTTAAGTATCCAGGGCCAACAGGTGGCCCCATTGGAGGGTTGTATTACCCCTCTGTAGAGGTGTAGCCACCGTGTTCTCCAGCCCCAGCTGACGGAATTGTTTGAGTCTGGAACTTTATAATGAAACGCTAAGTGTTAAACAGAAATAACGTATGACAATACCACTTGAAAATCCTAATTCATATAAGTTTAGCTGAGAAGTACGCTGGGATAGATTTCGGAGGTCCCTAAATATAAATAGATCTCAGCACTAAAAATCGGTACTGCACTGTCTCTTGTCACTAGCATGATCGACGCCATCATTTAATTTGTTTTTAGCTTCAGTTGCTGCCGTCTAAGGTTCCGGCTTTGATAACAGTTCACGCCAACTCAGCGCACGATTAGCAAGGCTAAGGTACTCTGATCTGTGCGGTAAAGAAACATTTGGGAGTTGATAGTAGGTGTGGCACTCCACCTATGCAAAAACAATATCCCTAATCTAGCGCTAGCGAAAAGGGTTGAACTCCCTCGCTGTTCGGCCCGATATCAACAATTTGCCACTTCAACGACTCTACATTTTATACCATGATTTTGTGCTTAGACATGGTGCTGTATTGGTTATCAAAATACCTTATCAATATCATAAAATCTACCAGTAAAACATTATTAATGGTCAACATTTATTTATCGAATAAAAAACAGAAAAAACGATGACGTTTGTATATATAATGGGCACGTCCTTTGGGGACCTCGTGGTGTGTCCCATGACACTCGAAAACCTATCCTATCACATCTAATTTATTATCAGTTAGTTACTAAGCGTTTTTTTTCACTTTATTACAATTCCCAGATGGAAGGTTACACCTGAGGATCGAAATCACGACTGAAGCAATTTTGATTGTATGACGTATTTGAAACTCATTGAATGTCGGTAGGCGTTAAAGCTGGGGTGCACCTACGCATGCGTCTATCTGTGTGTCTGTGTGTCTAGAAACCACATTTGTGAGCATGTATTCACAATATCCTCATGAACGCGAAACAAAACACTACTCTCACGCCCCCACACACATGCACAAACACACGCCCACATACAAATACACATGCACGCATTCACAAGTCGATACACACAATTCACGTTTAGCAGATAAAAGATTACGAAGATGGCAGATTTCATTTTTTCATATTTTTCTCACTCTATTGTTTCAAACTTCTTTTAACAGCTGTTCGTAATTCTATATTCATTTTCTTTTTTGCCTTCCGCACGAACATTTTTTTAATGTCCATCTTTATACGCGTCTCTGTTCTTCTGGAAATTGTCTGATGTCTTTCGTCTTCACAGAACATTCAGAAGAAGCGGATATTTTCTGATCTTAACCTTCTGCTTGCAGCAACACTCCTGCGATACAAAGTGATATAATTCTGTGTATCTTCTTTGTGTTTAAAAATGAATATTTATCACAACATTCTGCGACGAGGCTTTGTCAATGATTATCATTGATAACTTTAGTAAATATTATAATTCGATCTATTTCTCTGAATTTTTTTTAGATGAGGCTTGATAATTAGTATTATTAGGATCATTCGGACTACTGTCCACATCTTTATTGTTATCTGTACAAGGTTTCGATCGATGTGCCTTCCGATCTTCTTCAGGTATTTCTTGTCGGACACGAGAGCTTTCTCAAACTCGGGAACCTTGTTCGAATGAAGATTCCTGAGTTCGCGCAGGCTCCCGAGTTCGACAGGAATTACCCGAAGAAGACCGTAGGGTACATCGGCCGGAACGTTGTACAGATAACAATAATATGAGGACAATAGTCCGAATAATCATAATAATCCTAATTATAATTCATCTTCTAAATTTTGACGATAATTTCCAGTGTTCTTATTTTTTTGCGGAAAACATGAATTGATGAATGATAGCGATTGAATTTCTGGGGAAAATTGTGAAGTGACTGTCTACAATCATTGAATGCTATAATTTGACCTTTATAAACTCAGAGAACTGCTTACTGGCAAAGGACTAATCACAAATTAGGATATCAAATCAAGTAAAAGAAAATTATAAGAAATTTCCTAATTTTTGGTGTTTCTGAGAATTTTCTTTTAAGAAAATTATGACTTTTCGCAACAACAAAGGGAACAATAATCAAGAAAATAATCACTCCTACGTGTGTCTAAGCCATTGAAGTTTAATTAAAATTTGTAACAATGATAAGCCTATTAACAAATTGGCTATTTTGTGCTAATAAAGTAATATATTTTTGGATATGATTGACGCGTCAGATCAAAAACAGAAATAATGTAAAAAATATTAATTTGGATTATTTCAGAACAAAAACAAGTAGTGTAAGTATTTCGTCACGGGTAGGATTGACACAAGGCGTAGGCATATCATTACAAAAGTTTTATGTCATGAAATGAGGTCTTCCTTTGCTTCAAAGGGTTCTTATGTCGAGAGGTTTAATATGATGGCATAATTAAAGTGGTTATTTTTCTCACAGAATTCAGGTATTTTTGTCATGTGTTTTACAATTTTATGCTTTACAATTATTATATGAAATACAAACTTAAAAGACCCACTATTAGTAACCAGTAGATATTTAAAGGAATGTTCAAATTACAATGGTAGCTTATATTATAATCATCATCCTTTCATTTGTTCCTAGTAGAGTTCATACTTGTTTGCTTTTGTTTCATTGATAACAGAACAATTGATATTACAATAATATCTTGCAATGCTATTACTGACATATCTCAATTAATGATGTAAAATGCAGATTGTCTGAGCGGTTAGGGTAGGTTGAGGGATATAATTCAACTTTAAATGTTAAATGGCGCATCTACCGCGGATCAACCTAATATTATCATTCACCTTCTAAAATATAATGATGATCAGGCTTGACTCCCCCCATTCCCCAAAAAAACAACTAGAATTATTAAAAGGAAGAGTTAAAATAGTCAATATTATTAATGGTAATGATGTTATTTAGTATTTCTGTTTTATTAAACCATTTTTAACAGTGCTTTATCAAGGGCAACGTTAAACTTAGCTCAGTCGGGAGAGCGTTCGGCTAGAAACCACAAAGTTCCTAGTTCGATACCGGTCCTCGCCAACTCAGCGTATGAGTAGCACAGGGATTTGTGCGATAAAGTAAGGAGCTGATGGTAGGTGTGGTGCGCCACCTCAGATGCTAAAAACAATCTCCTTGGTCTAGCGCTATTGAAAAGGGGATAGACTCGCTGACTGGCTGATATCGACTTTAGGCCACCCCGTCGACTTTACTTACTTATATATATATATATGTATATATATATAATATATATATATATATATATCAATCAATATAGCATAGGGCTATATTTGTTATTTTGACAATAAATATTTTCTTGAATATAAACGATAAATAACAGGAAAGTCTATGTCATGCATTAGGTTTCTGTATATTTTACTCTACTGTGTCCATTATGTATACTAGCAAATATATGCACCCTCCGGGTGCAAGTATTTAAGTTTTGATGTAATAAAATATTTTATTAAATTAGAAAGGCTAATGAAACTAAATAAGAATGCAGATAAAAAGATTTGAAACAGAGGCGAGTGTAATCGATAGACAGAACAACTGAAACTTACTCTTCCATCACTCTCGTTTTTCATTGTTATTTTTTCTAATTTAAGAATTTAGTTAAAAGAGGATTTAAGATTCATTGAAGAGAATTTTGCTTATATTCATTCAGATGAAACCAACCAGTTAGAAATCAATAATACTAAGCACATATTTATTAAAATCACATTTTTAATATCAATATGCAAATAGACTTCCCGTTCACACTGTAAACCGCTATTTTGGTTTATATATAAATACAATAGCACGTTATTCGCGTGTAGATATAGTCGACAGTATTAATAATGTAGTACAATTTTATTAATAATTGAGTTTTAGATGAAAAATAAAATCATGAAGAATGTGACGTAAATAACTAAGGGAATTGTGACTTGAGTAGTAATATAGTTTCGGTTACAGACATAAAAACACACAATCTCCATTATAATAAGAAGATTAGCTACACTAGCAAGTATATGCACCTTCTGGGTGCGTGTGTTCAAGTTTTAATGTAATAAATATAATATTAAATTAGAAAGGTTAATGAAACTAAATAAGAATGCAGATGAGAAGATTTGAAACATAGAGGGTATAATAATAAAAAAAACTACTGAAACTTACTCTTCTATTACTCCCGTCTCTCATTGCTACTTTTCCTAATTCAACTATTTAGTTAAAATAGGTGACAAAGAATAAATTACAGTTATTTCTTCTTGTTAATGGATTTCTTTAAGATTTATCCACGAGGTCTTTTGCTCATATTCATTAAGATAAAATCAAATAATTAGAAATCAACAATACTAAGAACATTATTTAGTAAAATCAATTTTCTCATATCAATATGCAAATTATCCTTCCGGTACAAACAGTAAACCGCTATTTTTTGTTTATATATAAATACAATTGCATATTATTACTATGTAGATAGGACCAGCAGTATTAATAATGTAAAACAGTTTTGTTAAGAAGTGAGGTTTAGATAAAAATAAAATCATGTCGTAAATAACTAAGGGAATTGTGACGTGAGTAGTAATATAGTATCGGTTACAGACAGAAAAAAAACATACAATCTACATCATAATAATATATCATTTAATTATATGAAAACAATTGCAGACATGAATCATATATAATCCGATATTGAACTACAAAATTGGCATATATATATATATATATATATATATATATATATATATGCTTGTGTGAGACAGAGAGATGGGGGAGAAGATGGAGAGTGCAAACCGTTTCCTCATCATTGCAATATTTTTCTCTGATTTTTCATTGATTCGTCAATATATATTCCTGTGAGAATTCTCAATCAATTTTCCATAACAGTTTTCTTTGTGTCCGCTGACTAAAACATTTTGGCATCTGAAAAATACAATTAATAATCTACTTCGTTTCCTATTAAAATACTTATTTTTACCAATTCCAACATTTTTTATTAAACACAAGTGATTGGTTTCTAGATAAGATATTATTGTTTGATTTTGATAGACCAAACGGCATGGAAGAATTTTCTGCTCTCACAGACAAATTACAGCTGGACTATATTTGCCGTCCAAAATACAGTAGGAGATAATTTCTCTCTCTCTCTCTCTCTCTCTCCCCCCCTCTCTCTCTCTCTCTCTATATATATATATATATATATATATATATATATATATAATTGGGATTGAAATTAGCATATGAAGAGAAGAATAGCAGAAATAATTAATAAGAGAACAGTGGAAAAGTGCGTAAAAATAATTTGAAGGCGCAAAAAATATATAGAACTATCAGAATTACCCGGCAATGCTTGAGGTAATATAGTATATATATATATATATATATATATATATATATATATATATATATGTGTGTGTGTGTGTGTGTGTGTGTGTGTGTGTGTGTGTGTGTGTGTAAGAATAGTGTAAGCAAACGTGAATGGTGTCGTCAGTTCCACCCCTGCGCATTTATTGAACCAAATCACTATCAATGATATTGAGCACACTTTATCTATAAATATATCAGAATTAATTATTTAGTGCCTACTTGGGATAAATTTCTCCTAGGGAAAGGAAGTTTGGTTTTATTATTTCTAAATGTTAGATTCAAGGAAGCTAGTTTACTGTCAGCTTTTCATTTTTAAAACCAAATTACTTACTTTCAAAATTGCATAGGGAAGACACTGAAATTCAACAAGCTCCTTTTATTTGATATCTACACTAACTTTATAAACACAAACACACTCTCTCTATATATATATATATACATACATATATATATATATGTATGTATATATACATATACAATCACACACAAACACACTATATATATATATATATGTGTGTGTGTGTGTGTGTGTGTGTGTGTTGTGTGTGTGTGTGTAGGTGTAAGAATAGGGTAAGCAAAGGTTCATGGTATCAGTTTCACCCCTAAGCATTTATCGAACTAAATCAATATCTGAGCACATTTTATCTATAAATATAACAAAATAATTATTTAGTGCCTATGTGGGATACATTTCTCCTAGGGAAAGGAACTTTGGTATTATTATTTCTCAAAGTTAGAAACACGGAAGCTAGTTTACTGTCAGTTTCACACTTATAAGATTTATTAAGTTACTTTCTTTCAAAATCGCATAGGAAAGAAACTGAAAGTCACCAAGCTCCGTTTTTTTTATGTCTACGCTAACCTTATAAACACAAACACACTCTCTCCATAGATATATGGAATATAATATGGATGACTTTTGAAGAAATGAAAAGAGCTTTGTCCAAGTTCTCTAGGATTGGAAATGCATGCTACAATCAATACCAACCAGACAACGACTCAAGTAATTATTAAATAATACGTAGAAAACTTCTAGAGAATGGGGGAAAATTGGGCCACTTGATCTCATCTTCGCGGAAAGATTCCATCAATATATTTGCAACCAGAATGATAAATTTTAGCTGAATTAGGATCTGAAATTATCCTTAGGATAATAATATCAATGTTAGTGAAAAAATAAAAACAAACGAGACAGGAAAAGAAAAAAAAACACAAATACATAGAATACATACAATCGCAACCTTCAAAACTAACAATTAAATATGTAGACTATGTGGTGACAGAGATGAGACCATAAACCATGTCTTAAGCGAATGAAGCAAACTAGCACAACGGGAATACAAAGTTAGGCACGACTGAGTTGGGAAGACGATCCACTAGGGAATATGCAAAAAATTAAATTTTGACCATACAATAAAATAGTATATGCATAAACCAGAATCTGTTCTTGATAATGAAATGCATAAAATTTTCTGGGACTTCGATATAAAGACGGATCACCTTATCCCAGCCCGGACACCAGACCTAGTATTGATTAACAAAAAAACACAAAAAAAAAATTGTCAACTGGTAGATTTTGCATTTCCAGCAGATCACAGGGTGAAGATGAAAGAAAACGAAAAGAAAGACATATACCTGGATCTTGCCAGAGAATTGAAAAAGCTGTGGAATATGAGGGTCAAAGTAATAACAATTGTAGTAAGTGCAATTGGAACGGTCCCAAAAAGCTTATGAACAAGACTGAAGGAACTGGAAATCAGAGAAAGAATTGAGACCATCCAGACCACTGCATTGCTACAATCGGCCAGAATACTCAGTAGAGTTTTGTAGATCTGAGAAGACTTGTTACTCAGACTCCATTGAAATACCAACAGCTAACGCTGGTGTGAAAAACTCCCATAATAAAAGAAGAAGAAGAAGAACAAGAAGAAGAAGAAGAAGAAGAAGAACAACAACAACAACAACAACAACAACGACAACAACAACAACAACTGCAATGAAGACCACAACCACCACCATAACACGAAGGATGAGAAAGTATATGAGATCACGACAACAGTCAAATTATCTATTGAAAGAAAGGAAAAAATAAAATGGAAAATATAGAATAAGGAAAAATCTAAAAAACTGATGAAAAACATTAAAATAATCAACATTTATAGAAATACCAAATAAACATTAAAAGTCTATGCAGATAAAATTGAATAAATAAACAAAATGTTGATAAAAACCTCAAAAATTAATCCCGGCACGGAAGTATCCGAAGCGACTATTTCTACGTTTAAGAAATAGGCAGAATACTTCAACAATATAAAGTTGAATGAACTGAACAAAAAATCCCATTATTTTTTCGAAAAGACATTTTTGCAGTCGGCATTTTAAACGGCAAATAATTTTTTCTTTTCATTGTTTTTTTTTTTTCATTATTATTATTCGCTTTTAACTTTTTTTATTAAATATTTTTCTTCCTTTTTATGTTTAGTATTTTTCGCGCGAATCATCTTATTTTTTTTCTCTCTCTTTTTTTTTTTTTTTTTTTTTTTGATAAGCTATGATATAATTGACTTACTACACATACAAACAATTGAATGGCGAATTTATTGTTGCTCTTGTCGGCGGGCTCTGATTTTTGGATAGGAGAGTAATTAATATGCGAGATGCAGATTTTTATGCTGAATTTGTGCTTCTCGCTTCAATAGAGCGGACGTTAACGCAGTTTTAAATTTCAACGAAATGTATTGTGTTTTTATCAAGTTTGTAGTATTTTCTATCGATGATTGCTAAGCAAGAATCATGAACCCGTTGATTGTATTTACAACAGAAAAGAATATTGCTTTTTTGTTCCGACCTCTTCTTCTTCTTCTCCAGAAAATAAACTGTATTATTATCGGCCGTTGCCCGGGAAGTGAAAAGTGTTATATTATGTTCTCCTAAAAAAGATTTTATCAGTAAAATTTTTATTTTTTTAATTGTTTTACCTCTTAACTGGATTAAGATCTTCACACTAACGTTTTGATTTGATGGGTGCATCATAATTTGGTCGTTATTATTATCTGAAAAAAAGAAAAGAAAGAGGATGCCATTATATTAGTCCACCTCTTTTATCGATTAATATTAGTAGTACAAAATAAAAAACGCCACCCTCGGGCGATGTAAAAATAGATTTTTGAAACATATGGCCTGAGGGGTGGGAATAAAAAATTCAATGTCAGCGAGTTTGTACCCTAAGTAAGTAAAATCATCAAATTCATTAAATGTCGGAGAGTTTGAACCATAAATCATCAAATCATCAAATTTATTAAAGGAGTAAAAAATAAATAAAACAATTTGAAATCGAAACTAAGTTTTATTCACTTTGAATATCTATTAAAATAAAACAAACTATATATAGATATATATAATACCAGTCATGTATTTATTAAAACTTGTTTTTAAAAACAATGAGGACTGTCTAATGTTGCATGTTCAAATTTTGAGTGTATTCATTCTATGTTATGACGATTTTGGGTAATGTGACGTAAGCAGTGACGTAGTTTTTGTTACAGACAAAAACCGGAAGCGAATCTCCATTATTAATAGATTATTCTATAGATCCAGCCTTCCTTAATCCCACCCTGTCAGCTAAGAATACAGAATACACCGACTGACCCTCTACAGAGGGGTAAGAACCCCCAACGAGGCCAGCAGTCGACCGTGGGTGGTGACTCGTGATGATTAAGGACGGAATCCTTGTGGAAGTCACCTTTGCTATTTGATTGTTTCCGCTTCTAATATACCCAGATATTTGGAATTTTCCATTAGTACTCTGACGCTTTACTGATTGGGATATTCTTATTAATTCTGAATAGCGAGTTCAATCCTCGCTGGATGCCCTATACTTGCGGCCTTGTTTCCATTTCTATATATTGGCAGAAGATTCTATTAGTTTTGGGTTTGTTGGTTTGATTTTACGGCATGTCAACCTTTTTGGTTTATTCTATGCTGAATACGTTTTGTTTTATTCATTCTTGATATCTATTCAATTTTTAACTCATTTTAAACACTTTTTTAAAAAACTCGTTTTATCTATTTAACCCATAGATGGGACCCTAACAGATACTGCCACTCCAGGACAGAGTGGATATAGGACTAATGGCGATGAAGGGGCATTTCTCACTCTCCAGAACTCCAAGATGGAAACTTCGGGATTAGATAGAGGTTAATAGATTGTATTCATCATCATCATCATCATCATCATCATCATATCGCGCAATTAGCACGGATATCCATGACAATCTCTTGCCAACCTTCTCTATCATTCATTGTCCCCGGGAGGTCCTCTATGCAGCATCCAGTATCCGCACAGAGCCGACCAATGTAGGTCCTTGCTAGGCGGCCCACATTAGCATGTCCATGTGCTGGTTTCCACAGGAGAATGTCGCTTATGAGTTCATCCTTGCTTCTGCAGTAGTGTCTATGTCTTGTTCGTCTCACTCGGATGGTTTGTGAGATAGGAGGCAAGTGGATGTACAGCTGCTTCCTTGTGGGGTGCTGTTTCCACAACTTGTTTAAGACCGCACGCAGCATCCTTGTGCAGCTACCATCTAGTTTATTCTCGAGGTGCTTTGTTAGGTTCCAAGTGGTGCGGCCATACCGCAGTACTGGCACAACCACAGCTTGGAAGAATTGTCGTTTTAACTTGTCAGTGAGATCGGATTTCCATATGACTGATAATCTTTTTATATCCGACCATGCCTTCCCTAATTCTGTTTGATTCTTAGAAAAAATATTAATATCATACATATTCATGTAGCAGATAATCTTTTCTTGCGACTTTGTAAATTTGGAGCCACGTCTGCATTTCCTCGGTATACATTTCAGTCACGCCATTTCTAACATTAATGGTAGTGGCGATAAAGAGTCTCCACGGAAGATACTTCTTTGGATTTTTGTCTCTATTCGTTTTTTTTATTACCATTCTTCTGTTTTTCCGACTGCCATTCACTTTCCTTATTTCCTTTATCATAATATTTCGACTGATACACATTCTCTCGTCCTCTTTGTCGATAAAACCGAATTGTTGTTATTTCTCTCTTTGTGTAGATAATATTATGATTTCATTGCAGCATCTGTCTCGACGCTTAGGCTGATGCCTATATTGGCCTTCGTCTTTGTTTGAAAACCAGATATTGTTGTTATTATTCCTCTCTTTTTTCCCAGAATAATATTCTCATTCTTGCTGTTGTTATCTCTTGGTTTCAGCCTATTCTTCATACGTCTTCCTCATTGTCTGAAAATCCGACGTGCCTTTATTATTATTCTTCGACATTTTGTCTTCTTGTTGTGAGAACGTCGTTTTAGCATACTAAATATTTGGTCATCTTTTTTTTATCGGAAGTCAATCATTCTTATTAGTCCGCGTATTATTTTAACTGTTTTTTTTATGCTGCTATTATTATCACTACTGTCAACTAATTTATTCATTAGCTTTCCCAAACATAGGATATTTTTTTCGTCTTCTATAATGCTACAAATACATAATTCTTTCATACGTATTAATACTGCAGATAAAGACATGTTGTTACAGGTATTGCATATGACGAATAGCTCTATTCACAGTACATCAACACCTTTATTTAGTTGCCAAGATTTTATAATATATATATATATATATATATATATATATATATATATATAATATATAATATATATATATATATAATAGATTTGGTATGAGGTCTCTAAGGGGTGATTTAAATTAACTTTCACTACTAGGCATATAAGCAATGATCGTTTGCCCGCAAACTAGATCTCTCTGTTACCGTAATATATATAAACAAACCTGTGCATTTACTAGTTTAAACACCAGCCCACTGCAGTAGCTGTCAGTGGCAAACAGTTAGTCGGAGTTCGACCCTAGCCAATAATAGTTGTTGTGTATAGCCACACTGAAGAGGCGTGAAACACCGAAACAGGTGTATGTGGATGACATATATATATATATATATATATATATATATATATATATATATATATATATATATATCACCAAACCCTCTACACATGCAGGATGTGATACTTGGTCATCTTGTTAAAGAAAGTTTGAATTCAGAATTTTCCTTTTCCCAGAAAGGTTGTCTAACCCAGCTTTAAAGGCCATTCAGCTGGAGAGGGTGGGGAAAAATAGTTGGATTCATACCTTTCCTAAGGGTATTGGCTCTATTTGAAATGGGAACAACCTCGCCCAGAAATTGAAATCGATTCGCCGAGCTCATTTCCTGCGACGATAGATGTTACATCAAGGCATTAATCATATT
>CM042140.1:98149662-98169662 GCA_023376005.1 Doryteuthis pealeii | reverse complement strand
CACTCTGACCTTGCGTTCTGGGGATGATCGTGAGAAACGGAAGGAAATAGAAGGCCCTTCCGGTTTAAGGGGTAAGCAACTCAGTTAGTTAGAGTTAGAACCTAGAAGCCAAGCTAGTAAGATGTGAGTCTCACTGCGTGATTGTCTGGTCTGGGGATCTGGAATAAAGTAACATCAAAAGTAAATCGAAGTCTTGTGTTTATTACTAAAAACTAACGATGACACAAGGCTTCTGATAAGGAGTGATCCCCAACAGAAACCAGACCCGGAATCCTCAATAGAAGACCAGACGAGACTTTAGAAGATATACCAGACCAAGATAGAAGATAGACGACCAGAAGAAAGACGGCCAGAAGAATAGAGACAGAGTAAGAAGTAAGAGAAGTATATAACATATATATATTTAGTGCTGGTAAAGAAGGGTATACAACACTAACCCCTAACTTTAACCCCTAACCCTAACACCTAATAAACAACCGGATATTGACGATGTAAATGAAAAACATGTCCGTTCTTAATCGAGATCAAAAAGGGGTGCCTAAAGATAATATGTTCCAAATTCTCGTTATTGTAACAATAGAAATGCTCATATATATTTAGCAAACCCTCCACATAAGCAGGGTGAGACAGATTGTCAGTCTTTAACAGTTTAAGCAGAGTTTAAGAGGTTCAAAATCAAGGTTTTGTTTTTCTAGACCGGTTTACATACCACTGTTAACTATTTTTCATATTTTTGCTTAATCTGTGAACCCAACCTGAAACCCGTAATTGATCCTATTCCAATAGAGAACCAAATGAATGGAATTGAATTTAGTACAGCCGTGTCGTGTTGCCGTCTCCATTTCTCACAGCGATAACTATTAAACCCTGGGCGCCTCCATAAATATAAAAGCAAATCATTCAGTGCATTTTACATTCCACATACACATATACAACTCCCTACACACACATATATGTATTAAGAAGAAATGAAAAAACACAAATCCAAGAACGCTCGCGTTTCATTCAACAATTTTAAATAGGCTGACCGACAAAGCAAGAGTCTCGAACATTTCTTATTTTTCTGTGATATATTTATTTTTTCCTCACACTAACGAAAATCCTGATGAAGATCTATTGAAACACACACACACACACACACACACACACACACACACACACAACATATATATATATATATATATATATATATAATTTTAGAAAATGGTTATGTGTCTTCCACGGTTCCAATCTATACGCTCTCTCCATGACGCTACCTTACATTTGACTAAGTTGATTTTATTACTCGGTTGAACTGAAATAAACACATTTCCGATTGTGATTATTGAATGCTATACAGTTCATTTGAATTTATTTATATTTCATATTTCGGTGTTCGACTTATTTTATTCGTTTATTCATTTCCTTGTTCTCATATCTGTATTGTTATTACCAATTCTAATTACAAATAATAGCTAGTATAAGCAGTTAAAATTTAAGAGAATAATGCTAATTAAATCTGAGGTATCTAATATTACTAAATTCTAGTGAGGCGAGACAAGCATTGCAGAACTTAAGTGATGCTTCAAGAGTGTCTATTTCGTGAGGTCAAGGGTTTATACGATATAAACAAAATGATGACACTAACAAAACAAAATGACAAATATTGTTCTTTCCTTAAATAGAATTACATTTTCAATAAGACCTATGTTACCTTTACTTTCCAAGCACTAGAGGTCATACTGCAAAACACTATAACATATAAAACTTATGTTTGATTTTTAAAAAACAGATGAACTCTAGAAATACAAGGTTATTAAAAGATTAACGAAAACAATGACAAATAAAAGATGCAACTTTTAATATAAAGATAATCATCATAAAGATCTTAAGTGGACAAAAAATAAATTACTAAGAGAAAAAAAACAAGAAATGCTTTTTTGTGTGTTAATGAATGATGGAATAAACTTTAATAATAAGAAAAATTACTTTCAGTTTTCAGATACTTATGAAAATTCCGGATTTTGAAGATAAATTAAATGACATTGTTTCATGAATTAATAAGAGGGAATTAAACGCTACAGTGCTTATAAACCCACTAGAAGTGGCTACCCGGCGTCGCCTGGGTAGAGCCCCCCTCTACCCTTTATTAAAGTTAGTCTCGCAGATCCATTATTACTGAATTGTGAGTTGGATACCTGCTGGATGCCCCATTAAAATCCCTACATAAAAAAGACCTTGAGTTGATCCAGTCACTCTGAAAATAGAAATTAATGTCTACAATATTAAATGGAAAAAATTCCATGATGTTATCATTTAAATTTTATTTTTTTAGACATCTTTATGAATTTAAATCAAATCTTCATTATTTCTTCGCAAAAACCAAACCCTGGTGATATTAATGTATATATATATATATATATATATATATATATATATATATATATATATATATATACTGTCGTTAATTGTTTTATTTTCTTACTTTCCTCCGGACATACAGATTCACACAACTGCCCTTTATATATATTTATAGACGGACATACATATACACACAACTGCCCTTTATATATGTATAGACGGACATTCATACGCACAACTGCCCTTTATATATGTATGGATAGATGGTGGCACATTGTTAATACTTATCAGTCTAGTTTGTGATTAAATATGGAAACCAACATTCATCACGCTGGAATTGACATCATGTGAAAAAAGCCAATAAAACATTCATTATATAGGCATATCGTAGACACAGGCGCATACACATATACATATATACATACACACAAACACTAATTCATACAAAATATATATACAATAATCGAGTTCTTTACGTCGCTGTGGAAAATATCCGAAACATTTTTTAATGAAAAATGTTTCAGATATACCTGTTTTTCAGTCTCGGTATGTCTACAAACATGAATATCTCATACTTATAGAAGAAGATACATTCGAAATATAAATATGAATTATAATTATTAGCAAAATAAAAAAAAATGTAAAAATATTTTTGAAACATATTGCCTGAGGGGTGGGAGTACAAAATTCAATGTCAGCAAGTTTGTACCCTAAGTAAGTAAAATCATCAAATTCATTAAAGGATTAAAAAATAAAACAATTTGAAACGTAAACTTTAAATATGTATTAAAATAAAATAAAAACTATATATAGATATACAATACCAGTCATGTATTTATTAAAACTTGTTTTAAAAAACAATGGGGACTGTCTAATGTTGCATGTTCAAATTTTGAGTGTATTTATTCTATGATATGACGATTTTGGGTAATGTGACGTAAGCAGTGACGTAGTTTTTGTTACAGACAAAACCCGGAAGCGAATCTCCATTACTAATTTCTATGATTATTCTTTCTTCCATTAATATTGTCAAAGATAGAGTGTCATTTTAGGTAGTTAGCGTAGAACACCGAACACAAAGTTGTCAACTTAATTTGACTTTCAATATTACCTGGATACATAGGGGAGTAAACCCCGAAAATAAATCAGGAGACGGAGTCGCTAAAGTGGTGTGACGATGAAATCCAGTCCTACTCAGTAACTCCTGCTACACTACCACTGCATAGGGTCCTTACCTTTCCTTTGGATCACAGCAGTAGTGTGGAGAGGGGGTTGCTGCTTGGGCAACAGCTCATCCTCCATATGAACCCGCCCAGGCTACGTAGATCCAGAAAATAAAATTTGGACACTACTCCATCATCTCTCATAGACGGAAGGATGCCAACATCATAGAGGTATATAATCTTAGTAAAAGTTTGTATCTATCACGGTTTCGATCTATACGATCTTTTCAGGACCCTACCATATATTTCACTAAGTTAAAAGTATTACTCAGTTGGACTGTGATAAACGTATTTTCTTTATATTGACGGTTGAATGCTTTATCAGATTATATGTTTTCTTTTATCATTTTTATTGCCGCGTTAGGCTTAATCTCTTTGTTTTAGATAACGAGTGTTCATGATTTGTTAATCTAATTTTGTTAAATCTAAATGATGGTGATCAAAAAGGCATGGCTGCTGCTGCTTATAGAATTACCTGCCAGCTGGTTTTATATTCATATGAAGGCGTGTGGTGTAATGGTTAGAGTCGTAGGAAATGGAGTTCAATTCCTGGACGAAGCTGTTTACATTTCACATGGCGCTAATAACATTTGGGAAAGGTATGATCCAATTATCATTCCAGATATGGGTAAATAGCAGGGTAAACTGGGTTCTTTAACGATGGGTTGGTAACCAGTCTAGGAGAAGGAAAACTCTGAATCCAAACCTGTTAAACTCCGGTTAAGAAATTTGCATTGAGTCACATCTAATCCTGCGGAGGGGTTGGTATATATATATATATTATATATATATATATATATATATATATATATATATATATATAGAGAGAGAGAAGAGAGAGAGAGAGAGAGAGAATGAATGAGAAAAGTATTGGCATATAAAGGTGCTCTATGCTAAAATAGCAAAGCAGGGTTTCAATCAAATATTAGATATTATGGATTTAATATATCGTTACTATTAGTTTCATGCTTACTGCAATCATCAAATGTTAAGATTTTAAGATGAAAAAAACCGTGGTTTGTTTAGCGTTTATGTAAACGTGAAGCGTGTTCACGCGATGGAATGTTATACCGCTAAAGGTTTTTTAAAATTGTGGCTTGTTTTTATATATATATATATATATATATATATATATATATATATGCAAGGTATACAAAAGGTGTGTTGTGTAATGGTTATCATTGTAGCGAATGGAATCGGGGACCCCTTTTAAAATCTTGGACTAGGCTGTTTGTATTTCATATAACGCTAATACAATTGGGAAATGTAGGCATTCAACTACTCTACGTCCAATTATGGGTAAATAATATGGCAAACGAGCTCTTTAACCTTGGTTAAACAACCAATCTAGGAAAAGGAAAACTCTTAATTCAAACTTCTTGACCTTGTGTCATACCCTATTTGTGCAAAGCGGCTGGTAAATATATATTCATATAATCCATTCTTAATTTTGCTTCGGTTTAGATGACGAAAGTTGATAAATTCGGAAAACAGGACTGGCATTCCCAGTTGAAATATTCAAGACCAATCTAACGTTAACACCCTGAGGCAAAACAGGAAGATGTCCCCTCCCAGTTTGAGCTTCTCCATTGCCAGATATTATGGAAAATAATCTAGTTATTAGCACACCAGGATGTGAAACCAGGAAGCTGAACTCTCTGCGACTACAAACAAATTCATTCACAGTCCTACGAAAGCAATCTAATTATTGGTATTTGCAGGACCTGTTGATATTCCACGGTCACTGCCAAATATGAGATTTATATATTTATGTCAGAGTTGCAGTAATTTGGTTGGAATGATTCATAATCGGTGGAATATTATATATACACGTTTAAAGAAATCTTAAACCCCGCAGCACAGATAACGGATTCCAGGTCCGCATATATGGATTTATCGATGTAGAAAGTGGATCTACTGGTCAGCTTTGGATTTGCATTTATTCCAAATTCATTCCAAGTTTTATTGGGCGGTTTAGCTCAGTCGGTAGAGCGTCCGATTAGGAACCACAAATTTACGTGTTCGAAACCGCCCTCGCTAATTCAGTGTATTAGTAGTACAGGAATCTGTGCGGTAAAGTGAGGAACTTATTGTAGGTGAAGCACACCGCTTCAGACGCTGAAACAATCTCCTTGGTCTAGCGCTAGTGAAAAGGGGATAGAATCCCTCGCTGTCTGGCTGATACCACTTAAGTCCACCCGACGACTTTGCTGGAGGGGTTGAAATTCGTTTAAATTCAACAAATCAAACACTCGACTTTTTCCGATGGTTTCCATGTATTTTCAATTCGCTGGAAGGATTATTTGACCTAGATAAGGTTCTCCAATATTCAACTCGTGTTTCCGATGGGGGTAGGGGCTTTGGTCTGTAAACCTATAATTCATTTAATTCTAAATTATCCACATGTTCCCAAAAACCATCCCCCAGGCAATACCTGCCCCCTCGATTTAAACCGACAGAGCTGGATTTATTATTGGTGCCCGAGGCGCCCCAAAAGAGGAATGCCGACGGGGGGCAGGTACTTTTACACTAGCCATCGCATAAGCTTCTGGGTGGGTGTGGTTTGCCACATGAAAAAGACCTTGTGTCGATCCCGGCCTGGTGCAACATCAGGAATAAAATACCAGGTACTCCAATTTTTATAGTAGTTAATGAATTCAAACTCTATTCATTCTATTATGTTCACTTTCAGTAATACCCTTGGGAAAGGTATGTCTTTTCTTCCTGAATGTTCATCCATGGATGCACTAATGCATTATAGGGATTTAGTATTGGTTTTAAACTAATATGCACTAATTTTATAGTCGTAAATGAATTAACCAAAGACAGAAACTTTCACGTTACCTGATTTTCTTCTGATGTCTAATGAAATCCACATATTTCGACTTTCATCAATGTATCAATGGTATATGGAAACGGTTCACAGTCACAATCTGAAAATATACTTTTCTTTCTTTCCAATAATTAGAGCTGGTCTTTTTGGCCGACATGGAATTATTCATTTGAAATTCATGTCTAGGATTTTAATAAGTTTTTATTTTTTTTATTTTCTAATACATATTGATGATTGAGAAGACGCTATAATTTTTTCATATCAATCTTAGACGTAATTCATATCTTTGTAAAGAAATCTATAGTTTCTCTATTATCAACACATCTCAATCAAAGTATCTTTTATCTCGGCATTTGCCTTTTCTTTTGTCAGGTGAAGTGTCTGTGAAGTTGATTTTTTCTCCTACTTTTCGATTATCATTTTAGAAGTTCCTGACACCCTGTTTATTCTCTTGTCATATCAAGTGAACGTTTCCCGTGTTATAATTATAATGTCCATACTGGACTTTGTGTAAACTGATAAACGCAAATTGTATTTCTAAGTGGGCTGATTTACAGAAACCAGTAAGATTTCCTACGATACACAGAAAGCAGTGGATAACGTGTGAAATGAGTAAACGGGCCACAATGTTTGAATTTTACGAAGGCTTTGACAGCACATTATTTTCCCCAGAGATAAATCCTACATTATATATATATATATATATATATATATATATATATATATATATATATATATATATATAATATTGTCCATAAATACATGCATCCATCACAGTTTTTTATAGAATTGTTTTTTTCTTTTAAAATGAAGAAACCTTTTTTTTATTATTTTGAGGAATTTTATACAGTAATATGGGTGTTATTAGATATCATTAATTAGAAACTCTACAGCCTTCAATAAAGGGTAGCCAAAAGATAAACAGCAATGCTTCTGTAATAAATAATTATATTATATATATATATATATATATTATATATATATATATATATATATATATATATATAATTAAAAGAAAGGAAATGAATCCACGATATGAGTATAGATAAAAGTATATGAAAACACCACAAATGCTGTTAAAGTGAAAACATTTTATAACATATTCATAGGTAATATTGAACAATATTTCGATTTTATAAAAATCATCTTTAGAGCTTGTTTATACTCCGTGTATCAAGAGCGGAGACAAAAGTCATATGAGTTCAAAAGAAAAAGCTTTGATGTTGGAAAAAAGAAAAAAGTTATACAATAGTTTCGAATATGAGCACTTCCGCCGCATTTTTCTCGGTCACCATATTATGTATATCTTATTGTAACAGTTTAAAAAAAGAAGAAGACATATTACAAGATTGACACTAGACGAATTCTCTCTCTCTCTCTCTCTCTCTCTCTCTCTCTCTCTCTCTCTCTATCTCTCTCTCTATCTCTCTGTGTGTGTGTGTGTGTGTGTTGGTGTCAGTCTGTTCATATATTTGAAATAAACCTATCTATCTCAATCCCAACATATCTACATATCTATACATCAATTTATATCGGTTGCTTCATATTTCTCTCTCGGTTGATATCAATTTATTTCAGTCCCTTCATATCTATCTACGTCCGTCTCTAAATATTCGTATATTTCAGTCAATTAATATCTCTATATATCTCAGTCTTGTCCCATATAATTCTATCAATCTCAATCTCTTTATATTTATATCTATTTGACTTTCATCCTACCTATCTATCTATTGATCTATCTGTCTCATTTGCTTCATATCAATCAAACCATTTCAGTCTATTTAATGTGTATGTAGGTGTGCGTGGTCTTGAGTGTGTTTGTGTATGCACAAAGGGAGACAAGGAGAAGCGGTGATGGGAAATAAAGAGAAATCTATATGAAAATTGACATAGGAATTCATTTTTCTTAAAGTTGTGTAATCATCTTTTAATTAATAAGAAGAAAATGAGGCAAATGCTCTTAGAATAATCAATATGACAGCAATATTTTGAGTCCTTCTTTCATCATTAGACCATCAATGGTATATCGACTATACTATTTTGATGTACTTTCTAAGGATCTAGATGGTGACAAATAGTATATATATATATATATATATATATATATATATATATATATATATATGTGTGTGTGTGTGTGTGTGTGTGTGTGTGTGTAATATATGTGTATATATATATATTAATAGATATATATATATATATATATATATATATATATATATATGTGAGAAGTAAATACACAAACTATGTGTTTTGATATGGTTTTTTTAGTCGACAATTTTTTGGAGAATGTGTGCGTAATTGAAGTCGTGCCTAATTTTGAAAGTTAATTAATTAATGATTAATTAATTAGGCGGGCATACCTATTCAAATATAAGGCTAAACAAATCGAGAAAAATCCATCTCTGTATGTACATTTCGGCCTATTAGGCCTATATATATATATATATATACTTACTTGAAGAACCTAGCTAGATAATGTCTGACTCATTGAGGTCATTATAATAATGCTCTACTTAACGTATTGAACTCTTTTTACATATACAACTTACTAAACTCCTTCGGTGCTTTTATTTTATTTTTCTTTAGCATCTACATACGATATTCATGATTATTTTCAGAAAGTACGGGCTTGTTGATCTTTTTTTTATAATGTTTTCACCAGATATTAGTTTTTAATTTTAAATCTGAGTTATCTGGGTTTTTTCACCAGTTTAGTTTAGAATATATATATATATATATATATATATATATATATATATATATATATATATATATATCGACGGGTTACCTGTATTAGGAGATACTGGTGTAAATTGGGGGTGTATATTAGAACTAAGGTAGTGAGATTCAAATTTATTAAAAAAACATAAATAGAATAAAGTAAAATAATAGATTTAGATGGTGTTCTGTCTTTATCTTTTATTGGTTGGTTTAGTTTATGCTAATTTATTTGAATCACGGTGGGAGGTATTGTATAATAGTGCGTTTGCTCCAAGTCTCTTTAGTCAGATCTTTACTCTGAAGAGCACTAAGCAAAACTTTTAATAGGTATATCTGACTCATTAGGTTAAAGTTATATGTTACTTTTTTGCCCTCATATACAACATTTCATTTTTTTCTCCAGTCCATCTGATATACCTTGAAAAAGGGTGATGGTTCTTTTTTCCAATTCTTCAAAAACCAAACAAACAACGTTCACACGAACATAACATACATATTATATATATATATATATATATATATATATATATATATATATATATATATATATATATTAATAAGTCATCCACAGACACGTGTTTCGGCGTTTCACGCCTCTTCGGTGTGGCTAGTCACACTTATCTTTGGGTAGGGTCGAACTCAGACTGACCGTATGGTAGCCCGATATCTTATCCCCGATATCTTATCCACTGACAGCTGATAAGTGTTTTTAAACTATTAAGTACATATGTTTGCTTATGTATTTTACGGTCACTGAGAGATCAAATTTCCGGGGAAACGATCATTGCTTATATGCTTAGTCGTGAGAGTTAATTTAAATTACCAATTAGAGAGCTCATACCAAATTTATGGGAGCATATATATATATATATATATATATATATATATATATATATATATATATATATATATATATACCAATTGTCCTAGACTAGTTGCCTAATCAAAGCTATACAGCTTAGTCTGGCCAACTTTTTCCCCCATAGATGTACGGAGAATAGTTGGATTTATACTTATCCCAAGGGTATGTGTGACAGAGAACACGAGGTGAGTGGCGAACGTCAAGGCCTGCCGTATTCTTGAAGGAAGCGGGCTAGGCTTTGCCTGACATGTCGGACTGTAGAATCGAACCCGCTTCCTTCAGAATGCAAACATTGTTACCGAAGTCGAGAAGCTACAGTCCCGGATGTAAGTGCCAGGTGCCTGGATGATAGCTATGAGGATTCCGGCGGTCGGGTTTGGCTCGAGAATCTCGTGTGTGGGGCTCAGACACACTGGTGTTGAGGAGAAATTAGTATAAGTAGAAGTGGGGTGACGACAGGAGTTGAGTCACGATTTTGAGTTGCTGAAGATTTTGCGACGACGGATTTTTCAGCTGCTGAAGATTTTTGAGTTGATAAAGATTTTTTGACGGCGACGACGACGTCATTGTCAGCAAGTCGAATATTTATTATTTTTCCCCTGTATTTTTTTCTTTCTCATTCTAGAGTATGTGAAATGCAAACTACCTTGCCCCGGATTTGAACTCGTCTCGCCGAATTCATCTCCTATGATGATAACCGTTACACGACGCACCTCCACAAAACGTAACAAATAGTATAGAATGTCGCCTTTCCCATCCAATCCTGTACCTGTCCCTTTATGATGAACAAGTATTGTCAAGTGCCACTAGGTGCAGTGCGCGCATTGAGGAGGGCGTCTGGGTTACAAAGAAATCGGGTGGTAATTTGCTCGAATACATCTGTCGTATTTCTCCATCGGTGGCAGACAAAAGGATCAATGGAAGTTTCCTGATATCAACCCTCCGTCGGATCGGAGTCGCCGTGCTCGATGGACATAATGTTGCAATTACACATCGATAATTATAAAATCAAATAAAAGCCAATGATTACCAATACCTATTGAAGAAAACCGGTCAGTCGCAAACGAAATTAGATTTGTCGAGATTCGATAAACAATTAAGTGACAACCATTTACTACACTTAATAGATTTGCAGGCATAATCAATCACGGTTAAAATAGGGAGATGGGGTTTTCAATCAGAAACAATGCAGCAAGGACAGTCGATAGAACGAGATGCATCAATAACTTAAATCAAGTCAGAACATTACCTACAATGACTCAAAATCACTAATCAATATATTCGGATATAACTACACATGTAATTACATGTAAATATATGCTTGTAAACGTACACTAGTATATATATATATATATATATATATATATATATATATATATATATATATATATCTTCTGCTTTAATTGATTTATGTATATATAATATATATATATATATATATATATATATATATATCTTCATTTTTCTATTTCTTCATATATATATATATATATATATATATATATATATATGTGAGCATATTATATATATATATATATATATATATATATATATATATATATAAGAATGAATGAAAGCACAAGAGATACTTATATATATATATATATATATATATATATATATATATATATATATAAGTAAGTCGTCGGGCGGCCTAAAGTCGGTATCAGCCAATCAGCGAGGGAGTCTATCCCCTTTTCACTTGCGCTAGACCAAGGAGATTATTTTAGCGTCTGAGGTGGAGCGCCACACCTACTGTCAGCTCCTTACTTTCCTGTACAGACCCCTGTGCTACCATAGGCTGAGTTGGCGAGGACCAGTATCGAACTAGGAACCTTGTGGTTTCTCGCCGAACGCTCTACCGACTGAGCTAACCCGGCCATTTATATATATAAATTACCTTAATTTTCTCTATTTTATATATATATATAAATATATATATATATATATATATAAATATATATATATATATATTTTATATATATATATATATTTATATATATATATAAATGTGTGTGTGTGTGTGTGTGTGTGTGTGTGTGGAAAGAGAGAAGGATGCGAAACATAATTGTTAACGCAGAAATCAGCGAATAATTTGATTTCATCTTTCCCTGCGAAAGAATGTCTCATTAAAATTGCAACCGGCCGTCGTTACATTCATTCATTATGTTAAATCTCACTAATAATTATGACTTTGAAATATTGCGAAACTCTATCGATTCACTGCAGATAAAAACCTTTCTGGTCACTCACATTTCGCATTCCTCCCTAGTGTGGATACAGGCAGTGCAGTCGCGAAATAGACGCATGTACACATACAGCCACATACATATTCAGACCCACACACAGTGACACAGTGCACGCACCAGCGCATACAGTTACACATACTGCAAGAAGAGATACTGAGACTTTGTAAGCAAAGTCTGTGATACTTGTTTTTAAAAATGGGCAATGTTGGTATTACTTTTTTAATAGAAAACACAGACCATCATTTTTTGCATAGACAAACACCTATTACACACACACACACACACACACACACACACACACACACATATATATATATATATATATATATATATATATATATATATATATACACACGTACAGTATATATTACATATATAGTAAACTCGTACGTATATAAAGATGGACTCACGGTCACGATGGTTAGATAGAATTCAGGGAGTCAGCGACATAACAATAAAAGTGCTCAATACGGTAGAGCAAATTTATTACAATATAGGTACAAGTGATAACTATATATAACTGATAGGTTATCATTGTACTATATATATATATATATATATATATATATATATATATATATATACAGGATGTTCACAAAGTCTTGAAACAGTTTTAAAATTGAACATTTAATAACTCCCATAGTACAAATTATGAACTCTTTTAGTAAGAAACATAAAAGTTCAATATTAGAAGTTTTATTCTTTGTACTTCTTGATTATCATTACTGCCAACTTTGTTTATACATTTTTAATCTGCTTCATGGACAGAATATATATATATATATATATATATATATATATATATATATATATGTGTGTGTGTGTGTGTGTGTGTGTGTGTGTGTGTGTGTGTGTGTGTGTAAATTGAAAATGGAAGTGAATCCTAGGGTATGTTGAAAAGTGAATAAAAGAAAGAAAGTATGGAATGGATAAAATAGGATTATTTCAATTAATTTAACTTACATGTGTTTCGGTCAGGAGTTTATCTATGTGTACGTTATTCTATCTATTATTATTTTTAAAATAACGAAATGAAATGAAATGATACATTTTTTCTATTATTATTATTATTTCATTTCATTTTGTTATTTAAAAAATAATAATAGATAGAATAATGTACACATGCGTGTAAGTTAAATTAATTAAAATAATTCTATTTTATCCATTCAATACATTCTTTCCTTTATTTCTCTTTCAACATATATATATATATATATATACATGAGAGAGAGAGAGAGAGAGAGAGAGAGAGAGAGAGAGGAGAGAGAGGAGAGAGAGTGGAGAGAGTAGTCACGATTTTAAAAAACCTTCACTCTATTTTAAGCGTGTTCAATTATGGCATATATCTCTTCTCTCTCTCTCTCTCTCTCTCTCTCTCTCTCTCTCTCTGTGTGTTTGTGTGCGTGTCTGCGTGTGTTTTTGAGGTTGTGTATAAAGATGAACACTAGTGATATGACGAACATAATTATCTATTTCATGTTATTTATATTTTTATTATTCCCAACTACTTTCGACCTGATGTCATCTTCAGAAGAAGAGTATTCGTGAAAAATGTTTTTATTTTAGAAAGTCTTTAAAATGTTGTTAAAGTATTTGATAAGCCACAAAAGAATGTACAAAACATATTGGCGAAGTGGCATGTCTATTTGTTGAGTGAAAGCCATTTTCTGGTTAAATATCTTCCATTGCTAGTATATTGTATATATAAATATACCTACGTACATAGATACATATATACATAGATATATACACACACATACACACACACACACAGACATACACACACACATATATATTATTATTTTTATTTCTTAAAAAAATACGTACTCCAAAACCTCTGAGGATGGGATTTTATCCCGAAAATATTTAGGAAACAGGGAAATGAACATCATTTTCATCACCTATTCCATTGCATTGTCTAACTGCTTCTAATTTATATATATATATATATATATATATATATATATATATGCGTGTGTGTGTGTGTGTGTGTGTGTGTGTGTGTGTGTGTGTGTCGTTATCTAATTCTGCGAATCGTTTCATGTATTCAGTAATATCAAACAATACAACCCTCCATTCCTTAATTATAAATAAATTGTACGTATGGGCAATACACAAGTATAACGGAATATAAAACACAATTGAGTTATATTAAAACGACTTAATAGAGGTATACGGGACAATAGACGTAATAAAGTTAAGTTTGAAAAACTCAGTGTGTGTTTGTAATTTATGCAAATTATCAAAATAACTTAAATCCTAAGGTCGAATTCATCCCTTCTTTAAAAAGGTATAGTTTGATCGTAACAAACTGCACAGAAACCTATTTTAATTTCGTTTTCTTGAATAGTTTATCACGAAGACCATTATTCCATTACTGTTTTATTTTTCAGCATTACTGGCGTTCAGTAAGTCCTAAAGCTATTTTTCTTGAATATATCATTAATTAATTAAATTTAAATTTCTAATTTTCTATGTAATTATATTAATATTTATTAAGTTACTTCTAATCATTACTCCTAATTGTGAGGTAAATAACATTGCAAAACATTTTCCGAGTCAATATTTTGTCACTGGATGTGATGATTATTTAAAATGTTTTTTTCCTTGAAAACTTGTATGTTAGTAGAAATATGCAATTTTATTTTTATGCTGTACTGTTTATTATACTGAATCCCCAATATGAAACACGCTCAACATAGATATTGTGACCTTTAAACACAGCAATTATATGTATATGCACCACGCAAACACATCTCTCTCTCTCTCCTCTCTCTCTCTCTCTCTCTCTCTCTCTCTCTCTCTCTCTCTCTCTTCTCTCTCTATCTCTCACTCTCAACTAAGCAAATAAGCAATGATCATTTCTCCGGAAATTTGATCTCACAGTGACCGAAAAATACAGTCCTATGTTTTAATAGTTTAAAAACCAGTCCCCGCATCAGCTGTCAGTGGGCGAGGGGATAAGATATCGACTACCATGCGGTCAGTCTGGTTCGACCCTAGGGCAGTTGTGTCTAGCCACACTGAAGAGGCATGATATGCCGAAACACGTGTCTGTGGATGACTTTATTATATATATGCTCCATAAATTTGTAATGAGCTCTCTAATGGTAATTTAAATTAACTCTCACTACTAAGCAAATAAGCAATGATCATTTCTCCGGAAATTTGATTTCTCAGTGACCGAAATACAGTCCTATGTATTTAATAGTTTAAAAACACCAGTCCCCGCATCAGCTGTCAGTGGCGAGGGGATAAGATATCGGACTACCATGCGTCAGTCTGAGTTCGACCCTACCCAAGGGCAGTTGTGTCTAGCCACACTGAAGAGGCATGATATGCCGAAACACGTGTCTGTGGATGACTTTATTAATATATATATATTATATATATATAATATATATATATATATAAGGAGTTTCATAATTTGCTTTAAGCATTGCGTATGTATTGGTTGGTTGATTTAGAAGGCTATCACAACGCATTTTGGAATAAATAAATAATAATACGGTAACAATGGTGTTGTGTGTTGACCTGTATTTTTATTCTTTCTTGAATTTTCGAGGTAATACCTCTTTTATCAAAAGAATTGAACTGAAGCAGTCCACTATGGCATTTCTTCCCAAATGTATTTTTTTATATATATATATATATATATATATATATATATGAAAAAAAAAATGAATGAATGAAAAATAAAGGTTTAGCTTTTATTTGTTCATTTATTTATCTATATCAACGCTCTATCACAGATATTGACTCTTCTAATAACACTGTACGTTGGATTACTACCACTTTTTCAAGTAAAATAGTGACAAGCATACACATTAATAATAATAATAATAATAATAATAATAATAATATATATATATATATATATATAATATATATATGACTATGTGTGTAATGTTTTTGTGTGTTCATATGGCATTATCGATTACATTCTTATAGCATGTATAAAAATAGCATCTTCGGTTTAGAAAATGAATCAGTGCTGGTATAATATACACATATATACAGTATGCTATTTTTGCTCCTACTGCTTCGCCCTTTCCAATTGCCTGTGTAGTGTCAACAACTAATATTTTAAATCTTGGAGTTTATTCGCAGTCGACTGGTCTACATTATATTAGTTTAGTACTAAAGATTGGCAATTGATACATTTCAGAACTTGATTTTTCAATATTCACCAATAGTTACCTTGTGGTATTTAAGTAGATATTAACTTCGTGTAACTGATGAAGTAATGAAAAAATAATTGTTTGTATTTTCAAAAAAGGGGATCAGTTGTCTTTCGATTGGCTGTAATTGATATAATTGACAATAATTTCCTTTAGGGGGATTTTTGTTCTGCAATTCAGATCGTTCTGACCGCATCGATAAAAGAAGCTGATTGTAGACATTAAACTTTCTCTGGAATTTAAAAAAAATCTAACTTAAAGAGTTTAAATCTAAACACAGGTTTTAACAATATTATGCATATATATGTATGTAAAAATAATAACCAGCATTCTGTAATTTTATAATGATTCCATTTCAAAGTCGTTTCAGAAGATCATCTTTATGTTTCTTTTGTTGTGGCTATGAATTTCAATCTTAAACTCAAGAAGTGCGTAACTGGCCGTGAGGAAAGTATAAATAATAATAATAATAATAATAATAATCTTATTATATGGAGATTGTGTGTTTTTCTGTCTGTAACCGAAACTATATCATGACTTAAGTCACAATTCTTTGTTATTTCCTTCACATTCTCCATGATTTTTATTTATATTTAAACCTCAATTATTAATAAAATTGCTTCAACCTTTTTATTAGTGTTGTATATCTACATACAAACAATTGCAATATTATTTGTATGTAGATATGGACAAACTAATAAAAAGGTGAAGCAATTTTTATTATAATTGAGGTTTAATTAAATAAAATCCATGGAGAATGTGAGTAAAATAACAAATGGAAATTGTTGACTTAAGTCATGATATAGTTTCGGTTCTAACAGAAAAACACACAATCTCCATTATAATAAGATTATTAATTATTATTTATTATTATTATTATACTCTTTCTTCACGGCCAGTGTACGCACTTCTTGAGGTTTAAGATTGAAATTCACAATAAGTCCACAACAAAAGAAACTAAAGATGATCTTTCTGATACGACTCCTTGAAATGGATCATTATAAAATTACAGAATGCTGTACTATTATGTTTTACATACATATTATATGCATAATGAATTGTTAAAACTGTTTACGATTTAAACTCTTTTAAGTTTATGATTTTTTTTAAATTCCAGAGAAAGTTTAATGTTAAATCAGCTTCTTTATCGGATGGCGGTCAACGATCTGATATTGCAGAACAAAATCCGCCTAAAGGAATTATATGTCAATTATATCATTACAGCCAATCGAAAGCAACTGATCCCCTTTTTAAATACAAACAATTATTTCTCATTTACTTATCAGTTTACACGAAGTTAATATCTACTTAATAACAAGTAATATTGGTGAATATTGAAAATCAAGTTTCTGAAATGTATGCAATTGCAATCTTTAGTACTAAAACTCCATATACTGTAGACCATCGACTGCGAATAAAACTCAGATTTAAAATATTAGTTTTGTTGACAACTACACAGGCAATTGGAAAGGGCGAAGCAGTAGGAGCAAAAATAGCATACTGTATAATATGTGCTATCTATACCACACTGATTCAACTTTTCTAAAACCGAAGCTATTTTTATAACATGCTTAAGAATGTTACTCGATATTATGCCATATGAACACACAAAACATACACACATAGTCATACATAATATACTATATATCTATATATATATATATATATTATTTATTATTATTATTATTATATTATTTATTATCATTGTGTAGCTACTATTTTACTTGAAAAATGGTAGTCAACCAACGTACAGTGTTTAATTAGAAGAGTAACTCAATACTGTGATAGAGGTTGTAGATAAATAAATGAACAATAAAGCTAAGACCTTTTATTTTTCATTCATTCATTTTTTTTTTCAATCATATACTATTATTATATATATATATATTAAAAAAATACATTTGGGAAGAAATGCAATAGGTTTGGACTGCTTCAAGTTCAATTCCTTTTGGATAAAAGAGGTCTTTAACTCGAAAAATTCCAGAAAGCATAAAAATAAGTTTCACCAACACAACACCATTGTTACCGTATTATATTTATTTTAATTCAAAATGCATTGTGATAGCCTCTATAATCACACAACAATACATCCGCAATGCTTAAAGCAAAATTATGAAACTCTCTTATATAATATACATATTATATATATATATCATCTATATTAATAAAGTCATCACCAGACACGTGTTTCGGCTAGTCATGCTCTTCAGTGTGGCTAGACACACTTGCCTTGGGTAGGGTCGAACTCAGACTGACCGCATGGTATGTCGTATCTTAATCCCATCGCCCACTGACAAGCTGAATGCGGGGACTGGTGTTTTTAAAATATTAAATACAGTAGGATGTATTTTCGGTCACACATGGAGAAATCAAATTTCGGAGAAATGAATCATTGGCTATTTGCTTACGTAGTGAGAGTTAATATCTAAATTTACGCAGTTAGAGAGCTCATTACCAAATTTATCGGGATGCATTATATTAATAAAGTCATCCACAAGACACGTGTTTCTTCGGCATCTCATGCCTCTTCAGTGGGCTAGACACGAACTGCCCTAGGGTTCGAACTCAGACTGACCGATGGTAGTCCGATATTTATCCCTCGCCCACTGACAGCTGATGCGGGGACTGGTGGTTTTTAACTATTAAATACATAGGAATGTATTTTCTCGGTCAACTGTGAGATTTCAAATTTCCGGAGAAATGATCATTGCTTAATTTGCTTAGTAGTGAGAGTTAGAGAGGAGAGAGAGTGTAGAGAGAGAGAGAGAGAGAGAGAGGAGAGGAGAGCAGGAGAGAGAGAGATGGTGGTTTGCCTGTGCATATACATTAGTAAATTGGCTGTGTTTTAAAGGTTACAATATCTATGTTGAGCGTAGTTTCAATAATTGGGGATTCAGTATAATAAACACCAGCATAAAAATCAAAATTGCATATTTCTACTACATACAAGTTTTCAAGGAAAAAACATTTTTAAATAATCTCACCCAGTGACAAAATATTACTCGAATAATGTTTTGCATGTTATTTACCTCACAATTAGGAGTAATGATTATAAGTAATTAATAAATATTAATATACATTACATAAGAAATTAGAAATTTAAATTTAATAATTAATGATATATTCAAGAAAAATCGCTTTAGGACTTACTGAACGCCCAGTAATGCTGAAAAATAAAACAGTAAGGAACTAATGGCTTCGTGATAAACTATTCAAGCAAAACGAATTAAAATAGGTTTCTGTGGCAGTTTGTTAGCGATCAAACTACATTTTTAAGAGGATAATTCGACTTAGGATTTAAGTTATTTTGATAATTTGCATAAATTACAACACACACTGGAGTTTTTCAAAGTTACACTTTATTACGTCTATTGTACCATATACCTCTATTAAGTCGTTTCTTAATTATAACTCAATTGTGTTTTATATTCGTCTATACTTGCGTATTGCCCCATACGTACATTTATTTTATAATTAGGATGAGGGTTGCTATTGTTTGATATTACTGAATACATGAAACGAATTGCGCAGAACTTAGATACCGACACAACACACACACATCACACCACACGCATATATAGCTATATA
>CM042140.1:98113947-98149562 GCA_023376005.1 Doryteuthis pealeii | reverse complement strand
AACTGCTATTTGAAAAAAAAAACATCCTTATTAAATGTAATATGCATTTGAAATCAAATGTCAAATTACGTATGATTAGAATTTCAGTTTCACTGATTAATATCCATGATGAACTTTGATTAACAAAATACTCTTGAGTCTGCCAAAGCCGTATGTAATGTAGCAGACACCAAAACTTAAATAATTCTGAGGTTCATTTATTTTATAATTCAGTGAATTTTGATTCGATTTAGTTTTTAAAATAAAAAATTAAAGATAAATAAAAATAAAATTAGACAGTGTTTTGAAGAAAGTATCAGAACTAGTTTGAAACAAAAATAGACATATTTTCATTCAATACAACTGAAAATAATTTTATAAATTTTTTAATTTTTTGCTGCCAATGTTCTCAAAATTGTCATTTATTTGTTAACAAGCCTTAAAATCTATCTAGTATATTTGGGAAATTGACGCTTTATACACACACCCACATATATATATTTGTGTGTGTGTGTGTGTGTGTGTGTGTAGGTTTTTTATATATATATTATATATATATAATATATATATATATAAACACCACACACAAATATATAATATTATATATATATATATATATTATATACACACACACATATATATTTATATGTGTGTGTGTTGTGTGTGTGTGTCCGTGTGGGTGTGTGTGTAGATTTATATATATATTATATATATATATATATATAAACACACACACACAAACACACACACACACACACATATATATATATATATATATATATATATATATATATATATATATATATAATGAATATGCACATATATGTGTGTGCGTGTGCGTGCACACGCCTGTGTGGGGTGTATTTCTATGTGTGTGTGTGTATGTGTGTGTGTGTGTGTATGTCGGCGGGTGTTTGGCTAGTATCTATCTATCTTTATATATATTTATATATATATATATATATTATATATAAGCCATCCACAGACACCGTGTTTCGACGTTTCACGTCTCATCAGTGTGGCTAGACACAACAACAAACTCCGACCAGAAGCAAACCCCGACTGACTTTACGCCTGTCCGGTCCGTTAACCTCTATGCCATTACCAGCTGCCGTTTAAGGAGCGGTGTTTTAACTATTTTACATACATCCATTTGTGTATATATTTTAGGATCATCAGTGACATCAAATCTGTAAACAGATAATCATTGAATATATATATATTATATATATATATATATATATATATATATATTCTATCATGACCTGTGATACACACAGTACTGTAATTTAATTATTACAAAGTTTGATATATTTAATTAAGAGCTATTGCGTGTGTTCAATATATAAAATATATAATAATCATGATTTATTTCTCTCCTATAATTCTCTTCATCTTTCCCTTAAATTCGAGTGAAAAAGATTAGCGTTATCTCCTCTGCGCGCTCATACCCTCTCTCTATCTTCACCTACTGTCTTTCTTTTTTGCTTTCTTTCTTCCTTTCTTCTTAAATTTTCTGTATCACATGTCCTTTTCCCTTCCCTTTCTTTCTTTAGAATAAAAACGGAATGATCCATTATTTATCTGAGGTGACGGCACTCATGAGAAATAAGAATACGGTGAAAAAGCAACACCAGATAATCAGGATTTATTTTTTGCATTTCATGTTGGACGATTTGTACAGTCTCATTTTAACCATAGTGTGTTGCAATATACCGATTGCAAGACTAAGGAACAAGAATATTTAATATATAATACACATACATAAGAAAGAATATTTTAAGGCAATATGAGAACACACACGTATTCATATTTGTATACACTCAAATAATATATATATATATATATTATATATATAATATATTATATATATAATTGTGTTTGTGAATGAGAGTGTGTGTATGTGGTTGTGTTTATTGTATGTATGTGTGTATGTACGCAAAGCACGCACCTAACTTATAAATATATATGTGTGTGTGCGTGTCAGGTCTGAGTATGTGTGTGTATGTATATGTATGCCTGTCTGTTTGCGTGTACATCTGTGTGTGACTGTATGTGTCTTTGTGTGTGTGCGTGCATAATCGATATTTTCTTAAATAAATTTTAAGTGCACAAAATGGAACCTGAGTAGATGTTTTTCTCTCGTATTAGAAATGACGCCCTGTTCGTACTCCTCTTGAATATGAAAAAATCTTAACAGATGGTGTTTTTCTACGACAAATTCGGCTATTTGTGCTTCTTTAAAACTTAGTGGAATTTTTATTTGTAAATCTACCTAACATCTCATCCATGTTCTGACACCTACATTCTAGATTGAACTTCAAAATTTCATGATGGCTACAGAAAATTTCTCAGCTTAATCCCTAAATGTATAACGTAGAACTAAGAAAGGTATAAGTACACTGCCAACCTACCCACGTTCACATGTTATTGGAATTATAAATACTAACACAAAATAAAAAACGACCTCCGGGCGATGTAAAAATAGATTTTTGAAACATATTGCCTGAGGGGCGTGAGTAAACATATTCAATGTCAGCGAGTTTGTACCTAAGTAAGTAAAATCATCAAATTTCATTAAAGGATTAAAAATAAAAGCCATTTGAAATGTAAACTTTAAATATGTATTAAATAAAACAACTATATATAGATATATAATACCAGTCATGTATTTATTAAAAACTTGTTTAAAAACAATAAGGACTGTCTAATGTTGCATGTTCAAATTTCGAGTGTATTTATTCTATGCTATGATGATTTTGGGTAATGTGACGTAGGCAGTGACGTAATTTTTGTTACAGACAAAAAGCGGAAGCGAATCTCCATTATTAATAGATACACATGTATTTATTTATTTTTATACGTAAGTAATTACACAAAAACACACACATATACACATAGTAAATAGTAAAATCAGTGGAGCGCCCTAATGTCGGTATCAGCGAAAGAGAGTATCCCCTTTTCACTAGTGCTAGACTAACGGGATTATTTCAGCATCTGGGGTGAAGCGCGGCACCTACCACCATGTTCTCAATTTACCACATAGTTCCCTGTGCTACTCATACGCTGAGTTGGCGAGGGACATTATCGAACCAGGAACCTTGGGATTCTTAGCCGGACGCCCTGCCGACAGAACTAAACCGACCCTTTCATATATATAATATTTCAGAAAGTTCAGAATGATTTTATTTATTTATACATATTGGTGTATAAGTGAGTTAAATATAATATGGATAAAAGTAGGAGAGATAAAGAAAGGTAGATGCAGAGTGAATGTGGAGACAAAGACCAAAAGAGGATGAAAGCGGTAGAGGATGCGGGGAATAGATATGTAAAGATATGGCCAAGTTTGAACAGGAGTAAAATATCTAAGCGGAAAGAAGGAAGAATCATGTGGGTTACTGTCTGGAAGAAGGCCTGGCTGAGGTGGTGATATATATTAGATTTTAAGTGTTAGTCCAGTGTTGTGTCGGGCATATTGGGGAAAGAAGGAATGTGGAAGTAAATCTGAATGATTGGTAAAGAGAGTTTCTGAAAAGTCTGTATGTCGGGCATGGAAATGTGCTGTTTAATCTTTGTGCACTTTTTATACAATTATACACTTTTTAAACAATTTTACATCAGGCTAATTTGAGTCTTATTATAAACTGTAAATGCTTCTGATTTTTTAAAAAATTAAAAAATAAAATTCATTTTATTTTTAAATACAGATAACGCATTTTTTGAAAAATTCCAACTTTGACTAACAGCGTTCTGTTTGCGCATTCTTCTTCTAACGGTCATTTTCATCCCGTTCTTGTTGAAGACCGATCTATTACATACGATCGATTCAGATATTCCGAGGGACCTCACACATTGAGGGGCGATATGCAGTTAAAACCGTTGAGAGGAAGGCCCGAAACGGTGCAACATTCACTCCTGATGATCCGAAGCATTTGTAACATCCTTTGTTTTTCAATATATCAAATTCACACACACACACACACACACACACACACACACACACACATATATATATATATATATATATATATATATATATGAAGATAGGAGGTTTGGAGTAAAATCCGACAAATCCGACAGTATGAGGTGAGGTAAAATGAAAAATGAACAAATAGGATGGCTCAAACAAGTCCAAGAGGATGTAATATTTCTCCCCTCTTGGACTTGTTTGAGTCATCACTTTTGTCAATTCTTCCCTTTACCTCACCTCATATAAATATATACATATATACATATTCTGATTTTAATATATATATATATATATATATATATACATATATATATATATATGAGGTAGGTAAAAGGATGGTGAACAAGAAATGAAAACTCAAAACAAATTTAAGAGTTGAAACGTTTCGTCCGAATTCATAAGGACATCATTGGTCAAATGATTTTTATTCAAAGAAAAATTTCGTGCAAGTACAAGTGAATTTGGTGAGGTGGGTGAGTTAGTAGCGGAAGTGAAGGGAGGGAGGTTAGTGGCAGACATGAATGAAGTGAGGGTAGTATACAGGACCGATGATGTCCGTATGAATTCGGACGAAACGTTTCAACTCTTAGATTTGTTTTGAGTTTTTATTTCTTGTTCACCATCCTTATACTGTCGGATTCTACTACATCCATCCCATCTTCATATATATATATATATATATATATATATATATATATATATATATATATTCCATTCTAGTTTAAGAGCTGGAACACTTAAATGCATAGAGGCATAGTTCTATAATCTCGGCGAATCGTATGCACATGTATATTTACGCAGGTTACAACATCACATATTTTGGCCAATTCCTAAACAGCCCTCATTTTCAGTTACTTATGAGTCTGACCTTGATTCTCCAGCAAGAAATTGTGAACCGTCTTGTCGTAATCGGGAGCCATCAATAGTACGAATAATCCAAATAATATTAATTATCAAGCCTCATCCCGAAAATTCAGAGAAATAGTGTTATTACATTATTGGTGTGGACTAACTCGAGTAAGTTGATTCCAAATCCATGGTTAATATATTTCTTAGCATAAGAGGATTTTGTATAATACAGAATGCATAATTGGTAGTTCATAATAGTCTAATAAATCTTTTCTAAAAAGAACATTCAGAAATACCTTTTTTAGCCTTTTGTAAAGGGCTTACTTGAGCCTATTTTATTCGTCTCATTGGGAGGGTTTGCGTGATAGGGAGCAAGTGGTCGTAAAACTGCTTTGTAGTTCAAGATTTGTTCAAGGCAGCACGCCACAAAATTGTGTAGCTCGCATTTCTTCTAAGCCGTTCATTAGAGTACCGGTTGCTACGGCTTGGAAAAATTCTCGCTTTATCTCATCAGTGAAATAGAGTGTATATATATTAATATATATATATATATAAAAGTAAGAAAGTCGTCGGGTCGGCCTAATGTCGGTATCAGCCAGACAGCGAGGGAGTCTATCCCTTTTCACTAGCGCTAGTCCAAGCAGATCCCTGTGCTACTCATACTCTGAGTTGGCGAGGGGCGGTATCGAACTAGGAACCTTGTGGTTTATATATATAAGGGTTTTATAAGTTGCTTGAAGCATTGTGTTTATATTGGTTTGGGGCTTGATTTTAAAGACTATCACAATGCAAGTGTAAAGAAAATAAGATATTTTTTCTCGAAATATTAAGAACAAATCACAGATTAACAAACAACACCATAGTTACCTTATTCTTCTTTACACTGTAGAGTGATAGCCTTCAAAACCAACCACCAAACCAATATATATATATATATATATATATATATATATATATATATATGCATAAGTGGCACCAGTCATTCACCGATGATGAGTATTTCCTTTGATATATCACCGCCTCCTTTCGGATATTTGTGGCCTTACCTGTGCTTTCTTGTGAGATGCTGCCTTCAATATTTGTTCAAGACAGCATGCAGCATCTTTGTGTTGCACCGGTGTATCTTATTCTCTAAGCATTTTATTAGATTCCAAGTGGAATTATCCTTTTATCTTTTCTGTGATATATATATATATATATATATATATATATATATATATATATATATATATATATATATCAATGTGTATGCTTGGCACTATTATGCTCGAAAAAGCGGAGGTAATCCAACGCACAGTGTTATTAGAAGAGTGCTCAATATCTGTGAAAGAGTGTTAATAGATAAATAAATGAATAAATAAAAGGTTTAGCTTTTTTCAATTTATTTATTGGAACAATCATTACAACCGTTCGGTTTCTTGCTTTGGCATTCCTCAGGTAAAAGGAAACGATTATCATACTATTTGCATAATTTCCAAAGGCAATTTCGTCTTACCTGAAGAATGGCACAGCAAGAAACCGAACGGTTGTAATGATTGTTCCAATAAAAAATTTTTAAAAAATCTAAACTTTTTATTTATTCATTTATTTATCTACCTATCTTTCTATCTCTCTCTTTCTCTCTCTCTCTCTCTCTCTCTCTCTCTCTCTCTATATATATATATATATATATATATATATATTAGCGTATGTGTATGTGCGTATGCTCGTTGTGTGTGTTCTTACGCCTGTACTAAGGGCACGCGGTACGAGTCGTTGACCGAATAACGAGCTTTCTTTTTATATAGCCCCGCCTCCTTTCGGATATTTGTCAAAGATATATACTCTTGCTCGATATGTGTCAATCCTTTTCCTTTCATGAAAGAATTGTCGCTAATCAAAAGCGATTTGAATAAATAATTCAAAGCGATAATGAATAAATGAAAATCTTTTGCTGTAATTCAGGTATCATCTTTCCAGCTGAGACAAGATAGCGCTCTCTTTAGTCAACATTTACATCTTCTCAAATGACGCTATTTCGCAAGGGAAATGCGTTGATTCTTCTCAAAAATGTCAACAATCTTATACCGCAATTGGCAGACAACACGTCTCAGAGAGTCTAAGAAACGATAATTTAGTGCCTTAAACAAGAAAGATTTTAAATGCATGATGTAAACTAAATGTTATTATTTTTTTCATTAATATTTTTTAGAATATGAGAGCTATATCTAATTAATTGATTTTATGATAATATAGAGTAATTCCAGTCCGAAAATATATCTTATAGGGCAAACAGTTAAATAAAAGTGGTCTTTTTTTGCTATCACTGTGTTTCTGGTTTTAAGAACCAGAATGTGTTAAATTCGTGTGATTTAAAAAGTACCTTGATACTGGAAACGACCGTCGTTTAATGTTCTGGTAATTAAAGAAATTGACAAATTTCAAAATAAATTCTCGGACCATATGACCTTAAGCACCCTTTTTTGATCTCGATTAAGAAAGTACATATTTTTCATTTACACGTCAATATCCAGTTGTTTTAACAGACAATTTTTAGATTTTTTAAAATTATAAAACTAATGTTACATAATCATTAGAACCTAATGATTATGACAATAGTGTAGAAATCATATTAGTGCAGCTGATGGCCTTGAGAGTGAGTGACAGCGTTTGACCTCACTCTGACCTTGCGTTCTGGGGATGATCGTGAGAACGGAAGAAATAGAAGGCCCTTCCGGTTTAAGGGGTAGCAACTCAGTTAGTTAGAGTTAGAACCTAGAAGCCAAGCTAGTAAGATGTGAGTCTCACTGCGTGATTGTCTGGTCTGGGGATCTGGAATAAAGTAACATCAAAGTAAATCGAAGTCTTGTGTTTATTACTAAAAACTAACGATGACACAAGGCTTCTGATAAGGAGTGATCCCCAACAGAAACCAGACCCGGAATCCTCAATAGAAGACCAGACGAGACTTTAGAAGATATACCAGACAAGATAGAAGATAGACGACCAGAAGAAAGACGGCCAGACGAATAGAGACAGAGTAAGAAGTAAGAGAAGTATATAACATATATATATTTAGTGCTGGTAAAGAAGGGTATACAACACTAACCCTAACTTTAACCCCTAACCCTAACACCTAATAAACAACCGGATATTGACGATGTAAATGAAAAACATGTCCGTTCTTAATCGAGATCAAAAAGGGGTGCCTAAAGATAATATGTTCCAAATTCTCGTTATTGTAACAATAGAAATGCTCATATATATTTAGCAAACCCTCCACATAAGCAGGGTGAGACAGATTGTCAGTCTTTAACAGTTTAAGCAGAGTTTAAGAGGTTCAAAATCAAGGTTTTGTTTCTTCTAGACCGGTTTACATACCACTGTTAACTATTTTTCATATTTTGCTTAATCTGTGAACCCAACCTGAAACCCGTAATTGATCCTATTCCAATAGAGAACCAAATGAATGGAATTGAATTTAGTACAGCCGTGTCGTGTTGCCGTCTCCATTTCTCACAGCGATAACTATTAAACCCTGGGCGCCTCCATAAATATAAAAGCAAATCATTCAGTGCATTTTACATCCCACATACACATATACAACTCCCTACACACACATATATGTATTAAGAAGAAATGAAAAAACACAAATCCAAGAACGCTCGCGTTTCATTCAACAATTTTAAATAGGCTGACCGACAAAGCAAGAGTCTCGAACATTTCTTATTTTTTCTGTGATATATTTATTTTTTCCTCACACTAACGAAAATCCTGATGAAGATCTATTGAAACACACACACACACACACACACACACACACACACACACATATATTATATATATTTATATATATATATATATATATATATATAATTTTAGAAAATGGTTATGTGTCTTCCACGGTTCCAATCTATACGCTCTCTCCATGACGCTACCTTACATTTGACTAAGTTGATTTTATTACTCGGTTGAACTGAAATAAACACATTTCCGATGGTGATTATTGAATGCTACTCAGTTCATTTGAATTTATTTATAATTCATATTTCGGTGTTTGACTTATTTTATTCGTTTATTCATTTCCTTGTTCTCATATATGTATTGTTATTACCAATTCTAATTACAAATAATAGCTAGTATAAGCAGTTAAAATTTAAGAGAATAATTCTAATTAAATCTGAGGTATCTAATATTACTAAGTTCTAGTGAGACGAGACAAGCATTACAGAACTTAAGTGATGCTTCAAGAGTGTCTATTTCATGAGGTCAAGGATTTAGACGATATAAACAAAATGATGACACTAACAAAACAAAATGACAAATATTGTTCTTTCCTTAAATAGAATTACATTTTCAATAAGACCTATGTTACCTTTACTTTCCAAGCACTAGAGGTCATACTGCAAAACACTATAACATATAAAACTTATGTTTGATTTTAAAAAACCAGATGAACTCTAGAAATACAAGGTTATTAAAAGATTAACGAAAACAATGACAAATAAAAGATGCAACTTTTAATATAAAGATAATCATTATAAAGATCTTAAGTGGACAAAAAATAAATTACTAAGAGAAAAAAAAACAAGAAATGCTTTTTTGTGTGTTAATGAATGATGGAATAACCTTTAATTATAAAAAAAATTACTTTCAGTTTTTCAGATACTTATGAAAATTCCGGATTTTGAAGATAAATTAAATGACATTGTTTCATGAATTAATAAGAGGGAATTAAACGCTACAGTGCTTATAAAACCACTAGAAGTGGCTCCCCTGGCGGGCTTTTTTATAGTTAGTCTCGCAGATCCATTATTACTGAATTGTGAGTTGAATACCTGCTGGATGCTCCATTAGAATCCCTATGTAAAAAAGACCTTGCGTTGATCCAGTCACTCTGAAAATAGAAATTAATGTCTACAATATTAAATGGAAAAAATTCCATGATGTTATCATTTAAATTTTATTTTTTTAGACATCTTTATGAATTTAAATCAAATCTTCATTATTTCTTCGCAAAAACCAAACCCTGGTGATATTTAATATATATATATATATATATATATATATAATATATATATATATATATATATACTGTCGTTAATTGTTTTATTTTCTTACTTTCCTCCGGATATACAGATTCACACAACTGCCCTTTATATATATTTATAGACGGACATACATATACACACAACTGCCCTTTATATATGTATAGACGGACATTCATACGCACAACTGCCCTTTATATATGTATGGATACATGGTGGCACATTGTTAATACTTATCAGTCTAGTTTGTGATCAAATATGGAAACCAACATTCATCACGCTGGAATTGACATCATGTGAAAAAAGCCAATAAAACATTCATTATATAGGCATATCGTAGACACAGGCGCATACACATATACATACATACATACATACATACACACAAACACTAATTCATACAAAATATATATACAATAATCGAGTTCTTTACGTCGCTGTGGAAAATATCCGAAACATTTTTTAATGAAAAATGTTTCAGATATACCTGTTTTTCAGTCTCGGTATGTCTACAAACATGAATATCTCATACTTATAGAAGAAGATACATTCGAAATATAAATATGAATTATAATTTATAGCAAAATAAAAAAAATGTAAAAATATTTTTGAAACATATTGCTGAGGGGTGGGAGTACAAAATTCAATGTCAGCAAGTTTGTACCCTAAGTAAGTAAAATCATCAAATTCATTAAAGGATTAAAAAATAAAACAATTTGAAACGTAAACTTTAAATATGTATTAAAATAAAATAAAAACTATATATAGATATACAATACCAGTCATGTATTTATTAAAACTTGTTTTAAAAAACAATGAGGACTGTCTAATGTTGCATGTTCAAATTTTGAGTGTATTTATTCTATGATATGACGATTTGGGGTAATGTGACGTAAGCCGTGACGTAGTTTTTGTTACAGACAAAACCCGGAAGCGAATCTCCATCTAATTCTAATGATTATTCTTTTCCATTAACATTGTCAAAGATAGAGTGTCATTTTAGGTAGTTAGCGTAGAAACACCGAACACAAAGTTGTCAACTTAATTTGACTTTCAATATTACCTGGATACATAGGGGAGTAAACCCCGAAAATAAATCAGGAGACGGAGTCGCTAAAGTGGTGTGACGATGAAATCCAGTCCTACTCAGTAACTCCTGCTACACTACCACTGCATAGGGTCCTTACCTTTGCTTTGGATCAAGCAGTAGTGGAGAGGGGGTTGCTGCTTGGGCAACAGCTCATCCTCCATATGAACCCGCCCAGGCTACGTAGATCCAGAAAATAAAATTTGGACACTACTCCATCATCTCTCATAGACGGAAGGATGCCAACATCATAGAGGTATATAATCGTAAAAAGTTTGTATCTATCACGGTTTCGATCTATACATCTTTTCAGGACCCTACCATATATTTCACTAAGTTAAAAGTATTACTCAGTTGGACTGTGATAAACGTTTTTTTTATATTGACGGTTGAATGCTTTATCAGATTATATGTTTTCTTTTCATTTTTTTGCCGCGTTAGGCTTAATCTCTTTGTTTTAGATAACGAGTGTTCATGATTTGTTAATCTAATTTTGTTAAATCTAAATGATGGTGATCAAAAAGGCATGGCTGCTGCTGCTGCTGCTTATAGAATTACCTGCCAGCTTGTTTTATATTCATATGAAGGCGTGTGGTGTAATGGTTAGAGTCGTAGGAAATGGAGTTCAATTCCTGGACGAAGCTGTTTACATTTCACATGGCGCTAATAACCTTTGGGAAAGGTATGAATCCAATTATCATTCCAGATATGGGTAAATAGCAGGGTAAACTGGGTTCTTTAACGATGGGTTGGTAACCAGTCTAGGAGAAGGAAAACTCTGAATCCAAAACCTGTTAAACTCCGGTTAAGAAATTTGCATTGAGTCACATACTAATCCCTGCGGAGGGTTGGTATATATATATATATATATATATATATATATATATATATATATATATATATAAGAAGAGAGAGAGAGAGAGAGAGAGAGAGAGAATGAATGAGAAAAGTATTGGCATATAAAGGTGCTCTATGCTAAAATAGCAAAGCAGGGTTTCAATCAAATATTAGATATTATGGATTTAATATATATCGTTACTATTAGTTCATGCTTACTGCAATCATCAAATGTTAAGATTTTAAGATGAAAAAAACGGTGGTTTGTTTAGCGTTTATGTAAACGTGAAGCGTGTTCACGCGATGGAATGTTATAACCGCTAAAGGTTTTTTTTAAATTGTGGCTTGTTTTATATATATATATATATATAATATATATATATATATATATATATATGCAAGGTATACAAAAGGTTGTTGTGTAATGGTTATCATTGTAGCGAATGGAATCGGGGACCCCTTTTAAAATCTTGGACTAGGCTGTTTGTATTTCATATAGCGCTAATACAATTGGGAAATGTATACATTCAACTACTCTCGGTCCAACTATGGGTAAATAATATGGCAGACGAGATCTTTAACATTGGTTAAACAACCAATCTAGGAAAAGGAAAACTCTTAATTCAAACTTCTTGACCTTGTGTCATACCCAATTCGTGCAAATTCGTTTTGGTAAATATATATTCATATAATCCATTCTTAATTTTGCTTCGGTTTAGATGACGAAAGTTGATAAATTCGGAAAACAGGACTGGCATTCCCAGTTGAAATATTCAAGACCAATCTAACGTTAACACCCTGAGGCAAAACAGGAAGATGCCCCCTCCCAGTTTGAGCTTCTCCATTGCCAGATATTATGGAAAATAATCTAGTTATTAGCACACCAGGATGTGAAACCAGGAAGCTGAACTCTCGGCGACTACAAACAAATTCATTCACAGTCCTACGAAAGCAATCTAATTATTGGTATTTGCAGGACCTGTTGATATTCCACGGTCACTGCCAAATATGAGATTTATATATTTATGTCAGAGTTGCAGTAATTTGGTTGGAATGATTCATAATCGGTGGAATATATTATATATACACGTTTAAAGAAATCTTAAACCCCGCAGCACAGATAACGGATTCCAGGTCCGCATATATGGATTTATCAATGTAGAAAGTGGATCTACTGGTCAGCTTTGGATTTGCATTTATTCCAAATTCATTCCAAGTTTTATTGGGCGGTTTAGCTCAGTCGGTAGAGCGTCCGATTAGGAACCACAAATTTACGTGTTCGAAACCGGTCCTCACCAATTCAGTGTATGAGTAGTACAGGAATCTGTGCGGTAAAGTGAGGAACTGGTTGTAGGTGAAGCACACCGCTTCAGACGCCGAAACAATCTCCTTGGTCTAGCGCTAGTGAAAAGGGGATAGAATCCCTCGCTGTCTGGCTGATACCGACTTAAGTCCACCCGACGACTTTGCTGGAGGGGTTGAAATTCGTTAAATTCAACAATCAAAACACTCGACTTTTCCGATGGTTTCCATGTATTTTCAATTCGCTGGAAGGATTATTGACCTAGATAAGGTTCTCCAATATCAACTCGTGTTTCCGATGGGGTAGGGGCTTTGGTCTGTAAACCTATAATTCATTTAATTCTAAATTATCCACATGTTCCCAAAAACCATCCCCCAGGCAATACCTGCCCCTCGATTTAAACCGACAGAGCTGGATTTATTATTGGAGCCCGAGGCGCCCCAAAAGAGGAATGCCGACGGGGGCAGGTACTTTTACACTAGCCATCGCATAAGCTTCTGGTGGGTGTGGTTTGCCACATGAAAAAGACCTTGTGTCGATCCCGGCCTGGTGCAACATCAGGAATAAAATACCAAGTACTCCAATTTTATAGTAGTTAAATGAATTCAAACTCTATTCATTCTATTATGTTCACTTTCAGTAATACCTTGGAAAGGTGTCTTTTCTTCCTGAATGTTCATCCATGGATGCACTAATGCATTATAGGGATTTAGTATTGGTTTTAAACTAATATGCACTAATTTTATAGTCGTAAATGAATTAACCAAAGACAGAAACTTTCATTACCTGATTTTCTCTGATGTCTAATGAAATCCACATATTTCGACTTTCATCAATGTATCAATGGTATATGGAAACGGTTCACAGTCACAATCTGAAAATATAATTTTCTTTTTTCCAATAATTAGAGCTGGTCTTTTGGCCGACATGGAATTATTCATTTGAAATTTCATGTCTAGGATTTTAATAAGTTTTTTTTTTTTTTTTCTAATACATATTGATGATTGAGAAGACGCTATAATTTTTTCATATCAATCTTAGACGTAATTCATATCTTTGTAAAGAAATCTATAGTTTCTCTATTATCAACACATCTCAATCAAAGTATCTTTATCTCGGCATTTGCCTTTTCTTTTGTCAGGTGAAGTGTCTGTGAAGTTGATTTTTTTCCTACTTTTCGATTATCATTTTAGAAGTTCCTGACACCCTGTTTATTCTCTTGTCATATCAAGTGAACGTTTCCCGTGTTATAATTATAATGTCCATACTGGACTTTGTGTAAACTGATAAACGCAAATTGTATTTCTAAGTGGGCTGATTTACAGAAACCAGTAAGATTTCCTACGATACACAGAAAGCAGTGGATAACGTGTGAAATGAGTAAACGGCCACAATGTTTGAATTTACGAAGGCTTTGACAGCACATTATTTTCCCCAGAGATAAATCCTACATTATATATATATATATATATATATAATATATATATATATATATATATATATATATATATATAAATCATTGTCCATAAATACATGCATCCATCACAGTTTTTTATAGAATTGTTTTTTTCTTTTAAAATGAAGAAACCTTTTTTATTATTTTTGAGGAATTTTATACAGGTAATATGGGTGTTATTAGATATCATTAATTAGAAACTCTAACAGCCTTCAATAAAGGGTAGCCAAAAGATAAACAGCAATGCTTCTGTAATAAAAAATAATTAATATATATATATATATATAATATATATAATATATATATATATATATATAGTTAAAAGAAAGAAAATGAATCCAACGATATGAGTATAGATAAAAGTATATGAAAACACCACAAAATGCTGTTAAAGTGAAAACATTTTATAACATATTCATAGGTAATATTGAACAATATTTCGATTTTATAAAAATCATCTTTAGCTTGTTTATACGCCGTGTATCAAGAGCGGAGACAAAAGTCATATGAGTTCAAAGAAAAAGCTTGATGTTGGAAAAAAGAAAAAAGTTATACAATAGTTTCGAATATGAGCACTTCCGCCGCATTTTTCTCGTCACCATATTATGTATATCTATTGTAACAGTTTAAAAAAAAGAAGAAGACATATTACAAGATTGACACTAGACGACTTCTCTCTCTCTCTCTCTCTCTCTCTCTCTCTCTCTCTCTCTATCTCTCTCTCTCTATCTCTTCGTGTGTTGTGTGTGTGTGTGTGTGTCAGTCTGTTCATATATTTGAAATAAACCTATCTATCTCAATCCCACATATCTACATATCTATACATCAATTTATATCGGTTGCTTCATATTCTCTCCCGGTTGATATCAATTTATTTCAGTCCCTTCATATCTATCTACGTCCGTCTCTAATATTCGTATATTTCAGTCAATTAATATCTCTATATATCTCAGTCTTGTCCCATATAATTCTATCAATCTCAATCTCTTTATATTTATATCTATTTGACTTTCATCCTACCTATCTATCTATTGATCTATCTGTCTCATTGCTTCATATCAATCAAACCATTTCAGTCTATTTAATGTGTATGTAGGTGTGCGTGGTCTTGAGTGTGTTTGTGTATGCACAAAGGGAGACAAGGAGAAGCGGTGATGGGAAATAAAGAGAAATCTATATGAAAATTGACATAGGAATTCATTTTTCTTAAGTTTGTAATCATCTTTTAATTAATAAAGAAAATGAGGCAAATGCTCTTAGAATAATCAATATGACAGCAATATTTTGAGTCCTTCTTTCATCATTAGACATCAATGTATATCGACTATACTATTTTGATGTACTTTCTAAGGATCTAGATGGTGACAAATAGTATATAATATATTATATATATATATATATATATATATATATATATATATGTGTGTGTGTGTGTGTGTGTGTGTGTGTGTGTGTAATATATGTGTAATATATATATTTAATAGATATATATATATATATATATATATATATATATATATATGTGAAAGTAAATACACAAACTATGTGTTTTGATATGGTTTTTTTAGTCGACAATTTTTTGGAGAATGTGTGCGTAATTGAAGTCGTGCCTAATTTTGAAAGTTAATTATTAATGATTAATTAATTAGGCGGGCATACCTATTCAAATATAAGGCTAAACAAATCGAGAAAAATCCATCTCTGTATGTACATTTCGGCCTATTAGGCCTATATATATATATATATATACTTACTTGAAGAACCTAGCTAGATAATGTCTGACTCATTGAGGTCATTATAATAATGCTCTACTTAACGTATTGAACTCTTTTTACATATACAACTTACTAAACTCCTTCGGTGCTTTTATTTATTTTTCTTTAGCATTACATACGATATTCATGATTATTTTCAGAAAGTACGGGCTTGTTGATCTTTTTTTTATAATGTTTTCACCAGATATTAGTTTTTAATTTTAAATCTGAGTTATCTGGGTTTTTTTCACCAGTTTAGTTTAGAATATATATATATATATATATATATAATATATATATATATATATATATAATATATCGACGGGTTACCTGTATTAGGAGATACTGGTGTAAATTGGGGGTGTATATTAGAACTAAGGTAGTGAGATTCAAATTTATTAAAAAAACATAAATAGAATAAAGTAAAATAATAGATTTAGATGGTGTTCTGTCTTTATCTTTTATTGGTTGGTTTAGTTTATGCTAATTTATTTGAATCACGGTGGGAGGTATTGTATAATAGTGCGTTTGCTCCAAGTCTCTTTAGTCAGATCTTTACTCTGAAGAGCACTAAGCAAAACTTTTAATAGGTATATCTGACTCATTAGGTTAAAGTTATATGTTACTTTTTTGCCCTCATATACAACATTTCATTTTTTTCTCCAGTCCATCTGATATACCTTGAAAAAGGGTGATGGTTCTTTTTTCCAATTCTTCAAAGACCAAACAAACAACGTTCACACGAACATAACATACATAATATATATATTATATATATATATATATATATATATATATATATATATAATATATAATAAGTCATCCACAGACAAGTGTTTCGGCGTTTCACGCCTCTTCGGTGTGGCTAGTCACACTTATCTTTGGGTAGGGTCGAACTCAGACTGACCGTATGGTAGCCCGATATCTTATCCCCGATATCTTATCCACTGACAGCTGATAAGTGTTTTTAAACTATTAAGTACATATGTTTGCTTATGTATTTTACGGTCACTGAGAGATCAAATTTCCGGGAAACGATCATTGCTTATATGCTTAGTCGTGAGAGTTAATTTAAATTACCAATTAGAGAGCTCATACCAAATTTATGGGAGCATATATATATATATATATAATATATATATATATATATTATATTATATATATAATACCAATTGTCCTAGACTAGTTGCCTAATCAAAGCTATACAGCTTAGTCTGGCCAACTTTTTCCCCCATAGATGTACGGAGAATAGTTGGATTTATACTTATCCCAAGGGTATGTGTGACAGAGAACACGAGGTGAGTGGCGAACGTCAAGGCCTGCCGTATTCTTGAAGGAAGCGGGCTAGGCTTTGCCTGACATGTCGGACTGTAGAATCGAACCCGCTTCCTTCAGAATGCAAACATTGTTACCGAAGTCGAGAAGGTACAGTCCCGGATGTAAGTGCCAGGTGCCTGGATGATAGCTATGAGGATTCCGGCGGTCGGGTTTGGCTCGAGAATCTCGTGTGTGGGGCTCAGACACACTGGTGTTGAGGAGAAATTAGTATAAGTAGAAGTGGGGTGACGACAGGAGTTGAGTCACGATTTTGAGTTGCTGAAGATTTTGCGACGACGGATTTTTCAGCTGCTGAAGATTTTGAGTTGATAAAGATTTTTGACGGCGACGACGACGTCATTGTCAGCAAGTCGAATATTATTATTTTTCCCCTGTATTTTTTTCTTTCTCATTCTAGAGTATGTGAAATGCAAACTACCTTGCCCCGGATTTGAACTCGTCTCGCCGAATTCATCTCCTATGATGATAACCGTTACACGACGCACCCTCCACAAACGTAACAAATAGTATAGAATGTCGCCTTTCCCATCCAATCCTGTACCTGTCCCTTTATGATGAACAAGTATTGTCAAGTGCCACTAGGTGCAGTGCGCGCATTGAGGAGGGCGTCTGGGTTACAAAGAAATCGGGTGGTAATTTGCTCGAATACATCTGTCGTATTTCTCCATCGTGGCAGACAAAAGGATCAATGGAAGTTTCCTGATATCAACCCTCGTCGGATCGGAGTCGCCGTGCTCGATGGACATAATGTGCAATTACACATCGATAATTATAAAATCAAATAAAAGCCAATGATTACCAATACCTATTGAAGAAAACCGGTCAGTCGCAAACGAAATTAGATTTGTCGAGATTCGATAAACAATTAAGTGACAACCATTTACTACACTTAATAGATTTGCAGGCATAATCAATCACGGTTAAAATAGGGAGATGGGGTTTTCAATCAGAAACAATGCAGCAAGGACAGTCGATAGAACGAGATGCATCAATAACTTAAATCAAGTCAGAACATTACCTACAATGACTCAAAATCACTAATCAATATATTCGGATATAACTACACATGTAATTACATGTAAATATATGCTTGTAAACGTACACTAGTATATATATATATATATAATATATATATATATATATATATATATATATAATCTTTGCTTTAATTGATTTATGTATATATAATATTATATATATATATATTATATTAATTATAATTTTATATATTATATTATATAATATATATTATATATGTAGCATATTATATATATATATATATATATATATAATATATATATATATAAGAAGAATGAAGCACAAGAGATACTTATATATATATATATATAATTATATATATATATATATTATATAAGTAAGTCGTCGGGCGGCCTAAAGTCGGTATCAGCCAATCAGCGAGGGAGTCTATCCCCTTTTCACTTGCGCTAGACCAAGGAGATTATTTAGCGTCTGAGGTGGAGCGCCACACCTACTGTCAGCTCCTTACTTTCCTGTACAGACCCCTGTGCTACTCATAGGCTGAGTTGGCGAGGACCAGTATCGAACTAGGAACCTTGTGGTTTCTCGCCGAACGCTCTACCGACTGAGCTAACCCGGCCATTTATATATATAAATTACCTTAATTTTCTCTATTTTATATATATATTATAATATATATATATATATATATATATATATATAATATATATATTATATTATATATATATATATAATGTGTGTGTGTGTGTGTGTGTGTGTGTGTGTGGAAAGAGAAGGATGCGAAACATAATTGTTAACGCAGAAATCAGCGAATAATTTGATTTCATCTTTCCCTGCGAAAGAATGTCTCATTAAAATTGCAACCGGCCGTCGTTACATTCATTCATTATGTTAAATCTCACTAATAATTATGACTTTGAAATATTGCGAAACTCTATCGATTCACTGCAGATAAAAACCTTTCTGGTCACTCACATTTCGCATTCCTCCTAGTGTGGATACAGGCAGTGCAGTCGCGAAATAGACGCATGTACACATACAGCCACATACATATTCAGACCCACACACAGTGACACAGTGCACGCACCAGCGCATACAGTTACACATACTGCAAGAAGAGATACTGAGACTTTGTAAGCAAAGTCTGTGATACTTGTTTTAAAAATGGGCAATGTTGGTATTACTTTTTTAATAGAAAACACAGACCATCATTTTTTGCATAGACAAACACCTATTACACACACACACACACACACACACACACACACAATATATATATATATATATATATATATATATATATATATATATAATAATATTACCAAGCGTGTTGTAGATCCTTGCGGAGAGAAAAAACCCGGCAGAGAGTTTGATTGTAAAATATACTACCAAACATCACCAGGAGAAAAACATTTTTGAAAAAAAAAAGACTAAGATATTCGTACCAACAAAAAATAATCTATTGGTATAGTATTTGTCAAAAGAATAACAATTTATATGTATATAAGATATATATATATTCATATAACCGCTAGGAGAAGCTAATTTGTAAAAAGTGCTCGATACCTAAGTAAGCCAAGTAATAAGATAATCTACTGAGTCAGACGACTCAGTAGATTATATATATATATATATATATATATATATATATATATATATATATATATATATATATATGCGTGTGTGTATGTATAATGGAAAACGTGACTTACCGGTGAATATGTCACGATGTTAGATTGTGCAGAATTCAGGGAGTTAAATCAGCGACATAACAAATAAAAGTGCTCAATACGTTAGTAGAGCAAATTTATTACAATATAGGTACAAGTGCTGAATACATTAGTAGAGCAAATTTATTACAATATAGGTACAAGTGATAAACTATATATACTGATAGGTTATCACTTGTACTATATATATATATATATATATATATATATATATATATATATACAGGATATTCACAAAGTCTTGAAACAGTTTTAAAATTGAACATTTAATAACTCCCATAGTACAAATTATGAACTCTTTTAGTAAGAAACATAAAAAGTTCAATATTAGAAGTTTTATTCTTTGTACTTCTTGATTATCATTACTGCCAACTTTGTTTATACATTTTTAATCTGCTTCATGGACACAATATATATTATAATATATATATATATATATATAATATATATTATGTGTGTGTGTGTGTGTGTGTGTGTGTGTGTGTGTGTGTGTGTGTGTGTAAATTGAAAATGGAAGTGAACCAGAGGTATGTTGAAAATGAATAAAATGAAAGAAAGTATGGAATGGATAAAATAGGATTATTTCAATTAATTTAACTTACATGTGTTTCGGTCAGGAGTTTATCTATGTGTACGTTATTCTATCTATTATTATTTTTAAAATAACGAAATGAAATGAAATAATACATTTTTTCTATTATTATTATTATTTCATTTCATTTTGTTATTTAAAAAATAATAATAGATAGAATAATGTACACGCGTGTAAGTTAAATTAATTAAAATAATTCTATTTTATCCATTCAATACATTCTTTCCTTTATTTCTCTTTTCAACATATATATATAATATATTATACATGAGAGAGAGTGAGAGAGAGAGAGAGAGAGAGAGAGAGAGAGAGGGAGAGAGAGGTGGGAGAGAGAGTAGTCACGATTTAAAAACCTTCACTCTATTTTAAGCGTGTTCAATTATGGCATATCTCTCTCTCTCTCTCTCTCTCTCTCTCTCTCTCTCTCTCTCTCTCTCTCTCTCTCTCTCTCTCTCTGTGTGTGTGTGTGTGTGTTTGTGTGCGTGTCTGCGGGCGTGCGTGTTTTTGAGGTTGTGTATAAAGATGAACACTAGTGATATGACGAACATAATTATCTATTTCATGTTATTTATATTTTTATTATTCCCAACTACTTTCGACCTGATGTCATCTTCAGAAGAATAGTTTTCTTGAAAAATGTTTTTATTTTAGAAAGTCTTTAAAATGTTGTTAAAGTATTTGATAAGCCATAAAAGAATGTACAAAACATATTGGCGAAGTGGCATGTCCATTTGTTGAGTGAAAGCCATTTTCTGGTTAAATTATCTTCCATTGCTAGTATATATGTATATATAAATATACCTACGTACATAGATACATACATACATAGATATATACACACACATACACACACACACACAGACATACACACACACACATATATATTATTATTTTTATTTCTTAAAAAAACATACGTACCTCCAAAACCTCTGAGGATGGGATTTTATCCCGAAAATATTTAGGAAACAGGGGAATAAACATCATTTTCATCACCTATTCCATTGCATTGTCAACTGCCTTCTAATTTATATATATATATATATATATATATGCGTGTGTGTGTGTGTGTGTGTGTGTGTGTCGGTATCTAAGTTCTGCGAATCGTTTCATGTATTCAGTAATATCAAACAATACAACCCTCCATTCCTAATTATAAAATAAATTGTACGTATGGGCAATACACAAGTATAACGGAATATAAAACACAATTGAGTTATATTAAAAACGACTTAATAGAGGTATATGGGACAATAGACGTAATAAAGTTAACTTTGAAAAACTCAGTGTGTGTTTGTAATTTATGCAAATTATCAAAATAACTTAAATCCTAAGGTCGAATTCATCCCTTCTTTAAAAATGTATAGTTTGATCGTAACAAACTGCACAGAAACCTATTTTAATTTCGTTTTCTTGAATAGTTTATCACGAAGACCATTATTCCATTACTGTTTTATTTTTCAGCATTACTGGCGTTCAGTAAGTCCTAAAGCTATTTTTCTTGAATATATCATTAATTAATTAAATTTAAATTTCTAATTTTCTATGTAATTATATTAATATTTATTAAGTTACTTCTAATCATTACTCCTAATTGTGAGGTAAATAACATTGCAAAACATTTTCCGAGTCAATATTTTGTCACTGGATGTGATGATTATTTAAAATGTTTTTTTCCTTGAAAACTTGTATGTTAGTAGAAATATGCAATTTTGATTTTTATGCTGTACTGTTTATTATACTGAATCCCCAATATGAAACACGCTCAACATAGATATTGTAACCTTTAAACACAGCAATTATATGTATATGCACATGCAAACACATCTCTCTCTCTCTCTCTCTCTCTCTCTCTCTCTCTCTCTCTCTCTCTCTCTCTCTCTCTCTCTCTAACTCTCACTACTAAGCAAATAAGCAATGATCATTTCTCCGGAAATTTGATCTCACAGTGACCGAAAAATACATTCCTATGTATTTAATAGTTTAAAAACACCAGTCCCCGCATCAGCTGTCAGTGGGCGAGGGGATAAGATATCGGACTACCATGCGGTCAGTCTGAGTTCGACCCTAGGGCAGTTGTGTCTAGCCACACTGAAGAGGCATGATATGCCGAAACACGTGTCTGTGGATGACTTTATTAATATATATGCTCCCATAAATTTGGTAATGAGCTCTCTAACTGGTAATTTAAATTAACTCTCACTACTAAGCAAATAAGCAATGATCATTTCTCCGGAAATTTGATTTCTCAGTGACCGAAAAATACAGTCCTATGTATTTAATAGTTTAAAAACACCAGTCCCCGCATCAGCTGTCAGTGGGCGAGGGGATAAGATATCGGACTACCATGCGGTCAGTCTGAGTTCGACCCTACCCAAGGGCAGTTGTGTCTAGCCACACTGAAGAGGCATGATATGCCGAAACACGTGTCTGTGGATGACTTTATTAATATATATATATATATATATATATATATATATATATATAAGAGAGTTTCATAATTTGCTTTAAGCATTGCGTATGTATTGGTTGGTTGATTTAGAAGGCTATCACAATGCATTTTGGAATAAATAAATAATAATACGGTAACAATGGTGTTGTGTGTTGACCTGTATTTTTATTCTTTCTGGAATTTTCGAGGTAATACCTCTTTATCAAAAGAATTGAACTGAAGCAGTCCACCTATGGCATTTCTTCCCAAATGTATTTTTTTAATATATATATATATATATATATATATATATATGAAAAAAAAAAATGAATGAATGAAAAAATAAAAGGTTTAGCTTTTATTTGTTCATTTATTTATCTATCAACGCTCTATCACAGATATTGAGTACTCTTCTAATAACACTGTACGTTGGATTACTACCACTTTTTCAAGTAAAATAGTGACAAGCATACACATTGATAATAATAATAATAATAATAATAATAATATATATATATATATATATATATATATATATATATGTATGACTATGTGTGTATGTTTTGGTGTGTTCATATGGCATATATCGATTACATTCTTATAGCATGTATAAAAATAGCATCTTCGGTTTAGAAAATGAATCAGTGCTGGTATAATATACACATATATACAGTATGCTATTTTTGCTCCTACTGCTTCGCCCTTTCCAATTGCCTGTGTAGTGTCAACAACTAATATTTTAAATCTTGGAGTTTATTCGCAGTCGACTGGTCTACATTATATTAGTTTTAGTACTAAAGATTGGCAATTGATACATTTCAGAACTTGATTTTCAATATTCACCAATAGTTACCTTTGTGGTATTTAAGTAGATATTAACTTCGTGTAACTGATGAAGTAAATGAAAATAATTGTTTGTATTTTCAAAAAGGGGATCAGTTGTCTTTCGATTGGCTGTAATTGATATAATTGACAATAATTTCCTTTAGGGGATTTTGTTCTGCCAATATCAGATCGTCTGACCGCCATCGATAAAAGAAGCTGATCTGTAGACATTAAACTTTCTCTGGAATTTAAAAAATCTAACTTAAAAGAGTTTAAATCTAAACAGGTTTTAACAATATTATGCATATAATATGTATGTAAAACATAATAGTACCAGCATTCTGTAATTTTATAATGATTCCATTTCAAGAGTCGTTCAGAAGATCATCTTTATGTTTCTTTTGTTGTGGCTATGAATTTCAATCTTAAACCTCAAGAAGTGCGTAACTGGCCGTGAAGAAAAGTATAATAATAATAATAATAATAATAATAATCTTATTATAATGGAGATTGTGTGTTTTTCTGTCTGTAACCGAAACTATATCATGACTTAAGTCACAATTCCATTTGTTATTTACTTCACATTCTCCATGATTTTATTTATATTTAAACCTCAATTATTAATAAAATTGCTTCACCTTTTTATTAGTGTTGTCCATATCTACATACAAATAATATGCAATTGTATTTATATATACAAAAACTAGCGGTTTACAGTGTGAATGGGAAGGCTAATTTGCATATTGATATTAAAAATGTGATTTTATTAAATATATGCTTAGTATTATTGATTTCTAATTGTTTGGTTTTATTTTAATGAATATAAGCAAAAATCTCTTCAATGAATCTTAAATGAAATCCATTAACAAGAAAAAATAACTGTCATTTTATTCTTTATTTCCTAATTTAACTAAATAGTTAAATAAGTAAAATTCAGCAATGAAAGACGGGAGTGAAAGAAGAGTAAGTTTCATTTCTATTTTTCTATTATACCCCTACTCTATTACATATCTTTGTATCTGCCTTCTTATTAGACTTTCTAATTTAATACGATATTTCATTACATTAAAACTTAAATACTTGCACCCGGAGGGTGCATATATTTGCTAGTAATAATAATAATAATAATAATAATAATAATAATAATAATAATAATAATAAGAAGAAAAAAGAAGAAGAAGAAGAAGAAGAAGAGGAGGATGAGGAAAGGAATAAGACGTTGGGCATTCTTGATATAAGGCTGCTTTCCTCTAGTGTGGTTCTAATCATATAGCTCTGATTGATTGATATTAACCGCATATCAACCTGTTTGGCTCATTCTAAGCCTAGAAGTTAAGGTATTGCGTATGTTATTCATTTAAACTCACATTTTGTGCAGTTTCTTAAGCGTATTTTGGACAAGGTTCTACCGTATCAATATCCGTATCTAACACAAATAAACTATTTGACGCATAGATGAGAGAATAACAGATGCTACCACACAAAATAAGAGTGCACTTGGTAGTAAAACAACGAAGGTGTACTTCAAATACCCCAGAGCTCTAAACTGGAACATAACCACCAAATATAATTTACTTTTTTATCCAGAACATTTTGGTGGGAGTCTTATATTCAACGTAATCTAAGCCTCAAAGACATGGATGATGGGGCTTTGGAAAGGGGGAGTTACTCTTTCGTTATCATTATTCACAATTTCCGTTCGACTTAATCTATTTGTACTTGTGACAGTCCTATTTATGGGTCATATATATATATATATATATATATATATATATATATATATATATATATAGTTTGAAAGTTATTTTTCCAAGCAAAAATAGGCTGCTTCCATTTTACATAGTGCTAATCCCCTTGGGAAATGTTGGCCCTGGTGTGATTGTTGGCTAGTTAGTCTGGCAGTTATATATCTACTGAATAGAGAGTTTGATCCTCGCTGAATGCCCCATACTAATGACCTTGTGTTACATCCTACCTGTGTCGAAAGGGTAATTTGTTTGGTATTTTTTTTTTTTAAATGACGGTATATCAAGCCTCTTTCGGCTCATTTAAAGCCAACCTTATCATTTTGATAAAGAAAGTACTCCAGTTGCTTACAGTACCTGATGTTAAATAAATTTAAATTATCATCCAATCTGAAATAAACTTGCATATCACTGCTTAACGTCGGTGATCTAGCAGGAATCAGAGCTTTCAGTGTGACTTGGGCGTAATGGAACGGTTTGGGTTAAACTTTAGAAAGGTATGAATCCAAATATTATCCTTCCATTATATAGTAGGCAAACTTGGCTCTTTAATCTTGGCAGGGAAACCAGTCTAGGAGAAGGAAATCTCTGAATTTAGACTTGTTAATATCCACTAAAAAATTACCTTGTGTTGCATTCTGCTCGTGTGGGGGAGTTGGAAAATACATAGAAATAGATGAAAAAAAATTGAATTTAAAATATTTTAAATTCGATTTTGTCAGTAATATGATTATCATATTTTTGTAAAAAAAAATGGTTGAGTTTTTACGTAGATTGTCTGATTTAGAATAACGTCGCCGGTTCATGAATGGAACAAGATTGTTGATCACAACATGATCGGTCTAAATGCGGTCTATTTCGGTAAATAGATACATCGAGATAGAATGACTATCTGTAATTTGTGATATATTTAACTGAGATAATGTAGAAGATAACTAGATACATATAGGGTTGCAAACGTTCCTTTTTCTTGGTGCGTGTTCCTTGGGTTTGCATTTAACCCCATCTTATTTGGTGGTCGCGCTGAGAAGGTTGTTGATCACAACAGGATCGCAAATAAGAATGCGGTGTAGTTCGGTGAAGATACATGGAGATTTAAGAATTCCGTCCACCTATAGCCAACAGGTGTATTATTCTGTCCCATCGTTACAGACATCGTTAATGAATAAGATTAATTCTATCCATTATATCTTCACTATAAGTTAGATACTAATTGATAAACTTACGTAATTCCTGAGGATATTAGGACGTAAGCAGTTATGTAGTTTCGGTTACTGACAGGTAGACGCCGAATCTACATTATAATAAGATTTCTAGAATAAAAGCTGTTTCCCGCCTTTTATTCTTAGAATTTTAGCGTCAGTAACTTGTGATAGATTCAGCTGAGATAATGTAGGAGATGAACTAGTCAGAATGTGATAATCTTTAAGAATAATTCATTAATAAAGTAGACACATTAATGGACAAGTGGTCTCACGTATTCATGGGAATGTTAAACAGAAATGTTAAAAGAAACAGTTCTAAAGAAGAAAATCTTAGACATTCATATTTGTAATTTGCTATTTATTTATTTAGCTCCTTGTGCGACGAATTTGCTGACTGATTTATGTTATACTTTTAATTTTAATGTATCATTAGTTCAGTACAATCTCTAGGAAAGATGAATAATTATTACTTTATTTTCCATAGGTGAAATCTATGGTCGGTCGTACTTTGTTTAGTCTGTCAGGGATGTCTGATATTTTAATGTTTTTAGGGTGAAAGATTAATGCATCGTCAATATTGTATCTTGAGATAAACTATACAAACATTGACCGGATTCTAGGAAATCTGAAATAAGAAAAAAGAAGAAAAAAGCTTCTAAGTTTGTTATCTTCAGGAAAATAGTTGTGTATTGTATAAGAATATATTCTAACTAGATGACCAACGTAATTTTAAAATGTTAAGATATTAAATGAAAACGATAACAAACCGAATGAAAGGTGCAATTGCTCTGATAAAACCAACTGCCCCCTAAATGGTAATTGTTTGATTTAGAATATCATATATAAGGCCACCATCAAGGAAAACAAGGATGATAAAACATACAACGGTGCCACGGAACTAAATTGAAAAAGCAGATGGTACAACCCCAATTTTGAAGGAGCCCAGAATAAGGATTGTGGGTCACCAGGTGCGAATTTTCATATAATTATTTATTTTTTACACTACCTTAACAAAAGTTTATAATTTTTAGTAAATGATCCTAATTAATCTTAAGTATTTAATTTAATATCAACAGTCCACTATGAGACATTATGATAGTTTTATAGAACCAGTTGCCCCTAAAATGGTATTTGTTTGATTAAGAATATCATAGATAAAGCCACAATCAAGGAAATCAAATATACCAATGATGTTAAAACATATGTCGGTGATAAAACAGATGCAGATCAAAGTTAAAATAGTGTAGAGAAAGAGTCAACAGAGTAGAGAGACAACAGTTCTAGTGATTAATTAGGCGAGAAAATAACTGTCGCCATGTACCATTGACAACGTGTCTGTATGTTTTTACCAACCCCTCCACATCAGTAGGATGTGACACATGGTCTATATCTAATCTGAGACTAGCAGGTTTGAATTCAGAGTTTTCCTTCTCTTAGCCCAGTTGACATACCAAGGCTGCATTAACCTGTCAGCCCTCTATTTACACATAGCTGGAGGGTAAATAGTTGGATTCACAACTTTTCTAATGATATTAGTGCCATGTGAAATGCTACCAATTTTGTGCAGGATTTGAATTCGTGTCACTGGGTAGAACGTTCAATATGCGCCTGTGGCGCTGTGAATGATGGATGCATCTGTTTAGTTTTTAGATGCAGCTTGTTAGAGCGTCGCTTATACCTAGACTCGGAATCAGATGAACTGGCTGATTTCGTCTAGAAAAAAACACTTTGTGTAGAAACAGCTCGGAGTTTACACCGATTTAGGGTAGAGAGGGTGCAGCAAAATGTCTGAACAGGGACCCTGCCGAGCCTGAACTCTTTCACCACCCGTCCGTATCAGCCAAAGAGTATAATAAGATATGAAAAAAATATAAATTTTAAAAGATAACTGTGCCATTAGCAGTGGGAAGCCTAGTTAGTTATTTACCCAACCCGTTGGTCACGGGTATGATGTGACACAAGGTTGCTAGTATGAGTATAAAGTGAGGATCTAACTCACTATCCAGTAGAAATGGATATACGACACTAGCTTGCTAACCATTACGTTACGATGGTACGCCCACGAGAAATGTCTAGTAATTCACATCTTTAGCCGGACTGTTGGGCATGACGAGTGAACCTATATACCCAGACATAGGAGTAGAATGTATTAGTCTAGAAGTTTGTTAAATAAACTGCGATATTTTAGCCAACTTCCATAACTATGAAAGAATTTAAGCTCTGACACACTTGTGATTTATTTTGATCTAACGATAGATATCGAAAAAAGTGATAGGAATGGTTTTCGTACAAAAATAGACTCCGAGATTTGTGAACAGACCTTAGTATGTCGTGTAAATAGTTCGTGTTTTTGTGTAGTTGAATACATTGACTAACAGGATCTATAGAGATTATGTACGATTAATCATAAATATTACAGTTTATCTGCTCGTATAATCAGCGTTCAAAATGATGGCTTTGACTACGGATTTGAACAGTGACTAGAATACGCACAAATCTCGCTTTATTTCAAGTCACAAAGATTACTCGATGATAAATACTGACTAAGATTAATTTGTAGAACTCAATAACACAAGTCAAATATTTCTCTCGTGATTTTCTTCTAAGCAAGTTTACCATGTATTACACGACAGTGGGATGTATAATTTATTCAATTTTAGCGTTAGAAGATAAATGTTTCGCATAACCTATCAGATCGTCAGAGTTCTATACCGTGTATTCATTTCCATTCCTGGCGTCTATGAGAACAATAAGGGTCATTTGGCATTGCCCGTTTCCTCTGTAGGTATTTTGGTTCGGTTTGGTTTGGTTTGTTTTACGCCATATCAACCTTAGTTGGTCACTTAATGCCAACGATGTTTTGAAATAAATTAATTCTCAATGGATACTCAACTATCTTTATTAACACATTTTTCTATTTAACGCCTAGATGGGACCCTAACATGTACTACCAGTCCGGGTCAGAATGGTCCTGGGAGCAATGGTGATAAAGGGGTGCTCTACATTCGCCAAACCTCCAAAACTGGAACCTCACCTTCAGATAGAGTTTAACGCCATTCCTAGGGCATGAAGACCCTCAGTTACAGTCTTCTAGCTCCCATATGATAAAAAGGTTGGGCTTGCTATGAGGGCAATCGGGTTGACGTAACCAGCTGATGAGTCGGAGGTGGCCTCTCCGACCACCCGTTGAATCTAAGTAGGGACCAGAGTGGAGTGCCTTCAGGTAATAAATGGCTGATTGTACTAGGTCACTAGGTAACAATCTTAGATAATCGGATTGTCACTTGATCCGTGTATGGTATATGGACTCTCTCGTCGATTTCGACGCAAGAGGGTTCATCCAATGAACAACCTACACATTGTTTTGTTTATATTGGTGAAGGCTTGTGTTGGACCATCCGAACGTTTTGGCATTGTCGATAGGAAGGAATTGGTTCACAATGAATGCTACAAACCCAATCAACGGCTGACCTCAGGTTTTTCAAATTCAGACTTTGCCTTCTCCTAGACTGGTTACCTGTCCAAGGTTAGATAGGCCAGTCTGCCCTACTATTTTTACTTCAACTGGAAGGAGAATATATGGATTCATACCTTTCCCAAGATGCGCGTGGCATGATGGTTAGAGTCGTTGTAAATGGACTCTTCAACCCGAGTTTAAATCCTAGACTAGGATTTTGCATTTTACACTTGATCCTTATTGTAAGAAAGAACCACAAATATCGTTGACCAATGAAAGTTCTCATTTTTATGTTCAGTCGTTAGATTTTCTTTGAGAGGAGGAATGGATATCGTAACGATTATCGTCATATCAAATGTGTGGATTAGTATATAACCAACACTAGGTCCTTATCAAATCAGATATGCTGTTTTTTTTTTCATTCAAATTATACATGAGCTCTAACCTTAACGGATTAGGGTGGCTTAGAAAGTTATTCCAAAATTAATCTGCAACTATTTCACTCATATTAGAGATTAACTATTCTACAGCTAGAGCGATATTTTTGTCCTCAAAAGTACACAGGAAAAGCGATTTTTGTAATTTCAATGATAGCTCAATGTAAGGTATTTTCTTATTTGCTGCTCATTGACTAAATGCTAATGTATAGAAATATCGCTATGAGGTTCCCACTAGTGTAGGATTGTTTAAAGGTTTTATTGGAACATATTATAATTAAAAGTAAGTCCCCTGTTGTATTCATGATATTGTAATATGGTATATAATTGCAGATAAGATAATCCTGTTTTTTTAATGTTTTGTTTTGTTTTATGTTTTGTTTTTAGTTCGGAGTTGATTATTAATTTACTTGTATATTCATGTCCTCCATTTTGAAAATTTTCTGAAAATAATGTGCAAAGATTTTAAAAAATATATTCCTGCAAAAGTGTTAAGCGAGAGTGATTTCTCATTGACTGAGAGGATTGACTAGAGGCAGAGAGTAAAGTAAGGCGAGCCTTCAGGAACAAGTATTAAGGATATAGAGAAAGAAAAGTATTAAGGATATAGAGAAAGAAAATCAAAGAGTATTAAAAGGTAGAGATATAGGAGTAGAGAATGTACACTAGCTTAAATCGAAGCAATAAAAAGAAAAGTAAGGAAAGAAAGAAAGAAAGAAAGAGGACATGACTGAATGGAGAGAGAGAGAGAGAGAGAGAGAGAGAGAGAGAGAGAGAGAGAGAGAGAGAGAGAGAGAGAGAGAGAGAGAATGAAAGTCCAGATGTGCAAAATCGGATTAGCAATATCAGGAAAATCTGACATCTGTAAGTTCTCCGAGAATGGATCCATGAAAACCGTTTCCAATCCCGGTTACGTGTTCTGCGAAGTGGTTTTCCTGATTGCAGACAGAAATCAAATGCGATATAATATCACGTGAATCACAAAGTCTGGATCGGCACGAAGCCAGTTTACGAGTCGACCCGAACGCTATGTCAGCCAACCAAGAGATATCCTAGTACGCTTCGTTGGAAGAACAACTTCACGCGCTGACCGAATCGAGCGCAAAGAAAATACTAACCATACTTTTCACAATAAAAATAGAATACCAACTCGCCATAAAAGACTAACAAGGGAAAACAGTGATGAGGAAATAAAACATTAAATGTTACTATGATTATCTGTACATATATAAAGGGCAGTTTGTGTATATGTATGTAAAAAAATAAAACAATTGACGGTAAATATATATATATATATATATATACATACATTCACAATCATCAGATCTTGCTTTTTGAGTAAAAAATAATAAAAATTTGATTTATATTCGTGAAGAAAATGAAAAAATTAAATTTAAATAGTAACAGCATATTTTTTTTTTTTTTGCATTTAATATTTTTTAATAGGCCTCCTATTAACTGCAAAAAATAAAATAATGGAAATAATGGTACTGCGAAGCTAACTGTTTGCCCCTCCCTCATCTACCTAGTGAACGCTGGGTAGCCGATCTTAGTTATAGAATAAAGGAAACATTTTATGATGGATTAATGATGTGTTTTAGAAAATGATTAATGAAAATGAATACCCAAAAAGAATGAATAAAAACAAAAAACGTATTCGGCATAAAGTGACCCAAGGTTTGACATGCCGTAAAGCCCAACCAACCAACCATCCAACCACCCACGCAGCCAAACAAACTCACAATACTACTCGCATGGTTTGTGAAATTAAACTTTTAGTCTGGAAGGTAGTCACAGTGATATGGCACTTGAGAATCAAACTCATAATACTATCAATTATTTGCAGACTGGGTTTGCTTAATATTCCCAAGATTAAGGCAAATGTCTAATCGACCTATGGATTAAATAGATCTATGTTGAGAGAGAAAAATCAAATTTCTAGTCCGACGCAAACTGGTTAAGTTCGTCAGCTTTCTTTTCTGCCTTTTCCTTTCTTTTCACACTAGTTTTAATTGACGTCTAACCGACATTTAGTCTCTTCAGGTACGCGTGCCGCTCTGTTCCTTGTCCGCACTAGCCTCCAGCTACATATGGACGTAGCCCCCCCCCCAACATCCGGGTACCTGAGTCGAACCTCGCGTCCGTGCAAAAGACTTGGGCGTCTCACCTTTTTGCATTTGGGAGGACGTGGGTTCGACTTCGGCAGGCAAGACAATGTCTTACCCTTTTTCTCAGTTCTCGTTCTCCATCACAAAATAAAAAACGAGTATTAAAATATATTTTTTAAATGAGTTTTAAAAAATTGGAATACCGAACAAGAATGAATAAATCAAACACGTCTTCAGCGTAAAATACACTAAGGGTTGATATGCCGTAAAATAAAACAAAACAACCGAACTCACAATAGCACTCTCATGGTTTGATAGAATTTTAGTATAGAAACCAAACACAATCACATTGCCATTGGGAATTAAACTGATTGCAATATAGATTATTTGCAAACTGAATTTGTTTAATGTGTGCACAAGATTAAGGTAAGTAAAATTAAAATCTGAAACAGACTTGAAACAAGTTGAAACAAAATAATATTTGGTTTGGTTTGGTTTTGTTTTACGGTATATCAAACTCAGTGGGTCATTTAAAGTCGATAAAGTTTTGAAATAAATCAATTCTTAATGGATAATACAATTTTCTATAAATATATTTTTTCTATTTAACCCATAGATGGGACCCTAACAGGTACTACCACTCCGGGTCAGAGTGGACCAGGGAGCAATGGTGATGCAGGGGTGCTTCACATTCCCTAAACCTCCAAATCTGGAACCTCACCATCAGATAGAGTTTAACGTCATTCCCAGGACATGTAGACCCTTAGCTAACGTTTTCTAGCACCCATATGATAAAAAGGGGTTGGGGCTTGCCATAAGGGCAATAGGGTTGGGAAAATCATATAGGTGCTAGGACTTGACGTGACAAGCCGATTGATCGGAGGGGGGCTCTCCGACCGCCCGTCTAGCCTAAGATAGGGCCAAAGTGGAGTATTGCTAGTTATGAACTGCTCATCCACCTAGGTTCTATCCTTAAGCATCACGGGTCGCCACCCACGGCCAACAAATGGCCCCATTGGGGGAGTCTTACCCCTCTGCATAGGTGCAGTCGGTGCATTCTAACGCCGCAGCCGACAGAGTCGGCAAATTAATATCCCTCCACAACGAGATTGAAATTTACATTCGGTCATTATAAATGTGTTCGTTGGGGGCTTTCCCCCCAGGCAATACCTGCCCCCTTGACTTAAAGAGGCAGGGCTGGGTTTATTGCTCAGCGCCTGAGGGGGAAAGCCGAAGGGATCGACGCATTTTTTGTTCTTTCCCACCCATGAGCTTCGGCTTGGGGGTGGGCCCACATTAAAATGAGGCCTTGTGCCCAGCCCATACAAGTGGGGTATGAAGCAAATACCCATTATAAATGTGTTCGTTTAAGCTCCAAGATCGAGCTTCTCTACCTGGAAATTAACAATAATTTGTGAGATTCGTCTAATGTATTAACTGGCTCACTCCACCAGTAAATCTTGACCCTATATGTGTGACCGACAACAATACGTTAATCACGAAAAATGTCGTTGCGCATTCGAGATACGGACAGGCGCGAGACTTTGTGGTATTGGGCAGGGTCACTCCGTTAAATACTGGGGAGAGCGACAACAACGGCCTAAATATTGTGTCTAAGCAAAACCACTCCCTCCTCACTGGCGGTCGTCTACGATTTGTCAAAGAAGGTATTTTCCTTAATTGACGTGAAATACCACTTCAAGTCTTCCTGTATTGAGACCGGTCCAGATTAAAGTTGTAACATCGACAATAAAGTGAGTTGCCATTTCTTTTTTCTATGAACACATGTCTGAATTTTCCTCTCTTGATATGAACAACTTCATCTCGTCATCATATTCTTCATATGATCGTTGTCTTTTCATCTCTAACAATTAATTTTAGAGACGTCCGTAAGTTTTATTAACCTGATTAAGCACAATTGGAACGCCTTGGAACCACAAGGTTGCGCGTTCTATACCAGCCCTCGCCAACTCAGTGTACAAGTATCACAGCTTGGATCTTTGCGATAAATTGGTGGATTTGGTGGTAGGTGTTCTGCACCACCTCATACGCAAAAAAAGAAAAAAAAAACAATCTCCCTGGTCTAGCACTAGTGAAAAGGGGATATACTACCTCGTTGTCCGGCTGATACAGACAATTGGCCACTCCATATACTGTAGTTTTTACTCTATGATCAATGGTAGGAAAATATGATCAATGCAAAATTGAAATGATATATGCTAAATTTAGCCTTTCCTTATGCAATCATTGCTGGTCAGCCGACATTGTTTACTTATACCAAGAAATCTAATTTTACAAATTAAGCTTATCTTATTCATAATCGATAGGAAATTTAAATGCAGACAAGGAGTAATTACTCGTATAAACAAAAAGAAAGTTACGTAAGAAATTAAATTCAACGAACACTAAAGTTTGAAACAGAAGATTGTTAAATTAGATATTTTTTTAGTTTGGTGGTTAGTTTTTGAAGATTATCCCAATGAAAG